>OU898277.1:167094061-168326561 GCA_918026665.1 Diabrotica balteata
AATGTAATCAGCATTATATGAGAAATTTTAGAATTATATTGATTAAATCACCAAAAACATTTGTTATTATTAATAATATAAATGAAATAACTCTTAAGTCTAATATTCCACAAATTAATAATTCTAATTAAATATATTATATATAGACAATTGTAAGCAAGTGACACGGAAATACTTCAAATTTTTTGGACAGTTCAGCGGGTGGCAAAAGTGTATTAAGTGTTGCCGCTTTTTTAGAGTAGGAACTTTGTTTATGATTTAATTTCTTACACAATTTGATCATAATAATGTATATTAATAAATTGTATTTATAAATACATATTAAATTTATGTTAATAGCTTTAAAAACTAATTATTATTGTGTATTGTGATTGTGATATGCCAAAACAAATAAATAGTCTTTAGAAAGCTGATAAGCTTTTATATAAGATTGATTATTTTGAACAAGAAATAATGGCGGGACGTTTTTACTATTAAAGTCCTAAAAGAGGTAAGTTTAAAATTTAGAATATATAATTTTTTATTAAAATGTTTTCCTATCTATTTTAATGTGTTGCAGTAGTCTTAAAACTAAGTGTATCTACTGTTAATATAATAGTTTGACAAATAGTTGACATTTTAAAAATTCCTCACTTACTAACTATTCTGATGTTTTGGGGTTGCTGTGGGGTTCTGATGGACGACGTAAACACCAAAACACCGTTGTTCGGTGACGTAAATCATGAATGACGTGCAAGCTTTTTTGTATGAAAAATGCTATATTATAAGAGAGTACATACCATCGAGCAATAAGACAAAAGGGGGAATCTAATCCTTATGAAAAGGAGACCAAAAAAGTGGCCTCTGATGGCGGACATATCCGGAAATGCGAATGCGCGAAATTTAAATTTTCCGACACTTATCAACAGTAGCTATATAATATTTTTCAGAATGTGTCTTAGACGAGAAAGTTTTAATTAATTATTAATGATAAGAATCTAAAATGCGACACAATTGTTAAAAAACTTCAATATAAATAAGATTTCATGTGACATTTGGGACAAACAATAACATAACCCAACTAAATTTGATGTCAAACAAGGAGAGAGACCATCGAGCAATAAGACAAAAGAGGGAATCTAATCCTTATGAAAAGGAGACCAAAAAAGTGGCCTCTGATGGCGGACATATCCGGAAATGCGAATGCGCGAAATTTAAATTTTCCGACACTTATCAACAGTAGCTATATAATATTTTTCAAAATGTGTCTTAGACGAGAAAGTTTTAATTAATTATTAATGATAAGAGTCTAAAATGCGACACAAATTGTTAAAAAACTTCAATATAAATAAGATTTCATGTGACATTTGGGATAAACAATAACATAACCCAACTAAATTTGATGTCAAACAAGGAGAGAGACTCTCTTTCCTTGTTTAAAGTGGCCTCTAAAGATCGCACTTCCTGTCTAACAATATGTTTGCCCCCACTACCTTTACATTCCCTCTATTGTCTTTTTGCTCGATGAGAGAGACTCTCTATCCTTGTTTAAAGTGGCCTCTAAAGATCGCACTTCCTGTCTAACAATATGTTTGCCCCCACTACCTTTACATTCCCTCTATTGCCTTTTTGCTCGATGGTACATACTCTCTTACATATCTCTGTAAAATATAAATATTACAATATAACTATAGATAATTATTATACAAAAATACCAAAGAAAGTCTAGTTATTGAGAAAAATAAAGTGCCACAATTAGCAAATCAATGTTTTTAATCCATTATTATATCTGTTCGAAAAGGAACAACAAAGTGGTGTTGTTATGTAATATTTAGGAGTGATACACGCTCTAAATCACTTACAGAAAATACATATATTATTTTATAAAATTTCTAAAGCCTTTATAAGCAATATTATTTCTTTATTAAATAAAAAATATTTATAAACGTATTGTATGACGTGTAATATATTATCCGTCATTATCAAATCTGTCTGTACGAAAAACATGGCGGCTGATGAAGAGTCCTATTCATCAGTTATGTTATGTACTTTGTGGTTTTTCTCTGCTTCATTAACTTTAAATTCTAGATTTGTACAAAAAAGAGAATTAACAGTATTAACACCACTTTATCTTAATAATTTAAGCAGGGTTGAACGAATAGATTTGACATTAAATCAAACTTAATGAATTTTTAAATTAAATAAAAAAAGGGTAAGTATTTACTAAGCCGGAACGCCATAAAAGTGCCCAACTTTTTGTGGACTCCGAAAAAGTAAAAAAAACTCAAATTTTAAAGTTTTCTTTGCTATTAAGAGTGCTAAAATAATAAAAAAAAAATACCAAAAAAAGTATTATGAACCAAAAAAAAATTACATAAAAAGCAAAGTAATAAGAATCAAATTTTGTAATACAATTAAAAATCAAATGTTTTATTTTTCATAAGAAAACATGATAATAAACGTAAAGAAACGTAACCAAATCTAACCTGACTCTTGTAAAAAAGCTATAATTTTCAGTTAAAAGTAGGTAATAATAAAATGTTATTTTAATGTCAATTTGAAAGTAAATTTTAATTTTTCATTAGAAAACATAATTTTGAATAACTATGGCAACACTGGTTAAAATTACCATTTTTGACCATAAGAAACAGTTGTCATTTCTGTCATTTCTTGTTGTTTCATGGTAAATAATGGCGGTGGCTTTTAAAAATCGGGCATATTTTAAATGGAAATTACATAAAAAAGGACGTTTTGCACCGAATAAAAATCATTGCACAATTATTAGTAAGTGAAGCAGAATTCATTGATATAAATTTAGGATTAAAGTTTATTCTCAATCTAATACCGCTGAATCATAAGCAATTATTCTGTGCCAATAGCAATTGTTTAAATAGAATCCCTATGTTGACAGTTGGCATTGCTGATAGAGAAACATCAATAAAAATAAAAATTAGGTTATCTTCGCGCCTTTGACAATTTTCGTTGTAGTAGAATAAAAGTATTTCAATTTCAAATTGTCAGTGTCAGTACCGGAAAACGGAAAAAAATGTCTGAAGAATCTGGGGAAATGGCGAAAATAGTAAAGAAAACGATAGAAAGAAATCGTCAAAAAGCTATAATACTTAAGAGGAGTAAATTAGTTTCTCACCCTTACAACAAAGGTGAAGTTTATTCAGAAGACACCACAACAACCTTAAAGATAGGCACAACCAAGTATAAAGATACCGGAGGGGGTTTTCTTTTGGAAGAAAACGATGAACCCGATGAGCTGGAATTACTTTTAGCCCAAGAAGAAGCCCCGATTTTAGATTTGGACCGTCCTGTATGTGAAGTGTGCAATAAAACGTTTGCTACATCTTGGTTATTTGATAAATTCAATTACAAATGTTGTGATGCATGTAAAGACCCCGAAACACACAAATTAATTACAAAAACTGAAGCCAAAAATTCGTATTTGCTAAAGGATTGCGATCTAGACAAAAGGGAACCTCTATTAAAGTTTATACAGCAAAAGAATCCACATAATTCTTCATGGGGAGATATGAAATTATATTTATTGATACAAGTTGAAAAACGGGCTCTGGAAATTTGGGGATCAGAAGAAAATCTAGAAAAAGAAAGAGAATTGCGGGAAGAAAAAAGAGTCATGGCAAAAAGTAAGAAATACGAAAAGCAACTCAAAGAATTAAGAAAAGGTATGCGAAGTAGCTTGTATGATAGGACAAAAGCTGCTTCTCATACCCACGAATTTGGTGAAGAAACTTATAATGAGGAAGAAGATACTTATCACAGAAAATGTATGACTTGTCCATATGAAGAAACTTTTGAAAAAATGTAGTTAGTTTAACATTTATTATAGAATTTTACTTTTTACACTAATAGCACTTAAGTTATATGTATACATATTTTGATTGTAATTATTTTATTTCAATAAATACATTTACACCATATGTTTTAAAACTTTATTTAAACATTACAAGGATTTATGCTAGAATGACAACTATACTTAGAAAATGCTAATTTATCAAAATCACATGGGATTATAGTAGAAATAAGTACTACTGTCATCATCAGAAGCATATGGCAGGAGCATTATAGAAGATTTCTATATAATACACCACTCATGAAGTTTTAGTAATTTTTTTCAGTTCCTAAAGGCTCTCCATAGATTACGCTATTTTTGTAGTGACAAATAATTAAGTTTTATATCAATCTATTGTTTTATTAAATCTTCCTTATATTTGCCCAAGAACGAAACATCTACAATATGAATCCAATGTATATTTTCCATGATACAATTTACACCTGGAAAGGAAATGTAGAAATTATCCATGTTTACTTTTTCTTTGGCACTCCAGTGCTTAAAGTTCACTCCAAAATGTCATTACATCTGGGGATGGGAGAGTGCACTATATAAATCTCTCCATACAATGAGCCAGTTGTGTGACTGAATATGATATAGGTGTAGTAGGTATGTATTGTATGTGTCATGTTCAATCCACAAATTTATCATATAGCTGCAGCCCCTATCTCATGTTCTGAGTTAATTTTAAGTGTTTATTTTAGGTGTATACCTTATTCGTACCAATCCTATATCAATAGGACAGTTTAGAGCCCTCCTTCCAAAGTAAGTGCTCCTAAATCTACCCATAGTATAACATTAATCCTTTACTGAACATGTTCTTCAGCCTTAATTAATCCAACTTTGGACATAGGCCTACCCCAAATCAATCCAGTGTTTTCTATTTTGCGCCACTTTCGTGGTCTTCTTCTGCTTCTCTTCCCTAACTATGGTCTCCATTCATTGTTGTATTTCGTGTGGTTCCATCTCTTATCCTTCAGTCAGGCATTGTGTCCTGCGCAGCTCCATTTTTATTTGACAGCATGTTCTCCTGCGTTTTTTACTTTGTTTTTGCTTCTTATCCAGTTGTTTGTTTTTTGTCTATTCTCTCACCCCGATCATTGACCTTTCCATCGCTCTTTGCGCTTTTACTATTTCAATCATATTAGACTTGGTGAGTGTCCACGTCTGTGAACCAGACGTGAGTATAGGGAGGATAATCTAATCGTAAATTCTGGTTTTCAAATACTGTTCTATTTTAGTGCTTTTCAAGATCCAACTCAGTTTTCGAAATCCTGCCCAAGCTAAGTTTATTCTCCTGGTAATTTCGGCAGTTTGATCTTCTTTGTTAACTTTCATTATATGTCCCAGGTAGATGTATTCGCTTACTGTTTCTAAATTTATGTCGTTCAAATTTATTTCTCTAATGTTCAGTGTATTTGTCATTATTTTTGTTTTTTCCATGTTCATTTTAAGACCTACATTTTCCGAAGCTTGAAATAGTTGCGTCATTATGGTCTGTACTTCTTCGAAACTTGTAGTTAATATTACAATGTCATCTATCTCAAGTGACTCAGTTTTCTTCCATTAACATTTATTCCTTTATCTGCCCAGTTAATGTCTTTGAACACATCTTCCAGTCCAAGTGTGAATAGCTTTGGTGAGATAACATCTCCCTGGCGAACTCCTCTGTTGATTGGTATAGCTCTGGTTTTTACATCTATTTGTATTCTCATTGTAGCTTTCTTGTAAATATTATGTATGAGCATTCTGTATCGGGAGTCTATCCTGCAGTTGTTCATAGCTCTCTTTATTGCCCAAAGTTCTATGGACTTGAATGCTTTTTTATAATCAACAAAGCCAATGTATAAGTTCAAGTGATATTCATTAGCTTTCTCTATTAGCGTTCTGACTGTAAGAAGATAATCTACTGTACTGTAACCCTTTCGGAATCCTGCCTGCTCTACCGGTTAATAGCTATCGAGCTTCGACATTAACCTGTTAGCTATTACTCTCATAAACAATTTGTACATTTGGGACAGCAGGGAGATTGGCCTATAGTTCTTCAGATCTCCCCTGTCTTCTTTTTCGAAAAGAACTATTGTAAAACTTTCATTCCAATCATCTGGAACTTCTTCTGTGCGACGACATTCATTGAAAAAAAAAGCTTAAGTTTTTTAAACTGAACATGATATCTATTGGGAATTCGAATAATAATTTTTACCGTACTGTCTTGATTTTTTTATACCCATCTAAATAGAAATTATTTCCCAGGTAGCTGGATAGGTAGAATGGGATCTATCGAATAACCACCAATGCCTCTAGATTTGACTGAAGACCAAAGTCGACCGAATAATGTATAAGAGTTGAATGAGCGCATAAGAACAGAAATTGTACAGATGACTCCTTAAGTCATCTGTACAATGTGACAAAACATCACCAATAAAGACCGAGAATTTAATTAAAAAATGTTCTATTTAGCCTAACGTAAACAGTTTTGATATTCTAACCCCTAAGCGGTATAATATGAGACAGTTGTTTGGGTCTTCATGAATGGCTTGAAAACTCCTATTGTAGTGTTTACCAAAAACTACATTTTAAAACCAGATACACAAATTACCCGTTAATCAAAAAAAGATATATATGATTTATACAGGCCATAGTACCGTCTCATTATCTTTTATTAATACGGAACTTTCTAAATCAGTGAACTAGTGAATTTTCTGTTGATATTGTTCTGCATAATATAAATGGGTAATGCTGAAGGTAAAAGTACATATTATTTATGTAAGAAAGTGTTGGGTTATAAATTAGAGTAACATTAAATTCTGCAAGCCCGGGAATTTGCCATGATGAACAGACTAAAAAATATACACAATACTCTAACTTGATTTTATTTTATTTTGACTTTGGTTGGACTACCACAAAATAAAACCACAACCAAACCAGAACGAGTGAAATTATTTCCAAATTTTTAAAATTCTTTATATTCTAGTAACTTTTTGTTTCAAATGTGTAGTATACTTCATAGAGATGGGTGTCAGTTAAGGATCTGTTATTTTTCACTGGTCACAAATATTTTCTCAGTTCTCAAAGAAAATCATGATACCATTGCATCGTTAATTGACAAAAAAGGCCGAGTTATGTCCTCAATAATACAGCCAACTTAAATTTTGAATTATATAAACAAAGATACGTTAATTATAATGTTTCTAAAGTACGAATTGAATAAATATACATATAGTAACTACAAGGCCAAACAATTAGGAATATGTAATGTAGAATAAAAACATACTTTAGCACTTGTTTATTAGACACACTTTAAGACAGTGAAAGGAAAAATCTGCATAAAGTTTCCATGAATAATTATGATTTATCTACGGAGAAATTGGACTATTAATATGATAAACTTGTAATCTATTATTATATCTGTTGTAAAGTTTTTATCTTTGAGCAGAATTAAATAGGTACTTTGTTAACTTTTATTGTATTCCGTTACAAACTATTTCTGCTTGAATTTATTCCACATGTATAACATTGAAAATGACATCCTGTAGGACAGACACGGGCAAAATTTTTAAAAGGAGGGCCAAATAAACTAAAAAATTATATAGGCGGCCGAAAAAACATTGAGCAAAACAAATCTTTATAAGTAATAAACTGGGAAAAACGTGGGATCAGAAGTACTACCAAATATAATGGGATTCGAAATAGAAAGAGCTTTTAAAGAGCTAAAAAGTAATAAAGCTACAGGACACGACAGTATAATTGCTGAGCTCTTGAAAACAAGCAAACATTAACAATCCCTATACTAACAGAGCTATTTAATATATATCTCCATAATAGTAAGATCCCTAAAGACTGGAACGAGAGTCTAGTAAGACTCTTACACAAAAAATGGGACAAATGTTATTTACAGAATTATAGATCTATATCGTTGCTCAGTCAAGTATACAAACTATTTATGAGAATTATTAACAACCGGTTGACCTACAAAATGGACAATTACCAACGGGAACAGGTTGAACAGGCTGGCTTCCGCAAAGGATATAGTACATCAGACCATCTGCTGACAAAGAGAACATTGATAGAGAAGGCAAATGAATACCAACTACCCATATTTCTTGCCTTCGTCGACTATGAAAAGGCGTTGGATAGTATCGAGATGTGGGCCACACAACAAGCTATTAATAACTGTAGAATAGATTCGAGATATAGGCAACTAATACATAATATATATATGAAAATGCAACTATGATAGTTAACTAGACGAAAATACAAATCCCATCCCCATTAAGAAAGGAGTGAGACAAGGAGACGTAATATCGCCAAAGCTTTTCAACCTAGCCCTAGAAGACTTCTTCAAAACTACAAATTGGTCAACCTATGCCATTAACGTTCATGACAACAAGTTAAACCACCTAAGATTCGCTGACGACATAGTGATTATAGCGAGCACATTCGAGGAACTGCAAATTGTGATGGGGGAACTAGCAGGCAGCTCCCAATATGTCGGCCTAAAAATGAATATGAAAAAAACAAAAATAATGACAAACACAGATGACCCCAGACGTATAACTATAAATGGCAGTGAGATAGAACAAGTCCAGGAATATATTTACCTAGGCCAAATCCTGAAACTTGACAAAGAGAACCAAAGTGCGAAAATTATTAGACGAGCAAGACTAGCATGGGCAGGATTTGGAAAACTTAGTTGGATACTTAAGAACCGCAAAATACCCCAATACTTGAGGAGCAAAGTGTTCAACTAATGCATCCTTCCTATCATAACATATGGATATCAAACCTGGACCCTAACCAAGGCAAACATGAATAAACTAGCCACAACAGAAAGAACAATGGAAAGAGTAATGTTAGGTATACGACTGTCAGATAAAAAGAGGAACGACTGGGTAAGATCAAAAACAAAAGTCGAGGACATAACAACAAAAATTTCTAAACTTAAATGCAGCTTCGTGGGCCACACTGCTAGACAAAAAGGCCAACGTTGGAATACTACAATACAATATTGGAGACCTTACGAAAGTAAACGACCAATAAGAAGACCACAGATGAGATGGGTTGATGACATTAAAAGAATAGCCGGAACAAATTGAAAATATATTGCTCAGAATAGAAACCGATAGAAGGAGTTGGGAGAGGCCTATTTCCGAACATGGACGATAGAAGGCTAAGAAGAAGAAGAAAAATAAACTGGAAAAGTATTTCTAACTCTACTTATCTTAAAAAAAAAATGACATTCTGAAATAATCAAAAAGGTCAAAAAACACGGTTCCTAGACTTAAAATGGTTGCCTACTTTGACTAACCAATGAACATTAAGCCCATCGAGCAAAAAGACAAAAGAGGGAATGTAAAGGTAGTGGGGGCAAAAATATTGTTAGACAGAAAGTGCGATCTTTAGAGGCCACTTTAAACAAGGAAAGAGAGTCTCTCTCTCCTTGTTTGACATCAAATTTAGTTGGGTTATGTTATTGTTTGTCCCAAATGTCACATGAAATCTTATTTATATTGAAGTTTTTTAACAATTGTGTCGCATTTTAGACTATTACCGTTAATAATTAATTTAAACTTTATCGTCTAAGACACATTCTGAAAAATATTATATAGCTACTGTTAATAAGTGTCGGAAACTTTCGACACTTATTAACAGTTAAATTTGGCGCATTCGCATTTCCGGATATGTCCGCCATCAGAGGCCACTTTTTTGGTCTCCTTTTCATAAGGATTAGATTCCCTCTTTTGTCTTTTTGCTCGATGATTAAGCCCGATATTACGTCACGAGAGTACAGTCATTTGAATCGTAACATTGTTAATCGGCGTTTTTATGTCTTTGATGTATTGAAAATAGTAAAGATAGTTATGAAATAAAGATGTTTGTTTAGTGGATTATGAATTCTAATTATGGAGAACTGTTGATATGTAGCTAGTTTGGTACTAAAATTAATCAGAATAGAGTCCTAAATTTACATAAATCTAGGACTTCAATCTCCATTTTATACACTGAAAATTTGTCGCATATACTGAATTAACTATTACCACCAATACTGGATTAACTATTGAATGAATTACCGGCACTTAGAGGTCTGCTAGGATTATCTGAATTAGAATTACTTGTAAAATTTAATGTAAGAATTTAAATAATAGGCAATAAATTTTAATTGGTAAAAAAAGTAAATAGTTTATATTTCCAATAGATATAAATATACACTACCTACATCATTATTTTTCTCATTTTTTAAATATTTTTCCTTCATTGATCATTAATGTCTTCATCTTGTTTTCTTTTAGCACTGGTAACATGGCCATTGAAGCATTTATTAAAATACTTGATCCGCATGAATATTCTTTGTCTGCAGTATAATTTTACGAGACAAAGGGGTGTATTTGAACAATGACTAGAAACATACTGTGCAGTTCGATGTATAATTTTCTTATCCCGTTTTAGGTTTTCACCATGAAAAGTTTAGAAATATTTTTCCATCGTCATTTTAGTATCTGCTGATTATTGGCTTCGTTTGGGACTTAGCTTCTGATAGTATTCCGCCTTGTCTCTTGGATGAGATAATTTTTTCATAATTACTGAGTAATTATCTGCTGTTCTAGGTTCAGATATTTGAATATGTTTGTATTCTTTGTAGAAAAATGCTCACATACTTGAAAGCGCGGACGAAAAAATTTGTGATACGAACAACAGTGCAAAAAATGGGAGAGATACATCACTGACCTTTTTGACGATGCTTCTAGAGAAAATGCTCCAAATACTGCCTGTGACAACCAGTTGGACAGAGGTCCCAATATACTGAATTCGGAAGTCGAAAAGGCAATACAGCAAGCCAAAAACAATAAAGCACCTCTACCAGATCAAATCCCTGCCGAACTACTTAAACTTTTGGATGAGGAAAGCATTGCCTGCTTGACCGCTTTCTTCAACAAAATTTACAACGAAGAAAAAATACCAGATGATTGGTTAGAGTCACTGTTTATAACATTACCAAAGAAAAGCAGGCCCACCAAATGCAGCGATTTTAGACTAATCAGTTTGATGAGTCACACACTGAAGATACTCTTACGAATTATACAAAACCGAGTATTCCTTCTATGCGAAAGTAAGATGGGTGATAAGCAATTTGGATTTAGAAACGGTCTAGGAACTAGAGAGGCACTATTCTGTATGCGCGTTCTATTACAAAAAAGTTGTGAATTCCGAAAGAATGTTTATGTTTGTTTCATCGACTTCGAGAAGGCGTTCGACAGAGTCCAACACAATACACTTTTCGACTGCCTACGGGCAGCAGGACTTGACCACTATGATATAAGACTGCTGAAATACTTATATTACAATCAAGTAGCCTCTATCCAAATTGGAGACAGTCCCACTGAAAAAATACCCATCAAACGTGGAGTACGGCAGGGTTGTGTTTTGTCACCCACTCTTTTTAATCTGTACTCTAAAGAAATCTTTAGGGAGGCTTTGGATGACAGACAAGAGGGAGTAAGACTAGGTGGAGAAGTAATCAACAATATTAGATACGCTAACGATAAAGCCATTCTTGCAGAAAGTTTACAAGATCTCCAAACATTACTAAATCTAGTCAGTGAAGCAAATTATCGGAGAGGCCTAAAAATTAACATTTCAAAGACAAAGTGGATGGCAGTTGGAAAAATCCATATAGATCAAGGTCTGCTTTCTCTTAATGGAGAAGAGATAGAAAGGGTAAATCATTTCAAATACCTTGGCAGCTGGTTAAATGTAAATTGTGACTCTGATGAAGAGATAATATCCAGGATCGAAATATCACGTAAGGCTTTTATGACCTGGAAACCAGTTTTATGCAACAAAAACCTGCCAATGAATATTCGTAAGAAGGTCCTGAAATGTTATGTGTGGTCGATCCTATTGTATGGTTGTGAGACATGGACGTTAAAAACCACAATGCTAAACAAGTTAGAAGCATTCGAATCGTGGTGCGATAGACGAATCCTAAAGATATCGTAGGTTTCGCACACTTCCAATGAAGATGTTCTTCAAATGATCAATTCAGAACGTCTGCTCATAAACACCATAAAGAGGAGAAAAACAGAATACTTCGGCCATATAATTAGAGGACCTAAATACCATTTACTTCGCCTTATAATACAAGGAAAAGTGGAAGGAAAGAGATGGATTGGTCGAAAGAAACTTTCATGGCTGCGTAATATTAGACAATGGTGTGGTTCCACAGTAGAAGAATTATTTCGCGCAGCAGCCGACAGAGAAAGGTTTCAGGAAATTGTAAACATGATGACGGCCAACGTCTGAATACGGACACGGCACCCAAAGAAGAAGAAGTATTTTTTGTGTATATATTTTCAATACAACAGCTAAGAAATACAATATGATAATATCAGCAGAAAAACCAAATATATGACAACATCTAAATACCCACTACGGTGTAAAATCGAAATTGATGGAAAAGTAATAAAGCAGGAAGCAAGGTTTAGATATCTGAGAATAGATATAACTAGTTACGGAGATGTTGAAAAAGTACGACAACAAAGCTTAAAAGCAAGTAAAGCAGCGGTTTCTCTTAATGACACAATTTGGAAGAACAAACACCTAAGACAAGACACAAAAACAAGAATCATAAAGCAGAAATTAGACCTATATGAACATACATGGCGGAGACAAGACCTGATACATCTAAAACGAGACGACTGCTAAAAACAACAGAGATGATAATTCTCCGACGAATACCAGGGAGAAGTCTGTCGGATAGGGAGAGAAGCGAAAACATAAGAAGAGCATGCAATATAGAAGAAGGTATTCTTTGCAAAATGCAGTAACCCTACTTTTCGATGGTCGATCGTCTATTAAGCGAGGTGTTTTACCTTGTAACAGAAACGCATAATCATTTGATGTCTCAGTTGTTCCCCTTGTTATTTGGCTCACTTGTTGTTTGCTGTAGCTGATTGCGACGAGTATTATTTATAAAATTATTATTTGGTCATACGAATCGATCATGATCGATTAGAATTCATTGTAATTATTATAATCCTAATCCTATTACAATGCCTAAACATAATTAAATCCAGAGTCAGAAAAACCTACTGCACAAACACAAGTTTGTGCAATAAGTTTGTGTTTCACATCTGTTTTACAAAGCTGTAACCAAATTTATCTGCTATACAATTGATAATATTAATATCTTTTATTTAATAACCACTAAAATTATCTAGGCATAGAATAAATACTCTGTATGTAAAATCAAAAATATGTGCTCATACAATATTGAACAGTTCCGGGAACAAATTAAGATATCTGGACAACTCACCTCTACACAATCCAGTGTTTTTATAAATATAAACTATGGCGTTTGGTACGACTGATTCTAAACGTCAAAAAAAGTATGGCTGATTTGGATGCGGCTGTTAACAACAGGAATCGTATCGAAAATATGAAAGGCTCAAACGGCCCTCGTGTCGTAACAATTAATAAAACTGAGACAGGTTTCGG
The DNA here is from genome assembly GCA_918026665.1 of Diabrotica balteata. Taxonomy (NCBI): domain Eukaryota; kingdom Metazoa; phylum Arthropoda; class Insecta; order Coleoptera; family Chrysomelidae; genus Diabrotica; species Diabrotica balteata. The sequence continues at coordinate 167,107,398 of OU898277.1, forward strand.
TTTTAACGTGAGGGGCCAAGTTAGTGAAGGTGGACAGTTGAGAAGTATTAATGGGGAACTGTACGCCCCCCTTCAACATGTTAGTGCAGTGTTAGATAGGGGTGCTGCAGAACAGGCTGGAATAAGGAAAGGAGACAGAATTTTAGAAGTGTGAGTAGTTTTACTTAAGCTTTGTTTTCTATTTTTTTTATCATATTTTTGCTAATGTCCTGTGACCCTATTGATTTTTAATAGTTTATTTGTTGACATATGACAGATCAGTTTGTTATGCAAATTTATGGAGGTGTCTACAAACACAATCCTTGGAATTATTTACCTTTATTTTAAAATTTGTAAATCATGCCATATAATCGTTTTTCAATATTTTAAAACCTGTTTTCAAAGGCACAATATATTCTATCAGTAACATGCAAGTCTTTATAATGCCACCCCCAAATAATCTTAAGTGTGATTAAAAAATGGCAATTAGTTTAAAAATAAACAGCTTTGATAATTTTAATTGCTATTTATGCATATGATTTTTTAGTGATCCTTGCTAATGTAAACAATTACTGATTACTGTTTATCTATATCCATAAATATTTAACAACAATATTTAAATTTTCTTTTATAAACAAATATTTTTTTGTAACTAATGTAATGTAATTTGAGTTTTGTACACAAGAATAGACAAGAGACAAAATTACTATCTGCAGTGAGTCCTTTGTGAAGTGGACTTTTTATATTCTAGTTAAAATTTACAAATGTGATAGAAATAAGGACTCTATATCTGTAACTGAAAGGTTTATGCTGGGATTATGAAACTTTTTGATTAAGTTTTTCTTAAGGTCTTTGTAGAAATATTTCTAGAAATATGTTTATATACCTAGAATTTCCATATTATGAGACTTCCTATGGAGTTGAAATATTTCTGGAAAAAATAGAAAATTTTAGAACCAAAAATTTACACAGTATACAGTTTTTTCTTTTGACCTTTTTATACTGTAAAAAGTATCTTAGATGACAAAAATAAACAAAAGTAAATTTCACAATGAAATGACATATTAACACGTTCAGCCGGCTGGCATCAATATGATGGCTCACTAAATAGTATTCTTGGGACAGTGAGGTATCACTCTAATACCACACTACAGTTTTGTATTCGGGACACTGTGGTATCAACTGTACCCCCCCAGCTATATAAATTACATTGTAAGTTGGACAGTGTGGCCCAAGGAGCAAAATAATATTTCCTGATCGGATGTCAGACAGTTTTTACGAAAGATATGGAAATTATAAAACTTTATGAAAAAAATAAAAGATTTTATTCAGAAGGTGCAAAAATAATTATAATAATATAACACCTTATTATTTTAAAACAACATTATATGTTGAGAAAAAACAAGAAAAACAATAATATTTTTTGCATTGGTTGCACACAAATTTAGAATGAGAACACTTGTTTTGAGCTTTCTTCCGCTCCAATTCATTCTTCATTCTGACATAGCAAACCACACCTCTCTTTTTTCTTCCTTCTACAAGCTCATGACTGACATTGGTGTTATCATTGATATTAGTTTCAATAGCAGACATTTCACCCAGTAGTTCTATAGCGACTTCTTTTTGCACTCTGTTATAGCCAATTTAGTTTGTGTAACCTTTGTATATACAATATGAGCATTCACCAAGGCACTATCAAACAATAATTCTGTGGCTAATTTCCTGTATCATTTATTCCCTCGCCTCAAGCAATTTTTGCCCCCTTTTTTCTGATCTGAGAGATCAATAAAGGATTTTGAATCATTTTAATCAACAATCATTTTGTGCTTTTCAATTTCTTTGCCTTTGTGTAGACATTTCAACATTTCATCCCCATGCTTTGTACTAATCATCAAGACATCCCTTCTGTCACACCATTTTAACATTACAACTATTCTTCTTGACAACCTCGTGACAATTCATTTTTCTGTTTTACTGAACAGTGTCTACAAGGCGAGTTGTACAGCTGAGCAGTGTATGAGCAAAGGTGACGCTTGTACAATAATTATATGTGAAGAGAGTATGATCACTATCTAACAACCCTTCCATAAGTGATAGAACAACAGATAAAGAGGCATTTTGACCTCCCTATCTTTTCTACAGTAAATTTTGAGGTCATAAGTGTAGCTGTTTTCTAATCAAAGCTTATATAATTTGATACCAAATTTGAGTTTTTTATTTTTGATATATTGCTTGAATTTCAAGTGACCACGATAAGGTACTATCGTCTCGTCAATACAAACATTTTCTCCTGGAGTAACAATTTGCTGAAATCTAGAAATAAATTTTTGAACCAACAGAGATATTTTTTGAAGCCGATCAAAATCCAGTGAGTTTGGTTGTGGCGCTGTTTCATTATTGTTGAAGTGAATATTTAAAAGTAATTGTTCAAAACGATTTCTAGACATTTTGTGTCTTATATTGGTAACAAATAAGTAATTTCTGCTCCAATAGTCGCGTAATCGTGGTGCTTTTAGCAATCCCATCCATATAGTTACCCAAAAAAATATTTCCATTTCTTTTCTTGTAGTTGGTATCCAACATTTACATTTAGATTTGGCTACAACAGGTCAGCCATTTATCTGTTGATCTGCTTATAAATTCTTTTGAATAACTATATAATAGATCAGTCACAAATAGTTTTTAAAAGAAATAAGGAGTTTCTGTAAAATTGTTGTAATATTCCAGCATTCTGAATAGTCTGTGGAAAATTTTTCAACTTGGAATTATCCACTTCGCTCCATAATAACTCTGAACTCTCCATTTCATGTTCTTCTGTGACAACAGCTACTGCAGAAATTACAGTTTCTATTTTCTGTTGTATTAGGTCATCCTAAACAGAAATTGGGTATGACTTTCCAGAATGAACATAAAAGTTTAGTAAAACTTACCTCATTTTCAAAGGCCTGTAATGCTATTTTTGGTATACCGCTAAGCCCTGGCACTGCAAGATTGCGTTTGTCCGGTACTTCACTGATGTAAATGCCATAAAATCTTCTTATTTATAAGCTTACAAGTCTTTTCTGTTCTTTTTCGTAGGAATCGTAGGAAATTTTATAGTACACTCATACAATAGTCATATGCAAAGAGCACCAAACAAAGAATGACTCAGAACGTCAAATACTTCCATCGCTTCATACAAGAATAAACAAGTTTGAGGCATCACGTAAATGCCACGCTGTCCAGACAAACAAAGTTATAGTTCTCGGACAGCGAGGCATCAATGTGATGCCTCAAAAAATGTTGTGCAATAACTCGATTGTCAAATATGTTTTTGAAAATGAATCAGAAATGCGGAAAGGCACCACGACTCCCGTCTTATTTACAAAAAATAAAATGCTGACCAATGGATGAGAAAAAAAAAATTTTAACACTGGGGCTGAATGTGTTAAAGTCTGCTTGTCATTAGTAAAAAAAAATTTTATGGCAAAAGCAAATACTTTTATAGTGGCTTTAACACCTCCACAGTACCACCAGCTGAAAAATACTGGTCCACCAGCTGAAAAAGATGTAACTGTGTTTGTGTAAAATATGGCTAATAATAAATACATCTATTTTTCTATCTTGTGATTAACATACAAACTAAACCAAAACTAAACCACCAAATTTATGTGGTATAGGAAATTTAATTAGTTATTTTCAGTTATCTCAGTTTTCAATCAAGCAATATTTTTGAAATATTATTAGAAAAAATGAGTAACAGAAGTAGTAGAACAGATAAATTATTAAATTTAGCTTTGCAAAGTACTAATAAAAATGAACTGAGTAATTCGAATACAGAATGTAACCAGAATTTAAATCTACACAAAGTATTGATGATAAATACTTTGAGAGACTCAGAGAAAGAGCGATTTTAACTTTTTAATTAATGAGAATCATTTAATTGAACACTCAAATATTCTGATATTCAATCAACATTAGAATCTGAGGAAAAAATAATTGTTCAGTCTTGAATACTTCAGTTCAGTCTACTGAATAAACCTGAAGGACCAGGTGCTAAAAAAGGTGAAAAGCTGAGGGAAACAATGCAAAATAAAAGAAAGAAGAAGATGATAGAAATTTAAATATAATCATCATTACATATTGTTATATCTACGTGAAAAAAACAGATTTGTTTATCATGTTTTAATATTAAACACAATGCATAAATTTTAATATTTATTTTAATTATACTACGATTTAATTTTTGCATGTTTATATAAATATGTATTTTTTGCACCATATTTTACAATATTTGTTTACTAATGTTTCAGATTTGTTTTATTTGAAAATATTATATTATGATTCTTAAGGATTTCAGTTTGTGTTGTACAGACATAATAATCTGGTATCAATTTTCTATGAGTTTGTGTGTCCTTCTACCACTACACCTCAATATTATAAATGATATACCTTTAAGTTACTCATATTTTTTAAGCACTACCAGCCTCCTTCGACAGGGGCGGCTCGTGATAGTACAAGATGGTGAGGCACACTACACTTAAGGAAAATTATTATTATTATGGTTAACTTCTCTTTGCTCCAGTCATACCCGCCTAAGGAGGCATTGCTCGCGCCAGCAAACAATGACTTGGCGTGAGAAGGACTTCTGACGATACGCGCGCGGATCAACAAAAGTCATCCTCACCTCAAAGCTCTCCTAAGCCCTCCTCCACCCTCCCTTATGTGCACTGAAGGTGCAACATAAGGGCTGACTGCTTTTTGAAAAAGTCCGCGATTGAGCTGTATTTATGAGCACCATGTGTAATAGGGTGCTCATAAATGTAACTTAAATGATACCAAGGTGTCGTTAAGCGACTTACTCCGGTTTATCATGAAATCTCGTATCGTGAGATAAAAGCGAACGAAAAACGAGGGAGCTCTAATCCTCGAGCCTGCACCTTGGTTAGCGGCCAAGCTGTAGCCTCAAGGATCTAGGTGGCCTCTCCCGTGGCCTTTTTTTATTTTTATAATTTTTTTGTGAATTTTTTATTATTTTATATTTTTTTTTGAATCTTTATATTTTTTATTAATTTTTTTGGGATTTTTATATTTTTTTGGGGGTTAGTAGGTATTTTTTATCTGGGAGATTTGTTAGTAAGTGTTATAAATGGCGACTGCTAATCTAGTGCCATCTTCTTCACGCTCTCACATATCCCTTCAGTTGAAGCTTCGGTCTAGCATATCTCCATTGATCGTTCTCGTCGTAAGATGTTAGCCGGAAGGTCGATTTTGTGACATCATAACATGAGGCCGTTTACGTTAAAGAAACTTAAACAAAGGGTTAAATTTTGTTTTTTGGTTTTTTATTTTACGATTTTTAAAAATTATAATTATTTTAGAAAAACTGCAAAAAATATAAATTCTAAAAGGAAAACTGAGTTCTAAAATTTAAAGTTTTTTATAAATTAAAGGAATTCTGCGAGACTTCTGTTCTGCAAAATGATCCATTACATCGTCTATAAAAACGTTCTCATCCTGTGATTTTATAAATGATTTTTCAATTGAGATTTTTGCCATATTACTCAATCGTGTCTGTCCAGTTGTATTTCTGATGTAATTTTTAATCCTTTTTAGCGCGGAGAAACTTCTTTCTGCAGAAGCACTTGTCACTGGCAAAACAACACAAATGCATAATAATTTAAAAACTTCTGGCATACAAAGTTTTAAATCATAATCGGGAAAAAAAGTTAACATTTCATAAGGGCTTGCGCAATTTTCTATTATATCATTCCCGTACATAGCGGATAACTCACTTTTTAGTTGATTTATATCAAAAATATTATACTGCGTTGTCAAGTTTTTTAATAGATCATGAGGAAATTCTTTAGCAAAAATGGGAAATTTTGATATATTTAACAGATCAAAGAAATGTAATTTTTCAACGTCGCAAAACCTAACCTCTATTTGGGTTGCTATAATGTCAAGAATTTCAAAAAAAATTTGCCTTAATTGTTGAGTTTTATCAGTCATTTCAACTCCCTTACGACGACGTTTCGAGTGTAACGCAGCGGTATCCAGTTTTTCATAAATTGTATCAAAACAAGTACTGTTACTCCTAAATTCACGTATTTTACTTAGGGTATTTTGAAGTAAATTTCTGGCCTTAACAATGTCTGTATTTCTATTTTGTAGAATGGAAAAAACAGTATCAGTTTGATGAAAAATCAACGAAAATATTTCTAAAAAAAATATGTTCTGAGGATCTTCTAAAAAAGCTTTTAAACCTACTGCTTCTCTTATTGTTTTGTCATCAAAATCGCGACTATTAATAATAAAATCAAAGGTCTCAAGTAATTTATCCTTATTATTATTAACTGTGACAACTGCACGTGAAGTAAAATTCCAGCGAGTTGCTACATTAGAAGGTATACGATTTCCTCCAATGTGTTCTAACACTTGGGTACGCTTTGTAGATTTAGAAAAATATGAAGAAAAACCGGATAAGGTTGAGAAAAAAACTTTAACTTGTTGAATTGAACTGCATGCGTTACTGAAAACTAAATTAAATACATGTGCATAGCAATGAATGAACATGGCTTGAGGCGCTATAGATTTAATTTTTGCCTGTAGACCATTCACTTCTCCCGACATTACAGAAGCTCCATCGTATGTCTGAGCCACTAATTTACTATGCAAGTTGAACTTTCGAAATTTGGTAGATAAAAATTCAAATAAATCTTGAGCAGAACGCCCGGAACTTACATCGTAAAATCCCATGAATCGTTCGACTGGTTTATCGTTTATTACGTATCGAAAAATAACGGATAGTTGTGAATGGCAGCTTATATCAGTAGTCTCATCCACCTGTCAGGAAAAGAATAATGATTTTGAAATTTCTTCCTAAATTTTTTTATTTATAACAAAAGCAATTGAAACGATTAATTCATTTTGTATGGTTTTAGATGTCCCAGAAAAAACTGATCTAGAGTCATTATCATGTTCTAAAAATGTTTTTAAATTAGTGTCAAATTTACTAACAAAAACAACTAGCTCTTTGAAATTCCCGCGATTTAAAGACTTATTAGATTCATCATGCCCTCTAAACGGTAACTCTGGCATACAGAGGTGTAACGTAATATCTATAAGGCTTTTTAAAATTTGCCGATTTTCTTTAACCCTAGCATTGAAATTTTCAATATCTATTTTACGCGAATTGTCTAGTGCTGTGGCGATATTTTGCTTTTGTTTTCTCATAAGAGTAAGCTTGCAATTCGATGTAATATGTTGAGAACTTTTATTGTGTAACAATAGACTCCGAGACAAATTTTTCAAATCAGTATAACCACTTTTGAACCAAACTTTGTCGCTAGTATTAGCTGTGGCAAATAAAATGCATGGCCAACAAAACAATTTATTTAATGTTATACTACCCGTAAGCCAGTCAAACTTTTCATACCATGCATTTTGAAATCCCCGATTTGGTTTTCCGACGCCACCGATAGAAACAAGATGTTTACTTAAATCTGGAATAGGTCGTTTTACGACTTTAACTATATATAATCTTCATATGAATGACTTGAAAAATTCTGCTGATTGACTAAAAAATTTACGAGATCACAAGTATTACGAATATTTACATTTACCTGGGAAAGTTGTGACGAAGTGCTCGGTGCTAAATCCATTTTTCACTAAAACCGAAAATCCTGCAGACAAAAACAAACCCACCAAAATTATTAAAAAAACTTAATTAGAATTGCAGTTATTATATAACATGTAATCTTACTGTTTTTTTAATTAAAAACAACACGAGATACGTCAAACGTGATCCTGCCGCACAAAGAGGTCAACAGGAAGTAATTTAACTACTACTTACTCTTACTACAACAATTTTGCAGAAATGTTCCAAAATGTACCAATGTTGCCAATCTGGTAAATGCATAGAAAAAAAATATTTTTTGTTAAATCGGAAAACAATAGAACAATATGTATAGTACCATCTACTAAAGGAAAATACTCTACTACAACATAACAATGTTGTTACAATTTTCAAATAAAATCTATGTTTTATTTAAAATGTACTTTTATACCCCGAGGGAAAAAATGTAGCGAATTGGGTACCTTTGTACCCAAACGGCAACGCTGCTAATTAAAAGAACTAAACCAAACGAGAGCGGCATGCCTCTCCTGTTCGGTGAAATCGTGGGCAGAAAATAAATAAATCATGTTGAATTTCGCTAGATAATGTGATGTCTAATATGTCAGACAGAGCAATGCCGTGAGGCTTGTCTCGGCGGCTATAATTTTTAAAGAGAAAATGAGATGCACAGATGATATATTAGCTGCTGGAGCGGAAAATGGAGCCGTTGTTTATTTAATATTTTGTGGTTTAAGCTTGTCCCTTGTCCGGCCCGTAGATTATGAAGAAATATACAAAGATAAGACATCAGGGGTGTACATATTTTAATTTTTTATCATAATGAAAATAAAGTTATTTAGAAAATTCCAAAAAGTTAAATTGTAGTTAAAGAACGTAAATAGTCGATTGATACTGGTGAGGCACTGCCTCACCTGCCTCATAGGACCAGCCGCCCCTGTCCTTCGACTGGTGTGTCTCAATATTATAATCTATAGTACCAATAATTTAGAACTGGTAGGCAAACAATATAATAATTATTTTTCATGACCAAGGTGTTATAAAAAACACCATCTTATTAAAAGATAAGTCTTAATTTTTTTGCAAAAGGGACATAAAAGTCTGTTTCTCATATATACTTAAAAAAATCAGCATTTATACAATTAAGAATTCCTCAGATGCAGATTTTTTCTAAATTTTCAAATTTTTTTTGACAGCAGCTTAGATAAAACTCATAAAGACACAAAGGTTGCAGTTTAGGCAATATAGACATGTAAAATAAATGTTTTTTGTGGATTATAAGAAACGTAAGTATTCCAGAATACCAGAGTTACTGAAGAAAGAAGAGATAGACTCAGCCTAATGAAGCGATACTGGTTTGGAGAGAGTATCTGGGTATCATAAACTTTTTTGCTGACGGCACTCTAACTATAAAGAAGAAGATAATCTAATATCATGTTTTTAAGTGTCAATAATATTAATTTAATAATACTACGAAATGGCGACGCAACAACAATTCTCGTGAGACATATTTTTAGATAGACGCAATCTACGACACGTTGAACGCCCCAACTGACTCAAATTTCATTCCAGAAAAAAACAAAAAATAATTCTCATAATCTAAATGAGTATAGCTACATAAATACGTAGAGATTTCTGAATATATTAGTTGTTATGCAATTTGCATGCATTTGAAATAAATACTACGGTTAAAATTATAAAATGAACTTATTAGAAGTGTCAGTGTAAAAGTCGATCTTTTTTCTAATGAAAAGGTGATAAAAGTCATGGAGGCCTGGTTTTCAAAGCAAGATATCGATCATTTAAGCAAGAGAAGTGCCGTAAATTCGAATAGAAACGTCAAAATAAACACATTTTCAACTGAAATTGAGGTTAATTGTCATTATGAAATAATAATATATGATGTGATCTATAACACTTTATGCCATTTTTTTTTCGGAAGGCCTTTTTTCCAAAGTCTGTGAAGGGGATATAATTTCAAATTCTATAGACTTTTTGGAGATGTAGAGATATCGTGAAAACCATCAAAATATACCGCCTAAGATGGGTGGACCACGTTATGCGGTTGGATGAAACCGATCCTGCTAAATTAACCATGCTAAATAGGCCAGTCGGAAGAGAAAGGGGGCGACCTAAACTCAGATATCTGGACGATATGCTGGACGATTTAAAGGAGATTGGAGTACTGGGCTCACGAAGAGCTGTAGCGCTAACTGACGATGATAGTGTTATTAAATAGGTAAAGAAATAATACATAAGACTTACTCACAATCAATTTAATTTAACTATCAGACGACCGGTTTCGCTTTCTACAATATGCAAAGCATCCTCAGGTCTCGATACAAAGTTAAACAAATGCTGAAATAATAAAAACCCATATTAGGGTGTTGTCTAATAACGATAAACAAAGTAGATGTTGTAAATTACAATAATTATGCCAATATTACATGTCTGTGGTTGTATTTAAATGAGTAAGTTGAATAAAAAGTATAAAAGTTTTAAAAGTTTAAACAGACAAGGTAAGGCCCACAAATTGTTATAAAATAGTCTCTTCGATTGTAATAAATTAATAAATGAGCAAATAAATAAAATAAACATTACTTACATGCTGGTACTCTATTAATTGATGGATGGTAGAACATGGTTGAAACTACTATGTATTGTTGAATGGAGAACTCAATTCTATTATTGCAGTTGTTTGACAGTAAACGGGTAGTTCTTGAGGAGATAGATTTGATCCAATGAAGAAGAGATATGTGTGAGATTGTTTGTTAAATGAAAGTGATGTAATATACCATTGTGTTATTAAAAGCTATTTATACTTATTCGAGAGATATATTTTTGAAATGTGTGTTATTTATTGAGTAATTGTTTTATGAAGGTGACAGTTTTATGTCAATGTATAAGAATACAAACTCACCATTGTCCATGTAGGTGTGAGGAATATCTGTTCATATGACACCGAAAATTGAAATAAGAATAAATTTACTTTATACCGGTTTAAATAGAGGATCATTCTACCTGTTCGTATAACAATTTCCGGTTCCAACTGTCAGATATTAGAACTACCAACAAATTTTTGTAGGCTTTATAATTCAGTCAATTTCTGGAGCCCATAAATTAATTACCATCAATAATTATCCATTTGTTACTTTGGTTACATATTAGTATATTAGATATTAATATATCAGAATTTGAAATAAATACCTCAAATAATTAAAAAATACCCTGACAGATAACTCACACCTACATAAATTTCAAATAAAAATAAAAAACTTTATAAACTTATTATACATTTGATTATAAAATGTACATGTTCAGTTGCCAAAGAATTACTTTAATTTGTTCAGTAATTTGGACATTAGACTGAGTTAGTTATATTGTAGGATGTATTTCAATTATCCATATTGTTACATTAAATTTGATTAATTAAAGATTGTTAAAGTATGCCAATATTAAACACATCAATTTACTTTTGATATCTAAATTGAAACAATTTATAGACATTCATTAATAACAGCATATTTCATAAAACTAGATAACTTAACTTACAGTATTGAGAAACAGAAGAAGAACTGTCACATGCTAACCTACATCTGTCAAATTTACCACTGAAATCTAATAGATAAAACATAAAAAAACTCATTGTGCCCAAGACTGCGATGTAGTGCATTAAAGCCCTTCCCCTTTTAAATTCAATGTTTGTTTCGTCCCTTCTAAGTGTTTTCTGTTTTAGTGTGTTTAAATTGTCCTTAATTGTTTGTATTTTAATATTTTATTTACTTGACTTTCCAATAATTTACTAATTGCCAATAGAACTTTATCAAAGTAATTTGATAACTACAAGTTGGAAAATAATTGCACACCCACACAATTTTTACATCTAAACTTATTCATTGTCATAAAAATGTCACCTTCATAAAACAATTACTCAATAAATAACACACATTTCAAAAATATATCTCTCGAATAAGTATAAATAGCTTTTAATAACACAATGGTATATTACATCACTTTCATTTAACAAACAATCTCACACATATCTCTTCTTCATTGGATCAAATCTATCTCCTCAAGAACTACCCGTTTACTGTCAAACAACTGCAATAATAGAATTGAGTTCTCCATTCAACAATACATAGTAGTTTCAACCATGTTCTACCATCCATCAATTAATAGAGTACCGGCATGTAAGTAATGTTTATTTTATTTATTTGCTCATTTTATTACATTTATTACATTCGAAGAGACTATTTTATAACAATTTGTGGGCCTTACCTTGTCTGTTTAAACTTTTAAAACTTTTATACTTTTTATTCAACTTACTCATTTAAATAAAACCACAGACATGTAATATTGGCATAATTATTGTAATTTACAACATCTACTTTGTTTATCGTTATTAGACAACACCCTAATATGGGTTTTTATTATTTCAGCATTTGTATAACTTTATATCGAGACCTGAGGATGCTTTGCATATTGTAGAAAGCGAAACCGGTCGTCTGATAGTTAAATTAAATTGATTGTGAGTAAGTCTTATTTATTATTTCTTTACCTATTTGAAATGGACTCACACAAGCAACACATTCATGATTTGATAGTATTATTATTAAAATTTAAGAATGTTGTTGAATATACACCCTTACTTTTACTCTCTTGGTTTTATCAATGCAAATTTTACATTCTTCAAAGTAACAGTGGAACTTAATGTTCCGTCTCTTGTTCTAATAGCCACTCCTCGATCCTAACACTAATTAATTCTATTACCTATTATATTACCTAGAACATTCACCTGCGTTAAGTATGCATTTCCAGCAACGATTTTTTTAGAATCGCGAAGCTACAAAACTTGAATACTAACATTGTATGTCAGGTATTAACTTGAACACCTTGAAATATGCTGTTGTATAGCTGTTTTATACATATTTTAATTAAGTAAATATAGCAGTGAATAAGTCATAAAGCTACTAAAAACAATTTTATTAGAGATATGTTTAGAGCACTGACCCAAGTAAAATGCTGGTTTATAATTAGTTAATTCATAAATTTTTATTGGAGGTTTATTGCTTTTGTTTTTTTTTTATTTTGATTTCATTCGTCTAAATTCAAAACACGGCATGTCATTTAAAGCGAATTTTAAGCAAACCTGAAAAACTTACAGAAACTTTATTTCTGTTTGAAATAACCTGTATCATCCGCAAAAAAAGTATCACATCACCTATGGAACTGCAAATTTTGTATTAAAAATAATTTAAAACATGAATATTTACTGTTGTTTTACATGCGTTTTACAGCGTTGCATATACGCTGAGGTTAATACTGAGGCTATAGTTCTCAAGGGACCAAGGAAAAGGAATGGAATAACATTCGAATGTGCAGGAAACAGAGTGGTTCCAAAGAAATGTGTAAGGTATTTAGGGGCGACTGTGAGTCAAAACGGAAAATGGAGGGGGCACGTAAAAGCGGTAACTCAAAGAGCTGCGGTGAGATCAGCCGCGTTGGAGGGGGGCTTTATTGAATCCTACTTTAATGCCCGACCAACATGGTTTTATTCCAGGATGTTCTACTACTACCAATCTTTTAGTTTTACAAGAATTTTTGTTGGATGTCCTTGAAGACTTTTCGAAGGCATCCGATAAAGTTTATCATATTGTCCTAATCTCTAAACTTTATAATGTTGATTTACATGAAAGATTATTAGGCTGTATGGAGAGCTATCTCACAGATTGTAAAAATTAACCAATTTTTGTCATCTACTATCAATGTAACCTCTGTGGTCCTCAGGGTGGACATTTATCTCCTCTTTTTTTTAATTGTTTTGTAAATTATATAAAAAATTGTTTTTATCATAGTAAGATTCATCTCTATGCTGATGATCTAAAAATTTATGGTCATAAAAAACTCCAATGACTCTAGTTTATTACAGAATGATTTAAGTAGTTTATTGGATTGTTTTAAGTTGAATGCTTTGAATTTGAAAATAAATAAATCTAAGGTATGGCGTTTTTTTAGAAACAAACATCCGATTTCGTTTGAATACCATATTGGACCGAATGTTTTAGAGATAATCACAACATTTAAGGATCTTGGGGTAATTTTTGACCCTACAATAAGCTTCAATATAATTTGAAAATATTTATTGTCTCAAAAATATCTACTGTTCCCTTATTAGATCGGTTTTGGAATATGATAGCAATATTTGGTCTCATCATTATAAATGCTACAAAGATCTATTAGCATGCGTACAGAAAAAGTGAACAACAAATGGGTATAGAGGGCACTATAGTTGAGGATATTGAGAGAAAACAGCTCATATGGTATGGGCACGTGAGCCGAATGGGGGACGAAAGATTGCCTAAAAAAACGATGATGTGGCAACCCCCAGAGAAGAGGAAACGAGGAAGACCACCACAGAGCTGGAACCTGGGAGTTAGGAAAGCGATTAGCGCTCGAAATCTATACGAAGACCTAACTCAAGACAGAATACAGTGGCGTTTGGGAGTCGGACAACGTCGTAAGACGTTATGAAACCGAATATATATATACAGAAAAAGTTCTTAAGATTTGTTGCTTTTAAATTGAGAATACCTGTAAATGAAAGGTACTTTATCTTTACTTAAATTGCTAGTGCTAGTGCTCTTTTGGAAAAGGTTTACTTCTGGACTCCCTGTAGAGACACTAGATCCCAAGACTTATTTTATGTAGAATTTCATAATCGAACTTATACTGTAAATAAACCCTTACATGTAGAAATGTAAACAAATTTAATAGTAATGATTTTTTTCCTGTATCACTAAGTACTATTAAGAATAACATCGAAAATACCATTTTATATAATCACAACTTTTGACAGTCAGATTGTCAAATTTTTGACGCAGGAAAAATACTTTTTTTTTTGTTAAAACACTTGCGTTTTTTTTTGAAATGCTGCGTGGTTATCGGACATTCTCGTATGAAAATAAACAAAACAATTTTTCAATGATTTCAAATATTTTTTGTTTATCTCTGTTTAATTAGGATGATGACCAATAATTATTGTTTTCTCATATCTTTTTGTTAATATTTACATATGATACATAATATACGTATATGAACTTATCATACTCCATAGAAAAACATTTAAATAAAAGCTTATCGGACAAGAGACAATTGAAATATATTAAATAATAAATATATAGATATACAAGGTGAATGCGGTTTAAGGAATAAAATTATTTTTAAGATTCTCTTCGTAGTTCTGTGTGGCCGTCAGTAAATCAGTAAATGTTTCTCCCCTCACTTTTTATTATTAATATATTTTTATATTATCCATAAATATTATGTTTTTCCTACACATCTTTCGTAAGGGTTCTACAGACGTGTTCTGTTAGTGTAGTTTACTATAAAACATAATAACTTTTTATATCATTTTTATTATTATTGTTAACATTCTGAACTAGTTCAGCCTTTTCTACTGTCGATGTAGACTGTGACCTCACATATCAAGAATTTCAGTAGCTTTGGAAGTCTATTTAATTTCTGTATGCTACGGATTATGATGTAAACATTTAATGCGGTGAATATGGTAACTATAGAACATTTTATTTGTCTTAGTTATTCGGTTATCTGTAAATTTGATTACACTTTTTTTACTAGTCACTATTTTTCTAAACTACTCGAGAAGTTTGACCAGATTTTATTATTTTCCTAGAATTATTTATGTATAATTCTTACTGATCTTGTGGTTGGAAATTTACATTCTGTTGTTGATTTTCTTGAACAGAATGTATATTGTATGACGTGCAACGTCTAGGCGTGTCAGTTGCTGTTTTAATCAACTATTCTAAGGTATTCCTCCTCATATGTCAACTGAGATCACAATTCTTGACCTACTCCTGCCCGTGCAACACGTCCTCATTGGTAACTCAGTCCATCAATGATATTTTACGTAGTCTTCTTAAAATCCACATTTCTTATGCTTGAATTGTATCGATTGATTTTGCATCATACAAGAAACAGTGATAGAAATAAAAGAACGACACCTGCAGAAGGATACAGAGAAACGGAAATCGTGGATGACCGATAAAATACTTGAACTTATGGATCAGAGAAAAAAAAACAAAGAAAATCTCCAAGAATATTAGATAATACATACTATCGTCAGAAGAAAAATAAGAGAAGCCAAAGAGAAACGAAAAGACCGAACAGTATCAAGAAATAGAGAAGTATCAGAATCGATATGATAATTTCAATGTCCATCGAGAGGTGATGGAAATAGATGGAAAGTTCCCAAAAGGCAACAGCGGAAAAATATCAGATGATGAAGGCAATCTTGCCATGACCAAAAAACATAAAAAGAAAGTATGGGAAGAATACTTATCCACGACCTTTTAACAATACAAGAACCCACCATTGAAGAAAATTCAGGTCCCAAATCCTACCAGAAGTAACGGCAGCCGTCAGACAGATGAATGATGGAAAGACACCGGGACTTGATGAAATTCCTGCAGAACTGCTGAAGCTATTAGATGCAGAACAAATAAAAATAATAACTGAAATATTTAATGACGTATACAGGGCAGGAAAAATACCAGTAAAGTGGCTCAAATCGAAGTTTGTACCATTGCCCAAAACACCAGGAGTAAAAGTTTGTGAAGACTATAGGACCATAAGCTTAATGAGCCATCTGATGAAGCTGTTTTTGTCATTCACAAAAGAATTTACCGGAAATGCGAGGACCAAATTGTGCCCAATCTGTTTGGATTTATGAATGACGTTGGTACGAGGGAAGCTTTATTTAGCGTGCAGGTATTGTTTCAGATTTGTAGAGATTTCATCTGTGATGTTTTTGCATGTCTGATTGACTACAAGAAGGCTTTCGATAGAGTCAGGCATGATCAAGTGATGGAAGTGCTGAAGAGGACAGGGATTGACGGAAGAGACCTAAAAATAACTAACCTGTATTGGAATCAATCAGCCAGCGGTGCTCCGAATAGATGGAAATTTACTGATGAGGTGATCAAATTTACAGAAAATCTTAAGGGGAGTGATACAGGGGTGCATAATTTCACCATTGATATTCAGTCTGTACTCGGAGTACCTTTTTGAAGAGGCTCTAAAAGATATTGATGAAGGCATCTCAATGAATGGAGTCAAGCTCAATAACCTGCGGTATGCAGATGATATAATAGTGTTTTCCAATATCATAGAAGGACTGCAAAACTTAATGAACAAAATGACAGAAACAAGTAGAACATATTTACTGGATATAAACACCAGCAAAACCAAGCTAATGATCATTAGCAAGGAAAACATAACTGGAGTAAATCTGTATGTGAACCAAATGAGAATTGAACGTGTCTCACAGTACAACTACTTGGGAACTATAATAAATGAGTCGTGGGACAATACCCAAGAGATTAAATGTCGCATCGCAAAAAGTGTATTCTTGACTATGAGCTCTGTTTTCAAGTGTATAGGCTATAAAGCTTATAAGTGCTTTTATTTCTAGTATATCCGTCTTTCTGTAGTTTCTATTCAGAGGATCAGCTTGTAGATCAATATTTATGTTTGTTTTTTTTACAATAAGTTCCAACATCTGGTTTGTTATAATACAGCCCCAAATATCAATAAAGATTAATTTCTCCCTAACATTCCCCTTTACACCTGGTAAATCCCTCATTAAATTGTCTGCTCTTGTACGCACTCGCTTATTAGCAAGATGCTTTCGCCATTTATTTTTTTTTCCTTATCAAAAAAATAGGAATTCGCCAGCAAATATTTCCTGCTTCTGTCTCATGAAAAACATCATTTTCTGCTTCTAATATATCCTGTTCACTATCTGTATCGAGATTTTTTATTTCAATTTTATCTTCTTCAGAACTATCCGCAGAATCGTTGCATTCCAATTGATCACTACTATTAACTTCCTCTAGAAGTCTCTGCAAATATTTTTGTTCCACCTCGTAGTTCATCTCTATTTCTAAAAAGTAAAAAAATATTTTTTATTCAATAAAAATACAACGCTAAAAGTTAAAATTGTTACCTTTAGTACAGCCGCAAAAGCTAACATCCGTCTCTGAGACCGAAATCTTGTGTAACGAACGAACTATGTATCTACGTTCAACAATATTTTGATAATAACAACGGTTAGGTAAAATATGAAGCTATTGAATGACGTAGCCCGAATATCGGAACAGATTTTTAATTATCGGTATGAATAGGTTAGCTCCGTCTCTGATACTATGCGTTAGCACTGAAAGGTTAATAACAGGCGGTAGCTGGTTTGTCTTTAGTTTCATGCGTGAAATACAATGATGCTACATAAAAAGTATGCTTTAATGATGCAACTATTAATGACGTACGGATAAAGAACCATGGACTCAACTGTATAATACAGATGTTCTATAAAGGGCTATTAATACGAGAAACATAATAAAGTACCAAAAGTATAATATAATAAAGTACTAAAGTAAAAAAAAATATACCTGCAGGCAACAACCACTGTTAAATTACATACTAACAGTAATCGCATAAAAATAGAACGGGGGTTAGACAAGGAGACCCAATGTCACCTAAACTTTTTAATACGGTGCTAGAACATGCTTTTAAGAATTTGGATTGGATGACAAAGGGAATAAAAATAGATGGAGAATATCTAAACAACTTACGTTTCGCCGATGATATACTTATAATAGCTGAAGATCTAGGTATGGCAAGAGAGATGGTACAGGAACTCGTTGTGGCTACAGAAAATGTAGGTTTAAATATAAATATCTCGAAAACAAAGATCATAACCAATTTGGTATCCAACCAGAACATCAGTATTGGTGGGAAAGAAATAGAACTCGTAGATAGATATAAATACCTGGGACATGAAATTATGATTGGCAGAGATAACCAGACTCATGAACTGAAGAGAAGAGTCGGCCTTGGGTGGGCAGCATTTGGAAAACTGAGAGAAACTTTTAAAAGCGAGCTGCCCACATGCCTAAAGAGAAAGGTATTTGATCAGTGCGTCCTCCCAGTCTTGACGTACGGAACAGAAACACTTACCTTAACAAAAGCAGCAGCTACCAAACTGAGAGTCAGGCAGAGAAGAATGGAGCGGTCCATGTTAGGAATAACTCTGCGAGACAGAATAACCAACGAAGACATCAGGAGAAGAACCGGAGTGACTGACATCATCGAGAAGATAGCCAGACTAAAATGGAGATGGGCAGGACACATAGCCAGAATGACAGATGGGCGATGGACAAAAAGGTTATTGGAATGGAGGCCAAGAGAAGACAAGAGAAGCGTCGGTCTACCACCTACTGACGATTTAAGAAGAATCAATAGAAATTGGATAAGAGCGGCCCAAGATAGACGGGGTTGGAAACATGAGGAAGAGGCCTATGTTCAGCAGTGGACTCTTGAGGCTGGATGATGAATAAAGTACAGAAAAATAGCGTATCTGGGGTACGTACTGAGAGGAGAAAAAGACAATTTACTACAGCTGATATTTATGGGAATTTGAAGAAAATGACAATCATGGTTTCGAAACATTCGAGAATGGACATGCATAATAAGTGCTACAACAAGTCTTGCTATAGTGCTCGCCAACGTCCAGGAGACCGCCAAAGGTACTTAAAAGAAAAAGGAGATATGAAATTTTGTTGCACGTTTAATTTTACGTAGTGTATGAAAATACCTATCCTAACATGGTTCATAACTTTTTGAAATATCTAAATATAAATAGGTATAGTATTTATAAAGTCAGTTGAAACATTTCTCTCCGACTCGATTTATAAGGGCAGTTCAATATTACATTTACCGGTAATCAAGTTAAAGTATAAATAACACGCGTCAATCTTTCAAACGTATTTGAACAATCCCCGTACTTCGTAGGAAATAGATGGAAGAAAGATACATCCCATCAAATAAATATTGGACATTGATATGTTATTCAAAATCACCAATATTTAACACGCTACTTGGAGGTCCCCTTCTAGCCGGCGTCGAAGGGTACAAATAAGAAACGCTGCCGATGCATGCCAGTGTTGTACAGCAAAAATGTTTATTATTTTACGAAGTATAATTAAATCATTATACTGTCAATATAGCCTATTGGCGACGTGCAAGTACTTGGAGGGGATACGAGAAACGATCGTGCGTGAGTAGTGGAGAAATCTTGCATCTTTTACTGCACATTTCATAGATTATAGATTTCATAAATTCATATTGTCAATTGTCATATTTCATATTCGTTTTGTTTATTTACACCTTCTGTCACTGAAGAAAATGGGATTTAGGAAATGCTGTGTTATAAATTGTAAAAATACAACAAAAAATTGTCAATTTAAGTTTTATTCGTTTCCAACTTCGAAGCGCAAAGCTACTACAAAGAGAAAAGTGGATTTATATCATAAAAAAAGCATAAGTAACATAACCTAAATTATGCATTATTCTTGCGCCCGATTTTAAAGTCAGTTTGAAATAAATAATAAATAAAAGTTCACTTTTAAGTGTAAATTTTAGTTTCATAACACTCACTTAGAGTTCATTTTAACTCAAAAATCAAGTTTAATTTTTGAATTTTATTTTCTTGAAGTTTACAAAAATGCAAGTTCAAGTTTTTCTGAAGATGCATTAAGATATATTCGCTGTCCAAAAGTTTACAGGGAAAGAATTAATTGTTCAAACCAATATGATGATATCATGGGCTTAACCTGCTAATTTATGCATTAGCATTATTTATGGTAATTTATTTTTCTTAATTCTTCCACATAATTCTTTCATTCTTTTTTGACATTTGCCACTACTAAAGCTTTTCCATTTGACTCAGTGCTTGGTTGAAAAGTTATTTGGTGATTTACTTTCTCAAATCCAGTTTTTATTATTGCATCCATATTAACAGTAATCCTGTAATTTAATAATATATTTACTTGTATTTACACTACATACAACGTTTACCTTTTAATAACATACTGACATAACCTCATCCTTACTTTTTCTTCTTATTCTTTTTTGGGGCTACGTCCTTGACAGTTATCCGGTAACCTCGATTTAACATGAAAGCGCAGTAAATTTTGCTAATTTACGACACCAGGTGTCGCTGTTCCGAACTTGCACGGTCCCAATTGCCATTTAATTATAAATTATTTTTGTTGCTTAATATGATATGTTAAAAAAATTTTTATACACTTATGTACTTTACGACAGCTTTAAGTAAATTAAAATTGTCCTTTTTCTGTTAAATGATGCGCCCATGTCTGGTAATATGATATTATTCTTTTATTGTTTGTCGGCAAGCAGGTTTTGGGTGTTTCAACTGACTTTATAAATACTATATTTAGGTTGCCTAAGTGTTATCCTCCCTGTATATCATTAAAATTAGTTAAGGTCATCGGTTCACTCCAGCGAATAACAAAAATTAGGGAATTATCACGAGTTATATTAATAACATGTTTTTCTTATTAAATTTTGGCGACTGCGCTTATGTAAATCACAATCTAAGGGTATTTTAACCTACCACGAGAGTATCTCTAACATGAGAATGTAATTATTGTCTTGAAAATCACCAAGTTTTACGAAGTACGCAATTTCAAGAATTGGCACAGTGACAAATTATCGAACGACGCAAACGTTATATTTTAGAACAGTTGTTTGTATATATGCCATAAGCCATATGCATTTTCGTTTAGACATTGACGTGAATATGTTGGGTCACTCACAGTTGATTAATTCGCCACGTTCCAAACCCGAAAATTTCTTTTGGTGAGAATACTTCCAGTAACGCTATAGTTTTATATGTTTCATAGTTGCAACATCTTTTAGTGAAACAAGCTATATATTTGTATCAGTATAATGAAAGTAACACCGATATAAAATACATGCTTTTGTACATAATATCTGTTTGCTTTTGTTGTTAGATAGATACTCACGATTGTTGATTCAAATATTGATTCAAAAAGTCCAACTTCGACACTTTTGGAGTTTAAAAATTACCCAAACAATCAGTTGAGAGGATAATATTAGAGCTGGACTAAATCGTTCCTTTTCATTAGTTCGAGTGTGTTAACTCCCTTTGCGGAATCGATTTTTTAAATTCGTTTACTTTAGTGATTTCTCGTTTCCGAATAACGTTATCCATTAGCGAATGAAAAAACTCACTTCAGTTTGTCTTATAAAAGGATTACAGTTGAATTTTAATAATATTACTTTTGACTTTTTATTTTTGCGGACCAAGGCTTTACATATTTTTTTTGTTATGATGTTTTTGTTGTTACAGTGAAATGCTTATATTTTTAATTTGCAGGCTGACATTGGTTTTTTAAATATAAATTATAAATTTAACTCTCTTTACGTTGGTCATTTTATTACATTAAAAGATTTTTACAAAACATTAAATTACTTAAGTACTTTACATGCCATGTAGCATGGATTATTTAATCACTGCTTCGCTGATTCAGTCAATATTGATCTGATTATTTGTTTTATTTTGTTACAGCAATGGTGTTAATGTGGAAGGTGCAACCCATAAACAAGTCGTTGATCTTATAAAATCAGGAGGAGATGTCTTAACCTTAACTGTCATATCCGTGACGCAACAGGTAAGAACAATATTGTACAAAATGGTAATAATGCTTTTCTTAAAATCTAAAATATACAAAAATTAATCAAAACGATAGTCTCTTCACAGAATACACCACCCAACAAGAAGCGAAAGCTTTGTTGGTACCTTTGATTTCCGTAGGATAGGATTTTCTTTTGATTTCGTCGCTTGTCGTGTTTGTTGCGTTTACTAACGATCCAAGATATGTAAATTCTTTGACTTGCTCAAAAGGTATGGTTGTTAATTTGAATTCTCTGTTGGATATTTCGAGGGTTTTTAGATACCAACATATATTTGGTTTTTTCCTCGGTTACCACATGTCCTAATTCACTTGCTGCGTCCGCAAGCCTTGTAAAACACTGCACCATGTTTCTCATACTTCTGTCCACTATAACTACATCGTCAGCGAATGCGAGAATTTTCGTCGATCTATTAAAAATGGTTCCATTCATTCCAATATTTAATTGTCTGATTGCCTTTTCCAAGGCAATATTAAAGAGGAGACACGCCAATGTGTCCCCCTGTCTTAGACCATTATTAATGTCAAAGAACTAATTTCAGAAACAACAATTTGACTAACTTAGGTGGGATCCCAAAGTCTATCATTGCATTATATAATGCAGTTTTTTTCACAGGCTGCTTTGAAGTCAATGAAGAGATGGTGTGTATCTATGTTATATTTTAGTGATTTTTCTAGAATCTGCCTATGTGCTTGAATTTGATGTGTAGTTAACTTTCCAGCAGTAAATCCGCATTGCTTTTGACCAACAATATCCTTTGTAAAATGTTCAAGTCTTTCAAATAATACATTGCCGAAGATTTTATTCGCAGATACTAACAGAGTAATGACTTTATAGTTCTTACACTCCAGTTGATCGCCCTTTTTATGCAACAGACATATTATTCCTTTCAGCCACTCTTCTGGTACCAATTCATTCCGCCATATAAGTACTATTAGTTTATGGATTGCTGCAAAAAGTTGATCACCACCTTTTTTTATACATTTCCGGACAGATTTCATCGATTCTTGGGGCTTTATTGCGTTTGAGTTTTAAAATCGCATTTGACACTTCTTCCCTTGTTGGGTCTTCACTGTGTAGCTGACGTTGTAGATTTTGATGATTTTCTATGTTGTAACCTCCCTCAATATCGTTTATATTTAGATGTTCGCTGAAATGTTGTGCCCATCTGTTAAGAACCGAGTTTTTATCATGTATAATTTCACCGTTAGTGTCTTTACAAATTTTTAATGGTGGTTTAAATTCTCGACAGTATTTAAGGATTTGTAGTATTTCCTCGTTTCATTGTTAGTGAAAGTTTTTATAAATAATAATAGTATTAGAGTTCTAAAGTTCTGTTGATAAAAAAATATCAATGAAAATACGTTTTCACTATTATCACAGATGAATAAGCCGAGGCCAGTATTACTGATAACCAAAAAAAACCTTTATCTATTACCGCCCCTGCCACTAATTTTGCTATCAAATTAGGACTATGTCAATGTGTGTAAAAAGTAGACAATAATGGACCGACAAAGTTAAAGATATAAAATACCGGGATTAAATCGATGATTTTTTTTAAATACCAAGAACTTTTTTGTTTATTACGACATAATGATTAGAATATTACCTAATTGTCCCAAATCTAGTTTCTAAAAATGCCTTCTAAAAAACCTATTGGAAAACTTGAATGAATTGATTTCCTCTTTCTTTAAATCTATTACCGGTACCCATGGTATTGAAAAACTATGTCTTCTCTTCTTAGAGTGCCGTCTCCCTACGGAGGTTAGCAATAATAATGGCTATTTTTATTTTTGAACTTGCTGCTCTAAACAAATTAATCGATCTCTATTGATACCAATCACGTATATTCTTCAACCATGAGTTCTGTCTTCGGCCAACAGATCTTCTTCCTTGAATCTTTCCCTGTATTATGAGTCTCAAAATTTCATATTTTGGTCCCCTCATCACGTGGCCTAGGTATTCCAGTTTTCTTTTTTGTATAGGTGATTAGTTCTGTTTCTTTACCAACCCTCTCAGTACTTCTTTATTTATAATTCTATCAGTCCATGATATTTTTAATACTCTGCGGTATAACCAGAGTTCAGAAGCCTCGATTCTTTTTAAATAACATTTTTTTTAAGTCCAAGTCTCAGCTCCATATAATAATATTGAAAATATACGTAGCAAATGGTACGTAGTCTGATCTCCAAATTTAGATTTTTGCACGTTAGGAGTGGCTTCATTCGTATAAATGCTGATCTGGCAATCTCTATTCGCCTTTTTATTTCTGTAGTATGATCATTGGTTTCATTGATCAAAGTTTCCAAGTGCTGATATTATTCTACTTGCTCTATCACGTTACCATTGATTGTCAATTAGGGATGTGTAGTTCACCATCGAAATAGTTCAAATGAACGATTCTTTCAACTGAACTAATTGAACTAGTTCATTAATTTTCATAGAACTAGTTCACTGCTAACGATTTGCATGATAAATTGAGTCTCAACTTCTAAAGAAGAAAATAATGAATTAATGAGATCATATATTTCAAATGCAACGGGTCGAAATACATAGTCCCTGATAGAAACAAGGGGGGTAGGAGCAGGCTTTTCTTAAGAATTATAACTGCTTTCTCTTTATCGTCTCCTGCTTGTGCTACTAGCGAAACTGATTTTAACGTTGAAGGTTGAGGTTCTTGAAATGTATTTTCTGATTTTTCCTTTCCTTGCAAAAAAAATCTGCAAAATAATGACATTTTGCAGATTTTTGTTTTTTATCGTTTTTCTCGAAATGATCCCATAAAAACATATATTTCTCATCTTTAGGGATTGACTAAGAAAATAAATTATTATAAAGAAAAACTAACTAATCATATAATAATTTAAAACATTTAAACCTAAACATACGATCGAAAGAAATGGTTCCTAATCCGAACTATTTGTACGCCGTACAGTGCTGGAAGACTGACTGAAAACCGAAGAAAACGGGCGGCCGGTGCCGAGCTTGTGTGATGATTGAGACGAGACATCTGGCAACCAGTTCTGTTAGGGTTGGATTTCGATTTCGGTCCTACAAATAGTTCTTTCGCGAACTAGTTCACTGAACTAGTTCATTTTTATGACCACTATTCATAAGCTTTCGATAAGATGTTGTAGATCTTCTATACTCGTTGCTATGATCACAGTGTCGTCTGCATATCGTAAGTTGTTAATTAATGTTCCGTTAACGGTAACTCCCGCTTTGATATTATTGAGCGTGTTTTGGAAAATTTCTTTTAAAAATAAAAAAAAAAAAAAATAAAAATTTCAGAATACAAGTTAAACAAAAGTGGCGATAAAAAACATCCCTGTCTAATTCCTCTACAGATCTTTATTTCTTCTGAGTGTTGCCCATCAATTTGAACTATGGCACGTTGGTTCCAATATAATGTTTGCACTATATTTATACCAACTGATTGGTTAAAGTCACATTTGTCACAATACCTAAGAAACATCGTCCAAAGACATGCGGTGATTATCGGACAATAAGTCTGATGAGTCACGTTTTGAAGATCTTCCTGCGAGTAATACACAGCAGAATTTACACGCTGTTAGAGAACAGAATTAGCAATACTCAATTTGGGTTTAGGAGTGGCTTGGATACAAGAGAAGCCTTGTTTAGTATACAGGTGCTAGTACAGAGATGCAGAGATATAAATCAAAATGTGTACATTTGTGCAATCGATTTTGAAATCGATTGGACGATAAAGATCTACAAATAATTACAAATCTATACTGGCAACAAGTGGCAAGAATAAAGGTTGAACAAGAACTGTCGGATGAAATAAATATAAAAAGAGAAGTGAGACAAGGCTGTAT
Source organism: Diabrotica balteata (assembly GCA_918026665.1). Taxonomy (NCBI): domain Eukaryota; kingdom Metazoa; phylum Arthropoda; class Insecta; order Coleoptera; family Chrysomelidae; genus Diabrotica; species Diabrotica balteata. Next base: position 167,133,429 of record OU898277.1, read on the forward strand.
ATTCTCGCCTTTACTTTTTAACTTATATTCGGAGGAAATATTTAAGGAAGCCTTATTGGAGACAACCGAAGGTATTATTCTGAATGGAGTAACTGTCAACAATATTAGATATGCCGACGATACCTTAGTCCTTGCCAATTGCGGAGAAGACCATCAAAATCTAATGAACAAAATAAAACAGACTTGTGATCAGTATGGAGTAAAACTCAACGTTAAGAAAACTAAATATATGATAGCAAACAAAATTATATACAGGATGACGGTATAAAAGTCGGAGATGCCACACTGGACAGAGTAGAGAAACTCGTGTATCTCGGCAGTAATATCATTGAGAGCTGGAATCCAACAGCAGAAATTAAAAGCCGAATAGAACAAGCCCGAGCTGCCTTTGTAAAAATGAGAAACATACTTTGCAGTCACGACCTTAGCACTGACCTTAGAGTTCGTATGACATCTTGCTACATCTTTTCTGTCCTGCTGTGTGGAGTGGAAGCGTGGACTCTAACTGAGGCTATGCTTAAACGCTTGACAGCCTTTGAGATGTGGGTATACAGACGACTACTGAAAATAAGCTGGGTCGACAGAGTTAGAAATGAGGAGGTCTTAGACGGCTGAGCCAAACAACACAACTGGTCAATGTAATAAAGAAGCGCAAGCTGGAATACTTCGGTCACATTATGAGACACCCTAAAAAATATGATCTTTTACATCTGATCATTCAGGGAAAGATCCAAGGTAATCGTGGTCCTGGTAGACGAAGAACATCATGGCTGAAAAATCTAAGGCAATGGTATGTAAAATCAACTACATCGTGATTTAGAGCTGCTGTCAATAAAGTCACGATAGCGAATATGTTAGCCAACATGATATCCCACGATCGATAACGGTCATGGAACTAGAAGAAGAAGAAGACTATATTTATGATTTTACTGTCAATATGCTTGTTCATATTCGTTTTTTGTCTTACGTTGTCGAATGCTTTTTCGTAGTCAACAAAGCACAAGTGTAGATCAACGTTTACATCCCGACATCGCTGAATCAATATGTTGATGGTACCCATTACCCTTCTCGAGTACCCATTCCATTTCGGAACCCGAGCTGCTTCTTGTTTTGTAGGGATAGTTCTAAATGCTGACTTCAGCCACTCTTGTGGTATTATTCCCGTATCGTACACCGTGTTGAATAAATCTGCCAATACGTCCAAGTTATCCTCTTCTACTAGTTTTAACAGTTCTACTGGTATTTCATCTAATCCAGCTGCCTTATTGTCTTTCGAATTTTTGATATCATATTTGATTTCATCTATCGTGATCTTCCTGCTCTCTCGAGGATTTAATTCTTGAATTTTCTGCATTTCACCTCTTTCATCTGAAAAAGTTCTCTAACGTACTCCTCCCATTGTCTTAATTTCTCTGTTAAATCTATTAGTAGTACTAATTTTTTGTCTTTTATGTGTACTTGCTGTCTATTTCGACCCATTCCAGTCACTTCTCTTATTTTTTGTGCATATTTCTCATATGGTATTTTGTTTCTAGTTCTTTTATTTCATTACATTGTTTCATCAAATAGATTTCCTTCTTTGTTTTGATTGTATTTTTCTTTATACTTCTCTAGATCTTTTTCTTTATATTTTCTTCTTTCTTCCATCTGTAATAGTATTTCTTCTGTCATCCACTGTTTTTTAGCCTCTGACTTATCTTGTATCAAACTTTCTTGAGCTGGTTTCAGTAATGTGTTTTTTTTATATTATACCACTTTTTATTTACATCCATAATTTATTTGTTGTCAGTTAGTGTTTTTTTTGCATATTAACATTCACATTATTTTTTATTTCGTTTTTTATTTCTTCGTTTTATAGCATTGTTACATTAATTTTTGGTTGTGGTTTTCTTAGTTCAATTCTTTTTAATTTTATTTTCACGTCAGCAACTGATCTCTGGGATCTGCTCCAGGATAAGCTTTAACTAAGGTTATAGAGTTTTACGTCCATGTATATGACGTCTCCGTAACATAAAGAAAAAACGATGTAGATCACTCCAAATTTAAACATAAACATTGTTTTTTTTTGTTTTTAGGAGGCTGAACGTTTGGAACCAACAGACGATAACCAAGTATATTATGATTATAGCGAAAAACGATCTTTACCAATAAGTATTCCCGATTATCACCATAATGAACGAAGTGGAGAACGATACGTCTCGTTTAATATATATATGGCCGGACGTCATCTTTGTTCTAGGAGATATAGAGAATTTGCAAAGTTGCATAATGATCTCAAAAAGGAATTTTTAGGTAAATATAATTGTTTTATCCCTATATTTTTAAAGCCTCTTCATGAGGATAGATACTTGTATTTTGTATTTGTCACTTTGTACTTACTCTTTTGTTCATTTATAGTATATATTTATAGTACTCGTATCATCTATTAAAAAACAGGAAAAGCATACACCATAGGACAAACATTAAACACAGCAGAACTGATTACATTTATAATTGATATGCCAATAGACTAGGCGGGATACATTTTCCATAGTAAGCTATTTTTTTGCTGGAATCCCTTCAGGATGTGCCCAATATCGATAATCACGATATGCGCCAGTCGCAAACCCTGTGTTAAATTTTTTATTTAACAAAATCTGAAAGCAATTGAAAATTTCTCATTTTTTTGCTCCTATTTTCGTTTATAATTCGGAAAATATTGATCCTAGAGAAAAAATTATAAGAGGTTAAAAGTTTCGTTATTCAATTTTACATAATATTTCATTAGCTAGAAATTGAAAATTTAATGTCTATTGTAGAAAAAATAGCAATAATTGAAAAAAAAAGTACAAAAAAATGAAGTTAATCCTTTAAATGTTTTCGACTTTCTAAACTTGACTTACAAGGTCCATATTTCGCCTAGAAAAACTTTTTAATATGTTTAAAACGTGTGCTAAATTTTGTTAAGATCGGTGGATAGGTTTTGCATAATAATTTTGCAATCCAGTCTACTGGAAAAAAATCGCAAATTTTTAAATTTATAGTAGGCCCTAAAAATAAGGCCCTCAGATAGTTGCAATTTTTCTTACATATAAAGGAAAGCTCAAACTTTCAATCGCCTTTTCTAAAATTCAAATCGGTTGACTAGGAGAGCCTAGAAAACTTTTCAAAGTTTTAAACATTTTTTAAGCTTATAAACAAATTGAATAACTTTATGAGCTTTAAACATATCAATTTCAAAATTTATACACTTAAAGAACATTAAAAGACGCTTCCTAAAAAAAAGATACATTCTTCTTACTGGTTGCCGACATATTGAAGGTCAAAGTTGGCATATATTTGCCGTGTAACCATAAGTGATAGAGGGCTCGTTTTTAAACAAATACCCTCGTCTTGTCAAGTACTTTTTATATGAAAATTTTACGTAATGCGCTTCAAAGAAGCGTCTTTTAATGTTATTTATTCTTATATATATTCTTATTTAGGGCCTACTATAAATTTGAAAATTTGCAATTTTTTTTCAGTAGGCTGGATTGCCACACGTTAAAACATATTAAAAAGTTTTTCTAGGCAAAATATGGAGCTTGTAAGTCAAGTTTAGAAAGTCGAAAACATTTAAAGGATTAACTTCATTTTTTTGTACTTTTTTCCAATTATTGCTATTTTTTCAACAATAAACATTAAATTTTCAATTTCTTGCTAATGAAATATTGTGTAAAATTGAATAACAAAACCTTTAACTTCTTATAATTTTTTCTCAAGGATCAATATTTTCCGAATTATAAACGAAAATAGTAGCAAAAAATGAGAAATTTTCAATTGTTTTCATTTTTTGTTAAATAAAAAATTTAGCACAGTGTTTGCGACTGGCGCATATCGTGATTATCGATATTGGGCACATCCTGAAGGGATTCCAGCAAAAAATAGCTTCCTATGGAAAATGTCCAATCCAAAACAGATCCCGCCTAGACTACAAAGATACCTGTACAGTTAGAGATGCATGAGAGAAATCTCTGATCTAAAACTTTTACCGCTGTCATTGTTGGTAATTGTTCAGTGGAAAACAGAATCTTGGATTCTCCCAGTTGTTTCTTAGTATCAATTTTATTAGGACTTCCCGTAGATTTAAAAAGAATTTAGACCGTAAAATTAAAACTTTTTAATATTTCTACGTAAAAATATAAAAATTTAATTGTATGTAGTAATGAAATAAAAATGAATTTTACAATGTGACAAATATATTAAAACATGTTTGCTCGAAATATTGAAACAGAATGTCTTTGCTGACAGGCAGGTTGATTTCTGCCAGGCATCAAAGAACCGCTTTTTGAGACCTGTTCGTTACATGATACTATACCAAACAAGATAAGTCAATCTCTCTCGCACACCTGTGACGTAAGTTCGAGACATGATGCCAAGTTAAATGCTCTATCTGTGTTCATGTTAATTATGTTGCTGTGTTAATCGAGTTTGCTATCCTGTCTACTTCAAAACGTAGTGAATGAGATTTTCATTTCTTCATTGATGTAGTAAATACTTTGTATATTGTTATATAAATTTTGTGGTGAAAATATTCAGTTTACTGTTGCTACTTTTTAAAGAAAACTAATTATTTTGTTTGCCATAACGTATTGTGTAGTAGTGGGTTGTTTAAACAATAATAATAAAAAAAAGTAAAACTTTTTCATTACAGTTAAAATTCATTACAGTAATGAAACAACGTTGCCATATGATGCATCGTTAAAATAAGATACACGCAAGTTCCTTGGCTTTGTCTCGCTATGACGTCATGCGCAAAGTCGATTAAAATTAGAATGGCAAGTGAGCATATCTTGTTTGTTATAGTATCATGCGTTCGTTATCTTCGAGACTATCCGTCACCGGGATCGATCGTTATCTTCGTGATAAGCCGTCGCCGGGATCAAATTTGGAAAACGACAGTGCCGTGGTCAGGTCTTTTAGGTTTTAACAACCATCATATTAATACATTATCTAGCCTCGAGTGATGTTAAATTCTCTTTTTCTATCCCTTAATTTTATCGCCTCTCACTCTAATTTTTCCTGATTCCTTCCCTTTTTATCGTGCCTCCCTCTAATTTTTCCTGACACACTAATTTTTCCTGACTCTCTAATTTTTCTAGTAACTGGGAGGTAAACTCCTCATATCCTTTTCCAATAATTTCTTAATTCGGGAATAAACCCAGTCCCGGAAGTAAACGCATTCACAGGAGTAAACCCACTTACAGCAGCAAGTTCTTTATACTTTGGATGTAGTATGTATAAAATGAAAAATATATTTTTTTTAAATCTAGCTTCAGAACTCTCTTCTTCGCGACGTTGCCGCTTAGTTGTCGCTTCCTGAGCTCGTTGTTCTTAATTTTGCTGAGCTTTAACTTCCCTGTTCAAGCATGCCTAGCTTCATTTCGTTCTTCATCATTATATTTTTTAGGTCTTACCATATTCGCAACCAAAATTTTATGACCAACAGACTTTCATAAGCTTTAAATTATTTTACTTAATGAATCTTAACTTTAAATTACAGTAGCCAATATTTTCGGACATTTTGCGAAAAAATTAATTACTGATGAAGTAGTAAAAATTCCTGTAAAAAAAAATAGTAAGGAATAAGCAATATAAAATTGAATAATCAATTTGTAGAATGAATTAGCAATACCTCTCCAGACTCCATAGGTTGAAATGTCAGATAAACTATCAGAATAAAAAGCAATTCTAAATTTTTGAATTATGTTATTTTCCCTTTTACAGGTTTTACGTTCCCCAAACTACCAGGAAAATGGCCCTTCACCATGAGCGAGCAACAACTAGATGCTCGTCGTCGTGGCTTGGAGCAATATTTGGAGAGAGTTTGTGCTGTAAGGGTTATAGCTGAGTCTGATATCATGCAAGAGTTCCTAACTGACCAAGATGATGAAAACAGTACGAGTCCAGTCGATCTTAAAGTATGTATATCTTTCTAGATAACATCCATTTCCTTGTAGAGAACTTTTCTACCAAAATTAGGATTCCATGCTTTTATCTATATAAGAGATACTAACGGTGAAGAGAAATGAACTAATTAATTTATATAAATACATACATATTAATATTTTGAACATTTAATAAGATTTTCAAAAAAATATGCATCATTATCTCCTTTAGCCACAAATCTTCTCCAAAATTCCTTTATACATCATTCCTCTTTATTTGTAGTCGAAAATATATTTCGTATAGATACTATTAGTACAAGATTCTACTGTAAATTTAATTTTTTATGAATAACGAGCACTTTTCAATCACGTTTTTGTAGGATTTGGTGGATATTGCCCTGGGTTTCAACGGTAAAAAAAATGTATAGTTTTTCCAAACGCTATCAAGTTTTTGATTAAATATCATTACAAAATCGGCCGATAAGTCCTTGATAGAAGACTCGTTGTTTTGTCTCATGATCAATTGGTTTTACCTGGTTAATTGGTTGAAGCAAGCTAGTTGTGTTTGGTGGCAAAAATACAACTTTCGCACATAGGTAGAGACTATTTACAGCAGGAGGAGGATAACCTGGCACATTGTCAATTATTAACATAGGTCGAAGAAGAATTTTCTGGCTGAAAAACCTTCGAGTGTTGTATAATTGTAGCTCAGTCGACCTTTTTAGGGTGCTTGTAAATAAAATACGAATGAATATAATCAACCTCCGATAGGGAAGGAATCACAAGAAAGAGCATTACTTCAAATAGGATTTGTTTGAATTGACAATGATGTTCAATCACAGAAAGGAAATGATTACCAAATTCTTCTTTATAAAGATTAAAAAAAAACCAAATTTTTTGCATTGGACTTCCAAACCGCGAGCAATTTACCTTCATTTATTCCCAGAGTTATTTTCTAGGCTCTAAGATTTTCTTGGCTATAAATTAAGATAAATTTCCATTAATTGCAATCACCAGCAAAGTCGCACCGTCACTGCCAATCGATCTTTAGCGACTTTCAAACCCAAAAAGATGAATTTACTTTAAACATTTTATTATATTTGGTGGCCTTCCCAGCTTCTTTAAATCTCTCAAAATTATCCAATCCAGCTTAGCTTGAAAGCAAACCATATTTTGTTCAACAGGACAATTTGACTCTTATATCTTATATTATAACACTGAGATGTTTATATTTGATAGCTACGCTGATTTTTTTCGTTACCTTTTATAATTGTTCGGATAGAACAAATTTCTATGCTAATCACAAATTTTAGTTTTTGCATCAAAATCTTTGATAATATCGAATTCACATTCCAAAGATATCATTTCACTTCTATTGTTTAGTTGAAATGACTCTTTGTCTTCGTTTGAATGATATGAATATTAACAAAGCTCACTGTGTACTGTGCAATTGCACACGAAACACATTCGAACCTGTTGTAAATCGATGAACAAATGCGTGTAGAGAAGGATTCACTTGTCGGCGCGGGTAAGTGTTTTAATATTACTGCATAACAATTTTTTTAATGTTGTAGGTATTATTACCCGATAGGGAAGTCGTTACAGTATCCCTAAAAAAGACTTCAAATGCTGATGAAGTATATGATGCAGTAATTAGAAAAATTGGAATGAGCAAAAAAGTATCATGTTATTTTTATTTATTTGAAATAGTCGAATATAACTTTGGTAAGTAACTAAATTATAAAGATTCTGTTATTTTACGATATACAGTAGGCCACTCTTTTATATTTTGGAAGAAAGACGACCTTATTCATTTCTTAAGGTTGATCTGCACTCATTAAAAGACAAACTACACATTAAAAAAATTAAAAAAAAATGAGAAGGTATAGGTGACCACTAGAAGTATTTTGACAAATTTTGAGCAAACTTCATGTTTTCGTTTTCGAAAAAACTGAAAAAAACTAATTTTTTTCAGGTATAAAGCGAGAAAACCAAACATACAATTTTGATAATTTTCTTACAGCATAAAGATATAATCCTAAGAAATACTTAAGAATTTTTTGAACATTTTTGAATGTACAGTTTTGCCACATTAGAAAAAAATAATATGTTCCGGCTTATAATAAAGCTACCGGTAAGAAACCGAACAAACTTTTAATAACGTATATAAAATTGTAAAAGTGGAAAATATTTGTAAACGTTGAATATTTTTTCTTAAACAAATAAAACATATCGTGAAACAAGAATTATATCTTGAACTGCTGCCATTAAATTGTGTTGTAGAGAGGTGGCTCCATCTGAAACATCGGTAATATTTATCATCTATAGATAGCATTATTTTCGGCTTCGAAACGCATCCGGTAGATCTGTGTGAACTAGTTATTTCGATTCATAAATTTTTGATAAAGTTTGTCACACCTTTTCTTTGGACGTTATGTTTATTGACTTTTTTTGTTTTTTTTTTTAGAAAGAAAGTTGCAACCGAATGAATACCCCCATAATTTATATATACAGAATTATAGTACAGCCACAAGTACGTGTTTAAGCATTAGAAAATGGCTGTTTTCCGTTGATAAGGAATATACGTTAATGAGCGATGCGCAGGCTATTTCCTACATATTCTGGCAGGTAACAAAATTATCATTATTTATCAATCCTTATTATTAAATGTAAAACCGTGAGATCGATGTATTATGAATATTTTAATGTCGATATTGACAGAATAATCCAGATGATCAATCCGCAGATGGCAATACAGTGGTACCTGTTTGTTGCTTGCATATCAAATTACTCGTATCTCAAAGCAATCTTCCCCTTTGAAATTAACTGAAATGTTTCAAAATAACGTTTGAATAAGGAAAATCTGTTTACAAGGAGAAACATTTATTTTTAAATAACAAATACATATTCTATAAGAACATAATAAAATAAAAAAGTCTTCAGTTCAATTACTTGCACATCTTGCTCATGTTTTTCTATGATTTCTCGTTTTAACTTTATAGGCATTATCTTCTTCTTCGGATCCATATATGTGAATGTACAAAAAGCAAAAAAAACGAATTTAACTTATCAAAAATGCTTAGAAAACGAGGGAAATAAGTACAGACTTGTCTGTGTGCTTATCTGAGTCTGAGGTGGGAGAAACTGTTGGATGTTGGACAAGACCCCAACATGCGGGGCGCATATTAGGGCAAAACAAAATATCGCTCGCTCGGCGGCTTGTATCTCAAAACACTCGTATATTAGGGCACTCGTATATAGAGGGAGACCATGATTGAATGCAAAAGTGTTAAAAGATTAAGAAAAACAACCTCCAGTGAATGTGTTGTTGACTATGTACGTGAAAGCTTTTGTAAACTAGCTCAAATAAATGATTTTCTTAGTACATCTGGGCGAATAGGGCACATCTGATTTAGATTTTTCGCAAATTGGTTCAAATATATGCAAAACTGTATTGTCTTTATGGGGAGCAAAATAGTATATCATTCTTTATCATAAATGTTTGTTTTTCTGTGTATGTACAAAAACCTAAGCAGCAGCAACCTTAAAGTACTATATTTTGTGATATATTTAAATAAAATAATTTATTATAATTTTTAGGCAGTAGATGAAGTAAATAGAGGTTGTATCCACGCCGGTGAACGTCTCTACCAGCTCAAAGCCCTTCAGGACAAAACTCGCGCAGCCGAATATCTCAAACTCGCCAGAGAACTTCCCGGTTACGGTGAGGTAGTATTTCCACATTGCGCTTGCGATTCTAGAAAAGACGGCCACGTGGTACTGTCGATCGGTACCATGGGAATCAAATTGCACGCGTGTCGAGAGGATGGGACACTGGAAAGTCAAGTAATATTGTTACAGTGGGATTCCTTGCGACAATGGGAGATAGACGAAGAAGGAATGGCATTCTGTCTTAAGTATAATAGGCCTGACAAAACGCCAAAATGGTTAAAAATATTTACGCCATACGTAAGTACTTTGCTTAGAATACAATTTAAATAATGAATTGTTAGTTGAGAATATATTGAATTCTTAGGTAGATAAAAGTCTTAGGTAGGCACAAACGAAGGATTTTAAAAAGATTTGTTTGATTTATCAAATTTTCTACTTTTCTGTGTCACTTGTCACTTATTGAGATGCAGGTTATTTCTCTAGCTTGGTAATTGTTGAATATTTTTGTTGCTTATGTATGTAATATTTTCTATAATTAAAAATTTTCGAACAAGGTTTTGAAAATTACGTAATAACTTTTTTAGCTGGATCATACTCAAATTCTAGTAATTTATAAACCAGACTAAGTTCTGACACTATAGCCAACTCTAAACAGCTCCAGACTTGAACCAAATATATTCTTTCAAATAATTTTCAAAATCGCTTATTTCTTTCTTATCTAATTCACAAAGGACGTTGGGGATCTAAAATATTATTGGTTTGATATGCAAAATGACAATTTATGTTTCCAAAGAAGTTTAATTTTTCAGTATAATCTCTCATGTCAACGCACTTCATCCAGTCGAGTTCCAATATCTTATCCCCTCTCTTGTGTTATGATGAAGTGCTGCAAAGTGATCATCTATGGCCGCAATGGCTTCCTGATTGGTCGAAAAGCTGGATGGTCACCGAGGAAGATGAAAGTCCGAGAGACCGAAATCTGGCGAAGAGGGTGCATATCACAGTACTTAATAGTGCATATCGCTTAATTCCCCCGTTGCCAGAACACTTGTGGAGAGGTGCATTGTTCTCATTAGAACACTTTAGTCTAAGATTAGGTCAAGTTGGTTTTTATTTTCAACATCAGATGGCGTTCTAATTTGTTTGAGAATCTCCTTCGTGTTATTGTTAGACTTATCTGTCGAACATAGCATAGACCAAAGTCCCTCGATTGATTCCTGTCAGTGACTAACGCTTTCACTTGCTTCCAACTAGTGACTTATCCCCTGGACTTCGCTTTAACTCGGTTTAAGGCAATTCAACGTCGATACTAGAATCTCTTTTTCGAGAATTCCGCTGACTTTTCATTATGTTGTTTATTAATAATAGTTTGCTTTATGGGCTTCGAGATATGGGTGTTTAGAAGATTCCTGAAAATATCTTGGACATATCACCTCACTAACGAAGCAGTATTGCTTAAAATGGGTCATGACAGAGAACTTCTTAACATTATCAAGAACCGCAAAACCAATTATCTAGGACATGTGTACCGGGGTTGACAGGATGATATCTTAAGGTTGTTCATGGAGGCAAAAAATTGAAGGAAACATAAGTCCAAGTAGATGTTTATATGGTTGAAAAACATCAGACAGTGGGCGGGTGTCGATACTCAGTCTTTATTGAGAGCCTCACGGGATAGAGAGATTTGTTAGAAGTGTTGTCAAAGCAGAGAAACTAATTCTTTGATCGTTTAAACTTGAGATTCTTTACAAACAAATATCGGTGTGCAAATTTGGATAGATTTCTATGGTTTAGTACAGCGTCCTGATGTTCCTTTGATATATTATTATACACATAAATAATTAAATAAATTTTAGAAGATTTTATATACATTAATTTTTTTTAGTATCTGTACTTGATGGACTGTTTCGAAAGGATCATGGAGGAAAGCAAATGGTTGGACACGGGCGATTGATGTCCGCTATAATCACATCTATTTCTCCTTTAACTGGTAGACTAAAACATCATCAATTATTTTATAAGTAAGAAAATAGAGTCTAAAGAATTTTTTTAGGAGTTGTACTTCCTTAAAAAACTATTATTGTGATTTGTATTATTATTATATTCTTGTTTATTTTTTTAAATGTTCTCTAGCTTTAAAAGCGCTGTTTTGTGTACATATATATCGGTGCAGTTGCAATATAATACGAGAAACTCTTCTCTGTCGCAATACTATGTATGTACAATATGGTGTATTTATTAGGTAAATAGCGTGGTTTTTGATTTTTATATACCTTTTTACAGTTTTTGCATATTTTTTTGGTGTTCTTTACGACACAAGAAATTATTTATATGAGAATTTACCGGACTCGATTGAACGCTTTGGAAAGCTTATGGAATATTTTGTTTTTTATTCTATTTTGTTAGAATTATTACACTTAACGTAAATAAATTTTATTTACCAGAAGAAATATGAATTGTGTGGAAATTAAATGATATTAATAACTCATGAAATTTTAAAGAAAAATAATACCATTAGACATAAACACTGTTTCAGCCGATGTGATATGAACAGCGAACTACAAACTTTTGTTGTACTGTTGTACAAATTGTAATATATGAATAGGCGAACTATTTCAGAAGGTGATGTAAGGCAAAAAATTATTTAGGATTAGATATATAAGAAATGAATATACAGCAGATATATGTGCAAGATATTCAGTTTAGAGCATATCAACGCAGCGTATGGAACTGATAGATAATTTTGGGTAGTATATGAGGCAACATGGTAATTCGTGTAAAACGTCTTTGACAATATCTTAACATGAGCTCGAACAGATGAAAGAACGGTTATGGATTTTGTGACGTTGTAGCGCATGGGGTGCCAATGTATAACCTAATAGCAACCAAGGTTTAACAATAAAGCTACTATTGGGTGCCAATTGTTTAATAACAAAACGACACTTGGGATACTTATTGCAATTATATTTATACACTGTCTTCTGGAGGTTTAATCTAGTCTAAAGGTAATACGTTTTCTAAATGTATCCATGTGGCTAAATGTAGGTTTCAATGGAGATGTTGATATCAACTAACAAGAATTGTAGGCTCTCTACATCCCTTTAACAATCAATTCTTAAAATATGGGTAGTTGGGGTTTCCCAACAAAAAGGAGGACAAGACGATATCTAATATATAAGAAAAACTTCAACAAGAAATCTTGTGTTATTTGACAGCATAAGTTAAATATCTTGCCTTTACATGAGGTTCCAGAAAATTCTTCTTCTTAGGATGCCTGTCCCTTCCGAACGTTGGCGATCATTCTGACTATGATGACTTTGTTGGTTGCTGTACGAAATAGCCGTGTTGAGGTCTTTCTATACCATGCTTTCAGGTTAGCAAGCCAGGATATTCTTCTTCGTCCTAGGGCCCTTTTTTTCTTCAATTTTACCTTGCAAAATGCATTGGAGTAGCTCATATCTGATTTGATTTCTCATCCAGAAAATTAATAATTATAAAAAAATAGTAGAAAATGGCAAGGTCAATAGGATTTACAAATACATATTAATTTAATTATTAAAACACATGACTAGTGTTAAAAATGAATTAAATAGACTATTCTCTCCATATATGCCTTTATTAAAGTTTAAATATAAAAAATGGGCATATAGAGGTGAGGTAGGTTAGAAATCGAAATAAAATACTCGCCCTAAGAAGACTAGTCCTAAGAACTAAAAAAAATGGATTTATAAACTAAAAAACCACTTTAAATACAGAAGATACATCCCTACGTTGATTAGTTTGAAGTAATAACTGACAATCATATATCGGAAATGCCAACATAACGTTACAAGCTTTATCGATGACTATTGGTTAATTAATATAGAACGGTAAACAATGCAGATTTTTTTATTTATAATAAATCATTGAACACTAATCAGTTTATGTAATTTACAATAAAACTGATGCAAATTTGTTGATACTGATATCGCGCAAGGAAACTGCCCAGTATTTATCTAATTAGATCTTCTGGCCAGTTTTTCTTCAGTCTTATTTCTATTACTTGTTGAATGGACAGTCTTGTGTTGGACATGTAGGTTTGTATGGTCTTCTATCTGGATATTGTGCTTTTCAGCCTTTGACCTAATTACATTTTTAGGCCGAATCACAACGAAATGTGATTCTACACTTATTGAAACATTGCTATACTGTATAAGGTGATTTTGTAGGTTTTAAACAGCATTATACAGGATCATTGGACCATGATTGCAACATCTGCGATTGTAGTTGTATCGTTATCTGTTAATAGACCCGCTGAGTAGATAAGGTACAGAAATGGACCTAGTACACTCCCCTGTGGCCGGAAACTTCTTCGTCGTATATAGTAGTACCTGATGCCATATTTTGTCGAAGGCTTATTGTGCATCGAGCAATACAGAGCCACATACATTTTATTTCCTCATGGTATTTCTCTATTTTGGATTGGTTTTCTCTAAACCCAAGATGGTGGTCGGGATTTAAGGCTTTGCATCCTTGATTTTTTTGAACAATAGTGGTATTTGTGGTAGGAGGCTTCTTGGTGTGTATGAATTTGCTTGTATAGGTGGTTTACCTGGTTTAGTAACCATGACTGTTTGGAGAAACTTTCACTGTATGAGTAAGCAACATAGTTGCAGGATACTATTATATAATGACGTAAGTAGGACTTTGTAGCCTTTCGAGGTAAATGTTTTAGTACTGTTCCTATTATCAGGTGGTATCATGGAGTTTTGGTGTGGATTAATATATTTAACCATTTGCATTACTTCAGATGTCTTCATTCAGTCCATTGGGAGTTCCATTTGGCAGCGACTGTTCAGATATTCTAGAATTTCTTCATTATCTTTGTCTGCATGTGATGGAAGTGGAGTTAAAACTTAAACTAGATATTCAGCAAATATTCTCACTTTTTCCTCATTTAATCGCGCCCAGCTGTTATCCATCCTTCTTTTTGGGGTACTGTAGGTCTTTTGAATTTCTTCGTTGCTTTCCAGAAGTAGTGGTCATCTGGTGACCATAGAGCTGTGATTTACTGTAAAAAAGTCTCATTTGGAGAGTCTTGTAGGGCTGTACTTAGTATGTGTGTCATTATATTTAAGTACTTTTTGATCTAGTATGTTTCTTGATTTTTGTCATATTTTCCTAGCTTTTCTCAAATAATATTACTTTTATGTGTAAAGGACATTGAGACTGTGAGGTATTGGACAGCAGCGCCTTAGGTTTAAGGTGCTGTTTAATTCATCTTAAAATTTCTCTCAGTTTGTGTTCTATTTGTCGAGTTTAAGAATTAGGTTCTTGAAGATGGATGCATAGTTCAATATTACTATTGAATTGAAGATAAGTCAAAATTAGTTTTTATGTCACAATGATATCAGATATTCCTTTAGTTATGGCAAAATCGAGAACATCGGGAGTTTTTCGAGTATCTGAGGGCCACTAGGTCGATTCACCTGTTGATAGATAAATCATATTGTGACTAGTACTACTCAGAGTAGATTCCCATCTTTGAGAATAGTGAGTCTATGAGTAATAATTGGTATCAGATTGTAATTGTAAAATAAAATAAATTTATATAAATATATTGAACTGCATGTGTGATGGTACTCAAAAAACTTGAGTGCCACGAGATTCCATGGACCAAGTGACTAGAAAAGTAACACGAACACATTTTTAAAATTTTATAACTGTGTTATTAGAATGACACCAAAAAATTGACAGAAAATAAGATAAAAGGGGATATGTAACATCCCAGAATTAAGTTAATACAATAAACAAAAAACAAAGAAAAGAAAGTATGGAAAACAAATAAAATACCCTAAGATATTAAGGCTGCCTAATCTGATACGGCCGTAAGTGAAAAAGAAAACCAGCGAGATCGTTCGAAGTTTATAACTTTGTCATTTTTGTTAATTATTAAAAAAGATCACATGTTACGTTAAAATTTTATTTGACGTTTATTGAACAAATCTTAAGTCTAGTTGATGACGAAATTTATCACCCTATGAGATTTTGCCAATTACGTATTTCTTCTGGTATAAAAACCTAGTTTAGTTTTGTAAAAAATACTTTTTTGCTCACAGGGAATTTTGAAATTGCGTGATAGATTTGTTTTACTTTATAATAGTTCCTACGAACAGGGTTTTTTCGTCAAATATTTCATAATTTGGTTTAATTCATCTCATTCAATATTTAACCAATAAATACATTTTTCAAATGTAGTATTTTCTGCTATTAGATCTGTTATTTATATTATATGGGATTTTTATATAAAAAATTTAGACATCTGACGATATAAATATGTTAAATACATTAAACGGCTTTGGTAAAATGTAATAAAAATTAAAATTTCACTATTAACTAGTTTACCTAAATATGTATCAAGATCATTTCTTGGTATTTGATGGATGCTGATGATGTGTTAGTACTCAGTAAATAGTGAAAGGAAATTTGAACAAAGACTGGAATATTCAAAATATAACAAGGAGAAAACTGTTTAAAATTAATATGACAAAAACAGAGTATCTGGAATTTTTATAAAAATATTAATTTACTAATTTTTTGTTTAGTAGATAAACTGGCATACGATTTCTTCCCTTTTTTGTCTTAAGGAGTTCCTTTTTTTGGGTTTAAAAATTATCAATTTAAAGGTATTGCTTAGTAAATTGATTTACCAATTAATATTTGGATTAGTAACTCTAATAATTAATTAGTAAATATATTTACTAATTAATTATTGTAATTCATAAATTGATTTGCTAATTTATAATACTTTACTAATTAAATAGTAAACAGATTTACTAATTAATTATTTTAATTAATATATTTATTTACTAATTAATCGTTGTAGTAATTAGTAACTTTAGACTGTACACTGTGCATGTGAAGAAAAAAGACAAGACAAGACTTCTTCTGACAATGAAAACAGGGGAAATTGCTCGCAAAAGGTGAGCGCGGGTTTTTTGATTTGATATTCTAAGGAAAATTTCAATTGGCTGGAAATGGAATATGACAGAAAAGGAGCCAAGAACAAATAATACATATTGCGGAAGTGAGTGCAGATGAGAGGAGTAAAAAATATAAAATTTTATAATAAATCTATGTGTATACTTCTTCTTCAGATGCAAATCCACTAATGGATGTTAGCGATCACATTTTCCATTAATTCTCTATTTCTTGCAATATGTATCAGAGATTGTATGTCGTTAATCCTTGTCCATTGCCTTATGTTTCGGAGCCAGGACATTTTCTTGCGTCCCATTCCTCTCTTGCCTTCAATTTTAACCTCGATTATAAGTTGGAGGAACTGGTATTTTTCATTTCGCATAATGTGACCTAGATACGCCGTTTTCCTTTTTTTGATGGTTTCGAAAAGTTGGCGTTCTTGGTTTATTCTTTTAAGGACATCTATATTTGTGATTTTCGCTGTCCATGGTATTTTTAGGATACGGCGATAAAGCCACATTTCGAAAGCTTCTAATCTGTTTATATCCCTCGTTTTGAGTGTCCAGCCCTCTACGCCATATAGCAGCACTGACCATATGTAGCACTTAGTAAACCTTAGTCTCAGTTGAAGATCGAACTCTGAACAAGTCAGTACCTTCTTGAATTTTACGCAAGCTTGTCGAGCTTGCTCAATGCGACATTTTACTTCCCTGTCCGATGCCCAGTCTTCAAAAAGCCACGATCCCAGGTATTTAAATTTACTCACTCTTTCTATGGATTTACTATTCAGTGTTATGGTGGAGTTTTCAAGTGCATCCAAGTTTCTGGAGATGATCATGAATTTGGTCTTTTTGGTATTAATCTCTAATCCCATTCGCTCACTGTATTCTCCGATTATAGTGAAAAGTTGTTGAAGATCGACTATGTTGTCACAAATTAAGACACCATCATCAGCATATCGTATGTTGTTGATCATTACTCCATTCACCCTGATTCCCATCTCTGCATCCTCCAAAGACTCTTGAAATATGGCTTCCGAATAAATGTTAAATAAAAGAGGGGAAAGCACACATCCCTGTCGAACGCCTCTTCTTATATGTATGGGCTTGGATATAGAATTGTCTATGTTCAGCTGTGCCGTTTGATGCCAGTACAAGTTTTCAATGTGTATACGCCAAAAGAGCTGTTGAATGTCGAGACAAATTCGATGGAAGGTCAAAAAGATCTGTTGAGAGACAATTTATTCGATAAACTAATGGTGATATGGGCCAAAACTGCAAGATATGCAGCCCATCAAAGAGTTTCTAAACTATTAAAATCTGGTGATATTGAAATACTGAAAACGAATTATTAGAGGTATCGTTGAAACATTGGGATAGTAATTAGAAGAAAAAGGTTTAAGATTAGTATGTCAAAGAGAGAATATCTTGAATGTTAATTGGAATACAAATTTATTAATGTTTGGATTAGTAAATCCACTTATTAATTAATTTTTCGATCAAACAATACTAATATTTTGCATAATTTAAATAGTTTCGTCACAACTTTTTCCAATTTAAAGCAAAAGGTAAAGAAAATTCGTTGTTGATATCTCTAATAAGCAGCCGTTGGATAAAAAAATATTAAACAGAACTATGCTTGTTCCCGTTCATAACTGAGGTATAAGACAAGTTCGAGAAGTTCTTGTTCTTTATTTCGCTTGTGATTTTAGTTAATAGCAGTATTTTTGTATAATATTTATAGTACGAAATTTTATTCTCTTGAAGAGAAATGACACTTTCTTCTGTAACATACTTTTTAAACAGATGTATTTTTTATATAAAAATCCTTATTATTAGAGATTTGAAACGTTTAATTGACTTTGGGATTTTTTCTTTGTTAAATAGTATAAGAATGCTATAGATAATAGCTTGAAAACATCACATGCTACAGTAATTTACAATGTGCACTACAAAGACATATCAATTTTATATAAAATATTTAAATTTGTTTTTATCAAATAACTTATACACTTATTTAGTCGACTATAAATGGACAACTTTATCACAAGGTTTTGTGAGGTCGAGCGACATTGCTAATAGCTGCGGACTTTCAACAAATATTCACATTTACGTCTTTAAGTGACGTAAATATAAAAATAGTTTGAAAAGAACAACGAATTTGTTGAATTGCAGTGTCTTCAGACAAATTCTGTAAATATATTTTTACACATTACGGTTCATTAAGCTTTTTCTTATACAAATTGTTATTGTTACTAGGTATTAAAATGAATTTTTAAACTGCTTGTTAATGTTTTTAATAAAGGCTATTTGGGTCAAATTTAATTCCTTTGCTACTTGTTAAGAAATCAAAATAATATTTGTTGTTGTATTGAAATTTAATTGTTTCAAATATTGGTTAAATATTAAGTAAGTAATAGTAATTTACTTAAAAATAATATTAAAACATTTGAAAAAATCCCAAAGTTAAAAACATTTAACTGTTATAGTGAAGGAATTTATTTATACTAGAAAAGAAAATGTGTAGATTGTATATAAGACATAGAATTAATTATATTTTAACCAATTTCAATCGACTTTAGAAAAATATACATTGAATGTAATCAAAAACTAAAATTTCGTCTAAATTTCATTTGGACGTCGCACTATTTTGTAACTCCCTAATTCACTGCCATTTGATTTTATTGAAGGAGCCAAAATCTTATTACCATTTGACTATGCTATCACATGATGTATATTATCGTATTTAGAGGCATATATTAAAAACATTCCCTCTCATGCAGCCTAATCCAGGTATCAGTATAAACTTCGACGAATCTAACCTCAATATTTACAGAAATACTTCTATAAATAAATATTCTCGTTCAGTACCAAACTGTACTCTCATTATTCCATTGTAAATCCATTTTTTCGAAATAAAATCAAAATTAAAAAAAAAAAGTTAAAACTCATTATTGCGTACCACACATTCTCAAACAACCGCTGAGTTCCTCTAGCGGAAATAAAGTACGCTTATAGTTGGGCTGCCGAACAGATACAATTATCACATGAACGCCAAACTCTGGTTACGAGTTGCAGTTCCCAACGTCACAAGTTCGATTTACACTTGGTCAAGAAGAGAGATACAATTATCGCAGTGGATTTGGTAAAATCCATAATATAGATATTGAAAACTTAATTCTATTTGTCACTGTAGTAATAGAGTTATGATATTTACAATTTGTTATTGTTTATGTAGTATGATTAGTGTGACCAACTAGTCAGAAAAATCATATCAAATTGAAATTTCTGTATTTTAATTATCGTCTTCTGAAAAGACGATTCAAAAACAATAACAATTCATGTATACACATTAATAATCTGTATTACGAGGCATGCTGCATACAACGATGTAATGATTGCTGATCAATGTTTTTTTTTTCAGTTTTGTCAACCATTTTAAGTAAACAAACTTCTTGATTTCGTTCGCGCTATTTTTAAAATCAATCCCATCGAATTATTCATTTCCAAACCATTACGTGCTTTGAACCAAAATCAAATGTGGTGCGTTGCAATATGATTTTATGTAAAAAATTATTTTATGCCAGTAATTAGTTTGAAGTTAATCAATAAACTCGTGATATTAAAGTTCTGTATTTAAAAAAAATGGCCCGATTTTTTTTAGATTTTTGGTAAGGTTTTGGAGGTTTAAATTCACCATTATTTTGGCGATGTTCTTTAAAATATTATAAACAGATCATTTATTAATACCTTAAATTATTTCTATTATTATTACTATTAATAACAGATTTTTTTTAGATTTTTGGTAAGGTTTTGGAGGTTTAAATTCACCATTATTTTGGCGATGTTCTTTTAAAATATTATAAACAGGCCATTTATTAATACCTAAAATTATTTCTATTATTATTACTATTAATAACATGAAATACTAACAATTTACCTGTAGCTTCAGCAGTGAATTTAATAACCCCTTCGTAGCCCTTCTCTGCGTTTAACTCCTAAGATACTTTTTTATATGTATTTAAAATTACATATTTTTCTTCAACAATAAATTTTGTTCTTTTTGCCCTTTTTTGGAGGTGAAAGAGTATTTTCATCCATATTTAAAACAAACGATAATCTAACAAAAACTGATTTTATTTAATACAGTGCGTTGTACAGACGGCTTCTTCCGTTCGGTTTCCAACGCATATAAGTCTGCAGACAACCAATCACAACCCTGCAACTCTCCGACATGCGGCCTTGAGTTTATATCTGTTCGGCTCGGCGGCCCAACTTTAGTAAATTTAACGGTACGCTTAGTAAATTTGTAACGGTTGGTACTGGAAACCTCTGAACGATACCTCTTAGCTGTTCAGCCGCTGAGTTCGTCTAAAAGCACCCATTATTTTCTTTTAATGTTAATTGCATGTCATCCAATTTTGACGTTGACATTTTAGTACATAGTTGTATTCTCGACCTATTAGGAAATAATTAAATTATGAAAATAACTGCGAAGGTGCTTCTGGTGGATTTCAAGGCTTTTGTTCTTCAGGACATTTTAGTAAAATATAATTTATTTTATTATTTATTATTTTAAATTCATTTGTTCAGAGGAACAAGATAAAAAATGCAGTTACAAACAATTATGCAAGTAAATAAGGCGTTGACAGATCAGGTGTTTCGGCGACGAAAGTAATTTCTTCTAATCCCTTATTTATGGGGTTTGGGTAATTTAATTATGCTATAAGGCGTTAAAGGGTGAAAAATACGTATAGACCCATAAAAATGGGTCCAAAAAAATGTAAAGTGTAAAGTTAGCAACTAAATTGAATCTTGCGGTATCTGTAACTTTTTTTTTGAGGATTTTTTAGGTGACCTTAAGAGTTCGTTATTCTTGTTAGGTTGAGAAACGATGGTGAGAGTAAATCTATGTAAGGTTAATGCTAATGCAACACATTGTAACACATGAGATATCAATTTCAGTTAATGGTATCAGTGGCTCTCCATTATCACGCTCTCTTTCGAAATAATGACTTGCTTATATTAACCATTGAGTTGTTTTGATAACGAATATAATAAATAATTGCTTATTCAAGGAATTTTAGGTTTTTACATTACACAAAACTTATATTAATAAAAATTACGTGTGACAACTATGGAAATAATATTCATAGTTTCAAACTGTCATTTGAGCTCCATAAATAAAAGGTGAACTGAAATATTATTTTTTCAATGATATTTTATGTAAATTATCTTCAGTATAGTACAAAAATGGTTCCAAAAATTGTATTGTATTGTAAATCTGATGTATATGGGTAAAATAATTCCGTACCTCGGAGGTAAAGGACACTATGTCCATTTTCTTACTTTTTAAGGAGAGCAGTTTTAACATGTTATAAATTTGTAATCAGTAAATACTCAAATGTTTCTGATATTTAACCAAAATTTATATAATATATTAATTTTGGTTACATATCAGAAACATTTGAGTATTTACTGATTACAAATTTAAATAATGTTAAAGCTGCTCTCCTTAAAAAGTAAGAAAATGGACATAGTGTCCTTTACCTCCGAGGTACGGAATTCTAACATTACTATTACTCAATTACTAAGCAGTAATTTGGTCATGTACTTAATAATAAAATTGGCCGATGCCATTCAATTAACTTTAAAGGTCGAATTTTGAAAATATTAGGCTAATTCGTGTTTTCAGAGGTACTTTATGAAAAATCGCAACGAAAATGCAAACTCTTGCTTTAAAAACTATTCTTATTGACAAAAAATGATGGCATTATCAATTGATTTCTTTTTAAGTGACTTCAATTTCATTTATGCAATGATTTGACAATAAAAAATTTACTGATTAATTTAACATTGCATTAACTGTTCAAACAGTGGTACGAATTCCAAAACAGTCAGTTGCTCTCTACAAATTAGAGGTTTATTGACGTTCAATACTATTTAATGTACATTATTGTTTTTTTAGTACTAAACTAACCTTGAGAGGAAAAATGTGTATAAGATTTTGACTCTGCATATATCATCCATTTAACTCTATCAAGATTGAATCTCAAAATTAGTCGATTAGGCCTAACCTCGAGTGGACTTTACCGTTTTTGTAATTCGAATATTTCTGCTTGTGTTAAATATTGTAAAAAAATCATCTTGGGCTATCTTAGTATGTTTTCCCGATTGATGTAATTTTTTTGATTGTTTTTATTAAATGGTGATGATGTTGACAGATTCGGTTGTGACGATTTTTCGATATTTGCTTCACATTTCATAATTTAACTCGTCCGCTGCGTTGGTACCGATCGGAGCCATCAACAGATACGTCTAATATGTGGCTACATTTGTTTATGACTTTATCAACTGAAATTTATAGTTTTCTTATTTTAAATAGTTTAATACACTGCGATCATATTAAAGATCATGGCAGGCGAAAACAACTTTTATTAGGTAATGACTCTCATATAGTTTCTGTTGTGACCAAAATGCTTGTGTTGAGGGACAAAAAAAATTGTGCACATCAATTCAACTTCTACATTTTTATTTCCTGACCATACCGGTAATCGTTGTTGTCTAAGAGAGAAAATACACGGAGCGATCTAGTAAAATCCTGGTATCGGTTTCATTTAATAAAATTATTTTTTGTTTAGTTGAATTTTTTAGTAAATTTTGAATTTCCTCGCAGTTAATTCCACGAAGTTGAATGTTGAGATATAAGGATGAAGTGGTATGATGTCCGTTGATTAAAAAAATGGATTGATGAGACATAATTTCGGATGTTGTATAAATAGAGAAAGAGACACGTTCCAAACAAAGTACATCCCTTTTTGCCTCCTGATACATTCTATATTGAACGTAACAGCGCACCAAAAGAGGGTTTTCGTTAAGAAAAAGGGTAAGAAACGTAAGGGAATTACCGAAAACTTAGCCTCCTTCCTGAAACGTCAACATCGTTACCCACACCGTTATTAAGTAACCTAGATGTCGAATTAAGACAGAATTGAAGACTACTAGAGGGCGCTGTTTTTCGACAGGAAAGAAAATAAGAGGATAATAATTTTAAAATTACAATTGACTGCATGTAAGAATATTTTAAAAGATTTTGCTTATGTTAGCTTCAAAGTAGATGAATAAAAGCCAATCGTACACCAAGACTTAAAGAAGATCATGTTACTCAATCGGCAGCTTCATTTGGGGTGGGTAAGGACATACGTTAATGGAAAAGGTAGATAAACGGTAGATGGATAATAATTAGATAACAGTTGACAAAAGAACAACAAGAAACACTGAATACAGCTAAACTGCAAAATAAAATGGGTCCCAATATGTTTTGACCTGAAACTTTGAAGGAACTCAAGATTAAATAAACTACTCATTAGATCGACATTTCGCTCGAAGGCATCAAAAAAACGTCAGATATCACATTGTCGTTTATAATCTTTTAACTAAAGCAGGTTGCAGTGTGTAAAAAATAATTTGAAATAAGGCTTAATTAGCAATTTAATTTAATTTAAACTTTAAATTTCTAAACGTAACAAATGACAAATAATTGAATAATTTACCACAACTGTATCAAATTCCAACAACCTGAGAAGAGTCCAAAAGGCCTTTTTTTTATTTGTACTAAAATTAAATTATAAACTCAAACGTTATACCTGATAACATATTTAAAAAAAAATAAAGGGCTTTTTAACTATAAATTATGTGGCTTTTTAACTAAACCATATAACGTAATATATTCAAAAGATTACAAATAGTCTCATAAAAACTCTTTAATGTTTTTGATTGTAAAATTAATATTCTTAATAACGCAAAAAAGATAATCAATAAAACTAACACAACACAGTTCAACTACATTCGAAAAAAACATCTGATACAGGCGAAAAACAGGTTCATTCTGGTTGGACCTTTTTTTAATCGCCAAAAGTGCCGTCGTCTTCTGCAAAATAAAGCGATAAACACAGGGCGATATCCTGACTTTGAATGGACGGGTCGCAATTGGAAAAGACATGGTCAGTGACACCCTATTAAAATATAACGGACCCTTTCTATTTAACGAATAAATTAACGATATATTAACAAGTCTTGGGCCTTGCTGTTTCTTTTATAACTTTTTTCATGAGAAAGTAATTTGTCTATGTCTCTATTTCATTATCTTCAAATAATATTCTTCTCCTTCACCCTCTAGCTGGTTAAGCCAATAACATAGCCACTGAGCTACTGCCGCCACTTTTAGAGGATGATAGGATCTCATTTCAATTCATAATATTGAAGATGCTAGGCAGAGTAAATTAAACGGCTTTGTACTTACCGAAATACATGTTCTGTCTTGGAATTTCTTTTAGTACAACCCATGATCGAACCACTTATATACAATTATTCTAAACCGAAACCACACACCCAAAGATTTACCAATATATATTACAAAACTATATCTTATCTAATTATGATTTAAAAATACACTCGTATAAGTAGTGGTACATATTTCTTGGTCCGGAGATTATTTAATTAAAACAACCCCTCACACAAAATTCCATATGATTATCAGCGAAAACAATAGATATTTCAATCAATGTTTAAATTTTTTGCCCCCTTATTTGTGAACATCTAGCGGTCAACAAGCTCACTAAACTTGAAAAATCGACTTCACTTATTGTCTTCCAGTACTACATCTATGTCGCTATTGATCTACTAATTTAAAGAAAAACTAACCAAAAAAACATACGAAAAGGAGGAACATACCTTAAGATGGCTTAAAATATTTCTTAGTGATATGTGTAAAAGATTAGTGAGTAATGTATAATTTTTATGATTATGTTACAAATGCCGTAGGAACAAACCTTGCAAGTTTATACAATAAATGTAGTTACATTTTTCGTTGTAAAGCGCAATAAATGAAAAAATATATATTCAATAAATCAGTAATTCAAAGTTTTAGCGTGAAACAGATGTTTCACGCATTTTTTACTTGTATACTATTTCTCACTACTAAGGTGTATTAGAACATTAACAACACACTACACATGTTTTTTCTTTCTATATTAGGTAATGTACTTGTCACTCATACTATTTCATGTTCATGTCTAGTGTGATTTTCTAATTTTCTCGAATCTGGAACGAATATTTCTGATTTTTATTCATTATTTTTAATGTTGAATTATATGTTATATAATAGAATTATAATTATATAATTAAATTATATGGAAAATATAATGGAATTGGAACATCTTATAAAGGCCAAAGTAAGGGGGAATAAGAAATTAAGAAAAGACTTTAAGAATTTAAGTCAAGGAATTTACATGTGGAATAGCAAAATAGAGACCAAAACAAGTAAATCAAAAAAGCTAAAGTGAAATCGACTATATAATGACATTACTAAAGGGCATTAAGGGAAAGAGGATGAAGACAAAAATATTTTAACTACTTGTTTGGTGTTTTCTAAACATTATACAAACAATTTGATATTTTTATTGTTTTAACAATCCCTTAAATACATGTCATATATGTCTAACAGAATCAGCCATTTAAAAGTTCTAAAGTTTATTTATTTAGATTATGTAAAACCTTAACAAGATAGCTAAATAATTTAATACTGACACATTGTGATGAACTGGAGTATAGTACTGTCACAGAATAATAAACAATCAGAGTGCCCACTCTCAGATGCCGCCTTTAAAGTTTTTCAGCACGCGATCGCTATTTTTTAGAAGGAAACACAGACACAGAAACACAGGAATTGACAAATTTGTGACAAGCTATGACAGAACTGTAATTTAAATTTTTAGAAATTGATAATTTAGTACATTTGAAATAATTTAATCTATTCTTTATCTAAAAGTACGAATAAAATAGTGCATAATATTATGTCTGTAGTTGCCGTAAATAAAATAAACCGGGTTAATTTGTCTATGCACACCAGATAATTTTTCACTGAACAGCACTGGTTCCCTTTAAAACATGGCGGAACGTCTGCGCGAACGAGATGCGCGTACTTAATTTTCCATGGAGAGTGGGCATTCTGATTGTTTATTATTCTGTGGTACTGGAGACAAATAATTAGATAAATAAAATGTAATTGAATTAGAAATGAGAGACAAAAGGCGAATTTTACAAAGACAGATTCAAATTAAACGAATTATTTTGTTGGATTACTTGGAAATTGACACATTTTCCATAAACAAAGAAATTATTTTATTTTGTTACTTGGACATAGAAATATGTTAACCAGGGATTGAGGAAAATACATTTAGAGAAATCAGTTAATTCATAATAAGGAGATAACTCATTGAGCCAGTATAGACGTATTTTAAGAATCAATTAAATAATGTATAAAACAAAAATAAGTAGGGACATAGCTATGAAAACATTTGTCCGAGTACATCAGAAATATGCTACAAAAAATAAAATAGTAGTAGACATAACTTGCTCTGTACTTAGATTTAGGATCTCAATGAAAAAAAAAGACTTGCAATTTAGAGGGAATTTACATTAGGCAATAGAAAAAATTCATCAAGATAATCGTTAAAATAATGTATAAAATAGAATAAGTACACTAAGTCATAATCAAAAGAAAGCTGTGCTTTCTAATGAATGAATTTATAGCCATTGATTAAATAATCAATTAAAAGAATACGGGATATTTGAGAAGGTATAAGAGATTTTAGATATCTGTTACACATCACCATTTGCACAATTTTATATATTTTTTATATCAACTAGTCAAATTTTTTTCAATTCTCAATCACTACAAAATATTTACATTAGTGTTCAAAAACTAAATAACTGAAAAATGTTTTGTATTAGTAAAGTTGTAGCCCAATGTGAATTTTGTTCCTACGGCTTTAGATTGTTTAACTTGTCAATATTATTAGCTTGAGAAATTATTCTGTTGTTCCTGTTGTTACAAATATACCTAATTTAATTTTCTTTTATTGGTAACAGTCGCAGTGGAACTCAGTCATTAGTGGAATTTGTGTTAAAATATCCTAACTCTCTAGATCAAAAAGAAAAATAAACGCATGATGAAAAATACATTATTGGTAGTATTCGTTTAATTTTTGTTTTAGTATCTGTTAATAAATAATCAATATTTCATTAGTAAAGTGAATGGCAACAAGCAACAATATGTCAATAAGGACCACAAACAATAAATTAATTGAAGCTTTTATCGAGAAATATGTCTCTTACTTTTAATATGAACAGGTCTTAAAAACGTCGTAAACAATTTTTAACATAAAACGCAAAAATAAACATTTTATAGCAAGATCTTAACTTAAAAAATATATTGTAACGGTAATTACACTTACGGTTGGTTTTATATAAATACAATATTTATTGACAACTTTTATTTATTTATTTATACAACACTCAACAAAAAAACGGAATACAAAAACATTAGTGAGAAATTTACTATCTCGAGATTTCTGCCGTTGACTCATATTCCAGTTAATTATATATAATAGCTTTTAATTTATTTTTAAA
This sequence comes from Diabrotica balteata, assembly GCA_918026665.1. Lineage (NCBI taxonomy): Eukaryota > Metazoa > Arthropoda > Insecta > Coleoptera > Chrysomelidae > Diabrotica > Diabrotica balteata. The sequence goes on from OU898277.1 coordinate 167,161,438, forward strand.
ATACGAATAACAACAGAAGTGTTACGGACAAACTTAAAATGTAAATTTAAAAAGCTTAAGTGTCATAACTCCTCCCTCAATGAGTCTGAAAAATAATGGAAGTATTTTTGGGATGCTGGTTTTAAGAATCTTCTTCATAGCCGGAATCTTGTTGTAATTCTATTCTATGCTTGTTCCATTGTTTTGGCCTTCTTTGTTTAATAATGTACACAATAATTAGGATTAGAATAACTGCTATGATTGAGATTATCACCAATAATGTAGTATTTGTTTCTCCAATGAGTGCTAATTGTTTGGCAATATTAATTGCATAAAGATTTTCAAAGTCAATTTTGGTAATATTATAGCTCTGGAATTTTCGTAGATTCTCTATAGATTCATATTCTATTTTCGGTAGAATTAGAGCTTTTTGCCTTTATGGATTTGGACATTATCACTAAATTTCACTTAGTTCACATAAATCACTTCATGTGTAAATTTTCTTCTCTGGTCCGTACGTATCCTACTGACTGCGCCAATTATAACTTTGAATTCAAAAAGTAGCTGTTTAAAAATTAATTTATTTTCAAAATATGAACAATAACAACAGACATGTTACGGACAAATTTACAATATAAATTATAAAAGCTAAAATTTGTAATTAGTAAAAAGTTCCTCTATATATAACATATTATTACGTAGTATCTCTGGTATACTGGAATGTGCCGATTATGTATAATCCAGTGTCGTAACTGGTTTGTTCTCGATGTATAACTGTTCTAGACTGCTTTTAATCTGACATCTTAGCTCTAATGACAAATTATTTTAATCAGCGTGACAAATGAATGGAGGAGCAGATACAACAATGAAATAGAGACTCTCTTCGGGAAAGGAAACATCGTAAGATACATAAAAGCCAATAGATTAAGATGGGTAGGCCACGTGGTACTGAGTGATGACGACAGACTGATTAGCAATGTGTTTTGGGAAAGACCAGATGGTAAAAGATCGACAGGAAGGCCTAGAAAAAGGTGGAAAGACGCAGTCAGGGAAGACCTGGAGAAGATGGAAGTAAGGCCATGGGAAATAATAGCACAGGATCGGAATCAATGTAAGGCAATAGTAAACGGGGCAAAAACTCACGAAGAGTTGTAAAAGCCAATGATGATGATGATCTTAGCTAATATTAGCAAAAATTTGATTCCAAACAAAGAAAATGCGTAAAGTAACAACTAAAGTATACAATAATCTTGATTCTATATGGTTTCCACACACAAAAAAAACTCACTTTTACACATTTTTTGACATTTTAAGATGTAGAGTTTAATCTTTTTTGCATTTATGCCAATGATTTGAAATGGATTTTCTTGAAATACTGAGATTCGCACTCACCACTGTAAAGTAGAGTTAAGGTGGCACAAAAAAATTATCAATTAGTTCGTTTCATACAAACAGCACTGACTGTTCAACATCCCTTTTTAATTATACATCTACAGATAGGAATGGAAAAGAATCTGGCATTATGAAGTCGAGTTTTTCTACAATTTGGGTGAACCCGACAAACAGTTGCATAACTATTATGTTTACCAAATATTTTACATACCCGCAAAAACCAAAGTAAAAATAGCAATTATTTTAAATATACACACAGCATTAATACAAAGATATAAATATAATATCCTTATGACATAATTTGCTTGTTAACACATTCTCTACTTCAAAGTAGTTTTTTAGTGTTTGTGCTGATATTTCAAGCACTCTAATAAACTACTCTATACTCTGATTGCATTTTTTGTAGTAGACTCATTACAGCTCATATTTTTAAATAGTTATCATAATAGTAGGAAAAGTGACATAATATTTAGTCCAATTTATCACATAGAAACAATAGTATTTTAAGAGGGAAAACTGGAAACATTTAAAAATGATATTTTCTTGACATAAGTTTATTAAAGAAGTACGATATTTTAATTATAAACATAAGGAAGTGGAAAGGAATATTCCCCAAGAAAACACTGATTTGATGTGAATGTAAGTAAAGAATTCCAGCATTCTGAAAACTATTTGTCACTAGGTGGTGTGGTTTTCAATATTAATTTACAAAACCATTAGTTCAATTAACCTTTGATTAAGGTTTTTATTTAAGATTTATCTTTTTGTCATCTTGTGCCAGCTTTTTCCTATAAGTTTTTAAAACGTCTTATTCCATTTAAGGTTCAGACCCATTCATATTCGTGAATTTTGCAAGCTTTTTCAGTGAGTGGATCAAAACATAAACGTGCGGTAACTCTCCTCTTTCCGAATGAATATATTCTATCTAACATATTCAAATTCTTTCGAGAACACCGTGCCGCTTTCAATCTAGCGAAGTGTTGAGAGGATGTTGAATTTTTCACCGGAAGGCGTAAAATAATAACTTTGATCCACTTAAATCATTCTGAAAATTACGGAATGATCTGAATGGACCTTTATAGTTATAAAGTTATCCGGACATATTTAGACTAAAATGTATATTACTATTTTGTCATAATTTTTTTTTGTAAGCGTGGCGTTAGAAAGTATATCTTTCAGACGCAACTAAACAAGCAAACGAAAAAGAATTATAATAGATTAGGATACGTTTGTCTTTCTTGAATTAAAATCTAGAGGAGACTGATTATCTGTTATCTATTTCGTTCTTTTTCAAATAGTTAATCCAACAGCTCCCTGGTTGATTCTGCCAGTAGTCATATGCTTGTCTCAAAGATTAAGCCATGCATGTCTCAGTACAAGTCAAATTAAGATGAAACCGCGAAAGGCTCGATAAATCAGGTATGGTTCCTTAGATTCCTAATTCTATAGCTAATACATGCAAACAGAGACGGAAGGAGCGCTTTTATTAGATCAAAACCAAGTTTTTCTGTATCTGTTGTAGTTTTGGCTGCACTTATCCGCAGACAGACTGCACTAAGGGATCGATATCTTTTTATTTCGAATGAAAATATGATTATTAAATATAGTTACATGAAACAAATAGGGTCTACAAAACCATTAAGTATCAGACCAATAGTATAGTATGGATGCAAACATGAGTGATGACAGAAGACACAAAACGAAAGCTGGAAGTCTTTGAAAGAAAAGACCTAAGAAAGATATTTGGACCTTGAAACGAAAAGAGAGTATGAAGATCCAAATATAACCCTGAACTCTACCAACTGATCAAAGAGGCACATATCTCAGAATTCATTAAGCTTCAGAGACTTCGATGGGCTGTTCATGTAGTGAGAATGAAGATTAAAAGATTGCCAAATAGAGCCCTAGATAGTAAAATGCATGTCACAGGACCAAAAGGAATGACACAGAAAATGTGAGATGAAGTGACAGGGGATGCCCAAAATTTGCTAGACGTGAGAACCTGGAGAATTGCGGGACCGGAAAGCTTGGAGGAGGCCTCAATTTGGGCTGTAATGCCATTGGAGGGAGAGATAAATATTCTTGCAAATGAAATGATTTAAAACCTGAGTGGTTATTTTGTCCCACAAAATAATAGAATTATGTTCACCATTTGAATTTTGAGCTCAATATATTCATAAAATTAAAAAAAAAATTTACATTTTGTCATTTTAAAGTTAGTATGCATGGTTATTGTTTTTACATGTTTCCTAGTTGTACCATATACTTACGTCCCATTTGAACTGATTTTTCTTCTTATTATCATATTATCGGTGTTGCTGACAAATGAATAGGTATATATTTGTGTTAATATTTTGAAAAATTTAAGTATTATTCGAGAAATAATAAAAAAATATTAATATTTGGCTGTTATGCACGAAATTAAAAAATAAATATGTTACGAAAATACTTCTGTGTTTTATTTCACCTTTTTATATACTTCACCTTATATACCTCAAGTACAACACCGAATAATGGCAAAAATACTGCAGAACACAGAATTAGATGATGAAGACGTGAGAATCATTGCCAATCTATACCGATATCAGAAAGCCATAATACGAATAGACCAACAAAAATCGAAAGAAATACCTATACATTGTGGAGTAAGACAAGGATGTGTGCTTTCCCCTTTACTTTTTAATATGTATTCAGAAGAATTGTTTAAAGAGGCATTTGAAGACGTAAATGAAGGCATATTTATTAACGGAGCACTTCTGAATAATCTTAGATACGCGGATGACACAATACTCCTTGCGCACAGCAGAGAAGGACAACAGATTTGGTGGATCACATTACCCAATATTGCGAAAGGTATAGGAAAACTCAACATTAAAATTAGAACTAACTAGAGTATTGAGACTCTAGAATTGAGTCCACTAAAGTGGAACTGGGCAGGTAATGTAGCAAGATCAGTTGATGACCGGTGGACAAAAAGAATTTTGGAATGGAGACCCCGAATACAAGCTAACAGAAATAGAGGTCGAACCCTAACGAGATGGACAGATGACATAAAAAGAGTGACTACACATTGGATTCAGATGGCGCAAAATAGGACTAAGTGGAAAAGCATGCGAGAGGCCTATGTTCAGCAGTGGACGTTAGAGGCTAGTTGATGATGATGATGAGAGTATTGAGATGCTACAATGTGTTCTCTGTCCTGTTGTATGGAGTTGAGGCCTGGAGAATTACAGAGGCGAGAGAAAAAAGACTCATTAACTGTGAAATGTAGTGTTATTGAAGAATGTGGAAAATATCTTGGACACAACACATAACAAATGCGGAAACGCTACGAAGAATGACAAAAGATAAAGAAATACTCAGCACTATAAAGAAAAGAAGAATGAGCTACTTTGATCACATACTAAGAAACGAGAAATACGAATTGATGCGGCTAATTAAATAATATATATATATATATATATATATATATATATATATATATATATATATATAATATATATATATATATATATATATATATATATATATAGTAAAATTAAATAATAATAATACAAATACAAGGGATGGTGGAAGGCAAAAGACGACCGGGGAGAAGACACACGTCTTGGTTGAAGAATCTGAGACAATGGAGTGGAAAAACATCAATAAAACTTTTCAGAAAAGCTGCAGATAGAGTCAAATGGGCCATGATAATCGCTAATGTCCTTAGCGATGGGGAATGTTAAGAAGAAGATATACCTCACCTTCAAACCTAAAGCCCGCCACTCACGTTCCAACGGCGCAGTACGATTTTGTCGAATGCCATTGCATTAAAATAATGTTGAAAATCGGATGGGAACGAACATACCGATTTTGCAGTATGAGTTTTACTTCCAAATTAAAAACAAGTCAGACAATATACTTTAACGGCTCTTGCTCTTTGTATAAAAGAAAAAAATTCAAGAAACATAGGTGAAAAAATTGAAGTCTGGAGCTCCGCAAATACCTAAACCAGCAAAGTTACAAAACAGTGAACTGACTTTACCTTACGTATTTGTCTGGGATGATGTTTTTTGTTAGAAAACCTTGCTAAATCATTTCCTTAGAGAAATTTAGGCAGAGAGCTATTATCAACTACAGACCATCACGAGCGCAAACGTTATTGGAATTCTGGCTGCTAGGTTTCAAATATTTCATATGACAATCAATGTTAATTTATTAGCAATTGAGATAATAGTGATGGCATCTTGCGTCTTACACAATTTGTTAAGAACAAAATGTCAACAAATATATACTCCTACTGAGCATTTACATCATGAACACCACGAATCTAGAACAGTTACAGTAGGTCTTTGAGCTACTTAAAATAATTTTTTCGATATACAACAAAGTTCATGCAACAGAAGTTTGTCACAGATTGGAAAGGATACAAGAATCAAGTTTATGGAGTATTTTAATAATGAAGGAGCTGTAATCTGGCAAAATAAAGCTATATGAATATTTCTTTTATTTACTTACCTCTTCCTCATCAGACATACTAGAGACAGGTCTTCTTGATCACCCAAAAGAGATAGCAATTAAAAATACCATACCTTTTGCTTATAAATTTCCACCGATCCTGCACCAGATTTGCTGCAGTTCTTTACTAATTTTAATTCCCTTTGTAAGATGTTCAAAAATTATTAATTCTCTGTTTTACCAACTCTTTATTAGGCCCCGCTTTTACTTCTTAAAATTTAACAACCAAAATATAAATAGCAAATGACAAAAAAATCTCTTAAAAACTCTTCGCTATAAACCATTTTCACAATTTATAAATGATTTTTCTGCAGTTGTAAGATTTTTTCGTTGTCTCAATACACACGATTAAATTTACAACCCAACCAATTCAGTCATACTGCTGCAGACTGACTTGTTTGTATGCCGTCAAAGAATGGTGCTAATAGAAGATCAAATTACATTCAATTTAAAAGCATTAGACAAAATCACACTACTGTGTTGAAACGTAAGTGGCGGGGCTAATGATGTAAGGCAAAAATGGCAAGAGGACAAAACAAAAATCATCATTTTCTTTGACATTATCTTTCTGTGGGGTCGACTTCCCTAATTACATTTTCCATGTTTCTATCTTGGGTCATATTTGGGAAAAACAAACTACTAAAACGAAATTACAATATCTAACACAATTATTTATTTAAAACATAATATTTTACATCTGACTTTAAGTCCTTTGCTAATCATCATCCAACCTTTGCCTAACATTCCTCTTACCCCCAGAAAAAATTTTCCTTTTCTTGAAAAATGCTGAACCACCCTCATTCAGACTCTCTATGGTCTTCTCTTTAAACTCTTTTTTAATTTCTTCAGGCTCGTATGTCACTGGACACTCAATATACTCTGGTTGTGGAGGTAACTGTAGATCTACATGCTCTATTTCTTTCACTGTATGCCACTGGCCATAAGCATCATTTTTTACTGGTTCAAGAATAGGACCATATACTGGTGGGGGACTGTCTGCTACTCTTCTTTCTTTCAGTTTTTCTCTTTCTAACCTGGCTCTTTCCTCTTCTTCTTCTTCCTTTCGTACCTAAAAAAAAAAATGAAGAACTGATTAATGTAAGACTGAGAAAATGTATCTGTTAAAAAAATGACTGTCATCAATATTGAAAACCACAGGATTACACAAATCTTTAGTTGAGTACTAATAAATTTATTCAGAGTCTGTGGCAAATACTATGAACAGTCCATGTTATCAATAAATTAATAAGAGATAAATAGCACTACTCACTCAGTTAAGAGCAATATGCTAGTCTAAGCCTCAAAATTTAAACAAAAACAATGACACAATGTGAATATTTTAAAAAATTAATATTTTATTTAGGCATAGGCATTTATATAGAGATAAGGTCTGGAGAAATAATTTTATTAATATTTATTAATAAGCCTATGCAGATTTGTTTAATTTTTGAAACTAATTTATAAAATGTACTGCTTCATAGCTGTAAAACTACAACATTTAGAATTATACCAATAAATATAATATCTGAAGTGTATAATAGTTATTTATGTACCAAGGGCATTAAGTAGATGTTTATGCATGAAGTTGACTATCTTAGTCACCTGAGTATATACACATCTATTAATGCCCAAGGTGCATACAAACTTTTATGTCATACTAGTTTGTTATCATATTCACAATCTAAATATTTTGAAAACTTCAGAAAATTTTCATAGTAGAGTGAGCAATATCGTCCACATATAATGAATGAATATCTGTGGCTGGCAAAGTAACTTTTTAGAGCGGCGGTCAACAGAGTCTGCATAGCCATGATGATTTCCAACCTTCGATAGAAGATGGAACTTAGAGAAGAAGAAGGCAAAGTGAAAATGTCAGATCTATCTATCACCTCATCTTCCCAGAATTACCAGTTTTATGTTAATTCTACTAAACAATTTTATGTAGTTATAATAATTTAATTCCATATTGTGTAGCTTTAATAATAAATGTTATTAAGAAGTTATCAATTTTTTTTGTTTATATGCCAGTACAGGCCATAAAGTGCACTTTATGCTCGCAAGGACATACAGTATTCTATTATGTAGTTTGTAATTAAGCAATAAAAACATGATAATGAACTAGTATGACATAAAATATATGAATTATATACTTTTCAATTATTTGGTCAATTAAAAATCAACTACACTTACACAGCATTGGGAGGTACCAAACAACTTATTAATGTTTATAGTTTATAATGGAAGTATAAAATTTAAACTACAGATGGCATGAAAAAAGACTACAGTATAATCCGACAAGCGAGAGCTGGCGGGTGACCTGCTCGAAAATAGAAAAGGAATTATTCTAAGAGAGATAGGAGAGGTACTTAATCGCGATTATAGGTATATAGTATAGGTACTTAAACGGTTATACACGATGTACATGACTTAAACGGTGAACACTTTTCAATTTCTTTTACGCGCAACCCACCAGCTCTCGCTTGTCGGGTTATACAAGCTTAAAGAAAATTAAATGTACCACAAGATTAAAGAAGCTGTATTACATGTTATTGTACCTGCATTAATTTTAAACCATCAATTTTCTTTTGTTTCTCCACAAGCTTTATTTGTTTTGCGGTTTCTCCATACTTTTGTTCTTCTTGTTCTTGTATACTTAAATAACCTTCTTTAGGTGGCTCCCAAACAGATTCATTCGTCAATGTGTTCCAGTAATAGTGGTTACCATCTTCTGATTTAGCTTCATACCAAACTTTATTCTGAGTATTTCTTAATTGCAGGTTATCATCTTTTAACTTTTTGCTGATTGCCATAGATGTTAGATCAGCACTGGAATTACTTTCCACATCCCGCCGATAAGCTGCCATAGCAGCTTGTTCCATTTTTTTAATTGCAGAATCCACATTTTCAGCTTCTTTATGAGCCTTTGCACTAGCTTTTGTAATTTGTTTTAAACCTTTCTTAACGTTTTCTTGGTGTCTTCTACCTTTTTCATGGAAGTCCCTGCTAGGTTTATTATCTGCAAACCAGCATTTACAAAACTGGCAGTATTTTCTCTCGTTTGATTTCCAATAATCTGCCATTTTATAAAATTGGAATTTAAGAACTTTTTACAAAATATTTTTAATTACATCAATAAAAATAAAAATATTTATTTTTAATAATTTTGATTAATGTTGACATCAATATCAATGACAGCTGACAGCTTTCCAGTTTTAGGGTTAAGTTAGTCACAAATTCATCTTTCTTGTTAATTGTTTTAACGGACACTAATTTATATGACTGATCATAATGATTTCTGAGCAATTTATATCAATATGAAAATTTGGAAAAGCTATTTTAGAATACCATTTCCTTTTAAAATATGATATTTTTAGGATATTTTAAAATAAATTTTAGTATAAAATTTTATTTTGTGAATAAAACAATTTTTTCGAACCACGCTTCTTTTAGTTTTCATTCTGTGTCGACTGGAGCATATACCTACATTACATTAATATTTTTGAATAGAAAAAAAATCAATTTCACGTAAATAATTTTATAGTTTTAGCAATCAATATTTTTAACATCTTTTTTAATACTCCGTTTTAAATAACAGACAAAGTTCATTCCACCTCGTTCTTTCTGTCCATAGACATCTTTTATATGAGGTACAAAATAAAATATCGCGAATACAAATCGCTGCATACTGCCTGCGGCTTTCTTTAGCGTTAAGACATTTCAAAGAAGGGGGCGCCACGAACAAAATTTAAGATGCCATATTTGTCCCAAAATAATTTTTTACTGTAGTGCCACTGAAGGCACTACGTAAATTGACAAAAACGCAGCGATAAATCAAAAATGCTGTTTTAAAAAAGCACTGAAGAAAATAAAAAATTAAAAGAATAGGAAATCAACTAAAAAGTGAATACCATAAACCACAAAAGGGACAACACAAATAGAGTCACAGAATATGCTGAAAATCGTAAAAAACATTGGTACGAATTAATGGACATTATAAAAAAATGAGAGTATAAAAAACAAAAGGGATCTAAAACAAATGCTCCATAATAAGCTTTAAGAACTGGTACTTCAGTTTTTCTGCTTTTTATTATTGGCAGCAATTCTCGTTCTCTGCCCATTCGATTTAATACTTCGACATTTGTTGTGTGATCTGTCCAGGAAATTTTAGTCTTTTAAATACCCACATTTCAAAGGCCTCAAATCGGTTCATCACATTGGCCTTTATGGTCCAGGTTTTTATACCATACAGCAGTATGGAGTAAATGTAACATTTTACAAAGCGATATCGAAGCGTTAAGTTAAGGCTGCTGTTGCTTAGCAAAGTTCTCATATTAGTAAATGCTGTTCTGGCTTGCTCAATCTTGCTACGTATCTCTATGTCTAGATCTACATAGATCTTCAGTTATCTAACTACCGAGATATCTGAACTTGTGGACCTTTTGGATGTTCTTGTTGTTTACTTTTATATTTAATTGCATATTTCGTCTTCTACTAACCACCATTACCTTCGTTTTGTCTATATTAATCTTCAAGCCCCGTCGTTCTCCTTCAGTGTTTATTCTATATATTAGTCGTTGTAGGGATTTTTGGCTATCAACTATTATAACTGTATCATCAGCATAGCGACGATTACTAATAGTCTGTCCGTTGATTTTGATTCCATCTTCAGTGTCACTTAAGGCTCTATCGAAAATCGTTTTAGAGTAAAAGGAGAGGGACATAATACAACCCTGTCATACACCTTTTTCGATTAAAAAATATGATATAGATTCCAGTCCTACTCTCACAGATGCCTTTCGATTCATATAAAGGTTCTTTATGATTTTAAGGTCATTCTCATCTATCGAACGTTCCTGGAGAAATCTTAATAATTCTGAATGATTAACACAATTGAACGCTTTCTGGTAATCTATAAAGCATAGGAAGATATCTTTTTGCTGATCTCTGCATTTCTGAAGTAGGGCAGTTAAGCTACACAGTGCTTCTCTTGTGCCAAATCCTTGTGTAAAATCCAACTGTGTGGGGCTAATGTCTCTTTCACATGTTGTATATGCTGGTGTGAATTATCTTTAAGCAGAGTTTTGGGACCTGGCTCAAGAAGCTGATCATTCGGAATTGGTTGCAACTATTAGAGTTTGGCTTTTTTGGGATTGGTATAAAGGTTGATTAAAGACATTTCTGAAGTAGGACAGTTAAGCTATACAGAGCTTCTCTTGTGCCAAATCCTTATCTGAAATCCAACTATGTGGGCTAATGTCTCTTTTACATCTGTTGTATATTCTTGTGTGAATTATCTTTAAGAAGAGTTTTGGGACCTGGCTGATCATTCGGAATTGGATGCAACTATTAGCGTTTGGCCCAATCCTGTAGTATTTGACCGGACCCATAAATGTCAATAAAAGATCTACCAAGGCGTCTATATTGTCTTCACTCAACATTGTTAGAACCTCTTTGTTTATGTCGTCTGGGCCTGGTGCTTTTGCCCATTTGCTCTGTTTGACTGTTTGTGCAAAAGAGTTAAATTCTTTCAGAATATACCAGAAGAGGGACGAGAACGAATCATTCACATTCAAGAGTAAAATCTGCTGGGAGATAGAGAAAAGCAGAACTCTTATTTAAGTGACCTCATTACAATGTTGCCTATAGTTCAAAGACGACATCGTAATGTAGATCATATATAACGCAGCTTAATTTTCATATAGAGTTCGTTTGTTAAAAGACAATGTTGTATGTGATGTTCAGGTCTCCTTAAAAGCGTTCATGTCGCTTCATGGTGTTAGTGAGGATAAGGTTAGGTAGATAAGGGGTGCTCTGCTTAGTGCTGGTAAATCTCCCACTGACCGTCGTGGAAAACATTCAACAAGACTCCTCAAACTTTCACAAGAAACAAAACAAAACGTATTTACTTATTTGAAATCTCTTAAAGGGAGAAAATCACACTATTCTTTGAAAGACACCAACAAAATTTACCTTCCTGTGGAGTTAAATATTTCAAAGCTATACCTATACCATATTATACTTAACTAACTATCCAGACGTCCGCAAACAAAATTCGAACAACACAGAGGGCAATGGAACGGTCCATGTTGGGATTAACCCTGAGAGACCGAATACCCAACACAGAATTGCGCCGTAGATCGGGAGTAACCGACGCAATCAAAAGAATATCAACCTTAAAATGGAACTGGGCAGGGCACGTCGCGAGAACGAAGGACGGCAGATGGACAAAACGCATTCTTGAGTGGAGACCCAGACAAGATGGCTTTAGGAATAGAGGACGACCACCAACAAGATGGACGGATGACCTGAAACGGACACATCAAAATTGGATGCAGGCGGCTCAGGACAGAAATTTGTGGGGTGAACTACGGGAGGCCTATGTTCAGCAGTGGACGAGTATGGGCTGAATGATGATGAACTATCCAGAACATACGAGGCATGTTTTTTAAATAAGTATCGTTTTGCGATTCCGCCGCCGCAGCGCTACGGTCGGCGTTCCGCGCATGAGCGCTGGTTATCTACATCTCTTGTCTACGCACTGACGTCATTACAGTCTGATTCTTCATTGTATACTTATTTACTCCAATGTTTAAGATGCCTCCAACAATCGTGAGTCACGCTAATTGTGAAGTACGGGCTGTTATACGATTTCTTAGTGCTAAAGGTGTAAAACCGATCGATAGTCATCGTGAGATCGTTGAAGTTTACGGACAAAACATTATGAGTGATGGAATGGTAAGGAAATGGGTAAGAGCATTTAAAGATGGCCGCACAAATGTGCATGATGAAGAACGGAGTGGGCGTCCTTCGGTCGTTAATGAAAAAAAGGTGAGAGAAACAGACGCTTTACAATTTCATCATTGTCCGACTGCTTTCCTCAGTATTCTCTTAGTGTTTTGTATCGCACTGTTACCGAGAACTTGAATTACCGGAAATTGTGTTCACGTTGGGTTCCAAAAATGTTGACGGATTTGCACAAAACCCAACGTTTAGGCAGTGCATTGACTTTCCTTGAGCGGTACCACAGTGAAGGTGAAGATTTTTTAGACCAAATTGTTACTGGTGACGAAACGTGGGTGGTCTACGTCACACCAGATTCGAAACAACAATCCATGGAATGGCGAAATTCATCATCACCCAAAAGAGTGAAGTTAAAGCAAACAATTTCTGCCCGGAAAATCATGTGCACAGTTTTTTGGGACAGAAAAGGAGTATTGCTAGTGGATTTTCTACCTCGTAATGAGACAATCAATGCAGCGTCTTATTGTGAGACATTGAAAAATCTGCGTCGTGCAATCCAGAATAAAAGACGTGGCAAGTTGAGTAAGGGTATCGTTTTGCTGCATGACAATGCCCGTCCACATGTGGCTAATCAGACCAAAGATCTCATCAAATCATTTAAATGGGAACCTCTAGATCATCCTCCATACAGCTGGGATGTCATCGAACCATTTAAATGGGAAACTCTAGATCATTCTCCTGATCTGGCGCCCAGCGACTACCATTTGTTCCTGCACTTGAAGAAACACCTGGGCGTCAGCGTCTTGAAGACGATAACGAAGTCAAAACATTTGTGATGCAGTGGTTAACAAGTCAGGCGGCAGAATTTTATCAGGAGGGTATTCAAAAACTGGTGCCACGTTATGACAAGTGCCTCAATATTCACGGAAACTATGTAGAAAAGTAGATTAAGGTACAGGCTTTCATGTAAAAATAAAATTATTGCCATATCTTTGCACGTCTTTTTTTTAATTCCAAAACGGTACTTACTTAAGAAACACGCCTCGTAAAATTTCGTGAGATTTTTGAGAACAACTTCAACCTTTCCTTTGGTTATCTACGTAAGGACTCTTGTAGTACAAGTGATTCCTGTAGGTGAGCGTTTTTATACATTAAAAAATTTACCGACAACGTTCCATGAAATCAATCACTATGGAATCTGTTACCATGGACTTTCACAAAAATCTGCCGTGTCTTACGTTACGACTAATAATGTCTACTATCGGCGGCCACTGAATTTTGTTAGTTTCAATATTCATGTACTTTCAACGCAGCAAGCAATTTTTTATACGTATGATGAGTCTGTGGCAAAAAAAGGCGCAGATGATGTATGCTCCATGTTTCGGCATTTTGTTTTTAAAATTTTGCCCCTTGAAGTGTAAGAACTCTGTATATTTTGAGACTCATGTGTGGGTCAACATAAAAATTATATATTTATCCGGTTTTTACATCATCTGGTAATAAAAAATTAACGTTTTAAAACAGTTAAGATGATATTTCCGATAAGGGGGCACTCTTACATGGAAAGCGATCGGAATATGAGCATTGTTAAACAAAAATTCTAAACAGAGGTTCCACAAGACTGGAGAGAGGTTCTAAGGAACACTCGGGTAAAACCCTCTCTAAAATTGGACTGCTTACCTATCATCACTTTATCCCCGAAAATGTCCATTTCCCACGAGATCGATTCATATGTCAAAAATTTCGGCAACTAAAGGACGACTTCTGTTCTATAAACATACTTTTTTATACATTACGCATCCTTAGTCCTTAAAAAAAAACTCCTTGTAAAGAATCAAAGAAAAATCAAGGCGCAACCACTGCAGTAATTACTCCGTTACAAAATTTGTACAATGGAAAACTCCAATACCAGCTGCAAAATATCGCGACCTTCTTCATTTATTCCAGTATTTGGAAATCCCCGAAGCAAAGCTTTTTTATCAAAATTTAACTGCTGACGCTGTTCAACAGGAAGAAAATGATGACGAATACGCTGACGACCCCCTAATTGATGATGGAGAGAATTGACTTCAGACCGTTTTTTTAAGTTTGTTAGGTTTTACTCTGGTTTTTACTGCAAAAATATTAACAAAATTGTCAATAAATTAATTAAAACGTTTTCTTTACGTTTATTGTTTATTTTTTTAGACTCCAGAGTTGAAAAAACAATAAAATGGTTTTTTTCTCGTAAATTACTTTTTTTGAGTGACGGGAGTTTTTCCCATGTGCCCTTTTACATTTTTTCTCCAAACCTATATTTACTCCGATACTTTTAGCTATCACATAAACCAGATCATACATACACATAAATCATATCAAACGAAACACTATCATTAAATTTCCACCAAGAAATTACGTAATTGAACATGAATTCTGAAAAGAAACATCAAAGTTAGTGTGGTAGTTTTTAAAATTTACCAATGTTTAACGGTACGGCCAGCGCCGTAGGTAGAGATCATCGAGTTAGAATCTATGGAGAAGCTTAGCATATTAACGTATGACAATGTATTAAAAACGGCATAGGTAGGAGTTGCTAACGATAATAGCAATATGGCGGTGACATCAGGGCCAAAATCAATAATAATAAAACTGCTATACAAATATGACTAGTTATTCAGAAGATTTAATCATAATCTAAAAAAATGCAATACATTTTTAATAAACTATGATTTATTTATCCCGCGGTAAACACTAAAAACACGATATATTATACATAAAGATAAATTATTACAGTCAAATAGTATTAATTTATTGTCTGAAGTACGGGCCATTACTTTGTTTACATATTTATATACTAACCTGTGGAACGATATTCCTGAAGATTTTTTATTAACATTACTTCTGCTACTGCAACTACGTTGAGAACGAGAAAGTTTCTATAAAAGTATTATAAAACTGAAAATATTCGAAAAACAACAAATATAATCAAACATATACGATCTGTCAAAAGTTTCAAAACAATAATACCAATATGGCCGAAGTGGGGTCGTTTTTAGTCACGTGATGCCCTCTCCATAGATTCTAACTCGATGGTAGAGATGAAGGCGCTTGCAACGTAACTTCAAGTGACCTTAAGCATAACTAATACCCTTGTAGACATATTCGGACTAGCAGAGAAATAGAAATGACCCTCCTAAACATTATTCGCATTCTATTTGTTTAATACACCTAATAACTACTAATATCCAGATAAATTAATACGCCAGGATCAAAGGCCATTACCATCTGCATTTAAATTGGCCCTCTGGCCATCCTTTATCTACTGGATACGAAGTCATATTAACCCCGTATTTAGTTGAGGTAACTAACTACAGTTACAGCCGGAGAAGTAAATTGAACATTATGTATGACAGGTCGAGCGAAGTCAGTTTGTCTTGGATTATAGTAGGATGATAGTTAGCCGCTGGATTCTCCGATATGCTGACTTGACCCCTTCTCGACTGGTCGATATGATATTAGAACGTGTTTATAAATAGACCAGTCACTTATAGCTTATGACGCAAAATGAACTTTTCTAGTATTCATTGGATTTTGCGAAAATTATGAAACAGGTCGATTTTTATTTCAAAGTGGACTCTTTTAACGGTAAAGATATGTCATTTGTCAAGCCTCTCCCCTCTAGTACCATATTACTTTAATTTTAAATAGGGAATATACCATGTGTAGCATATCGTTAGACAGATATTTCGCTGGAGAATTCCATTTTTTTTCTTATTATATGAACTCTGTTCTATGAATTCTTACCTCTCTGCGTATCTAGAATCATTAGAGGATACAGTTGATTTAATTTTAAGGATCAAAACTAATCTGTTCCTTTTCTTGACATAATGTTCACCAGAGAACTGGATAACATCATTACAAGTTATTGGTATAGAAAAAAGTGTAACTCTGGGATATATCTCAACTACCACTAATACCACAAGTCAAGCAACCTAGTGAAACAAATAAACACAAGAGTTTGTAAACTAGCTAAAGGGAAACGATGGGGTTATTTTCAACGTTCCCTGAGAGCACCAAAACCCTTGTGGTGACCTGTCTTGATTTGTTACAGGATTTAAGCGTAGGTTGCTGATTCGTTTTGTTACTCTTGTGGGGGTGAAATTATACACTAACACTTTACTTCTTCGCTTTATTTTACTTGCAAACTATTTTACATATGTACACCTTGCACTTTGCAACACTAAAACTAACTTATAATATAACTTGTAATATATATGTACGGGTGAGAGAGAGAGAGAGAACGAGGAGAGAGAATAACTTATTTAGCGACTTCTTAACTTGAACTACTTAATGCGACTGCCCTTATATCCTTGTATGCAATATGTGGCCAGCTTGGGTAAATGACAAAGGGTCAGCGGGTGTAAGAGGGGCGTCAAATGCACTGAAGATTTCTGGGTCTTTTAACTAATAAGGGCTAACATGTGTTATTAAGGAACAGAGGCAGCGTTAGGTTAAATTGAAACAGTTGAAGAATTAGTTGGTTTTCCAACATACTCCCGGGCCTTGAAGCATTGCTTCAAATAATAAAATAGTTAGCGACATAACAAGAGAAAACAACAAGAGACAACAACAAGAGCAAAGTTACTAAATTAACAGAAGATGAATTCTACTGTAAACCTAATTCTAGAGAACACTTAACAATAAACTATCAACTAAACATAGAATGCATGGGTGAGTAAACTTATTCCCTAAAAAATATTACACTTAGTAGCTAATCAACACTTTACAATACAATATAACATTTACCTAATATTTACACAGAATACTCTTCTGGCAATGGACACAATTTTGTGATGGGACGTGTGAAAGTTCCATCCTTCGTTTTGATCTTAACAACCCGCACCTTGCCATTACTGCCATGGTAGACCTCAATCACTCTGGCAAGCGGCCAATATAAGGGAGGTGTATTATCTTCCTTCAACAAGACAAGATCATTTTCTTTCATATTTTTGTTTGAGGTGAGCCACTTGGGACGGTTTTGCAACCTATTCAAGTAATCTGTGCTCCATCTTTTCCAGAAAAGTTGTTGGACTTTTTTGCAATTTTCCCAGAGATTTAGTCTACAGGAGGAAATTTCACTTACATCGGACTCTGGGAAAGAGGTGAGTGGTTTGCCTATTAAAAAGTGACCAGGGGTGAGTACAGAGAGATCCCCAGGCTGATTGGACATGGCACTGAGGGGGCGAGAATTGAGAACAGCCTCTATCTGGGCTAATACAGTGGAGAATTCTTCAAACGTGAGGTTTAGGTTGCCAACAAGCCTGTGGAGATGGTACTTCGCACTTTTTATGGCACTTTCCCAGATCCCACCATGATGTGGAGAATGAGGAGGTATAAATTTCCATGTAATCTCAGAGGAAGCGAGAAAATCCTTTATTGACCTTTGAGTGTCTTGGTTCCGCAAGAATTGAGCAAATTCTCTCAATTGATTTTTGGAGCCAAGAAAGTTGGTTGCATTATCAGAAAATATGACAGAGGGATTGCCACGTCTACTGATAAAACGCTTGACGGTGAGCAGAAATGATTCTGTGGTTAGATTGGAGACAAGTTCCAGATGGCATGCTCGAGTGACCATACAGATAAACACAACAATATAACATTTGGTTACAGGAGCCTTGCGAAGTTTGGAAGTTTTGAGATTGTATGGTCCACCTAGGT
Organism: Diabrotica balteata; assembly: GCA_918026665.1. Classification (NCBI taxonomy): domain Eukaryota; kingdom Metazoa; phylum Arthropoda; class Insecta; order Coleoptera; family Chrysomelidae; genus Diabrotica; species Diabrotica balteata. The sequence continues at coordinate 167,179,747 of OU898277.1, forward strand.
CTGTTCCAACATTTGTAAATGGTTGCGAACACACTAGACGTTCTTTTGGCAAGTCTGCCATCAGCTGAGATGCTGTTTGAGCCTTAAAACGGAAACATATCTTACAACTGTGAACAATTCTTTTGATCTCCCGCAGAGCATCAAGAGGCCAATATTTTAGTCTGAAGTTGGAGAGTGTACATTGTGGACCAGCATGACACAATCTAATATGCTCCCTCCTTAGCATAAGTTTCACTAGCTGATTCCTAGAAGGCAAGAGAAGAGGATACCTTTGGTCAAATGGTACAGAAGCATATTTTAACCTTCCACCAACTCTCAACATTTCATGTTCATCCAGAAACGGGTTCATGGACAAAAGGGATTTGTTTGTAATTGGCCTTTTAGTTTTGAGAAGAGAAATTTCTTGTGAAAACGAGTCATCTTGTATGAGTTTGACAATTACGAGTTCAGCCGATTTGAGTTCCCTTACAGAAAGATTGTTGGAGAATTTTTCTGATGGTTTCCTGGTATTATGAGCAAATCTTAAGCAATACGCAATCACTCTTTGTAGATTTGTAAATGAAGAGAATGGTCGAATGAGTTCATCTAGGAATGAGGGAGAGACTTGAACATGATGGACAATCTGAGATTTTCTTTCCTCTGGAACGTGATTAATTTTGTTTTTTGAATTGAAAAGGGTGAGATTTAAATCAACTTGGGACAGAAAATGTGGACCATTAAACCAGAGTGTACTGTTCGGAAGTTCTAACGGTGATATACCTCGAGACAAAATATCTGCAGGATTTTCCTTGGATTTAACATATCTCCAGATAAATTCTGAGTTTTGTTGTATTGTTGCCACTCTATTGGCAACAAAGGGAGTCCAACGTGAAGGAGGTGATTTTAACCAAGCTAGAACAATCTCTGAGTCACTCCATAAATTTATGGAATCAATCTGTGGGATTCTGATTTTAAGGGTACTAACAATTCGTTGGGTGAGTTTTGAGCATATAACCGCACCCATAAGTTCGAGTCTGGGAAGGCTAACAATTTTGAGAGGCGCCACTCTGCTTTTAGAGGCGATAAGAGCACAAGAGAAAGTGTTAGAATCATAAATAACACGAATGTATACACATGCAGCATATGCTTGTATACTAGCATCTGAGAAGCCATGAATTTCGATCTTTCTAATATTTTTATTTTTGAAAAGACATCTAGGAATTTTTAGTGACTGCAAGCAAGATAGACCTTGAATGAATTTGAGCCATTCTTTCAAAATTTCAGAGCTGAGATGGTCATCCCAATCAATTTTTGCAAGCCAAATTTTTCTCATTATTAATTTTGCAATAATTACAACTGGAGCAATGAGACCTTCAGGGTCAAAAATTTGAGCTATCAGCGAAAGCACTTCTCTTTTAGTATAGGTGGTTTTTATGAGTGATTCTTGTGAGAACTGAGGTACAGAAATTGAGAATACATCTGAGTTGGCATTCCAGTAGAGTCCTAATACCTTACTATTACCATTTTCTGGAGCTATAACATAATTGGAATCATGAGAACGAGAGGAGACATTTTCCAAAAATGTTTGAGAGTTAGAACACCATTTGTGTACTGATATTCCTACCTTGTTCAATAATTCTGTGATTTCAAAATATGCCTTTAAGAGATTTGTTGGGTCATCAGCACCATACAACATGTCATCTACATAGCATGCATTGAGAATAGCATCACTTGCAAGAGGATATGATCCTTGATGAGTGCGAGCTAACTCGACTAGACATCTACAGCTAAGAAAGTTACCACAGTTAGTACCATATGTTACAGTATTCAACTGGATGCATTGCAACTCATCTTGAGGGGAGTTTCGCCAGAGAATGTTTAGGAGATACCTTTGAGTGGGGTTTATGAGGATTTGCCTGTACATGTGCCTGAGATCAGAGGTAAAAACATATAGAAATGTTCTAAAATTTATGAGAGTGTCAATTAGTTCTGGTTGAGTTTTATACCCCTTCAACATAATGTCATTGAGTGAGATACCGGAGCTTGTTTTCATGGAACAATCAAACACAACACGTAATTTGTTTGTGAGCTTTTCCTCACGAATAATACAATGGTGTGGGATGAAGTATTTGTTTTCTGACATTGGGTTTGTGAGTGTGAGAGGTACCACCTTTGCATGACCAAGAGAGAGATATTCTTGTATGAAGTTCTTATACTGGGTGTAAACTGTGCTATCCTTTATAAGTTTTCTTTCTAGATTGTAGAACCTTTGTCTTGCAGAATAAAAGGAATTGCCTAGTCTTTTAGGCTCTGCTGAAGATCGTAGTGGCAGATCTACTTGAAACCTACCTTCAGGTAATAATTTTGTGGTGGTTTTAAAGATATGTTCAGCAAGTTCATCATCCTGACTGAGCATGGGACTTTCAGGGAGTTCTTCAACCTCCCAAAACTTTTGAATGAGTGCATCGAGAGGTTTAGTGTTATTCAAAGAATTGATACAAAGAGAGACCTGAGTTGAGAAAGAAGAATTCTTGTTATTGTCCGAGACATGTGCATGATAGTTGGGAATTGACTGTGAAGGTAGTCTTCCTTGGAAAATATATCCAAGATGTGTATTTTGCAGTATAGGGCCATTTCCAAGTTTTATTATTCCATCTGTTAACAGATCACAATATATGTCATTGCCCAATAACATATCAATTTTACCAGGTACTGAGAATGAATGATCTGCAAGATTTATATCATGAGGTATACTTAAGTGAGACCTACTTATCTTTACCTGCGGTAATTTACACGTTATAGTTGGCAGTACAGCACACGATACATTAAATCCATTTTGTGTTGTTCTAAAGGGATAGATAATGAGGTCTATCATCTTGTTGGAGGTGGAACAAGATTGAGATAAGGTGGAAATTTTAAGTAATCTATTATAAGAATGAAAACCTAATCTGTTTACCAACTCTTGGGTTATAAAACTTGTCTGGCTGCCATTGTCAAGAAGAGCACGGGCATGGACTAAATTTTTATCTTTGTCCACTAGTGTAACGAGAGCTGTAGCCAATACTACTTCATTCGTGAGTGAGAGTGCAGAGAATGACTGTGTTACACCGTGTGAATCAAAACTGTGAGAACCAGATTGAGTTTGTTGAGGATCATGATAGTGAGATGAGGTACCTGGTTGATTAGAGGGTGTATTATGTTGAAATACATGTGGATTATTAGACCTAGTAGTGTCTTTATTAGTGCTATTAGCATGAGTTTGAGCAAGAGACAATGAGGCTTGAGGATTAGACAGAGTATTTTGAGAATTGTTTCTATTAAGAGAGTGGTTATCATTTCTGATCATGTGAGCTTCAGGAGGAAATCTTTGTGTAGCAGTTGAGTGTTGTATATGATTGTCTCTATGAAGGAGTGAGTGATGTCTTCCATGACAGATAGAACAAGTTGACTGCGAACCACAATTTGCAGTGAAGTGCCTTGTTCCCAAACAATTTCTACACAATTTCTTTGTGTTTACAAACTTCAGTTTTTCCTGAAGCAATGAGCCTTTGAATCCATTGCAATTATAAATTTTATGGTTTTGAGAACAAAACAAGCATCTTAAATTATTTGGTTTACTTTCAATATTAGAGAGATGTGTTACACGAGCATGACTACTAGAATTAAATTTTTGAGTCTGAGGATTAGAGCTATGCAGTTTCTCAAGGATTTCACATCTTTTCTCTAAAAATATAAAAAGCTGTGCTAATGTAGGTATTTCCTTGGAACCAAGTTCATACTCAAATGCCTTATGAGAGTTAAAATCTACCTTTTCTAAGATTAATTCAATCAAGATAAGATCCCAATGCTGAACTGGAATCTGCATATTGCTGAGAGACTGCATAGTTTGCTTTATATTAGTCAAAAAGCTTCGAAGTGATTGTGGAGTGCATTTAACTAGGGATGGAATTTTCAATAACCTTTTAATCAAACTACTAACTATGCGAGCTTTATTATCATACCGTTCCTTTAAAGTATTTAGAGCAATATGGAAATTAGTATCAATCACTTCCAAACTTTTAATTAATTCCAAAGGTTCACCATTAACATGCGTTTTTAAATATATTAGCCTTTGTAAATCATTCAAATCAGGATTTTCAATTACTAAAGTGCTGAAGAGTTGAATAAAAGAGTTCCAATCTGAGAATTCACCTGTGAAAACTTTCATTGTTATCTCTGGCAGTCTTATTGAATGTTTAGAGGCATGACTTTGTGAAGTATTGTGAGAATCTACATTTGTTACAATTTCATTAATATTTTTAATTTTTCTTTGAATCCCTGCCAGAGCATTAAAATACTTACATTCTACATCATCCCTATCTGAAGATTCAACATCAGCATCATCAGAACATTCGATCTGATGTTGAATTGCTTCATATTGTTGAAAATAGGTCCTCAGTTGCCTTTCCCTATTTTCAAAGTGCAAGATGTCAAGTTCTGAGTCTTTGTTAATGTTGAACCAATTGAAAATTCTAGTAATACCTGCTTTTAAAACTTTTCTTTCAGTTTTTAATGTGTCCAAAGCCATTTTTAAAGAGATTGATATACTTATTATTGATATGATAAAATAAAATATACAAATTTATATGTTTATAATATATATAAACTCGTATAAACACAAAATTACTACTATGATTTTATACGAATTACTATTTTAATCAGTTTTTTTTTTTAATCCTTATGTGAGTTTAATTGAATATAATAAAATTAAAAATTTCTAGTGTCTAACCTTTAAATAAACCAAAACAAAACACAAAAACACACAAACTGTCAACAACTTCACACCTGTTGTGAAATCCGTCGCTCTGTTCGTGTCGTCGAGAGTGAAGAATGATAGAGAAAGAGCCGCTTACCTTGTGTGTATGAGAGAGATACCTTGTAGAATGCTCGGTTACTCGACAATCGGTGTATTCGAAACTTGAAGGCGTACACTCCGTATACTAACCATGTGCTGCGTTCGGTGGTGTTGCGGTTGCGTGCAGATGCAGAGAGAGAAAGGGCGATGATTCCGTGATGTGGCGTTACCGGCTTTTTGATTTGAATTTTCCCGGATTTTTTCTTTTTTCTTAAATTCACCTTCCACAAGAGATCTAGCGATGAAGGACCATAAAGGGAAACGATGGGGTTATTTTCAACGTTCCCTGAGAGCACCAAAACCCTTGTGGTGACCTGTCTTGATTTGTTACAGGATTTAAGCGTAGGTTGCTGATTCGTTTTGTTACTCTTGTGGGGGTGAAATTATACACTAACACTTTACTTCTTCGCTTTATTTTACTTGCAAACTATTTTACATATGTACACCTTGCACTTTGCAACACTAAACTAACTTATAATATAACTTGTAATATATATGTACGGGTGAGAGAGAGAGAGAGAACGAGGAGAGAGAATAACTTATTTAGCGACTTCTTAACTTGAACTACTTAATGCGACTGCCCTTATATCCTTGTATGCAATATGTGGCCAGCTTGGGTAAATGACAAAGGGTCAGCGGGTGTAAGAGGGGCGTCAAATGCACTGAAGATTTCTGGGTCTTTTAACTAATAAGGGCTAACATGTGTTATTAAGGAACAGAGGCGGCGTTAGGTTAAATTGAAACAGTTGAAGAATTAGTTGGTTTTCCAACACTAGCTGACCCTATTTTTAGAAAGAAGAATCTCAACATCCTTTTACAATTGTTCCTAGATAAGTCTTACCCCGAATCCTTACTTAGGTAAATCATCTTTAACACATTCTCTGTTGTACTCAACACACAAGTAAACCCCTCCCCAAAATACAGGTGCTATAAAAGTTAGCTCTGATTTCCATTCATTGACTAACAATATTCCTAAAATATCTTTTGTATCACTTCCATTTATTAAGGATGTCTCTCCCAAATTGACCAAAATTTTTGCTCAATACTTACCAAATCTAAAAATTGCTTATAAAAGCACTCTAGTTGTGGGATCTTTATACAAGTCATTGAAAGATAGAAATGAATGAAAGAAGTACCAAACTTAGATAAAAGTGATGTTGTATACAAACTTAGTTATTTAGGCTGTGAAGGTTCTTATATAGGTAACACCTCTCAAAAAGTTTCCAGCCGTTTGACCCTTCACAAAAGTGACATTAGGTTACACACTGATAGATGTTCCTTAGCCAAACACAACAGGGCACTCTTTCGATTTTTCGAATGTAAAAATCCTATCCATGGAGAGCAATTATTCAAAAAAATTGTTTCTTGAGATGGCTTTTATTTTTCAAGAAAAAGAAACCATTAACAAAAAGACATATACCAACAATTTAAGCAACTTATACTCATTATTCTTAACTTTAGATAACCACGAATCTACTAATAAAGGAAAATTATCATCAACAGTCTCATTTCAACAAGTTTCATTATATATGTTATACATATACAATATCTCTCATACTTCATAAAATAAGTCTTTTTGCCTCTTCTTTTTCAGAAAATTCGGCATCTATCAGGTATACTATTACCTTTAAATTGTTATCATTTTAAGATCTAACGTTCTGTCGTTTTAAGTTGGTAGTAACGAATTCACAACCAATGGACTGCCCGAGTGATGACGTAGATTTTATTGACATCTGTCAGTTTCACTTTGCAAACAAATCTTGTTTAGTGTATATAATTTTTATTCTTCGTTATTTTTTCATTTTTTTTTACAGAATCTTTCCGCTTTTTGCAATATCTAAGTATTCTAATAGTGACTACAACAATTTTACAAGGTTGTGTAAATAATAAAGCTGTTTGTTTAATAAACATTATTAAATGTTTGTTTTAAATAATCTTGTTTCATAAAAAAAGCAATAAAATGCATGTATCAATAAAGAAAGGTTAGAATTTCTTTAATTTAAACTTTTAAGCTAGACTTCATAGAAATAGAACACTGAATTATGATGGTATTATCTTAAAAAACACTATACTTAAAAGAAAAGGCAACAGAGAAAGCAAACTGTTAACTTTATAGAAAGTCTTGAGATTGGGCATTTCAACTTTTGTTTGGAATGTAATATGGCTGCCGTGACATCACACCCCAGCTGTCCATTATTTTGTTTCTGATAAGAATATTTATAACCTAAATTTTATATTACGACTAAGTATATGTTCTGTAATTATTTTATAACATAATTTTATTTAAATGTTTTTATAAAATGTTTTTATAAATATTTGTTTGTAAAAGAACGTTTTTTAAAATAATTTTTGATAGCTTTCGCTATCATTTGTAGGAGTCAGATGAGTTGTCCATTTCATTTTATAAACATCATGACAACTAACCTTAATTAGTGTAAGATACAAAATAATTCTTATTCTCTAATTTGTAATAATTTTGTTTATTGCAGTACCCTAATAATGCAAATAAAGATTTGCTAAAGCTTGGTAGACTAAAAAGAGTAATTCTCTGTCCTATCTTCCGCTGCACACCTAAAAAATAGTTGTGTTTTGTAGTCTAACTGATCAGCATTGATAACAAGGGTTTACATATATAATAACGATCACGCAGACGAGTGGTGGGTTCAAATATCGGTCTACTAGGTGGAAAAATAAAAGACAAAGTTGATACTACTTCATCTATTTTGAAGACGTTTCGCTATCGAATTCTGATAGCATCATCAGTTCATCTAAAAATTTTACATTATGAGAACCACACATTCATGAAGAAGATGTTACATAGTTACCTTAAAAAGACATGTAGTTGTCAATGGTATTAAAAAGTTAGTACAAAAACTCAGATAAATGGACATCATATCGTGATATTGTATAAACAATCAAATAACTAACAACATTTAGAGACTTAATAAAAATTAGCAAAGCAACAGAACACGTGGTCTAATCTACATATAATATTAACTAGTGATAAAAGAACTAAGAAAATCATCGATTCACTTCCAACTATGAAAGAATTATTTTATGACTTCATCTTAACTTTTGGTAGCATTATTTAAGTTAGGTTAGGTAGTACTTCAACGTAGTGTATTCTATTCCATGTGGTTCTTGTTCAGAAGTGTATGTCGGTCAAACCAGCCAGAAACTCTCAAAAAGAATAGCTTTGCACAAGAGTGATGTAGTGAGGAAGCCCACCTGCACAGCCTTTAGCCAACATATTAAGAATACTGGACACATTGCTAACTATGAAAATGTGCAAGTACTAAAGAGGGTTGACAACCAATTTAAGAGAAACTTCATAGAAATGTGCTACATCCATAACTGTAGCTCTTCTATGAACTGTAAGAAAGATGTTGAAAACTTAAGTTGTATTTATTCCTTTCTACTTCAACAGGACTTGACAAGATGTAATAAATTGGAGAATGTAGGGAACTTATCATAACATGCATATATTACCTACCTGTACTTGAGAAAAGACTTCATTTCCCTGCTGATTATGTTTCCTTGGGTTCTTTCTTTCCATATCCATGAGGTGCAAACGTGAAAATTATAACCTCGTTACATATGACACCCGGATATTGACAGAAATCAGAAATATGTCATCAAAAAAGAAGAATAATTCTTCTTTTCTACCTTTAACATGAAGTTGCAGTTTTTGTAGGTTTTAAATTTTAGATTTTTTTGTTGTGTTTGTATTTGAAAAAATACCCTGTTGTGTTGTAATGTTTTTATTCAAAGTTTTAAATGTATTTTTTAATATTTTTAACATGTTTGTGACAGTGTCCTTCACCACTAGGACCAACTGAACATTTTCAATGTAGGTTTTTAAATGTTGATTTCCACCACTTGGACTAAAATAGGTTTTCCATTTAGGTGCTGATGAAGGTGACAACATATCACCGAAAATTTCACATTTAGAATAAAGTTCTACACCAAACTGGCTTATACCATCAATCATCCTTATACAATCAGGTTATACCATCAATATAACAAATTTATTCATCTTAATCTATTTATAATATCATAACTATCAAAATAACCAAATACATTGCAAAATAAAAACTTTTTAAATAAACTATTATGCTAATTTCTTAAGGATGCCCTCATATAAATACTTTTTATAATACTGATATTTAATATTATCTCAATAAATATAATGATTTAATTGACTTGACTTAATTAATTAGTAATATTTACTTTGTGATTTGTTGAAAAATCATTTGAATTAATTTGAAGAAAATTAAAAATATCAATTTTAATTTTAATTTCTCTGGCTTGAGGGCAAACTCTTATTATCGAAAGATCTAATAAAATCTATCAAAGAAACTTTCTTTATTTTCCTTTTGGCTCGGATATTTACTTTTAACCGCATTAAAATGGTGCAGATGCCTTTAATGAATTCTTTAACCGAAAAAAGACAAATGTTATTTTTCCGTTGTTCTTTCCAGTTCTTTTCATTTGGCGTTCTGGATTAATTAAAACTGAAAATGATTAATTTCGAATGTAAATGGAACCTCGGAGGCATTTTAAAAAGTCCTTATTAATATCCTTGTTTTAGTACTTGCGTGGGAACACGTCTAAAAGGGATAAAAGAAAATTGCCGAGGGGCATCTTTTTGTATTCTGTCGTTACCAAAGGTAATGAACAGTAAGTGTGGACGGTGTCATTTTATATAAGGGGTACAAGGAAGAAATGTATTAAGTATATACAGGATGTTTTAGCTTTTCAATGATTAGCCGAGATGGTACTTGTATGAAAGATATAGAAATGAAAATAGCACGGGGAAAACAAGCCACAAGAGCACTTCATGGAGTGATATGGAACAACACTCTACTAACCAAGGAAAACAAAAAGAGGATCATTCAAAGCATATTGATGAATATTACCCTATATGGAGCGGAAGTATGGCCAATGACAACAACAATACGAAATAAAATAAGAACAGTTGAACTGGATTTTATGAGAAGATGTCTACAAATCACAAGAGCGGATAGAATAAGAACGAAGGAAATATGGAACAGAATGGAAGTAGAATGCTCAATTACAAAAAAGTTGGAAAACAGAGCCCTGCAGTGGTACGGGCATGTACAAATAATGCCAGAGCATAGGTGGCCGAAAAGAATATTAAACTGGGACCCGCCGGGAAGAAGACGGAGAGGAAGACCTGCTACAAGATGGAAAACATACGTCGGAAATGCTATTATAGATAGAGACCTCAGAAAAGGTGACTGGGAGAATAGTGCTGGAGAATAGTGGAGAACTGTGGAGGACAAAAACGGCGAACTCATGATGGGAAAAGCCGAAGAAGAAGAAGACGAAGGATTTTTTAGGTAAAATGCACACTAGATTTATATCTGATGTCATCAGAAATCATCAACAAATTTATTATATTTAGTGTCATCAGGCAAATTACTGTATTTCTAAATTTTACATGGAATAATAGATTCATGGTCCTCTCAATCTTTTATTTATTTATTAAGGTTGAATGCTTAAATAAATGAACTTTGATAAAATTAAAGGCAGATATCGAGCACAATTTTATTAATCAAATCTTGCCCAAGCACTTTAGCATTCCAAAGCATCATCAGGGGCATCTAAAATAAGCCAAGAAACGTTTTTTTAAATGAAGAAATTGATTAACTTCGATAAAAAACTCGAAGTTAATGGATGATAAAAGTTTTTTTTGTGATTAACGTTTTAGACTTACTTCGTCAATTTTGGGCTATCCAACAAGCGCAAAATGTAATAAACATTAAATTAAACATAAAATTGTACATAACACTACACTAAACAAGGATTAGAAGTAGTTTAGTTCGCAATCACATTTCAACCAAAGTTTTAAGACAGCCTTCAAAAGATAAATTCTTTGTAGCTTGTATAATCTCCAATAAGTAACCTAAATTTTGTCATTACCCTGTTGTCAGAAGTTTAATGATTTTATTAATTGGTTTTTCAGATGAGAAATAACAAGAGAAAACTTGATATACCTGATTGGACGCAAGAGAATGCAGAAGCCGCCATTAGGACAATACGCAACAAAAAAACATCAGAAAAGCTGGTAGAAGATTTAAAATACCGAAAACTTGTTTACTTATACGAATGAAGCAAACCAAAGGAAACATCTCTGGGCCATTGCTTGGCAAATAAAATCCTGATTTTCTGTGGTTTTTATGATTTTTTAAAAACCTCTAGCCACAAGTCTAATAGAGGTTTACGTTTCAATAAACAACAAAGCACAATTTTTTTGATCTTTCAAAAATGGTTTCAGATCGTTACAACTTTTGTGCAGAAAACATTTATAATTATGATGAAACATGTATAAGCCCTGTACCGAAACCTAAAATATTTGTAAAGAAGAGACAAAAGCAAGTAGGAAGACTAGTTAGCCACGAAAAAAGTTCCAACATAACAATACCATGTGCATTTTCAGTGACTCTAAAATAAGTTCCTCTATTTTATCTGTTTCGTCGAAAGAGATTAGCTCCATTTGTATTTTTAAGAGATGCGTCCCCAGCAGCTATCGATTTTGTTAATGGATCTGGTTGGATGGATAGTGAGAATTTTTAATAATATTTAAACCATTTTATAAAGCATGTAAATAAAGCCCAGTAAGAAAAAGCCAGTTTTATTAATATTGGACAGACACATTAGCCATAAGCAGCTTGAGAGTGTGTTGGAAATAAGAGACAATCATATAGTAATGCTAACTATCCCATCTCACTGCATTCACCGAATACAGCTATTTGATTTAACGTTTTCTGGACCACTCAGTATGCTCGTCAATGCGATTTCTACATGACAACTCATAAAGGAGGACTAATAACAATACACGACGTGGTGCAATTAAACGGCTGAGCATTGCAGAAAGTAGCTGCAGCAGATAAAGCGGCGACAGGTTTAGAAAGAAATGGCATATATCCATTTAACCCGGATGTTTTCGAAGACTCTCATTTCCTGCCTTCGACTGTCACTGAAAATGTAGAAAACTTGTCTACAAATCACAAAACTACTACATTAACGCAAACATCAACTTTAAATGTTCTTCCACCCAATGAACTGGGGCTAAAATCATCAGAATTTAGTGCAGGACTGGGTTCTTCAAAAGCAGAAGTAGCCCAGTCTTCATAATTTGGAGAAGTATCACAAATCGTATCGCCAGTTGTAGTTTAAGACAATAAAAAGAAGAAGAGACAAAGTAAGAGAACAGAAAATTCCTCAATCCTTACTAGCACACCTATGAAGGATGCTTTAGAAGAGAAACAAGAAAGAAGAAAAGACACATTTAAACTAGCACCAGTACAAAGAAAAACCAATTTAGAAGACCAAATCGTTTTCTTTAACTACAAAAAACTTAAAAAATAATAATAAAAATAAAATAAGGAGGAAAAAATGCAAAACTTATTAAGAAAAGTGATCAAAGCAGCAATACTGAAAGCGAGAATAAAGACGAATGCCTGTGCATTTTGTGTCATGGCCCCTATTAAGAAAGCAAACAAGGCGAAGGATGGATTAGGTGGCAAATTTGTCATCGGTGGCCCCACGAATAATGTGCGGGGGCAGAAGAGTACGATAATGAGTTCATCTCTGAATTGTGTTTATGTTAATCACCATTACCTTCTTACTTATTTTTAATATGGTCCACCTACTTGCCCCAATATGTCACATAGAACACACACAGACTTACACAGTATTTATTTATAATTATACCACAATAAACATAAATTATACAAAGACATTTTGCTTAGCTGGTCCTCACTGCCCCGGTGTCCCCAGTTCTTAAATTACACTAAAATTCTATATAGGAGATTTGTTATGTGTTTAGATTAATCCTTTTGGAAACATAATTTTAAATTCTTCCGAGGCACCATCTATAAACGTACAACTAAAAAACTTAATTATTGTTTTTAATTTTTGTTTGGACAATTTGTCCTTGAAGTACGCCGCCACTGTTTCGGAAGATTCGTATGGAAGAACACATAAAAATACAGTATAGTGCGTATTTCGAAACAATTACATCATTTCTCCAATTCCTAAAAATACTTTCAGAAAGACCCAAATCAAGTTCCGACTACCGACATAAAATATGAACAAAGAGCATTTTGAACATTAAAGAGATTTTGTTTTGGGAATACAACGTAGATGAGGGTCGTAGCAAGCTGTGCTGGTTAAATATGAAACATACCCTTTATTAAATAAACCAGTGCGAAGGGTTGAGATTTCAAATTTTTTATTGGGTGGATTTCGTCTCTTCAATAAATGAAGTGGTTTGATCTGCCTTTTAACAATGTTGTTGTTTGTATCTTTATTTCAACCATTTAGGTACACGTACGAAATTATATGACAGACTAATACATTAATAATATAATATGTATCTATGTCATAATATAATATGTCTAATTTATTTACAAAATGGTAATCAATAGTTTAAAATTTTACACCAAAATATCAGGAGCATAATATACAGAAATTTTAATAAGACGGCACTTGCCGTTCGCGCTCTCAAACGACTATAGGTGACAGCACTTGCTTCAAAAGATGGAGGACGCAATAGGGATATCGTTTGTTGACATTGTAAATTTGATAGGGAATTTTAAAAGACTGGTCTATATATATTTATGTTCTTAGAAAGAATGAAAATAAGAGAAATATAATGTTTTAGTTTATTTGTTTCACATTCGATATTTGCATAGGCGTAGTGTGTTCTATTTCTTGAGAATATATTTATTAAATAGACTTTATTATTACCTTTATACTAGTTTTGAGGTACCTAAAGTAAATTTAAGATAAGTCTATTCTTTATATAGTATTAACCCCTTAACGGCCGCTCAATAAACAAAGAGAAATTTGAAAATTTGACAATTTATTTATTAGATTTGATTAAAAACATATAAATTGAAACTAATTTACAACTAAAAAGATTTTTTTTTCTCATTTTCAAGGAAAACAGTACAATTTTTAATCAAGAAACATATTGTATCTTAAATGTAAATTAAATTTTAAGGTGAAAATTTTTGAAACATTCGGGGTGTAGATGCATTCTACGCCTTTTACATAAATAAATAGTATTACTTTTGCACATCCAACATTTTCTTCTTGCACTATTGTCATCTCTTTTTACAATGTGGCCAATATTGTCGAATCTAGTTTCATCTGGTAAAGCAAATTTAGATTGACGTCCATGTACTAAGTTTGACACTGATGTAGCGGTTTCTTCACTATTATAAATTATAAATATAAATCTATGTCGGCTCATGCTTTCTCTTATAATGTGCACTTTTTTATCCTAATCCTTTGACCAATGCATATCAACTTGAAGCAGAGTGTGAACCAGATAATATACGTATGCTATTTTTTTTAAATCTATGTTATTCATTCATAAATATTTGTAAAATATAGAATGCTCTCAATTACCTTTTTATCAAAAAACAGTAAAAAAATTTCAATATATGACTTGCCTACATAATTGGTATCAACCAGACTAATGTTGAATTACTACCAAGCACGAAGGAGTATCTGTTATTACAAAACTTGAGACAAATTTGGATTTACTATTTTTACCTGTTTTTTTCTTTGGACGTTTTATCTGTGGTTCAGAGGAATATTATAATCATAATCGTCAAAATTCCCAATCACTTGTATTTCATATGAACCTGCAATATGCTAGTGACTAAGTGACTAAACCATTAAGTAAGTCAGCATTTTCACAATCTGAGTCTTCTTCTAACAAAGCTCTAGTAGTTATAATAGTGCAATCTTTATTTCATATTTCGAGAATTTAGTGAAATAAATAGATACACTACTATAAACACGCATGCACATAATAATAGTTTAGCTTACTTCATTTTAATTTATACAAACTATAAAACAAATAAACACAAAGGAACTTTGTGTTTATGTTTACAGCAAGCAGCAATTCTATAAAAAGAGAATGATGTGTAATGACGAGATCGTGTGTTAAAATTTCAGATTGGTTAGTCTAATGAAAAAGTAACTATTTTGCAAAGTTTTCCGTTTTTTGAAGTAATGTATTAAAATTTTACCTTATTTTGTTAGACAACTATAAGATACCTGTTAAAATACACATGATAATTTATTAATTATTTCGGTCTTAGATTTAATTTATACGTAATTACTTATGTATTTAAATAAATATTTAAAATTTTTTTTGGTACGCATCTGCAAAATTGATAAGTGGAATATGATTTCTTTAAAAAGTTATCGTTAAGGGCTTCGTTGAGTGCGATTTTGCCAATTAATCATCTTCAATTTAAAATTGTTATCGTATACACCCAAAATCGTCTTCTTAAATGTATTTTCCGTGACGTGTGATCGTTTGTAATGTAAAACATTAAATTCTGCGTTTTTATTCATATTTCCAATGCCTCATATTTGTTACCACAACTCAGAGTTAAAATTTCATATCATAGGTTTTAAAGATTGATCTCTAGAAATGAAAAGTCAAAGAAAGTGATCAATTTTATTGATCTCACGAGAATTGTATAAAATGCAAAAATCGCAACACGTTAATTTATTTAACACCTTTATACAAACTGAGTTTATTCTCGGCAAAATACAAAAACTGTATACGAAAGCTACACTCTTTGCCTTTAAAACGCATCCTGATTTTTGTCGATAGGACATTTGGATCAAAAATTATCGAATTTTTACCGTCGAGCTAATACAACTTTTATACAACATTTTTGTTTAAAATTATCTCAGCTCCATTTTTTATTTGAAACATTTTTTCTACGGTGTACAAATTCTTGGTAAATCGATTTTTGTTGTGTTTTTACCCCCTGCGAGTGGTAAACATTGTTACATCTTTTTTGGGGTCCCAAAATAATATTCTTTGCAAAATTTAGCTCGTTCGTATGATCTTTAGGGGTCAACTCTCTGACGACTGGACTAATAATCGACCTGTGTATACCTTTTTTCTCATTTAAATGTATTCTTATCAAATATGCTTTATACTTTGCGAAGTTATACTTCTATAGGCGCGCTCGACGTTGGAAATTTGTACGGGAGTGAATCGGCAAAATCATTACATATGTAAGATATAGGTAAGAGAGAGACAGAAGATATATTTTCTCTCTCTTTCCCCCTCTAGAATAAATATGTTCCTTGTGTAAATATATTTAATAGTTATTAATAATATTATTTATTTATTATTATTATCATGGTAAATTAAACATATGCGTACATAATTTATGTATATTGTCATTTTTAAATACTTATGACTATTGCATTTTAATTTGTATTGTATTATTATATTGAATTATGTTGCAGTGTATTGTATTGTATAACGGCTAGTTTATCTATTGCACATTAAAACCCCTCAGGGGTGGTGTTCGGCATAAACTAATTAATTTTGAGAAATCGGGAATTATTAATAAAATAAGTTTTCAACACATCTCTTTATTAATTTATAAATTAATAAATAAAACAAATTAAAATTTAATAACAATTAAAAATCGAGGTTCTGATAACAGACAATTAAGCATCTATACACAAATCAAAGAAAAAAACTTAGCTTAACTTCCATAAGAGATCCAGCTGTTGCTCTCTTCTCAACTCGATCCATAAATTATCTGCATTAAAACCATGCCCCTAAATCAAAACCATGTGCATTTTCTTAAATCTAAAACCATGTGGATTTTCTTGAATCCAAAACCATGTGCATTTTCTTAAATCTAAAACCATGTGGATTTTCTTGAATCCAAAACCATGTGGATTTTCTTAAACCTAAACCAAGGTGGCTAGAAAAACAAAAGCCGATATAAAATTCGACATGGCACGAGTTTTGTCCAACAACAGAAGAATTCTGGCAAGCGGAAAGCTCTTCTCTCTGAGACCTGCATACTGATTCAGAATTCTCTGATGTTGCCAAAACTCACGAATTAGTAATTGCAATAAATAGATTAATTAATTATTAAATGGAAAACGAAAAAGTAAAGTTGAACGATTCATACTAGTAAGATTTATATTGAATTATTATTATTACAGCAAGTATAGGTAAAAAGAAAATAAGAATTCTAAGCAGGTTTTAAGTACTAGCGTACATAAAATTATAAGAAAAACTAACAGTATTCATGTTCTTGATTAATATATGAAAATATGTTGTCGTTGTAAAAAGAACAAAGTTTTAAACTTACCCAGACTGTTGGAAGTTTCTGACCACGAAAAGTTATTTTTGAGTACCTTGTTGGTTGCTGGTTTATTTTAAAAAGGAAATAAATCGAATCGGATTCATACAAGTAAATTATTTAGTAGTGGGGTTTCTATTTCTTGTATGACAAAGTAAGCACAGGTACAACTACGAGGGAACTTAAGAAATTAATCAGTAAATTTATTTGTAGAAAAATATTGAAATGAAATATAGGAATAAAAACAAAGGAAAAAGAAGTTGTTATCAACAAGAATCAAATAGTACGAACAGAAAATAATGGAAAGTACTTTGAAATTAATAAGAACAAAAATGTAACGTTTTAATCGTTACAATTCTATTTTTATATTAATTACAAAATAAACAATGAATTTAACTGCAGAGTGTAAAAATTTTTTGAAATTATACTTTTACACGCGCGTTAGACGTTAGAAATTTGTACGGGAATGAATCAGCAAAATCATTACATATGTAAAATATAGATAGATAGATAGATAGTTTATTTGATTGTAAGTTACAACTAGGTTTACAGCAAGTCAAAACTAAAATTATAAATATTAAATATTACAAAAAATGAAAACAATACATTAAAGATATTTAAGACATTAAAATACTTAAAACACGTACAATATAGACATATAATTAAAATATTAATAAATTTGATTATGTTGCAGCTTAGGCATTCACAGATACACCCTCGTAATATTCACCTAATGTATAAGGACACATGGTCACTAGGTACTCTTTGACTTGGTTTTTAAAAGCTGTAGTTGAATTAATGTTTTTAAAATTTTGAGGAAGTTGATTATACAGTTGTAAACCACAGATAGTAGATGACTTCCTGCTTATTTCTAAATGTCGATAGGGTACTACAAACTGTCTCTTATTTCTTGTGTTGTGTGAGTGAATATCACTGTTACATAAAAAAGTTCTTTTATTTTTATGAATTAGTATCAATAATTCCAAAATGTAAATTCCATACACTGTTAATATATTCAAATCTCTAAATAGGTTTTTACAAGACCAACCATACGGAACACCTGCTATACATCTGACAATACGTTTTTGGGCCTTGAAAACGTCCTTTACACTAGAAGAACTACCCCAGACAGTTATACCGTAACTTATTGTCGATTGTACCTCAGCAAAATAAAAAATACGAAGGTGTTGCAGACTAAGTATTCTACCCAAATTTCTCAATTGATAACATTTAGAATTGAGTTTTTTTACATACATTCCAACAATGAGTCTTAAAAGATAAATGAGAGTTAAAAGTCACTCCTAAAAACTTCACATCACTACGACTCAAAATATCCTCACCATTGATGGAAATACTTAAATCAGGTTTGGTTGAATTTGAACGTGATGTAAATGATAAAAATTTAGTTTTGTGAACATTGAACAGGAGCGACTGATTACTGGACCAATCAGAGAAGGTCTTCAGAGAGTTTGTTATTTTATCTTGTAAAAAATTTATGTCTTTATCGCGATATAGCATTGTTGAGTCATCCGCATAAACTGATACAAATGCATCAGGCATTACATTTGGTAGTTCATTAATATACAAAATAAATAATATAGGGCCCAATATTGAGCCCTGTGGTACTCAATTCTTATTAATAATCGGATCAGACATTGAAATCTTGAAGTTATTTTTCACTTTAACTATTTGGTGCCGGTTTTTCAGATAGGAAACAAACCAACTATGAGCAACTCCCCTAACACCATATCTGTACAATCTATCGAGGAGCACATCGTGTTGCACACAATCAAATGCACGACTGAGATCACAAAAAATGGCAGTTGGATTTTCACTGTTCTCAATTAAGAGTAAGACTTCCTCATAAAAACTGTTAATGGCTGTGGAAGTAGAAAATTTATTTCGAAATCCATGTTGATGCTTTGTGATAATTTGGTTGATATCTAAAAATAATAAAAGTTGTTTTAGCATTGCATATTCAATAATCTTAGATATCACAGATGGAACAGACAGTGGTCGAAAATTTGACAATAATTCAGGATCACCTTGTTTTAATACCGGTGAAATGATATAAGTTTTCAGCATATTGGGAAAAACACCAGTATTGAAAGAAGCATTTATAATGTGAGTCAGTGGTGTCAAAATTTGAGACGCAATTTTCTTAATTACTATACCTGATATTTCATCAAAACCACACGATGCTTTGTTTTTAATTTTATATTTTATTATATCTAAGACATCTTCCTCTGTTACATAAGATAGGAACAAACTAGTTTGAACAAAATCATTGGAATGCTGAAAATTTAAATTTGGTTTAATTATTTTACTAATTATATCCACTGGTGCATCTATAAAGTAATCATTAAATTTGTTTGATATTATATCTGAATCTGTAATCCTAGTATCATCTATTTTTAGACAGATATTTTTGTGATTTTTTTGTTTTCCATTAAGTTCATTTATAACAGCCCATGTGGTTTTGTTTTTGTTAGAGGATTTAGAGATTTTGTTAAAATAAAATTGACTCTTTGTGGCATCAACAAGAACTTTGTGCTGATATTTTTTTTGTCTATGTAGAGTTGTTAGCTCAGGGTAAGTCTTACTCAATATATACAAATCCTTCAGACTATCTGAAGAAGATTTTACTTCTTGGGTGACCCATGTATTTCTTTTGTTTTGGTAATGTTTGGTTTCTGTAATAGGACAACTAATATTGAAATAGAACTGTAATTTATCATGAAAGGCATTATATTTACTCTCAACATCAGTTGCATGATAAACATCCATTGCCATGTTTCTTTACTCAAGAGATTGTTGAATGCATCTATAGCGCCTTCATGTGTTACTCTGAAAGTATTTCGAACTGTTGTCATAGTTAGATTAATAAAATTCAATCTTAAAAGGAATATATGATCCGATTCAGTATTTACATTTACAGTACCTACACAATCATCACAATTTGTATATACCTGATCCAAAATATTTCCGTTTGTGGAAGTCGACCTTGTAGGTGTAAAGTTCCTGGGTGACAAACGAAAGATATATTTTCTCTCTCTTTCTCTCTCTAGAATAAAAATGTTCCTTTTGTGAATATATTTAATATTTATTAATATTATTATTTTTTTATTAATATTATTATTATGGTAAATTAAACATATGCGTAAATAAGTTATGTATATTGTCATTTTTAAATACTTATGAATATTGCATTTTAATTTGTACTGTATTTTTTATATTAATAATAAAATAAACAATGCATTTTACTGCAGAGTATGTGTAAATTTTTTTTGCATTCGACTCCTTTTATACATATATGAAAATAAAAATATATATTTTCATTAAAATATTGATACAATCCTTCATTTACTATACTCCTATTACAGGTCAAATGTTTATATACAGCAAACGATGCACCATATACCTATATACCTATTTCTTTTTCTCTTTCTGCTCTCTCTTACCTATAGCATTACATATGTAATGATTGTGCAGATTGATTCCCATATAAATTTGTGTAACGGCGAACGCGTGTATAGAAGTATAACTTCTATACACGCTGGACTGTCACATCCCTTTTTTTAATATTCATTTAAAATATTGTATACAACATGAGTTATAATAAAAGAACTTACCGTTTTAGAACCTTTTATACCGCAAATTATTTTGAGCTGATTTCTTACAGATCTATACATATTAGATCTATACACAATACATAAAAATCTAATAGAATACAAATACCGTATAATAATATGTCCATTATTTATTTGTATTATGTAGACGAACGCCCATTTTGCTATTTACTAATTGTAATACTTTGAGTCGGAACAAATGCCACAAAATGTTGCATGATTCCACAAGATACATATCGTTGGCAATATCACAAGAAATATTTAAGGAATTTTCATCAAAACCAATACCAACTCAACTGCAGTGACCTGCTCGGAAGAAGGAAATTGAAATTCTTCAGGAATACTAATAGCCCGGGAGCCTCAACGTTTGATTACATAAATACTTAATTCCGGCAACACCCGGAAGAATGTTTTTATTACATTACCAGTGGCGTATCGTAGGATTAAGCTATCATAAACATGTTTCAACAAATTTTGAGACACATTTCAATTATTATAAGCCAAATTTACAGAAATATAATTAATTTACATACATTTATATATATATATATATATATATATATATATATATATATATATATATATATATATATATATATATATAAAATAAAAAAAAATGATGTCTGCAGGAAATCACATTTTAAATATTTTTTATATTTAATAATTTCTAAACTTGTGTAAGAATGATACTTCTAATATTTAGGCGTCATATTTTTAATTAATGAACACATATATTGTTCACACTTCTAGACATCTCAAGACCGCATGAGAGCTCATAAAAGTGACTGTATCATGACAGGTGTTCTTTAGCTAACCACCTTTACACCCAGAATCACCGAATGAATTTTGCAGATTTCAAAATCCTTGAAAAAGAAACATCCTATAATAGAAGACTTTTTTTGGAACTTACATTGCAACAACTGATAATGTGATTAACACGAAATCAGATATACAACATCTAAATAAAATTTATTCCTTTCAGCTAATGCTAGAAATAAAAAATAATATATTAGACTCTCCTTAATATTACCATATTTTTATAAACTCTAAATAATAAAAAAGCAATAAAAACAATCAGTAATAGTCTATTTATTAAAAATAGAATTTAATAAATAATTTGCCCAAAATTGTGTGTGTGTTTGGAATATTGACTGCGAAACCTATGGTTTCATTCGCCTAATCAAGTTTGACTTTGATTCTTAACAATGATTAATATAAAATCTATTAATATTTAAAATTTACATTCTTTAATATTTTAAAAACAATATCACTACGTTAAAAATTCTACAATACACAATTGGTAAACTTACAAACATCATATTTTTTATTTATTTATTTATTTATTTATATATTTTTTTTAATTTTATACAATTCCGCAAGCAGTATTTTTTTTTATTTTTTATTTTTTTTTAATTAATTTTTTAATTTTTTTTTTGCCTAAAATTGATCTTAACATAAATTTCATATTTTAAATATAACTTTTCTTCTAAAACCAAAAACTGTCATCGTTCTTTGATAGAAACTTCCGGATCTTATAGGTTTCCAACACCTTGAGGTATTGGTAATTCACTGACCATGTGGCTTCAATAGTGAGAACTGCATAATATGTTCGTCTTAATATGTGTATTTTAACAATTGTTTGTCCAAAAATGTATGTTAATTAAAAAATAATTTGCCTTTAACAGATTTGAAGTGGATTTATTTTTTTCCATTTGAAAGCAGTTTACAAGAAACATCCTTTTACGTTCTTCTTCTTCGGGTGCCTGTCCATTCCAAACGTTGGCGATCATTCTGGCTATGATGACTTTGTTGCTTGTTATACGAAATAGCTGTGTTGAGGTCTTTCTATACCATGCTCTCAGGTTAGCAAGCCAGGATATTCTTCGTCCTGGCGCCCTTTTTCTTTCGATTTCATCTTGTAAAATGCATTGAAGTAGCTCGTATCTGCCTTGTTTTCTCATTATGTGTCCCAAGTACTACAGGTTACGGCCCTTCACGATGTTGACCAAATCCGCAGTTGTGTTCATTCATCGCAGTACTTCTTCATCGGTGACTTTGTCTGTCCATGGTATCTTCAAGATCCTTCTGTATGACCATAGCTCAAAAGCCTGAAGTTTTGATAGAGTTTCCGCCTTTAATGTCCAATGTCAACGTTTCTACTCCGTACAGAAGCACTGAGTACACATAACATTTAAGGAGCCTAATTTTTTCTAGGGTGAGGTCATGGCTCTTGAGCACAGAACTCATAGTCAAGAATGCACTCTTTGCCTTTGCGATGCGACATTTAATCTCTTGGGTATTGTCCCACGACTCATTGATTATAGTTCCCAAGTAATTGTATTGTGAGACTCGTTCAATTCTCATTTGGTTCACATACAGATTTGCTCCAGTTATGTTTTCCTTGCTGATGATCATTAGCTTGGTTTTGCTGGTGTTTATGTCCAGTCCATATTTTCTACTTGTTTCCGTTATTTTGTTCATTAAGTTTTACAGCCCTTCTATGATATTGAAAAACACTATTGTATCATCTGCATACCGCAGGTTATTGAGCTTGACTCCATTTATTGAGATACCTTCATCAATATCTTTTAGAGCCGCTTCAAAAATGTGCTCCGAGTACAGATTAAATATCAGTGGTGAAATTATGCACCCCTGTCCCACTCACCTTAAGATTTTAACCTGATCTGTAAATTCTCCATCTATTCGGAGTACCTCTGATTGATTCCAATACAGATTAGCTATTATTTTTAAGTCTTTTTCGCCAATTTCTGTCCTCTTCAGCACTTCTATCATTTGTTCATGTCTGACTCTATCTAAAGCCTTCTTGTAATCAATCAGGCATGCAAAGACATTACAGCTGACATCTGTACATTTCTGAAACAATATCTACACGCTAAATAAAGCTTCCCTCGTACCAACGGCGTTCACAAATCCAAACTGATTGGCCGCAATTTGTTCCTCGCATTTCCGGTAAATTCTTTTGTGGATGACCTTTAAAAACAGCTTCAACAGATGACTCCATTTAGGTCCACTAGAATATTTAATATGCACGCAACCGGTATATCTACGGTCCAAAAACATGAAAAGGTTTTAGCTACTATGGGCCAACATCAGGTGGGCTCTGTCATAAGTTGGACAAGAGGCAGTAACATTACGATTTTCTGCACTTTGAGTGTTTCAGGTGCACACATATCGCCCATGTTTATATATCCTAGGCAGAGGATGTCACCTCAGTTAGAGAAAGGTGGACCATCAGGAGCCATTTAAAAATGTTCCCATAATGGCTTTTCAAATGAAGACCTTTTCATCAGTGGCTCGCACATTTCAAAGACAACGTAAAACAAACACAGGAAGATGCTGTCTTATCAACCATAGACAATCACCGGAGTGATCCAGAAAAAAGTAAAAACAGATATTAATAAGAATTTTGCGAAAATAGATGTAGACATACTAGAGACATAGAACAGTGGAATGAAATGAAGACATTTATTACCACAATTTCGCATAAATATCTAAAATAAAGAAAAAAGAAGCAATAATGAATGACAGATAAATTATTGCAGATACGTGGATTATGAACGTGGATTATATGAACCAACAGGAAGAAAAGAAAGAAGAGACCTAGTAAAGAAAGGTGCTTAGAAAAATCTTCGGAGGAATAAAGATGGCAGATAATATTTGAAGAAGTCGAACGAATATAGAAGTAATGAGGATGTATGAAAAACCAGCAATTACGGCAAAAATACGAGCTCAAAGAGCTAGATGGCTTGGTCACATTATACGAATGCCAGAGAATCGAAATGTAAAAACAATACTGAAGGAGGAAGAAAAGGGGAAAAAAAGAAGAGGACGTCCAATGAAGAAGTAGTTGGAAGCAGTAAAGCAAGAATTGTCAGAAATAGGCGTGAGAAATCGGATAGAGAAAGCACGGAACCAAAAAAAATGAAGGAAATAACCAAGGTCTTAGAAGCCAGGGGCCTACAAGGCGTAGCACTGTTATGTATATGTATTATTACTACTATCGGCATTACCCCAAACGTCTGATCGAAATTACCCTGATGATGACCTTGCTAAAAATAGGGAAATATTGTTTTTAAATACGTAAATGATATTGTTTAACCAATATTTATGTACCCAATGGATGCGGAAATCCAATTATAGGATAGGTATTTTCCCTAAAATCATAACTAATATAGAATAAATCTGGAAATTTAAATTGTCGTAAGATGTCGGGATTTCCCGGTCTACCCTACTAATTCTTAAGCTGAGTATAGAAATTATTATATAATAAATATGGTTTAGGCTAATATTTGTAAACAAATGGTTTTTCAAATTTTTATGTGCTTATTTTCATGGTGTGTTTGTATAATAAAATGTTTTTTTTTTTATAAAATCGTTGTTTTTGAAGTATAAGCGCATTTTTTTGCGTTTCTTTATATTTTTAAATACGAACCCTACTAATAATAAATACTGACTTCTACAATTAATCCTACAAGGTGAGATTGAGGGCAACGTGAATCAACGTCATAGGTACCTAAGAAAATTATTGATTAGAATCATTATTACGAAAGAGAAAACCAGATAGAACGACATGACAAGCAAAAAAATGTTTAAAAAGAATAAATGATAAGAGTAATCGAAAAACTTACTAAAATTATATTTCCTATTTAGCATTGATTGTAGTTTGATCGAACTTTGCTTGTCAAATTTGATTATTGTGGTTATATCTCTCAGTTCAAATGTTATGTATAGGGGAAACGGGATTATAGAGCTAATTTGAGCCTTCATTCTACGCCCGTGTGGTATAAGAAGGGTGTTTCCCTGTTAGTGAGGAGCCAAAATCGGCATAATGTTTAGGATTCAACCGTGAAATTGCGATGCAGTAAATTGATACAATCAGTTTGTGGGTGGAATTCACGAATTCCATAACTTTTGTTAAGAAGGGGCGAGAAAATTGTTGGTTTTGTGGGATATGAACGGAATTATCAGCGTTTCTAACTTATCAGAGCTAATTTCGAAAGGGAGACAGAAATATGTTTGTGTTGCGCAGACAATTTCGGAAGAATTTTTCAAGTAATTGGTATTGGAATTGTCTGGAATACTAACGGTATCAAGTTTTCCGATATTGCTTTTAAAATTAATTTCGGTAATATAACAATAGAAACTAATAAATCAAATTTTACTGATTTAAAAATTTTTCATGATAATCGTAATCTCTAATATTTTCATGGAATTTAAATCAATAGTTGTTTTTCTTAAATGTAGCTCTTTAGAATAAAGAAACTAAAGACTTTACAGCATGTTCTAAAAATTGTTCACTATCATCATCATGTACTCTCTTCTGATCACTGCTGGACATAGGCCTCTCCCATTTTTAGCCACTCTTCACGGTTCTGTGCTTCTTGTTGCCATTTCTTGGATATTCGTCTAATCTCGTCCATCCAGCGTGTTGGTGGTCGTCCTCTGCTGCATTTGTCTTCTCGTGGGCGCCAGTCAATTAGTTTTCTGGTCCATCTTGTATCTTTCTTAAAAACTGTTAGTTTCGTGTAAATATGGAAAAGTATAATTTGCTTGTACATGCAAAAACTGCCGCTAAAATCGACAATAAAGTTTCAGACGGATTTTCTGCCATAAAAGGATTGAGTCAACTCTATTCAAAATCTATATTCAGGACGCAATAAACAACTGGAGAAGAAATGCACAGAGACCAGAATAGTACTGGAGAGCAAGTACATAACAAATCTTTTTTTTGCTCAAGTAATTATGGTAAAGGATGAGGAACACATGGATTATATGATTTGAAGAACGTTAACCGAAGAATACCAAAATTGGGGACTCGCCACCAACATTACCAAAACGTAATATCTTAAAATAAAGGACGAAGAAAGAGACCCGTAACTCTCGATCAGAGATATAAAATAATACGAAGAATTTAAATACCTAGGGATAAAAATAAACTCATTATTTTGGTCTCCTAAAATTAATTTACGAACAAAAATGACAATCTACAAGTTGGTTGTAGAAACAATTTTGACGTACCGGTCTAAATGTTAACAAATGACGATGAAAAAGAAGAAAAAACTGGAAATGGTAGAAATAGACTATGCAAGAAGAGCATGTCAGATATCCATACTTAATCACATCTCAAATTAAGAAATAAACAGAAGAACAGAAATGATTTACAATACGGGCATGAAAAGAGAATGAAAGACGAACGATGGAAAACATTAAACTATGTTTCATGGAATAGCAGAAGCGTAGACCAGCATTATAGAATGAAGAGAAAGAATCAGAGAAATATTAAGGGATAGAGCCGTTAATGAGTCTACTGTTCAAAAATGCTTGTCCACTCAATTTTTGTTTTTAATAGATTCAAAACAATCGTTCTACATCAATACAACAAATAAAATTATAAAATTTTAGTAAAACGCCGCCTAAATTCTCGATCAAATTTCTTCGGACGAAGTTTCGAAGTGAAGTTATTCGAGGCGAGGTGACTCTCTACATACTCGTGAAGTCAAGTATTGTAGTGTGACACTTCGTATTCGAACTTCGAGCCTTTTGACTCGAACATGAAAAACTGACACAGAACGGAAGTCATATGGGGCGAAGCAAAATCGCATGAAGTACCTGTCCACACTCTTGTACTCGTTGAACTTCCATAAACTTCGCGAGCACTGAAGGTGTGAATAGGAAAAGTGTCAAATGAAAGGGAGGTTAGATATTTACCCATTTTTCACATCGATAAAAACCCATTTCAGAAAAACGTACTGTAGACTCATTTCCGACAAGGCCCACAATTTGGCAAAGGACAGTTTATACCAATTTGCAATCGAAAAGACTTTTAAGAGTATCTAGGGCTTATTATATGAGTACCTAGAATCACAGAAACTGGCTTTTACCATTGGAGAAATGTCTTTTTTACCAATGAGTCCCGATGTCGATTGGAGAGAGCCAGAATGTGCAGTACTTACTTACTCCGTGGCGTTACAACCCTTCGTGGGTTTTAGTCAACTCAACAACATGCCTCCACTGTTTTCTGTCGGGAGCAACCTTCATCCAATTCTCCACGCCCATAGTGCTTAGGTCTCCTGCTACATTATCTCGCCATCGGAGACGAGGGCGTCCGCGTGGTCTCCTTCCAGTTGGGACTTCCTCCCACACCAGTCTTACCGTTCGTTCGTCGGAATGTCTTCTGAGGTGTCCTGCCCATTGAAGTCTTCTGGAATTTATTCTTTTATGATGTTGGCGTCTGTATAAAGTTCTTCGAGCTCCTTGTTAGTTCTTATCCTATATTGTCCTGATGCTTTATCCAGCACAGGACCAAAGATCTTCCTTAGGATTTTTCATTCCCAAACACATAGTCTTTCTTCGTTTGCCTTTGTTATTGTCCACGTTTTATAGACCTGTATCTTTGTACGTCGTGCTAGTTGTTTTGATTTTATAAGGTTTTGGAGGGCAAAAAGACATCTGTTGCCGTCCTGAATCCTGTTGTTTATTTCTTGTGATCCGTTATTATCTTCAGTTATTGTTGTTCCAAGATACTTGAATGTTCTAACGCGCTTAAAGTTAAAGTCATCCATGGTGATGTTCTGACCGATTCTGTCTCTGCTTTGGTTATTGCGGCTCATATACATATATTTCGTCTTGTGTTCGTTGATTTGAAGCCCCATCTTCTTTGCTTCCTTCTCGAACCTCATGAAAGTCTCCTTCATCCTTAATCGTGTTTTTCCTATTCGATCGATATCGTTTGCAAATGCCAGTAGTAAGTTTGGTCCTTCTCGATGAAGTACTGTATTCAGTTTGTCGATTCTTGCACTTCTGAATATGTGCTCCAGAGCTAAGTTAAAGAGTTGTGGTGAAAGTGCATCTCCCTGTTTTAGTCCATTGTTTATTTCAAATGTCTCCGAATATTGTTGTCCAACTCTCACCTTACATCGTAACCATTCTATACACATCCGTATCAACGTGACTAGTTTTTTAGGATAGCCAAGTTCCTGCATCGCTGTCCACAGTCTGTCCCTGCATACTGTATCAAATGCTTGTTTAAAATCTATGAACATCTGATGAAGCTCACGATCAAACTCCCAGCATTTTTCCATTATCTGTTTTATTGTGAATATCTGGTCAATAGTAGAGCGGCCCGGTCTAAATCCGCATTGATAATCTCCAACGATTTCTTCTGTGTATGTTTTGGTTGAATGCTAGGAGTGCATTCAATAACATGGCCAAACTCTTTAAAAGCCACAATCTTAATTTGGAGATAAAAGTAAGGCTCCTACAATGTTATATCTTCTCAATATTGTATTACGGAGTTGAATCCTGGACACTAACTGAAGCAATGGAGAAAAAACTTGAAACCTTTGAGATGTGGCTATACAGGTGAATTCTAAGGATATCATGGACAGACAAGATAACCAACAAGACCGTATTACGAAGAGTGGGCAAAGAAAGAGAGGTGATGTATACCATTAAAAGGAGAAAGTTGGAATATCTCGGACATATAATGAGAAACAGCACTAAATACAGATTACTGAAGGTAATCCTACAGGGTAAAGTATTCGGAAAGCGAGGAATTGGGAGAAGGAGAATATCATGGTTGAAGAACCTGAGGAAATGGTTCTCCACAACAACTACGAATTTATTTAAAGCAGCAGTTAATAAAATAATTATAGCCAGAATGATTGTCAATATTCGGAACGAATAGGCACTGAAAGAAGAAGAATGTTTTGGTTCTTTCTAGCAGGATGATTGCAAGGATTTTGTAGGTGGTTTTTAGGAGTGTTATTCCTCTGTAGTTAATACATGTGCAGCACGTTTAGCTTTTTATTAAGAAGTGGTCCCTTATGACCATATAATATATAATATAAAATATATATAATAAAAAATATATTTAATATGCCATCGAAAAAGTTGCGTTGTTAAAATGGAATTGAGCAGGACCCATTATCTAATTACCATACAAAACGTATTTTAGAGTGGAGATCAAGACACGAAGCAATTCTGAGCAGAAGACGCAAACAACTAAATGGACTGACGATCTGAAGCGTGTTAGCAATAATTTGATTCAAACCGCACAAAACAGAGACAGATGGAAATAGCTGAGGAAGAGCTATGTCCAGCAGTGAATGCACACAGGTGTATGCTGATGATGATAATGATGATGCATTTTTAATAACATTACAAAATCTATGAACATTTTATGGTTCAGAAATGTACACAAAATCGCTAATTCTATTTATAAAATTAAATTAAATGGATTATTTATGTAAAAGAAATTAATTTCTGCAGGTAACGCAATAACAAAATTTTAAACAATTTATCTAGTTTACTTTATATAAATAAAGATTACAATTTTGAATTTTAATAATAACTTATTTACTAACCAACGCCCCTGCGTATGACTTGTACAGAAATTAGTTCTAAATGTGATTATGTGATTTAGTCCGTGCTGTACTCTCATGTAATATTCGCATTGTAGGTCACCTTGATTCAATATGGCGCACCATCAAGAGAAATCCGTCACAGTATATATCAAAGGATATAAAGGATCTATCCTGATTTATGTTCGTTTAATGTCCTCGAATTCTAGACAGATATCAACTGACGTTTGTATGTATACCGCAAGTAATCATATTTGGTAGATCACTGAAGTATATTCCCTGTGTCGCCAGAAATTAATCATTATATATACGAGGGTCATTTACAAGGAATTCAAATTTAGTTTAGGATTATAAGATTGATTATATTATCGGTATTGAACTACATGGTTACCGGTCATACATTGTATATTAATTTTACATCACAAAACCATCATGACGAAAATGGAATGGGAAATATATTAAAAATCTTCTTAAAAACGTGAGATATAATTCAATTATATAAAAAGGTAAGGATCATTCATAAGAAGTTTGAGTTTAAGATAAACTCCCGTTACCCAGGAAATTCTGCCTTGCAGATTAGGGAACTTGCACATTTTTGTTTTATTACATAATAATGTTTCGCTTAAAATTTTTCAAAAACTTATAATAACTTAGCAATATAAATTTAAATGTGTATTTAAAGCATTTCAAACCATCGAAAAGTCTTCTATAAGTACTGGAAAGTATCAAGAAATGTCTTTATCGTCTTGATCTCAATAAAGGGAAACCCAAAACTGCATCTCCACGCGGTTGAATACGGACAACACTTAAGTAGATAGCTTAGGTGGCTGACGCAGATGGTGACCGAATGCAGCCGGTATAAGCATTCAACGTTATTCTTAGGAATGACGCAAGGGCACCCACTAGTCCTGGGGAGGAAAAATCGTCCCGAAGGCGGATGAACGACATCCCGTCTTCAACGGCATAGGATGCGAAAGGCAAGTGGGAAACCATCGCATTAAATTCCCAAGATAGTTAATATGGCAAGTCAAAATCAAAACATAGCTGCTAGTTCCCGGCAGGCGTTCGACCGTCAAGGGGTGCTAGGAATCCCTGGGAGGAAACTTAAAATTACTACGTGGAATGTTAAAACTTTATATAGAGCTGACAAACTAGCAAATCCTGAAAACGAGATGAGACAAATGAAGTGGGACATACTTGATATGTGCGAGGTGAAATGAAAAGGAGAAGAATATGTGGATATAGTAAATGGCAACCATTTTTATTATGCAGGCAAACATGATGCCCAGTCAGGTGTCAGAGTGTTGGGAACAGCATTTATGAAACAACAACATGAAAAGTTTCCTACCAGTCAGCGACAGATTAATGATTATTAAATTAAATGGACAACCATTCGACATCAATATGATACGAATATACGCACCAACAGCAGATAGACAAAGATCTTGAGATTTTCTATTCCGATATTGAAAAAATCAAAAAACACATAAAATCAGACGACATCGATATATTTATGAGATATTGGAATGCCAAAATAGGAGCAGAAAAAGTCGAATCGATCATCGGCCCATACGGTTTAGGAACCAGGAACGAACGAGGCACACGCTTTGTTGAATTTTGCCGAGAGAACAACCTGGTGGTTCTTAGCACATGGTTTAAATTACCTAAAAGACGTCTATATACGTGGAGGTCTTCTGAAGATTGAGAAAAATATTATGAGAAACCAAATCTACTACATTACAATTACCAAAAGGTTCCGTAATGGTATTCTAAATGTAAAAACTTACCCAAGCTTTGACATTAATTCAGACGGTAATCCTGTAGTCGCAACTATCCGATCAAAACTTAAAAAAGTAGACAAGGCTAAACCTAGTCAGAGAATAGCATGAAGTAGTGCTGACCAAGGACAGCAAGAGAAGTGTAAATACATGGTAGACACGTAGTTAGAGTCTAAGACAATAGCCAAGGGGACAATAAAAGAAAACTTGAAAAAATTTAAGACATGTGGGGAAAAATTAAAAATACTGTCTTGGAGGCAGCAAACCAAAGTATACAGAAAGAAAACCGTAAACATATAAAATCATGGATGACAAACGAAGTATTACAAATTATGAAGAGGAGACGGATGGTAAAAAATAAAAACCTAACAAGACACAAAGAACTCAACAGGGAAATTGAGAAAAAAATAAATGTAGTTAAGGAAGAGTGGATGAAAGAAAAATGTAAAGAGGTAGAAGATATGAAAATGAAGCATAAAGATAGAGAACTACTGTCCAATATCAAATCTTCAGAATTCATTTCCGAAATTGGACAGTATAATTTTATCACCCAGTAGACCGAATGAATTTATTTGTTATTAAATACACACACGTAGTTAATTAGGTTACATTAGAGTTGGTCAATTATCAACAATAAAATTTGGACATCAGTTGAAAGTGCTGACGAAAGTTAAACAATTTACACACAACTTAGATACACATGTCATTAGGTCCGCGAATATATTGACCCAATTAAAACTTATATAAAACTAAAATCTCTTGCCTAGAGAAGCATTCAATCAATATTCACTCAACAAACGTGATAGTCTTCAACGCTCAACTGTAACAGTCTCTAATCAAAGTAATCCCGGGTCAACACCCATAGTGTACGTCTCGTCAATAAACTCTGCTACTATTATTTTGTGTTTCCATTACAACTGAACGGACATCTTCACTGAGCCAACGAAGGGGAATTTGTTCAACTACACAGAAAGGTTAAAGAAGTAGCTGGAATATGAAAACACTTATCGATTATAACAAACAAGGAAAACCAAATGAAATTAGACCCTAAAAAACAGAAAGAAATATGGGAGCAATATCTTAAAGATTTGTATGGTGATCAGAGAACAGAAGCTCTTCTGTTCTCTGATCACTCTGATCATTGAAAACAGTATGACATCAACAAATTAAATTCATTTGAAATGTGGACGTACCGCAAAATGTTAAGAATAAGCTGGACTAGCAGAACTACGAATGAAGACGTACTGAGAGTAATGAACACACGCCCTCATTTGGTCAATACTATCAAATGTAGCTTTCCACCAAATGAAAGAAATAACACCAGCTTTTCGAACAAATAACAACCTAGGCAAATATATTAAAATCAACAAGAGCCAAAATAAAAGACACTTACACAGTGGTGTGTACAAACTTAAATATGGCGACTGCCCAAAAACTTACATCGGTCAAACTGGTAGAAACTTTATTAAACGAATAGCAGAACATAAAAGGGCTTTCAATAATAGAAAAACAGATTCTACATACGCACTTCACCTTCTAGATCATAATAATTCTTTTAATGACGAATGTAAAATTCTTCACATTCAAAATAAAGGCCTTAAGCTATCTTTGTTAGAATCTATGGAAATCAACAAATTAAAAAACACAGATATAATTCTGAATGACCAACTTCAGACAAACAGTTCTCCCCTCCTCAACCTATTTCATTAGAGACTATAAAGTGTAAACGCATGCCAAAAATATATCACTTGAGAAAGGCAAGCAGCCGAAACAGCTGTAGTGATAAGAGTTTAAAATAAATTTTGTGGAAGTTTGAAAACTAAGTTTTCAGTGTTTTATTGTTACATATGTTAATGATTCTATCCTTAAATTTAGAATTTTATATAGTAAATATATTAAAATATACTTGGGACATAATTGAAATTAATGACTACCATACTTGTGCAGATATTTATTTATTCTTTCGGATAATGCTGTATTTTTTGCTTTTATACAGTTCAGTTTATACGGTAAAACTTTATATTCTATTTTTATTGATCCAATTACAGGTTTCGGCATCAATGCTAGTAACACTGGATCAAATTACATATCGCAACTTGACAAGACTCTCCCACACGTTAGGTTATACCGTCCCATTTAAATCCAGCAAGCTGGCTGTAGCCTGGATTCAATTTTCTCTCTGTTATGTCTATTGTCGTCAGCGTGAATGTTGTACTAAAACCTAACACATCCTGTGTTATATTAAATTTCCGACTGGTCAGTTATTGCAACTAGTCTCTCGTGCAGCATAGAATTGGAACGGGCGCCATCTGGCGGTGTAACGATTGCGGTTGAAATGTCATCTGCTGCAGAAGGGACGCGATTGTGACGTTACCGACTAAGCGAACTGTGAAGCGACTGTGGTTTTTGAAACAATTGATGATGTTAGTTTAGACTTTGGTCAGATGAAAAATTAAAAGGTCAATTTGTGAAAAGTTACTTGTTTAAACAGTCAGAAAATCTAAAACACGTATTTTCAATTATAGACGGATAAAACAGAATATTTTTAAAAGTAAATCGTTCACATTTTATTAACTTTTTTTGTAAAAATCTGATAACTGAGACAAGAACAGTAACGTAGAGAAATTTTTCTTTTACAAAGAAAAAAAACGTTGATCTAATATGAAATAAACTATTCAGATGGATCCTGAAAATCAGGGGAGTCCAACTTGCAATGCCTTAAGGGTCAAAACTAAATCCTTTGATGTTGTCGCGGGCCATATAATAATTTTGTTACAAGTAATAACAAAATAAAGTGTGGTATAAAAATAATTAAAACAAAAAAGCGTATTATTTCTTTTATTGCTCAATAACTACATTTTTTTATAAACGGAAAATTTATTTATAACACTTTTCAATAATCAAAACAAACATTGCAAAAGCAACGAAAAATATGTATCCAATTAGTGTGAGGATTGTGGTTGATCGGCTTCATCCACCAATGAAGAAATGTCCACCTTCAGTTCAGTTGTAGACACTCTCATAAGATGACGTAAGGAAAAATCGGTAAGGTTGCTTCTGTTTTTATTTTTTATGTATTTCATGGAGGAAAAGGCACTTTCACAGGTATATGTGCTTCCGAACATTTACGTCATTTTCAGTCCAAAATCTCGCTGGTTTGAAATTTCTCCTTTGACAGTAATTTGAAAAATTCAGGTCCCTTTTCTTGTCTGGCGATTAGGAACATGTCTGCTTGAAGATCACATAACTCAAGCTGTAAGTTGGGTGGTTGATCATCAATGGTTGCTCCAATAGGGTTATTATAAAGTAGTACACTGCTTTTGAGACTTTCAATTTCTTCAAATCTTGTATTGAATTCATTAATAACTTATTTAATTTGTGAAATGCAGGATGAAAACTCAATATTTTCCTCACCGTTGAATTCTTCTGCTATTTGCAGACAACTAGGGAAGTGTGTCAGGTTGTTCTTTTCCAAAGCACGTTTAAACCCGTTCAGCTTATTCCGGAATCCGTTTATCATTCCGATCAAATCTGAAACCGTCTGGTTTCTTCCTTGAAGACTCAAGACTAGTCAGATCTGTTATAAAAGCTACCTGTCTTAAGAATTCTGGATCCTTATACTTCTCTTCCAGTTCAGCTGTGTCAGATGAAACGTATTTGTTGAGGAATGCAGGGATTTCCTTTCTTATGGCAAAAAAATTGTTCCATGCACTTTCCTTCACTCAGCCACCTTACATGGTTGTACAATAGCAAGTATATTAGCATACTCAGCCTCTGTTTCCACTAAAAACTGCTTAAGTTGCCTGTGTTTTCCACGGTTTGGAAAACTTCATCTTCCTTACCGATTTTCCACATAAAGCTCCCTAAAGTATAATACAATGAATTGCTAGGCAAGTGACACCATTCTCTCGAAGCAGATCCACTAATCCAATTTTTTTACCTATCATTGATGAGGCCCCGTCTGTTGCTATGGCTGAACATTTATCCAAGCCGCCAATTCTGTCAACTGTTTTCTTCACAGCCTTATAGACGTCTTTTCCTTTTGTTGTTCCATAAAGAGGAAAAATATCAAATAACTCCTCTTTACTGGTAAAATCATCAAAAACAGCAAATATAGGGACTGCGTCAAATCTTACGTTATACGAGACACCAATAACAGTAGATCCTCACATTAAATTTTTAGGGATACATTGAGACAACCAATTGATATGGCGAGAATATATAAAGCAATTACAATTAACCTGCCCTTAGAGAATAAATATTTAAAAAAAATTATCAAACAGGAAATGGGGTTCTGACCAAAATACAATATTATTAGTATAAAAACCGTTAATCAGGTCTAAATTCGATTACGGATGCATCGCTTATTGTTCTGCCAAAAAGCCTATTTTAAAATCTCTAGATACAATTCATAATAATGGTTTAAGGATCGCACTACGAGCATTTAGAATTACACCTATTGAGAGCATATAGTCTGAACTTGGTGAGCCATCCCTTTACCACAGACGAATGCAACTGACATTAACACATTCATCCTAGGTATACTGTAATCCAGGAAAATCTATTTACAGTAACACCTTTACAGATAAATATAACGATCTTTCAAATTATACAATTACAATACAATTATATTGATAAACTAAAAAAACCATACTATGAAAGAATTAGAACATATTGTAAGAAACTAAACTTTGATTTTCGTGATATATATCGTTACAACACAATGTAATGTATATTTAAGCAAGTATAATAAGTCGGAAATACGTCTCTCAGAAATAAAAACTATTTGTCAAATATACTCCAAACTTATGAAAATTTGTCCAAAATATTTACAGATGCTTCAAAACCTAGCAATGAAGTTGGTGCCGCTTTTGTGATTAATTCAAGTAAATATCTATTTCAACTATCTCCCCACTATACAGAGTGGCCCAAAAGTCTCGAAACGGCTAATTATCTCGTAAAATGCTAATCAGAATTTTACAAAATTTGAGGTACACCTATTTTGGGATACGTAAATTCCATATTTGATATTAACAATATTACCAGTCATTATTTTAATCTCCTATTCAATGCGAGTTCAACCATATGTAACACTTATGATTTTATGTAATCTGGAAGGTCATAAATACATAAAACCGAAGTCTGGCAACGCCTAAATTGTTTCAATAAATTTTTTAATACTAACTATTTTCAAATACATTAAAACGTAACAATTGATAGTTTAGAACATTTTTTGACATAGTAGTTACGGTATTAAGTGTTCAAAGTGTGCTCAATTTGTGAGTTGACATCACCCTAATCGATGGTAGAAGGCGTCTACCACATTTCTCCATGATTGTCCAGAAATTATTCGAGATTCATTGATAATTCGTTGCCTTAGCTCTGCAAGACTTGCTGGTTAAGTTTTGTAAACTGAATTTTTCAAGTATCCCTATTAAACATAATCTTTAGGATTGAAATCGGGTAAACGTGGAGGCAATTCAATTCTACCTTGTCTACCAATTTATCGTCCAGGAAATATCTGATCTAAATATCGCCGAACATTTACACCAACTATCTGACGTTAAATTTCTTTCGACAAAAAATGACCCAATTGAATAAGTAACTACTATATCTGACCATACATTTAATTTTTGTGGTCTTTGAGTATGGTTTTCACGCATTCAGTCTTCAGTGTGAATTTACGTCACACCAGTACTTTAAATTGTGTCGATTTACACTTCCACACAGTGTAAAAGTTGCTTCATCGGAAAAACATATTCTGTTAACGAAATTTTAATAACTTTCAATTTTATCCATCATTACCTCAGTAAACTGTAATCTACGACCAAAGTCATCTTCACTTAATTCTTCCAATAAGTTAATTTTGTATGATTTAAATTTATTTTTACGTAATAAACGTAAGACTAAAGAATGACCTACATCATGTACTTGTGCAACCCTGCCTGGGGATGTATGTGGATCTTCAACAAAACTTTGCTTATATCTGAAGTTTTGTTGTCATTGATAACTCGTTTCGGTCAACCTGATCGGTATCTATCTTTTACTTCTCCAGATTTTTCAAGTCGCCTTACAATTTTTTATACCGTCGTCTTATGAATAGAAGAACGGTTTAGAGAACGGCATTTTAGAGAAGCAATTTAAATTGCAGAACTTTTTGAACCACAACTACTGTCAATTTAAGTTCAAAATTTAAATGGTAAAAAAATGTCAAAATCACAGCATTCTCCATTTAAATATTTAAATTTATTAAATCTACATATTTTGCACTGTTTTATGTATTTAAGATCTTTCAGACTTGTGAACATATTGTTGCACTCGTATTGAATAGCTGAACACGTGTGAAATTCACATTGAATGCGTGAAAACCATACTCAAAAACCACAAAAATTAAATGTATGGTCAGTTATAGTAGTTACTTATTCAATTGGGTCATTTTTTATCGAAAGAAATATAACGTCAGATAGTTGGTGTAAATGTTCGGCGGTATTTAGATGAGATATTTCCCGGACGATAAATTGGTAGACAAGGTAGAATTGAATGGCCTCCACGTTCACCCGATCTCAATCCTAAAGATTATTTTTATTAGAGATACTTGAAAAATTCAGTTTACAAAACTTAACCAGCAAGTCTTGCATAGCTAAGGCAATGAATTATCGATGAATCTCGAATAATTTCTAGACAATCATGGAGAAATGTGGTAGAGGCATTCTACCATCGATTAGAGTGCTGTCAACTCACAAATGGAGCACATTTTGAACACTTAATAACGTAACTATTATGTTAAAAAATATTCTAAACTATCAATTGTTACGTTTTAATGTATTTGAAAATAGTTAGTATTAAAAAATGTATTGAAACAATTTAGGCGTTGCCAGACTTCTGTTTTATGTATTTAAGACCTTCCAGACTACATAAAATCATAAGTGTTACACACGGTTGAACTCATATTTAATAGGAGATTCCAATAATGACTGAATATACAGGGTGATGCATTTGAAAAACTAAAGTTACTAGTAATATAAGAGAAACTGAAAATCTGGCAACATTGCAAATACCAAATATGGAATCTCCGTTTACCAAAATAGGTGTACCTAAAATTTTGTATAGTTATGTCTAGTAATTTACGAGATAATTAGCTGTTTCCAGACTTTTGGGCCACTCGGTATATATTCTCTTTATCAAGCAATTAAGTTTATTAATGATACCAATATCGTTAAAGCGGTGATTCTTTTTGATTCTCTGAGTTCGATTAGTTCAATTCAACGAGTATATCCTAAATATCCAATTAAAAAAAATCATCAAATCAGAACTTCACAAATGTCAAGAAAAAAGAAGAACAGTTGACTTCATATGAATTTCTTCTCATGTGGGTATCCCCGAAAGTAAAGAAGCAGACTTCAGTGCGCTTAGTGCAGTGTCTAGTGCACTCTCGGAAATAATAATAAAGAACTTAATAGATTATTTAAAAGCCATAGATGTGTTTCATATGATTTAATTTTTTTTTGTATAAAATTGTTTACTTTTTAATACTATTTTGTAAAAAAATCTTTTCTGTAACCATGTAATATACCTATACTTGTAAAATTATACAGATCCCTCGCTAATAACCATTAAGTGAATGCCACTTTGTCTTCAAAATAAAACAAAAAAAAAAAATAGTTTCAGAACAGTAACTTTTAAACTAGCCAACTATTTTTATATGAGAAAATTGTACCAAACCACTGTTAA
Organism: Diabrotica balteata; assembly: GCA_918026665.1. NCBI lineage: Eukaryota > Metazoa > Arthropoda > Insecta > Coleoptera > Chrysomelidae > Diabrotica > Diabrotica balteata. The sequence continues at coordinate 167,219,317 of OU898277.1, forward strand.
ACTATACATATACCGACGATTATTGTGTTGTAATGTACGATCATTTATTAATTATGCTTTAAGTTTTAAACCCTTTCTTCACTTATTTTTTTGTACATTTTAAATAATAAATTTTAAATGAAACAGAGTTCAAATTTTCCGTATGTATTTTGTGAAATTCAATATCAAAGAAATAGACATGACAAAAGATATCTTGAGCGAGGCCTCAAGGTCTCTTGAGCGACTAAGCTGAACATATCAGAAAGATAAAGCACGATTTCGTCTGTTCAAAGGACACTCAAAGACTCATTTAATAAGTAATTATGTAAATTTAACTACAAAGAACTCCTCGAGGACACAAAACACCGTTAAAATTAAAATTAAACTTCGACTGCATCGCAGCAGCCAAAAGATTGTAAAATCAAATCGCCTATTTTAGAGATATCTACATAGTAGACTCCTAACACAGTGTCGAACTACCCCAATATAGGTCGGTTACATTTTAGAGCTTGATAGATAAAAAACAAATAGGACATTTTAAGCTTTTATATTTAAAAGTAATATTATTTAAAAGGTGAAAAAGTGGTAATTAATACTTTACTCAAAAAAGAGAATATAAAATACCATGACAAGAAGTATCCTGACATATGGGTTCGAAAACTGGACAATAAACAAAAGAAATAGAGGTAGAATAAGAGCAGTAGAAATGGACTTCCTGAGGAGAAGCTGTAGACTTACAAAAAGAGACAGAATTGAAAACGCGGAGATTAAGCGGAGAATGGGAGTGCAATCAGACAAAATCGACTATATAGAGGAGAAGAGACTATCCTGGTACGGCCACGTCAGAAGAGCGGACAGAGGACGCTGGATAAACAAAATCACAGAATGAAGCCCGATCGGAAGAAGAAAGAGAGGAAGACCCCGAAGGTCATTCAGAGACGAAATCGCCGAGGCTATGGAGAAAAGAACCCTGTGAAATGGAGACAGGAAGGACAGGGAAAATTGGAGAAAACGGTTGAGTGAAGGAAGACAGTGAAAACTGTGGAAATCCTTAGTCGTAGTAGTGTTGTATTTGGAACTTTTTTTGGTATTATTTCTTATGGGTTTCAGTATTTCAGAATTTGGATTTTCTTGTTTCTACTACATTCCTCGTTCTTTAGGAAATCGATCTATATTCAATTATCTATATATAATAACGCACAAAAAACTGGATTGTATAATATTCACAATTTTGGCAAGGTAGGGTTATTCTTAAGAGTTAAAATTTTATAGATATAACGTACATTAGTTCATATAACAAAATTACCATTCATTGTAAATTAAAATTCCTGTTATTTCAACTTGGGTGGTTTTTTTTGTGGTTGTAACGTTGATGCATATTTTAAATTACGTTCAAAACAACAAAAGATGCATATTATATATGCTCAAACAAAATTTCAGCTGATAAAGAATTTATTTGGTTATTTTTTGGATTAGGTCAGGGCTTCCCAAACTGTATGTCGCGACGCCCTTTGGCGTCACTACATAGTCCTAGGGGCGTCGCATGTCAGACGGACTTTTAAAACAGTTAATATATTTCTTTGATTTTAAATGAATATAAAATATATGTATTAACAAATAAATTAAATAAAAAATATAACATCAAGTCGATAGAGCCTTGAATTATCCGAAATTATTCAAAAAATGGTTAAACTTGAAAATTAACCGATACTCCACGAAATTATCCGAAAATCGGATAATTATCCGGACAATGGCAACACTGGGGTCTAGTGCGCATTCTGTTTCGCCGGTCGGCTCCCCTCCCCGTGTTCCCTACTGTCGCGCGTTATGTCATTTAACCAAGCTTTTGTTTTGTTTTATTACGCACGCGAAGTTTTTTGCTATCAACAATTTATACTTATATCCAAAAGAATAGAAAACGAAGTGAAGAATTAGGCAAGAGCAGCAATGTTAATTTAAGTACAAAGAAGAAATATAGGAAATATGACGACCAATTTCTGGATTTTGGATTTACCTGCGTTATTAAAGGGAATGTAGAACTTCCACAATGTGTTGTTTATCAAAAAGTGTTGGCGACTGAAAGTATGCTTCCTAATAAACTAAAACGGCATTTGGAATCAACTCACAGTCATTTACAAGGTAAGCCAATAGACTTTTTTGTAAGAAAATTGCGAGAGTTAAAACATCAGACCACAGCTTTGGTTTCAAGAGCTCTACCAAAGCATTGCTCGCCTCTTACATGGTAGCTTACAGTGTTGCCAAATGTAAAAAACCACATACGATCGCTAAGCAACTGATCTTACCTGCAGCGGTTGATATGGTAACAATAATGGTTGGAGAATCGGCAGCTAGAGAAATAAAAATGTACCTCTTTCAAACAATACGGTTAGTCGCTGTATTCAAGACATGGGAGAAGATATTAATGAGCAAATTGTGGGGAAACCTTCAGGTTTATTTGTCATTTTAGCCAAGGTTTCCCTGCTTTACAAAGTATTCAACAAAACAAAAATCGATAGAAATCCTTGATACCTCTTTAAAAAATATGATTGCACAACACATGCTATCCATCATTAGGAGAAAACTTTGAGAAATATTTTCCCGAAGATATGGAGCAATATGTGCATATGACTGGGTCAGAAACCCTTTCCTGTCATCCACGCACGCCATCGACAATTTCAACAGAATAAGAAGAACAGGTGACAGAATTGTCTTGTGATTTCAGCCTAAAGCTTCAATACGACAAGGATAAACTGTTTGAATTTTGGAGCTCTGTTTCTCATGAATATCATGCCATCAGCACTGCTGCATTAAAGGTTTTATTACCATTTGCGACTTCGGACTTGTGCGAAACGGGCTTTTCTACAGTTGTAGTAATACAGTATAGGCCAAACAGAAAAAGAAATGAGAGTGGCAATTTCCAAACTGGTGCCCCTGTTTCATAGGCTGTGCTCAAAAAACCAAGAATATCCCTTACACTTACCAGCTGGTTGTAGCGTTTTTTTATTTATTGTGTATAAAAAAGATTTCTGTGTTACGCTCCTGTTGTTTTTACCAAAGAAAACAATCGAAATAATATTTCAAGTTTTTTTGACGAGATTTTTAAATGCGTATTAACGCTGGAAATATGTTTTTATCTCTGTGTTGCAATGTTAGGTAAAATAACAAGTTTTTTGTCGCCAAAGAGGTATTATGTTAAAACGCAATAAACATGATTTCCCCTAATAATAAAGTTGTTTTTCGTTATTAGAATGAGAGTCAAAAAGAATATTTGTTTATTTAGGATACCAATACTGGCGTCTAAAAACGCAATAAAGGAATATTTAAAAGGTTTTTTTGTCGATACGAGCGAGGGGATATTGTTTTGGTTCTTGAGTTTGTGGGGACAGGTTAGCTGCAAGACGGAAGGGAAATTTTTGGCTAGTTTCTTGTAAAATGTAACGAAGCAAGGGAGTCGAAGAACAGATTTGAAACGGTGTAGATGTTATACAAGGTAGAGTCCAAGAAAAGATTTGAAACTGGGCAGACGGCTGACAATGTAGAAAGTCGGTAAAGAGACCGGCTAAAAAGTGTTGAAAATAGTAGACTATATTCTATGTAATATGTCAAATTTGAAAGGAGTAATCACTATTTTCATTTTTCTAAGTACCTAAGGGATTTGTGTTGCCTGCAAAAATTTTCGAAAGATAATCTCACATGTTGCCGTTGTGTCCAGTTTTATGTATTCCTGTTTTTTAAGAAGCCCTTTCCAAAGTCTTGTGTTCCAAATTTTTAACCTCAAGTTTGTAATATTTGTCCTAAGAAGCCGTCCCAGAGTATGTCTCACAGTATGGAAATAGATTTGATCGTGTGGCAGAGAAGGTAACCCCAAAAATCTTAGTGTGTTTAGTGAAACCAAGGTAACCCTTTTTTGTTTTAAACTTTTGAAGGAAAAGAAACATTAAAATAATAATTGCTTTCATACAATTTAAAAGTTTTAATAATTAATATTGTAAATCTTAGAGTGTGGTTATGCTTTCAATTTGATTTGTTCTCCGTTGTAAGTAAGATTAAGATTTTATGTTGACAGCTAGCAGCTAACTTTATTATTTTTTTTGACAATAATTTGCCTTGGTTTTTTAAAGAAGATTAACCTCTCTATGAATGTTTTCATTTTAAAGATATTTCTTTATTTGTAATAAATTATTTCTGACACAGTTTCATTAACAGTACAACAGTTAATATTTCAGTAAAATTTGTAAATATTTATAGCAATCTCCTTTGTAGACAAATAAGCACGTAAGTTTTTGCTAATTTTTGTATTATGTTTGTATAATATGTTCTTGTAAAATCTGTATTTTTGATAACTGTTTGGTGAGACAAAAATAAATGTTTAATTTGTTTCTCTGATCTATTTTGAGTTTTATTTGAAAAAGATATTTTTTTTTCTATATTTTTGATGTTATACAATTATTTCCCTAGTTACAACTAGTGGTTGTAATAGGTATAATTGGGCACCTCAAGTGGCGCCCTATATTAAATTTCTTGAGGTGTTTCCGTTAATTTTCATTCTGTTTGTCCCAAGAGATTTGTATAAGTACCCCTTTATTTCTTTTTTTGTAGTTGCCCAATCCAACCCCCAATATCTTCAACTTATCCACGACCCAGCTCTCCAACAACCAACTGAGTGTCCGTATGCACTTGTTTCGATTATTTTGTTTGCCCAATCTTGTCCCCCATATTCTTACCCTGTGGTAAGCAAAATAGTCGTTACAATTTTGACGCCCATAGCGTGGGGCAATTTTTAGATTTTTGATCCTTTTCCTGAAGCCACATATCTTTTTCAGTTTCCCCAGTTCCCTGCCATTTATATGAAACTTTTTTCCTTTTGAATAGTGCCCCAAAGTGTCTCACAAACAGTAGTGTATTTGGATTACTATGTATGTATTTTGTACCAACATTTGTATTTGTGTATATTGACAACATATGTATTGTTTCTTATATGTAAGTAAATGAAAGCAAATATTTGAGTTAAATATTTAAATATGAGTTTTAATTGAAGTATTGATATTGAAAAGAATTTAAAAACAGTAGCAAATTATACAGTTACTGTTACATTTATTTTTTTATTGATTTGACAAATTTTACAGAATAATCGGTTTTTGTAATTTTTTATTTGTTCCGTCAATTTTGAGTAAATGTGTGTATTCGTTTGAGTGACTTTTGAGCTATGTAGTTGAGAAGTAGTATTATGCAGTTTGTCTTCTAATTAACCGTCTCTGAAGGTGTATTTAAATGCCAAGGGTTAATTAATGTTGTTGTACGAGGGGTAGTCATTGTGAGTCGTAGAGAAGATTCGACAAGTTTAGTCTCAGTAGTAGACTGTTTATTGTGTATCCTTTCTTGTATCTGAATGACCACAGGTGTAATATTTGTGATCAGGAGATGCTGTTTTAGTTTTGACTAGGAGCAGTCTCATTTAGTTTTCGGAACAAGAGTTGGTTTATTTTGGTGTTATTCAGTGTAGCTCACTCAAAGGTCAAGTTTTCAATATTATTAGTATTTTGTCTTCCCCTGTATGTATGGTTTATGTTGTTTGTTAGTGTCCATGTTGTCCCATGTTGTTTGAAACCATTTTTTTTAGTCCTTGTTAGTGGAAGTGTGAACTTTTAGGAGACAGGTTATAGACCTCATTTTTATTTACCAACTGATTACTAGGTCAAGAGCAGAAGTTGCAGCAAACTGATTGAGTTTTGGATTTCAGTACGCGGGAGTGCAAGTGAGACTTACTATCAGGTGATAAATGGAAACAGTTGTTTCTTAAAATTGTCATATTTTCTACTTGTTGTTGAGGTTGATTTCAGTTATTTTGTGTGTTTGCTTTCATCCAATTTTTGAAAAATGAAGTCTACTCAGGTTAATCATTTGAAATCCGGAGAGTTATCTTATGAGCTTTTCATAAGAGGTAAAAATGTCCCAAATAAGACAGTTGATGATAAGAGAAAGATGTTAAGAGCTTTGTTGGCCATGGAGGCCACTTCGTCTTCAAGTTTAGTCGATTTGGTTAATAATGTAGTAGATCCTGAGAAAGAGTTATGTGAGATTAAGTTGATTATGGAAGATTTATGTATTTGTGCTCAATCAATAAATGTAGAATCAACCAAAGCTGATTTTGCTAGATTTGAGACAAGGTCTACACATTTAGATACCAGATTAGAAAATTTCCCTATGAATGATGTTGAGAAAGATGTTAAAAAGTTTGTCAATGAGTGTAAGGATGATTTGTTGTTGTTGCAGGGTGATGTGTTGGAAAAACTAGAAATGTCTGATGATTTAGTAAAACCATCCACTAGTAGCCCAGTTTTAGTCCCTGTAGTTCCCAGTTTTACAGCCCCAGCCCCAATAATACAGGTTTCAACTCCTGTCATTATTTCTGATCTACATACTAAGTTTAATGGTGAGAGTAAAGCCCTTCCCACATTTTTAGAAAAAATTAGAGATTCTACTAGGTCTCGGAATATTTCCGAAGACATCCTGTTTCGCTCAGCCATTGAGTTATTTGAAGGTAATGCTGTTATTTGGTATAGGAGTGTTAGAGATAAAATTAATAGTTGGGATGAGTTGGTAGCCCTACTCAAATCTGCTTTTTTACACCCAGATTATAATGATAATCTCTTCGAAGAAATTAAAAGTAGAAAGCAAAAAAGGAATGAATCCATAACCATTTATTCAGCAGTGATGGAAAACCTTTTTAAACGTTTGGAAACTTATCCTAGTGAAGCCCAAAAAGTAAAAATAATGAGGAAATATATTTTAGTGGATTACATTCCACTGATAGCCCTTCAAGATTTTGCTACAGTAGAAATGTTAGTAGCAACTATAAAACGTTTAGAGCAGAATGTCCTGCCCTTGTTGCAGACTACTAAAGGTCTTGCAGGTATTTCGATTGATGATTCAGAAAAGCCCAAAGAACAAGTTCATGTGGTGAATAATCAAACCAAGCAAGATAGAAGTGGAGTAGGTGACACACAGGACAGAGAAAATTCTTCTAGGAGACCCAATCCCAAATTTAAGTATGAAAATAATAGACCCAGTCCGCCAGAGAATACTGAAATCAGAAATCCGTCTTTTTCGTCCCCACCCCCAATGATGCAAGCTTTTTCGTCCCCACCTCCATTAATGCAGTCAGCCCCTTATCAAGCTTCAAGAAATCCGAAAAAGATTATTTGTTTCAATTGTAATAGACCAGGTCATATTTATATAACAACTTGGTTAGTTATATTTATTTATATAAATATAACTAACCAAGTTGTATTAGACAGGATGAACAAACAAAAGGAGGTCGTATTGATTGTTAAAATGAGGAAACTACAATACCTGGGACATATTACACGTGGGAATAAATATCAACTGTTACAACTAATTATGCAAGGAAAGATTGAAGGTAGGCGCAGCATAGGTAGGAGAAGAATGTCGTGGTTGAGAAACCTCAGGGAGTGGTTTGCTTGCACTTCCATACAATTGTTCCGAGCGGCAGCCTCCAGGGTCAAAATTGCCATGATGATAGCCAACCTTCGTAGCGGAGATGGCACGTGAAGAAGAAGAAGAGGTCATATTTCCCGTGACTGTAGAAGCAAGTCAGTATCTTGTTGGCGTTGTGGTCATAAAGGTGTGATCATATCTTCTTGTCCTAAGTGTAGTATTTCGAATAGGTCTAAGTCCAATAGACCTTGCAGGTCAACAGTGAACCCAATTTTTGAAAAGAAAGATTTTGATAGTCGTCCCCATGTTAATTGTTTAGAAGTTAAGGTAGATAGAATAGACCCTTGGTTCGATAATTTGAGATCAAAGATAGTCCGATCCCCCCTTGATTTTCCACAGTGGAAGGTGGAGAATGATTTTGTTTATAAGTTTGCCCCTACCAAAAATTCTTTGAAGACTAATGATGTAGAGTGGAAAATTGTTGTGCCCAAACCACAAAGGTCTAAAGTTATGAAGTCTTGTCATGAGCCACCTACGTGTGCTCACTTTGGATTTTCCAAAACTTTGTCCCGTATTCAGGAAAGATATTATTGGCCCCAGATGCGTGTTGATGTGCTTAAGTTTGTCAGGTCGTGTAAAGTTTGTGGTGCTCAGAAGACACCAAATTATGCTCCATTAGGTAAAATGGGTAAGCAGAGAGAGGCCAAGTTTCCTTGGCAAATAGTTGCAATAGATCTGATAGGTCCCTTTGTTCGTTCAAAGAAAGGTTATACGTGGTTGTTAGTAGTTGCTGATTGGTTTAGTAAATATACTTTAGTCCAACCTTTGAGAAAGGCCACGGCTAAGAATATTGTTGAGTTTTTGGAAAATGATGTATTCCTAATGTTTGGTGTTCCTCAATATGTGATTTGTGATAATGCCTCAAATCTGAACAATCCTCTCTTAATTGAGCTCTGTAATAGGTATAACGTTCAGAAAGTATGGTTTAGCCCAGTATATGCACCTCAGTGTAATTTTGTGGAGAGGAACAATAGAACCATTGGTACAGCAATACGTACATATGTTAAAGACCACGTAGATTGGGACAAGAATTTAGCAAAGATCAGACAAGCTATTAACACTGCAAAGCATGAAGTGACTGGATATACTCCAGCTTTCCTGAATTATGGCCGTCATGTTCCTTTAAGTGGAAACTATTATGGTGTTGATCATAAGGATCAACAGAATCAAGATATCGAGATAATTCCAGGTGACCTTAACATGTATGCTTCAGAAGTCAAAGGTATAGATAAAGTTTTTGAAAAGGTTAAGGCTAATCTTCGAAAAGGATATGAACGTAACGCTAGAAGTTATAACTTACGTAGAAGAGAAGTCCAATTTCAAGTGGGTGATAGAGTTTGGAAAAGAAATAAGGTTTTGTCTTGTGCTGTCAACAAGTTTATGTCCAAACTAGCACCAAAGTATATTGAAGCAACTATCAAGGAAAAATTGTCACCAGTGGTTTATCGTTTGTCAGATTTAAATGGTTCAGATCTTGGTAGGTGGCACATTAATGATTTAAAGCCTTTTGTATCAGATGAGGAAAATATGTCATCTTTAAGTAATTAGTTCATCCTATCCCATGTCTGTATTTTCGAGTTTGTATATTGATTTGATTTCATCATTTTGGAATATTGTTTCGCATTTGATAATTCTAGTTCAGGTAACCTACATCTAAAAGATATTATTAAGAAGTTTCGACTCAGTTAAGAGGTCATCTTCTGATTTGGTTTTTGTTGTTTTGCCTTTATCAAAAACTGGATAAGAATTATCCGAGTTTTTTCTTTTAAGAAGGGGCATTGTAGCGTTTTTTTTATTTATTGTGTATAAAAAAGATTTCTGTGTTACGCTCCTGTTGTTTTTACCAAGAAAACAATCGAAATAATATTTCAAGTTTTTTTGACGAGATTTTTAAATGCGTATTAACGCTGGAAATATGTTTTTATCTCTGTGTTGCAATGTTAGGTAAAATAACAAGTTTTTTGTCGCCAAAGAGGTATTATGTTAAAACGCAATAAACATGATTTCCCCTAATAATAAAGTTGTTTTTCGTTATTAGAATGAGAGTCAAAAAGAATATTTGTTTATTTAGGATACCAATACTGGCGTCTAAAAACGCAATAAAGGAATATTTAAAAGGTTTTTTTGTCGATACGAGCGAGGGGATATTGTTTTGGTTCTTGAGTTTGTGGGGACAGGTTAGCTGCAAGACGGAAGGGAAATTTTTGGCTAGTTTCTTGTAAAATGTAACGAAGCAAGGGAGTCGAAGAACAGATTTGAAACGGTGTAGATGTTATACAAGGTAGAGTCCAAGAAAAGATTTGAAACTGGGCAGACGGCTGACAATGTAGAAAGTCGGTAAAGAGACCGGCTAAAAAGTGTTGAAAATAGTAGACTATATTCTATGTAATATGTCAAATTTGAAAGGAGTAATCACTATTTTCATTTTTCTAAGTACCTAAGGGATTTGTGTTGCCTGCAAAAATTTTCGAAAGATAATCTCACATGTTGCCGTTGTGTCCAGTTTTATGTATTCCTGTTTTTTAAGAAGCCCTTTCCAAAGTCTTGTGTTCCAAATTTTTAACCTCAAGTTTGTAATATTTGTCCTAAGAAGCCGTCCCAGAGTATGTCTCACAGTATGGAAATAGATTTGATCGTGTGGCAGAGAAGGTAACCCCAAAAATCTTAGTGTGTTTAGTGAAACCAAGGTAACCCTTTTTTGTTTTAAACTTTTGAAGGAAAAGAAACATTAAAATAATAATTGCTTTCATACAATTTAAAAGTTTTAATAATTAATATTGTAAATCTTAGAGTGTGGTTATGCTTTCAATTTGATTTGTTCTCCGTTGTAAGTAAGATTAAGATTTTATGTTGACAGCTAGCAGCTAACTTTATTATTTTTTTTGACAATAATTTGCCTTGGTTTTTTAAAGAAGATTAACCTCTCTATGAATGTTTTCATTTTAAAGATATTTCTTTATTTGTAATAAATTATTTCTGACACAGTTTCATTAACAGTACAACAGTTAATATTTCAGTAAAATTTGTAAATATTTATAGCAATCTCCTTTGTAGACAAATAAGCACGTAAGTTTTTGCTAATTTTTGTATTATGTTTGTATAATATGTTCTTGTAAAATCTGTATTTTTGATAACTGTTTGGTGAGACAAAAATAAATGTTTAATTTGTTTCTCTGATCTATTTTGAGTTTTATTTGAAAAAGATATTTTTTTTTCTATATTTTTGATGTTATACAATTATTTCCCTAGTTACAACTAGTGGTTGTAATAGGTATAATTGGGCACCTCAAGTGGCGCCCTATATTAAATTTCTTGAGGTGTTTCCGTTAATTTTCATTCTGTTTGTCCCAAGAGATTTGTATAAGTACCCCTTTATTTCTTTTTTTGTAGTTGCCCAATCCAACCCCCAATATCTTCAACTTATCCACGACCCAGCTCTCCAACAACCAACTGAGTGTCCGTATGCATTTGTTTCGATTATTTTGTTTGCCCAATCTTGTCCCCCATATTCTTACCCTGTGGTAAGCAAAATAGTCGTTACATGGTTACATAAATAAATATCCCTTTTTATTTTTGTGCCCATGTTTTTCGTTGCAAAAAAGTAGCAATATCCCAAGGGCGTCACAGTTCGAATAAGTTTAAGAACCCCTGGATTAGGTATTATCATAAGGGGTAGTTTTCACGCCTAAAAACCAAGAAGCTGCACATCGGGCGTACGTAACTTTTAAAAGAAGAGAGAAAGTCGAGTTTAATCCCTAAAATATCATGGAAATACTTGTTATTTGTAAGAATTTTTAGATAATATCCTTTTTTTACACTGAATTATATTCCTCGGGTAAGAACATAATTGATGCTAAGCGCATCCGCCAAATAATAAAACATACCAATATACTATTATTTCTGAATTCTCTGATAAAATAATAATATTGATTAAATATCTCCAAAATAAATACCTACCACCGACAGTTAAAATTGATGACAGTGGCACAATGGATACAAGGAATACATGGAACAAGGAGCATAAGTAGAAAAAATAGTGGCTTAGAAACATTAAAGAAAAAACAAAAAAAGATGGAAATATAATATAATAAGAAGCTTACGATAAATATGACTTTAGCATAATAATGGCCGAGCCCAGAAGTAATGGTACCTAGGAGGAATATATTATGACTAGATAAATTAGGTAAAACTCCAGCTCATTACTCATTTTTAAAGCCAGGTTGTTGTTGTCAAATTTCTTAGTAAATACAATATTAGAGTCCATTACATTCTTACTTTTATAATATCAATATATGGCGTTTATTTTGGAGGTTATGTAAGCAATATTGATTGAATATTTTAATAAATAATTCAAAAATAATATATAGAATCTAGTATATTAATATATTTTAAAATTTGGCGAATGCACTAGGTTGAGACCTAGTGCGAATGTTCTTAACATCCATATTTCAAAACTTGATCTTTGCAATGTCTTTATTTTCTAACATTCATGTATCACATACCATTGTTCTTAGCCGAGTGAATAACGAATACCTTTCATTTTGGAGTGAATTTGGCGTAATGATTTATGAATCCGATTCTTGTATTTTGTAATCTTTATTCAACATCTTTAGAATTATCAAACTGACTGTTGGTTTATCTTCAATCGTGAGATTTTGTTTTTGGTGTATTGAATGTCTTAACCAAACTATGAAGTTGACCCGTGATTTCGTTAAGGATTACGAATCAAATAAACGAATGAACACCCTCTGTGGCTCAGTGGTAAGAGCGCCTACCTTTAAATCTAAAGGTCGTCAGTTCGAATCTCATCTGGGTGGAAATTTTCGTTTATTAAAAATTAATAAATGAAAATAATTTCTATCCTTGTGCGATCGGTACTTACCAGAGGGACCGCAGACGTTCGGATACAATTAGCGTCTCTTCGCAAAGATAATGACGTCGACTTTGCTAAGTATCAAGACAATTACTCTACACACACACACACACACACACACACACACACACACACACACACACACACACACACACACACACACACACACACACACACACACACACACACACACACACACACACACACACACACACACACACACACACACACACACACACACACACACACACACACACACACACACACACACACACACACACACACACACACACACACACACACACACACACACACACACACACACACACACACACACACACACACACACACACACACACACACACACACACACACACACACACACACACACACACACACACACACACACACACCACACACACACACACACACACACACACAACACACACACACACACACACACACACACACACACACACACACACACACACACACACACACACACACACACACACACACACACACACACACACACACACACACACACACACACACACACACACACACACACACACACACACACACACACACACACACACACACACACACACACACACACACCACACACACACACACACACACACACACACACACACACACACACACACACACACACACACACACACACACACACACACACCACACACACACACACACACACACACACACACACACACACACACACACACCACACACACACACACACACACACACACACACACACACACACACACACACACACACACACACACACACACACACACACACACACAACACACACACACACACACACAACACACACACACACACACACACACACACACACACACACACACACACACACACACACACACACACACACACACACACACACACACACACACACACACACACACACACACACACACACACACACACACACACACACACACACACACACACACACACACACACCACACACACACACACACACACACACACACACACACACACACACACACACACACACACACACACACACACACACACACACACACACACACACACACACACACACACACACCACACACACACACACACACACACACACACACACACACACACACACACACACACACACACACACACACACACACACACACACACACACACACACACACACACACACACACACACACACACACACACACACACACACACACACACACACACACACACACACACACACACACACACACACACACACACACACACACACACACACACACACACACACACACACACACACACACACACACACACACACACACACACACACACACACACACACACACACACACACACACACACACACACACACACACACACACACACACACACACACACACACACACACACACACACACACACACACACACACACACACACACACACACACACACACACACACACACACACACACACACACACACACACACACACACACACACACACACACACACACACACACACACACACACACACACACACACACACACACACACACACACACACACACACACACACACACACACACACACACACACACACACACACACACACACACACACACACACACACACACACACACACACACACACACACACACACACACACACACACACACACACACACACACACACACACACACACACACACACACACACACACACACACACACACACACACACACACACACACACACACACACACACACACACACACACACACACACACACACACACACACACACACACACACACACACACACACACACACACACACACACACACACACACACACACACACACACACACACACACACACACTACACTAGGTACCTGACTGTACCATGCGAATGATCATAGTTGTCGAGGCATTAACCCAATAAAAAAAAAATAAACGAATGTATTTTTTTTATTTTTATAAAATGTCAAATGCTTTATTTATAAGTCGTTGTTACTCTCAAATTTTTGTACTGAAAATAGTTCAGTACGATCCTGGACATGTACGTGATCATCTGCTTTGAATTAGTCCAGATGGTGCTGTGTTGTTTAAAATCGCTCCCAAATTTTTAGTGCAAACGATACATATTAAGATTAGAAGTGTAGATAACTTCGAAAATTAGGTAAAATAAAATAGAATTATACTGTTTAAGATTCATCGGGTTATCGCGCAGGAACAAGAGAAGCTTGTTAGTATTATCATTATAATATACCTAATTAATTTTAATATCTTAAAAATATTTACGTTTCATTAATTAATTATCTTTTGGTTTTTATAGCATATTTGTCGATTGGCGATTCAAGATAAATGATTACTTGAATTAATTAATAAAGAATATTTTTGTTATAGTTTGAAAATGCCGTTATCGGATATATCCAGTACTCGTGAACCCAGCGAATTTGAAACAGATTCTGGCTCTGACTTCCATCCAGCATCTAATGATGGGTCTTCTACAACTTGGAAAAGCTTAAAAAAAGATGGACTTGTGGTCCCTGGATCAAGTAGGGGTAAAAAACGTAAAAATAATAAGTCTTGAAATAATTTTTTCAAGGAGTTTGTAGCGATTTACGAATCATTTGTTGTCATCTCTTAAACAAAGAAAAACTATTTTCCAAAGTTACTACAACTTATCTGATTTTACTTTACAGACTGCTTTAATTAATATAAAAGTAAATGTTATTAATAAGGGATGACATAAAGCAGCTCAATATTATAATAAAAGTTTTAAGACACGAATTTATATATTACCTAAAGAATCAGGTGATATGGAACTGTTTGCAAATGGTTTTTTAAAAAAGCTCCACAAGTTTCAGAAGGCTCGCCCTCACAGAAGGCTTGTAAAACATAAAATATTTCATTAACAAATTTGCCAAATAGACGTCCCACTATTCGCTGATAGATGGACCAGAAAGATTGTGGAATGGCGACCAAGGCAAGATGCATATCGAAGCAGAGGACGACCACCGACTAGATGGACGGATGATATCAAGCGCATCACCACAAACTGGGTGCAAGAAGCTCAAGATAGAAATAGGTGAAGGAGGCCTACGTTCAGCAGTGCACAAATATAGGCTAGTTAATCATAATGAATTAAAATATGTTAAATACATACGAAATTAAAAATTATCAATGTTTCGTTTTTTAAATATATTTTTCCAATTTATGTGTAAAATGGAGGTAGTATTAAGAACTGAGTTTCTAAAAATTCGTCATAATTTATCCTTTCAACTACAACCGGAAAAGAAAGGGGAAAATCTAGTATAATCTTGTACTGTACTAATCTTGTACTGGCAAATCATGTTTGTCATGTAAAAGAGCATGTAATTAAAACAATAATAAAAATGTAAGTAAAAATTATAATATAAAAGCTAAAGTCAGCAGGCAGGCTGCAGTTAGCCTGAAGCCTTATGAAATATCTTTATAGGTATATTATTTAAATTTTTCCTATTTCAAATAAATAAAAATGAGATATTGTGATATTTCACTATTTTATATGTAATCTTTGGAAACCCATAATAACTACACTCACTATTTTTGCTATTATTAGCACAGTTAAATACGCAACATGTATTTGCTTCCATTTGTGATCACATTTATGCTTAAAAGGATACGTCCAATTTTGTCATATTTCGCCACTACGCACGCTGGCATCGTTTCAAGGAACCCCTACCTTGGTTACAAACGGAGCAAATAGCAACAACAAAAATACTAATTGAGAGTCTCTGCCACCTGATTAAAATATCTCAAAACTTTTTGATTTAGAAAAAATATAGTGAAGGACCAGAAGTGAAGGTATCCAAATTCGTCTTTTCAAAAATATTTAATGAAGATTTTAATCTTCACAGTTCTATGCGCAAAACTTTGACCCGAATCAACCCGAATTATAAAATTATTCAATAATTAATTACTTATTAGTTTTGGTTTAATAATAGTATATTACTTTATGAGGCGGAGAAGCATAACTTTTCTTGACAGTTGTTTGCAATTATTAAAGACAGCTTATTGTGCTTAAAACGAAAATGGAAAACCTAAAGGAAATTGAGTCCGCGGCTAATGATGCAGTAGCACGTTTGGGGCTAAAGTCCAAGTCCGGAATAAAGTATCGGTTAGCGTACAAGCATTTCCAAGAGTGGTGCGATACAAGAGGAGTACGGCAAGTTACCGAAGACGTTTTACTGGCATATTTTAATATAATGGAAAATGAAAATAAATGGAAATCTTCTACAATGTGGTCACGATCCTCTATGATAAAATCCCAGTTAGTTATTAGAAAAAATGTGGATATAAGCAAATTTTTAAAGTTACGTGCCTTTCTGAAAAAAAAACAAGCAAAGGATATACTGCAAAGAAGTCTAAAGTTTTCACTAAAGACGAGTTTGATAAATTTTTGTTTGAAGCGCCAGATAAGTTGTATTTAGGATTAAAGGTAAAAAAAAATATATTGCAAAGCATGTAGTATACTCTACTAAATTACAAAAATATTTCAGATTGTTTTGTTAATTGGGGTTACCGGCGCCTGTCGATGCGACGAAATGGTAAAAATGAAGACTGTGGATATTAAGGATAAAGAAAATGTAATGATTATCAAAATCCCAGACAGTAAAACACGACAAATTAGATCTTTTACGATAATTGGTCAAAACTACATTAAACTGTATAAAAAGTATGTATTACTGCGGCCTGAAAATTTTACAGAAAACCGATTTTTTATTAAGTATCAAAATGGAAAGTGTTACCGAAGCGTCATGGGAATAATAATAATAATAATAATAATAATAATTTATTCATCCTTAAAGATCATTTACATGATATAGGATAGGTCGAATAAAAAAATATATACATAAATACATTATAAAAACATCACAATTTCAGAGTAAAAGGATAAAAAATACATAGAATTAATTATTTACATCCCCCATATATTCATTTACACTGTAGAAACAATTTTGCAACAGAAAAGATTTTAATTTACTTCGAAATTTATTTAAATTCATTTCAGATTTAATACTGTTGGGAAGATGATTGAAAAGTCTTATACCCATATAATACTGGGATTTTTCAAACCGTGCTGTATTATGCTTTGGTACTCTGATGAGGTCATTTTGCCTAGTTGGGTACTGGTGATAATCAGAGTTTAAATTAAAAGTAGTTATATTGGCTTTTACATGTAGTATACATTTAAAAATAATATAGAAGGTACTGTTAAAATATTGTATTCTTTAAAATATTGTCGACATGAATGCCTATATGGTAAATCAAAAATTAACCGAATTATCCTTTTCTGAGAGACAAACACTCTTGCAGCATTCACAGCACTACCCCAAAGATTTATATTGAAGGCTAAGTGAGGATAAACAATTGCATAATAAACATTTAATAACTGTTCCTTTTTAAGAAAGCTTTTTAATTGCAATATTGCGTAATAACTACTATTTATTCTTTTGCAAACATGATTAATTTGAGATTCCCAGCTCATGTTACTATCAAGATACAAACCTAAAAGTTTAGTGGAAGTTGTAGAATGAACCAGGCTATCATTCACTTTTATAGAAAACTGGTAACTTGAATTTGATCTGTAGTAGAATTGCATGCTTGTGGTTTTTTTAGCATTAACAATCAAAGCATTTTTTTTTACACCACTCTGTAAAATCTTTTGATATAACATTCAGTTGAACAGTTAATTCCTCGGCACTTGAAGCAGATGTAGCAATGGTTGTGTCATCTGCATACATAAATATGTTATTTGAACTGACATATCTAGGCATATCATTAATGTAGCATAGAAATATTAATGGTCCCAATATTGAACCCTGAGGAACCCCAATATCAATATCACCATAATCTGATCGTGTGTCACTAAGTTTAACGAGGATCTTCCTAGAATGTAAATAAGATGACAACCATAATGCGAACTGACTCCTAAAACCAAGATTTTTTAGCTTCTCTATAGCAACTCTTACGTTTATGGTATCAAATGCTTTTGAGAGATCAAAGAAAAGTGCCCCCACAAAATCTCCCCGATCCAGTGCGATGTGAATGAAACTAAGCAATTCAGTGGTAGCACTCTCTGTTGATCTACCAGGTAGAAATCCGTGTTGGTTGGAACATAATATATTGTATTTACTAAGGAAACTATACATTCTTTTGTATACACATTTTTCATAAATTTTACCCAAAATAGTAGGGACCGTAACTGGCCTGTAATTATCTAAAACTGAATTATCCCCACTTTTGAATATTGGAGTTACAACTCCCACCTTCAAGCTATCTGGAAAAATACCCTGTTCAACTGATAAATTTATTAAATTTGCAAGGGGTTGCGCTATATATTCACTGATACACTTTATTAATTTTGTTAATATGCAATCAATACCTACCGAGGTAACATTTTTCAAGGAGCCAATAACTTCTCTAACATCATACTCATCTACAGAAAAAAAATAAAAGGATTTATCTACATGTTGTGCGGTATAATGATCAAAATTGGTATTTTTAAAAATATTTATGATTTTATTTTTAGGACAAGTAGTAAAATGCTCTACAAAAGCGTTTGCCATCTCATATTTATTAGTAATAATTTTATCAGCAAGTTGTATTTTATCATAATTATTATGTTTTACCGTCTTACCTATTTTTTTATTAACCGTACGCCATATAAACTTCTGCTTTTGCTGTATAGTATTCTTACATTCCAAACTATTTTGAAAAAAACTCTTTTTTGTTTCGTTGATTAGTTTGACATACTGTTTCTTTTTTTCTTTATATTTTAAATGAATATCTATGTTTTTAGAATTATGTGATAGCCAAAAAAGACTTCTCAAATCATTTCCCTCTTGTATTATATCATTTGTTATCCAACTATTTTTAGACTTATTGCAAATTCTTTTTGTAGTCATTGGGCAAGATATGTCAATATGGTACGTGAGTATGTTCAAAAATGTTTTCAAATGCCAAATTCGCATTATCGAGATATTCGTAAACCTGTTCAAAATTTTCAGTAAAAAATCTGTTTTGTAAAGTTAATAAATTCGATTTGGAAAGATTTCTGAATGTTACGTTTTGACTTATTTTAAATTGCTCTTTTTCTGGTTTAGCATGTATTAACAAAAACTCCAAACCAAAATGATCTCCCAAAATAAAATCTTTTGTAGTTTCTTCATATTGATGTGACCAGTTTGTAAGAAAATAATCTAACTTAGTTTTATATTCGATCAGCGCAGTAGCCCAAACAGTAGCTAGTTATTTAAATTTAAACGATGCAAGAGCATACACGGGCCACTCTTTACGACGAACTTCAGCAACACTTTTAATTGATGGAGGCGGAAATCTAGAATGCCTCAAACGACATGGAGGCTGGAAATCAAGCACGATTGCCGAAGGATATATAGAGGATTCAATAAGAAATAAGAACGATAATGCTCAAAAAATTTTAAACCCTCATGATTCGCCAACATCGGGAATGATTGCTGAAAGTTGTTCTCGACCATCCGTATCATCAACAATTACCAATGCGTATCAAGAGTCGGGAACATTTTTGCAGGGTTTCAATTTTGGAAATGCCTCATTAACTAATTGTACTTTTATTATTACTATAAATAAAATTGATGTTTAATTGTTGTTAATGACATTTGTATTGTTGCTTTGTGACATGTTTCATATTGTTGCCATGACAACATTTTTCCCTTCGCCGTAAGGAAATGGGAAAAAAAAACCGCTGCCGGCGGAGACATCAAACTTTGACAGGATCAAGTTAGATAAGTAATGTCATCATTATTTGACGTTTAAAGAAAAAAATATTTAAGTAGAATTGCCGAAACACAAAAATGAAAATCTATAAAACGACGATAAGATCAATAGTAGAATATGCTGCAGAAACATTTATATTAACAGAATTATTTATATTAGAGAAGAAGAACAATTGAAAGTTTTTAAGAAGAAGATTATCAGAAAAATACTGGGACCAAAGGAGAAAAACGACGAGGATGCAAGACAATGGATAAATTACGAAATACAAAAAAAGAATAGGTCAAGAGAACATATAAAAGCCCAAAAAAGCCCATAATGAGAAGATAAAAGAGCAATCCGCTAAGAGTTATAAGGGAATAGATACCACCAGGTAAAAGAACCAAAGGTAGACCTAAACACGTGTTGTCTCCATCACGAGATAGAGACAACACGTGGAAGAAGACTTTAAGGAGTATGGAAATTAGAAATATAGAAAGGATAATCAAAGAGAGAGAAGAATGGATAAAAATATTGCAAACAGCTAAGTCACACCAGAAACTTTAAAACTTCAAGGTCTTTAAGTTAAACAGCTTTAGTTTCTTCGGGGGCGTATAGCTTGTATATATAACACGTAAACTAAAATATTTTATATTAATTACATTTACAGTGAATTATTCGCTTGTAAAGTAAATACCTAAACATTTTTTGATTGCCAAAAGAAGCAATATTTTTTCAGAATTAACGTCATTGTTTTATCTGTAACACGTAACAATTTGTACAATACTGCTAATCTAATATAGTTTTGTAATTACTAGGATATATGCAAATGCACAAATCAAAAAGTTTCGTAATCATTGTCCATGCAATTTTAATTGCTAGCAGCCTATTAAAAAGTTAGCTCAATATGCACCCGTGCGTACACACTTCCAATACAACCAGTATTGTGCAACTCCCACATGTAGTTATGCCCTGTTTCTGTTTGCGTGTACGAACGTATGAATTGGCAGTTTATTTTCGGGACATTTTGTTACTATTTATTTTCATGAAAAAAATGTTAATCACCGAACAACACGATATTTCTTTGCTGTCGAAAATGTCATCAGTTTGTAATTTCCTGTATACATGGGAATGTTTATGATTAAACAAATTTAAGGCAGACAAGTTTTACTCTGCTTGTATATTTAACAATAAAAACTATAAATGAAATGAGGTTGAATGCTCGAATAAATAAACTTTGAAAATAAGGCTATTATCGAGCACAAGTTAATTAAATCTAGCCCAAGTACTTTCGCTTAAAATAGCATCTTCAGGGGCATCTGAAATAAGCCAAGAAAACGTTTTTTAGATGAAGTAAATTAGTTAACTTCGATAAAAAACTCAAAGTTAATGGATGAGAAAAAGTTTTTGAGATTAACGTTTCAGACTTACTTCGTCAAAATGTAAACTATCCGGCAAGTGTAGAATGTGGAAACATTAAAAATAACATAAAATTGTACAAAACACTACACTAAAACGAGGACAAACAGTTTAAAATGACTTAAAGATTCTACGCTACATTCTCTGTCAGTATCTGGAGGGATAATGATCTAAGCGGAAATGATACGGTGACATGTGACATATGACAACTTTGATAGGCAGTCAAAGTTATGGATCTGTGATCAGCAAATATTAAAATTCTGTATAAGTTGTCATTGGCCAAAGGTCCAACTAGAACTACTACTGAAAAATCAGCTGATGAAGTATGACATATAGAATATTTTGATTTAAACTAGATTGCATAATCCAGATCCCACACTCACACCCGTCTGTAATAATAAGGTTGTAGGTTTGAGGATAAATGAAGTGTACATAAAGTGTGAATGAAAGAAATAGACCAAACGATCTATTGGATAGTGGGTAGTTGACTACAATAAAATGGTCTACCAGGCACTGTCAATACTGCAAAACGAGAAGAAAATTGACTATGAAATTGAAATATTAAAATTAAATCAGAATTGAAAGCACTGTGTATATGGGTATAGTTCAAGTAGTTCAGTTCAACCTCAAGCCAATGGGGGAACTATAAAACTAATATGTAATAGCATTACTAAAGACCAACTGACCAACAGGTGTTGAAATATAAAACTGTGGAATTAGTATATATAGATTATGCAGAGGTATGAAGAGTGAAATCAACTCCAACTGTGGATCAATTGACTCTGAGCAAGCTAGTTGTGTAAATTGTTAAATACAATAGTAATGCTGAACAGAGCTTAAAATTGGTAGAATCTTAATGTATAAACTCAGTGCAGGAAGTCTAGACAGCCGAGCTGGGTCCACTACGAGGTGAAGCTGTAATAAAGTTTTTAAAAATATGTTTAAATTTAGTACAAATTTGAGTATTAAGACAATGAGAGTTTCCATTCGTTTCCTTTGTGATCTCAAAATCTTCCAATAGATCCAACTCCAAATAGTTTTTCTTTCTACTGATGTCATGCAAAATAGATGACCCAGTATTGATGTTGAAATTGTGTTTGCCAGACTCTAAATGTTGACCAAAACTTGAAGAGTTTGGTCTTTTTAAATGTTCTGATATTCTAGTAGTTAGCTTTCTAATGGTTCTGCCTACATAAGAGCCATCACAATCATCACACTTTAATTTGTAAATACCACTTTTGTCAAGTGTGTTCAGCCTGTCTTTGGTGTTAATTAAAAAGGAACCTACAGTGTCGTGTGACTTAAAGGAAATTTTGATGTTTTCAACTGCAGAAGTAAAAAGTTTAGCTATTTTATTAGAAATGTTACTAATATAAGTAAAAGAGAAATATCTGATGTTGTTAGAAGCATTTTGTTGGAGAGGACTTTGCGATGAATATGCAAGCTTTTCTGTAATTTTAAGTTTGGCTCTATTTAGAAGCTTATGGATAATGTTGGGATCATAACCATTATTTAAAGCAATTTGTTTGAGAGTGTTGAGTTCTACATTAAAGTTATCATTTAAAAGTGGAAATTTAAGTAATCTGTGAATATAACTATTTAAAGCAGCCATTTTATGTTGGGTTGGATGGTTAGATGTCTCATGTATAACATGATCTGTTTTGGTGGGCTTTCTGTGAATATTGTACTCAAGAGAATCTTTATTGCGAGATATAGTCATATCCAAGAAGTTCAACTTATTGTCAGATTCTGGTTCCAAAGTAAAAGAGATGTTAGGATGAAGGTTATTAAGATCTTCCAGAATCTGTAAAGCATCATCTTGGGATCCTTGTATCAGAGCGATACAATCATCAACATACCTTGACCAAAAAATTATTTTGTTGTTGTTGTTAACAAATTTCTGTTCTAAGCTGTCCAAAAAAATATCAGCTAAAAAGGTGATAATGGAGAACCCATTGCTAAACCTGTCGGTTGTTTGTATATTTTTTGGTTAAATTGGAAGAAGTCTTGATCAAGACAGAATTTGAGCATAGTTGAGATAGCATCTTTGTCCTTAGGCGGTATGTTGCAGTTGTTTAAAAGGTTGTGTACCAAAGGTAATGTTTCATATCTTGGTACAGAAGTAAACAAATTGGAAACATCAGGCTGTCTAGACTTCCTGCACTGAGTTTATACATTAAGAATCTACCAATTTCAAGCTCTGTTCAGCATTACTATTGTATTTAACAATTTACACAACTAGCTTGCTCAGAGTCAACTGATCCACAGTTGGAGTTAATTTCACTCTTCATACCTCTGCATAATCTACATATACCAATTCTACAGTTTTATATTTCAACACCTGTTGGTCAGTTGGTCTTTAGTAATGCTATTACATATTAGTTTTATAGTTTCCCCATTGGCTTGAGGTTGAACTGAACTACTTGAACTATACCCATTTACACAGTGCTTTCAATTCTGATTTAATTTTAATATTTCAATTTCATAGTCAATTTTCTTCTCGTTTTGCAGTATTGACAGTGCCTGGTAGACCATTTTATTGTAGTCAACTACCCACTGTCCAATAGATCGTTTGGTCTATTTCTTTCATTCACACTTTATGTACATTTCATTTAGCCTCAAACCTACAACCTTATTATTACAGACGGGTGTGAGTGTGAGATCTGGATTACGCAATCTAGTTTAAATCAAAATATTCTATATGTCATACTTCATCAGGTGATTTTTCACTAGTAGTTCTAGTTGGACCTTTGGCCAATGACAACTTATACAGAATTTTAATATTTGCTGATCACAGATCCATAACTTTGACTGCCTATCAAAGTTGTCCTATGTCACATGTCACCGTATCATTTCCGCTTAGATCATTATCCCTCCAGATACTGACAGAGAATGTAGCGTAGAATCTTTAAGTCATTTTAAACTGTTTGTCCTCGTTTTAGTGTAGTGTTTTGTACAATTTTATGTTATTTTTAATGTTTCCACATTCTACGCTTGCCGGATAGTTTACATTTTGACGAAGTAAGTCTAAAACGTTAATCTCAAAAACTTTTTTTCATCCATTAACTTCGAGTTTTTTATCGAAGTTAACTAATTTACTTCATCTAAAAAACGTTTTCTTGGCTTATTTCAGATGCTCTGAAGATGCTATTTTAAGCGAAAGTACTTGGGCTAGATTTAATTAACTTGTGCACGATAATAGCCTTATTTTCAAAAAAAAAATAAATTAAAAGTATGTCGAATTTTTAGTCAATATTTTTAAGGTTACTTGCCTTTTTATTTGTTCGAAACTTTTTTTTCACTTTTTTCGTTTATTTCACACCCAGGTAGAAATAAAATATAAAGACAGAAAGATACTACATCCCCAAAATTATTTAATCTCTGTTTATAGAATGACTTCAAGAAATTAGAGTGGAAGGAAAGGGCTATTCAAATTAATGGAAAATACTAAAATTATCTGCAACATTGTGATAAAGTAATTCTGATAGCTGATATTTTTTTTTTCTACTCTGAAACATGCAATGCATCTTTTATTTGGCTCTGGTATTCCCAGGGGTATTGTATCACAACGACTTAAACCCTCTCATATCAACAACAATTTGCAAAAGTTACTTTTCTGTGCTAGAGTACGCCTATAAGACCCTGATTAGATTCATTGAGATCTATTTGGAACAAATCCAGATTTCTCACTGTGGTCCCCTCTGTGATCATTTCCTTTACTGTTTTATTTATTGAATTCCTCTATTCTGAATCTATATATGTATGTAAATTCAAAAAAGTTGTTCATTGATAAGCAAGACCTGTTCTGAAACACATCGTTTTAATTAATTACTGTTAAACTGGGAATAAGCCACAATTAAAGATAAAAATACGTTTATTGACGTTTCAATTTCCACTTCGAAAATCGTTTTTTTCGAAAACCAACACACACCAATAGATATTTAAATTTAAAATCAAATCACAATATTAATGTAAAAAAGGGAATAATTAAATCCTTATACGATAGAGCCAAAATTACTTGTTCTAACGAAAATTCGTTCTTGGAGGAGAAACATTTGTTAACATCTGTTTTATTAAAAAATGATTATCCTTTATCGTTTATAAATAAGGAATTTTCAACAATCGATCGAATAGAACAGAACAACTTAGAACGAGATCCTACAGCATACACAAGGAATAATATGAGGAAAATAACAATACCGTACATAAAAGGATTATCAGAAAAACTTAAAAGGATAGGAAATAAATTCAACATTTCAACAACATTCAAAACAACAAACACGTTGAGATCTATTTTGTCCAAAACCAAACCTAACAATGAACAAGAAAGGAATTAACAACAAAGAATTGCATTTATAAAATACCTTGTGAATGCGATCAGTTTTATTTAGGTGAATCATCAAGGCCATTAAATGTTAGAATAAGTGAACATCAATCTTATATTAAAAATAGAGAATTTGATAGATCTCAAATCTGTAAACACGCATGGGATAATGAACATAGGGTTCAATGGAATAATTCAAATGTAGTCCTAAAAGAAACGGATGGTAAAAAAAGAAAAATCAAAGAAGCGGCTCTAATTATGCTAAATGAGGCCAATTGTGTCGCAAATTCCTCAGCAGAATGTAGTAGGATCTGGTTACCAATATTGAAAGAGGAAGTTATTAATAAGAAAATACCAGTATTAGTAAGTCAGTAACATATAGAGGATACGTCATTTATGTTTTTTAAATAACGTAACATATAAAATCAGAATTTTGATGTTTGTTGAAGCTAAACTAAATTCACGAACAAGTACTTACAATGTCGGGATAGTATTATGAGGTTTTTTCCTAGTTTTTCCCTCATAATTTACTATGGAATCACTAACAAGAGAATTTTACTGTCATCATGTCATGTGTTTGTCTTTTTAAAGACAAATTACATGCTATGATTTTTTCTGACGGATATTCTCAAGTTAAAGTTGATTTCATGTAATCGAATGAACTATCTTATAAGTAAAGTCGTCCCAGGAGCGCAACTCAACAATATTGGCAATATCATTTTAAAGTCGTCTACTTTAAAATGCATAATGTATGTCTGAATTGTCAATATAAATGAGTCAGATAAAATTAAATTTATAGAAGAATTTTTCACTATGTAACAAAAAACAAAATTTGTTTAATTTACTGTTTGTATTTTGAGAACGATTTCCGAAGTGGAAATTGAAACGCCAATAAACGTATTTTTATCTTTAATTGTGACTTATTCCCAGTTTAACAGTAATTAATTTACAATGCCACAAGAAAATAGCTTCAGAACAACATCGTTTTAATGTCTGATACCACAGTTTTTTTGTTTTAAAAATATATCAACAATGCAAATGTACACTGTATTCATAAACAGAATTTATTTTACAACCTGTATCTAAAAAAAGATTTTCTTCTTACTTCTTACTGAAATATTCAGCTTTTAGGTTATACCTACTTTAAAATATGTCAATCATCTGTCAGGTTACAATAATATGAGCGATTTACATACTATTTATATTCAAGTTACCCTCCAAGAAGAGTAAAAAGCTGGAAAACAAAAAAAGCAGACGCTACGTCAGAAAATAAAAAATGGAATGACGTCCGCAATTTGGATTTTCCGAGAGACTTCAAGTTACGAAAGATTTTTCAGTATTTTTTAATATTAAATAATTACCATACGTGTATATAAAAAGTTACTTTTAAAGTTTTTTAATAAGAAAGAATAAAAATGTGTAGTCGCTTAAAAAGTTTTTGTATTTTACTATGTTTTTGTTGTAGAGTAGGTAGGAACAGTATACAGAAGTGTCCCAGATAAAGTTGCCTCCATCTATTTATCTTTCGTCAACAAATTCAAACAAATACCACCTTTAAACCAGAAAAATTAAATTAATATATTTTTAAACGAACTTTGAAAAATAAGGCTATTATCGAGCACAAGTTTAATTAAATCTTGTAAATCTTGCCCAAGTACTTTCGCTTAAAATAGCATTTTCAGGGGCATTTCGTCAAATATGAGCTATTCAGCAAGCGTAGAATGTGAAAAACATGAGTAATAACATAAAATTATACAAAACATTACACTAAAACAAGGACAAACAGTTTAAAATTACTTAAAAGATTCTACGCACTACATTCTTTGTCAGTATCAGGAAAGAGACCATTCTCCCTCCTGATACTGACAAAGAAAAGCTGCAGAAGGAGCACTCTTCTCTAACACTCAAAGACAAAGTCAAAAACTATGGTGAAACAAAGAAATAGAAGCACTCGTAGAGGAGAAAAAGCAAGCGTATATTAGTTGGCTGAGCAGTAAAAAATAAAAAGATAGAGAAGAATACCTGGAACTCAAAAGAATAACAAGAAGAACAACAGTAAAAGTAAAAAGAGAAATGTGGGATAAGAAGTGCCAGGAAATTAATACCTACTTGGGAGGCAGAAAATGTCAGAAACATGGAAGTTCCTCAGTAAAATAAGAACTAACGAAAGGAAGAGCACAACCATTCAATTAATATCCACACAAAAAAGGGGAAAAGTACTATGGGGAACTACTGACAGAAAATAGACGCAAATACTTGACTCAATTACCAACAGAGGTTAATATTGAAAGAGAAGATATAACAATACAAGTGACAGAAATTAGAAAAGCTATAAAAGAACTGAAAAACGGTAGGTCTTCAGGACCAGTGGATATCCCAGCCAAACTAATAGAATGTGGATCACAAAAGTTTGAAACCGTCACTTGGTGCATAATTCAATTTATCAACGGTTCTCCCGTACCCGACGAGTGAAAAATTGCTTATATTTCGTCGATCCATAAGAAAGGAGATAAGCTTAAATGTGAAAACTATAGAGGGATATCAGTCACTAGTACATTTAGCCGTTTGTATGGACGAATAATTAGAGACCGCATTGAGAAGGAATACAAACACCAAGAGGAAGAAGAACAATCCGGTTTTCGCACAGGAAGAAGCTGTCCTGATAATATCTTCTGCCTCAAACAACAAACAGAAAAAAAAAGCACAAATCAAGAAACCCACCTCATGTTTATTGACTTGCAGAAGGCGTACGATACCCTTCCTGTAAACAAACTCTGGAACGTGTTACAACAGACGAATATTAGTGTCACCTTAATAAAAACCTTAAGAAATTTGTATGAAGGGTCAACATCACAAATAAAAGCTGGAAACAGACTATCGCAAAGCTTCCTGGTTAATAAAAGTCTACGTCAGGGGTGTGGTGTATTACCGACCTTGTTTAAAATATATGTTGCAAAAGCATCGAAAGAGTGGAAATGAAAATGCAGAGACATGGGGGTAGACCTTGGAGAGATTTACTCGTATACATTGCAGTTTGCTGATGACCACCTTATAGCAAACGATAAAGATGATCTAAAGTATATGACAAGGAAATTACAAGAAAAATATAGAAAGTGGGGCTAGAAAGTAATACAGAAAAAACAAAATACCTGCTAATAAGTACCGAACTATCAAACATCACATTAGAAAATAACGAAATCATCATGCCCTGCAACCATTACACATACATAGGAATCGTTTTTGATACAACGGAGAAAGATGATGAAGAAATAAAGAGAAGAATAACAAAATCCAGAAAAGCAATAGGTTATCTAAACAGCGTACTGTGGAGTCATGAAATAGGAAAAAGAAGACAACACAATATCTACGAATCTCTTATTAAAAGCAGTCTATTGTACGGAGCAGAAACTGGGCGAATAACCGAAAACAACAGAAGAAAACTGAAGGCAGTAGAAATGGCGCTTTTAGAAGATCAGTAGGAGTGTCACGCAGAGAGAGAATACGTAATGATGAGATAAGATAGCGAATAGAGGTTGACGGCTGTCTAACAACAGACATAGAAAGAAAACAGCTGATGTGGTACGGACACGTCCAGAGAATTTATAACTCAATACTTCCAAAATAATTATGCAATGGGTACCACCAAACCGCAGAAAGAGAGGAAGACCCAAGAAATCTTGGAGAGAGGGAGTAATGAAGGCGATGAGCCCAAGAGGTCTTAGAGAAAGCCAATGCGATGATAGAGTGTCATGGAAATTAGGCACCGGCCAACGTCGCAAGACGTTTTAAAACCGATTGATATATATATATATATATATATATATATATATATATATATATATATATATATATATATATATATATATTGTTATGATATGTAAAATCGAGAAAAATATTGGTTTGCTTAAAATATTTCAACGTTCAAAAACATTAAAATAATTCAGATAAGTCAAACAATAAACTACAAACATTTCGAAGAATGAAAGCCTTTTAATTTTGGATTACCTGTATTTAACAAAACGTAAGATATGCATAAATTATTTTCTTTGTTAAAATATATTTGTATGACGTGAATAAGCTTAAGTGAAATAAAAGACAATTGAACCGGGTTTTCCATTAATTTTGAAGGTTCACGTACGTAGAACAAAATTTTAAGAATCATTATATGAGATATTGTTTATTGAAAAACATTTGAGTGTGAATTTTATTTTATTATTTTTATTTCAATATATAGTGTTATATCATATGTGTTTTTGTTATTATTCCAGTATTCTTTGGACCTTACCTTTCACATGTGAAGCATAGATATTGAAGCACGAATTTAACCCTGAGATAAGAGAATTAAAAAGTGTGATAGAGTCATAATCATATCATTTAAATAATTTTAATTAATTAATTAATTTATTAGCTAATTAATTGCTTGGCGCACCAAGACTTTAAATATCTCATTAATATATATATATATATATATATATATATATATATATATATATATATATATATATATATAGAAAACGTAATAGGTATATCGCCCCTATATCACCATTATTATGATTTCCTTTCGTCTGACCAAAATGAAGATTTGTTAGAAGCAGAATTGTTAGAGTAACATCATTCTAGTTGTTTCATGTGTATCAAAAAGTGTTTTTTTGTCATAATCTGACAAGTCACATAAAAAATGTTAATTATATTTTTTTTAGCATACCAATGGAAATTTTATGTTTCTTTGTAGTTTGTATTATAGATTATTACAAACTTGTTTTAATAATTAAACCAGTCAAATGTAGAATAAATATGTTTCTAATTTTATAATTTGTATTTAAACTTTATAACTGATTTACTCCCGATCACCGTTTGGTGGCTTATTATAATCTGAACTATTCAGTAAGTTACTGTTTTGAAGGCACTGTGAAGGTTAACGCCTTTTACAGTTTTTACATTGTTTTGCTTATCGAACAGATTATTTTTATTCATTACTTTGGCTATATTTGATCTACTATTCACTTCTAATTAATTCTAGCTTTTATTTTATTGCTATTATTTTGAAATTTTATATTTTACTAACAAAATAAATTTACAAGCTGCATATATTAACCAGTCAAAAACATTTACTGAAAATTTAAAACTAAAGCATGTCACATCCACTAGAAAGTTTGGACAATAAAAATAACTTTTAGTTAATTTAAAAGTTCATTTCTCGAAGAACGAAACCATTTGAATACCCAGCAGTGATTGCAAGTGCCGACCTGCGAGCGAAAACAAAATAAAGTTGACATCGATAGACTTAAATCTTCTCCATACAACTCCATTACGTGCGAATATCACTTCCGGTAATGTTGTAGAATGGAAAATCTTTCCAGGGAATAAAGAAAATACGGAGAAAGGTTAAAAACATGTTTCAGGTAAGAAAGTTACTACCAGGGACGATTCAGCACTTTTAAAGGAATTTACATATCTGTTTGCGAGGCTAATCAATATCAAATAATTTGGAGTAATAATTCCATCATCAAGTTAAAAGCCTAAAATAAGTATGAACCAGACTTCTTTCTTTGAAAATAGAAGAATCATTTTTTTTTTATTTAAAGAAAAACTCGCATCCACCTAATGGTTATTAGGGACAAATCTATATAATTTTACAATAATAGATATATTACATGGTTACAAAAAAAAATCCTACAAAATAGTACTAAAAAGTCAGCAATTTTGTACAACAAAAAAAAAAAAAAATAAAGTCAAATCTTATGGAACACATTGATGGCTTTTAAATAATCTATTAAGTTCTTTGAGTATCTATTTTGACCTAGCACAACTGAAAAGTTTGAATCTATATTATAAACAGATTGTTGATGTTTAAATTTGTCACATTCAAAGATATGCTTTACTGTTAAGGTTGAATTGCAGTACTCACATATTGGTGAGCTACATTTAGAAAAAAGATAAGAGTGTGTGCGTCTAGTATGGCCTAATCGTAATCCGTTAACTACACTCTGTTCATGACAATTTTTGTAAAAAGATTTAGTTCCTTTAACTGTATCTTTAATTTGTCGTAGTTTAGACGTTGATATTTGCCATTCGTTATGCCAGACTTCTAAGATTTTTGCCTTAATAGAAATCTTCAAGTCATCTGGACCTCACTTTAATATTATTTCTGATTTCGCACTAGACACTGCACTACGCGCACTTAAGTCTGCTTCTTCATTTCCAGGGATACCCACGTGAGAAGGAATCCATATGAAGTCAACCGTTCTTCATTTTTCTTGACATGTGTGAAGTTCTGATTTGATCATTTTTTCAATTGGGTGTTTAGGATATACTCGTTGAATTGAAGTAATCGAACTCAGAGAATCAGAAAGAATCACCGCTTGAACGATATTGGTATCATTAATAAACTTAATTGCTCGGTAAAGAGCGAATAATTCGGCTGTATATATGCTACAGTGGGGAGATAGAGAAGAATTATTCAAAATAGTGGAAGTGTATACTAAACCCATCAAATTTTGGGTAGTATATATTTAAAAAATATATTTTAGTTGTTATAATTTAACATAACTATTTATTATATGGTGCAGATAAATCAATATTAATCGTAGGTAATTCGCAAAGCTCTGTTTTATTTACTATTTAGTTTGTTTACTATCAATATTGGCTATGAGTACGTGTGCTTGGTTGTAAAGTAATTTCCAGCCACTTTTAGTCTGTCAAAAACTAACTAACTTCGCAAAAAAATAATTACTAAATTCACTAGAAAGTTTGGACTGGGAATAGCGAACCGAGCATAAATGTCATGTTCAAAAGAATGACGTATGCATTAGGCACCCTATGTTACTCTTTGTCGTATGGAGTGTGGTCTAAAAGGTGTATTTGTGACTTATTAGCTCAGATATATGATATTGCCATTTATGTTGATCAAATCTAGGATAAGGTGAAATTAAATTGTCAATATCTGTAGCTAATATAAGACCTCATTTTTAAATGAAATTGTTTTTGACTGCTCGAATAAATTGACTAAAGGTTAAAAATCTTCCGGCTAAAGAAATTAAAATTAAAACCTATGGGATTAAATTTAACATCAGAAGGTTGAGCTCGTCAGAGACTTGAAAAGAATAAAAGTACAGGAGATGACTAAAGAGGGGGGGAGTTTAAGGAAAAATAAGTGAATTATACAACAAATTAGAGATAATAGAGTTTCCTCATGTTAAATCATCTAGCACCCTAAGCAAAATCTATTTTGGTTATATTAAATTCGGTTTATAAAAACCATGAACTTGATGGATGAGTGTGCTATAATAAGTTGTTGACTAAGAGAGGGGATTAGTAGTTGAGTAAGGATTGTTTTATTATTATTTTTAATTACAAATTGGGAAGGTGAGAAAAGATGGACCTGTGTCTGAGAAAGGGAAATAGTGAATTCTGTTAAATTGTTGAACTGTGAACATAATAAAACTTTACATTGTTGTGGTGTGGAAGTGAAGCCGATTTTAAATTTAAAATAAAATACAGGGTGTTCCATTTAAAAAAACATAAGTTTGGTCTGCCACCATCTTATGGAACACCCTGTAAGATTGTAACTAATTTTAAAATGTGGAGTTTAAAGCTGCCTACAATTTTTGTGTGTTTGAGTGATTACTGAGTTTAAAACTAATGAGTAGATGGTTGATATATGAAATGACAGAAAAATAATAAAAGAAAGTAAAATTGACAGGAATATGATGTAGGCATGAAGAGTAGAAATAATGATGAAATAGTAAAGTATGGTGGACATGGGTAGTTATGAAGTTAACAATAGGGTCGGAAAAAGGGGGGTGTGACAATAGTGTAAAGAAAGATGTGGTTTAAAAAGACACAATTAGTGAATAGGAATAAAGGTGTGGACGTTTATAGAGGACGATTGAAGCAAAGAAGGTATGGTAAATTAAGAAATGTGGGCTATGAGAAGAGTTGTCAGTGTAAGGGTTGAAAGTCACGGTTGAAAGATACATGGCGATTGACGCAGTTGGGGCTTCTTTGCTTTTCTTTAACTATTTCCAAGTCTTCATACAGATCTAATTTTGGAAAGTTTTTTGGAGGAATATTATGTAACAGATAAGACAGAGAAAACCCAGATCGGCAAAATTAGTGAAAACGAGTGGCAAGAATACTACGTAGAACTACTTACAGAAAACTGTCCCCAATTTCAGGAAGAGAATACAGAACATGCAGGAAATGGTACATACGACCAGATAGAAATAAGTCTGACAGAGGGATACCAAACGAACTAATTAAAAACGGAGAGAAAAAGTTATTCCGCATGCTACACAGAATGTTCGAAAGAGGACTAAATGGAGAGGAAATACCTGCGGAATGGACACAAGCATACATCCCATCCATACATAAAAAAGGAAATAGGAAAAAATGTGAAAACTACAGAGGAATTAGTATAATATCGTCGGTAGGTAGACTTTACGAGAAAATTATCAAGGAAAAACTAGAAACTGAAATAATAGGAAAAATTGGAGAAGACCAAGCAGGGTTCACAATAGGAAAAATCATGCGTAGATCATACGTACACATTAGAATAACTGATAGAGAACAAAATGGCAAAAGGTAGACCGGTCCATCTGGCGTTTGTTGATCTAAAAAAAGCATACGACTCAATACCTAGAGTCAAATTATGAGAAGCAATGAATAATCTCGGAATCCGACAAACACTAATAAAAGCAGTTAAAGCACTGTACAGAGAAAACAAAGTAGCTATTAAATGTGGAAATAAAGCCTATAATCCATTTAAGATGACAAAAGGACTTCTACAAGGCTGTGCTACGTCAACTACTCTGTTTAAAATATTCTTGGAAAAGACACTCAAACCATGGAGGAGAAAGTACGAAGGAATGGGCATACCAGTAAGAGACGAATACCTATACACCTTAAGTTTTGCCGACGATCAAGTAGTCATCGCACAAGATGAAGAAGATCTCAGCTTTATGCTTAGAAAACTAGAAGTAGAATATAAAAACAACGGAATGGAAATAAACTTGGAGAAAACCGAATACCTAACAACAGAAAACAAGGATAAGAGAAACCTAGAGATAGACGAGGGAAGACAAGTAAATGAAACAGATAAATTCAAGTATTTAGGAACCATAATATCGAACCAGGGAACAACAGAAGAAGATATAAACAACAGACTAAGACAAACAAGAAACTATATAAGACAACTAAATTCAGTGCTGTGGGATAAGAACATTACGATAAAGACAAAAAAGAGAATATATAATACCCTGACAAGAAGTATCCTGACATATGGGTCCGAAAATTGGACAATAAACAAGAGAAATAGAGGTAGAATAAGAGCAGTAGAAATGGAGTCCCCGAGAAGAAGCTGTAGACTGACAAAAAGAGACAGAATTGAAAACGCAGAGATTAAGCGGAGAATGGGAGTGCAATCAGACATAATCGACTATATAGAGGAGAAGAGACTATCCTGGTACGGCCACGTCAGAAGAGCGGACAGAGGACGCTGGATAAACAAAATTACAGAATGGAGCCCGATCGGAAAAAGAAAGAGAGGAAGACTCCCAAGGTCATTCAGAGACGAAATCGACGAGGCTATGGAGAAAAGAACCCTGCGAGATGGAGACTGGAATGACAGGGAAAATTGGAGAAAACGGTTGAGTGAAGGAAGACAGTGAAAACTGTGGAAATCCTTAGTAGTAGTAGTAGTATGTAACAAGGAGACGTCTTCTGGGATATTAAGGTTATGTTTCTGTGGTGCGAGAAATAATGATTTATTTATTAAATCGAGTTTATTGGTCGATGAAACTAAATTTATATTATGATATTTTTCTTTAAATATTTTAGACCAGCCATGTACACTTTTATTAAGTCACGTACATGTACACTTTTATTAAGTCCAAATTGCTGAATTCCTCACTGTGAATTCATAGACATAAAGCAAAAGTCTTCCCGAAAAATCCATTTTCTCTCCTCCATCCCGTGGGAAATTCAAATATTTTTGTATTTCCTCCTCTCCCTGTAAAAACTCGCAGGTAACCTAATATATACATCCTTACATTTCCCATATACACCCACGAATAACGGGGGAAGTGTGAAATATACAAGATGAATAAAATTGTCACTATATTTCAGATATTAGAAAGGTAATATCAGAACTGTCTGCAGTGTATTTTATTCCCAGAAAGCGTGAATGATCGAAAAAAGTTGCTCCAGGGAAATGCGTTGTGCAGTGAAAACTTAGATGGAGATTGAAATTTATTTGGTTCTATTTAAAGTATGAATCAACTCACATTATAGATGATTGAAAACCTATGGTTTTGTGTTTTTTGACTTTTACTAAATGCAATTACTTGTTTACTACCATTTATTCAATAATACTGTAAATATTTAAACAAATTATAGGTATTATTAGCGAATAATATTTAAATAGACGTCCGTTATTTTATCGATAAAATCTGAAAAAATGTGTCTCCTCAATAACCTATAAATACGCATTAAAACTAATAGATTTTGTTTAACGAAGACATCGACTTCATAGAAGTCAAAAGACAAAGAGAAATACCCGACAATCCAAACGAAATCATCCCTCCTACATCACCGGAGGAGTTAAACTCGCCTAAAAAGGCACCTGGTTGTGATAAAATAACGAACAGGGCTGTAAAATACTTACCAGTGAGACCCATAGTCTTCTTCTTCTTAAGGTGCCGTGCATTTCTGCGTAGGCGTCCACCGTACATCGTCTTGTCAGGTGAGATGTTAAATATTCTGGTTTAAATAATTCTGTTTTTAGCAGCATTGCGAAGCATTTCATAGCTGTGGATTCCTGTCCATTGTCGAATATTGCGCAGCCATGACATTTTTTTACGTCCGAGACCTCTCCTACCCTCTATCTTCCCTTCGAGTATCAGTTGCTGAAAAGTGTATCGTTCTCCTCGTATAATGTGCCCCAAGTATGCAGTCTTCTTACTTTTCACAAATTCCCATAGTCTATCTAACAAATATAATCAAAGCGATGCTAAGATTCAAGAAATTCCCAATCAGATGGAAAGAGGCCCATGTCATAATGTTACCAAAGCTCGGAAAAGACAGCACATTTCCGCAAAACTACAGGTCACTAAGCTTACTACCTACAATCAGCAAGATTGTAGAGAGAATAATACTCAGCAGACTCCAAACTGAAACAGACTAGACGTGATAGCCGAAGCCTAATTCCGTTTTAGATCAGAACACTCCAGTGAGCTAGAAGTACTCAGATTAGCAGGGTACATAGCAGCTAGATTTATTGATAAACAATTCACAGAAGCTGCCTTCCTAGATATAAGCAAAGCTTTTGACAGAGTCTGGCATAAAGGACTGATCTATAAAATGAGAAGATACGGTTACAGCGGAGCAATGAAAAGACTAATCTCTTCGCACTTGAGCAATTGTAGTTTCAGAGTTCGGATAGGACAAGTCCTATCCGAACTCGGGAACCCGGAGACTGGAGTGCCACAGGGAGCGGTACTGTCACCTCTACTATACACGATATACACAGCGGATATACCTACAACACCAATTACACTACTAAGCCTATATGCCGACGACACAGCGATAGCGGCCAAACACAGAAATGTAGATATAGCAGTAAACAACAAACAGCGCTAAACGACATAGAAGAATAGAATTTAAAATGAAAAATGGCTATAAACTCCGAAAAGACACGGGCTGTACTTTTCAAAAAGAGCCACCAACAACCAGAAGAACAGGTGACTGTGCAAGACAATCTCATCGAGTGAAAAAGCGAAGCAAAATACCTCGGAGTAATCATGGACAAAGGCTTAACGTTTAGTAAACAATTAGACGCTATCGTACAAAAAGCCAACATGACAAGAGCGTCAATAAGAGGCCTAGCAAGAAGAAAAAGCAAAATCAGATTGAAAACTAAAATAAGATTAATAAATAGTATAATTCTTCCTATACCAACATCTCTTGCATGGGGACACATATGTAATACATCAAGAAAAAAAATACAAGCGGCACATATCAACAGCCTAAGAGAAGCAGTCAACGTTCCTCTTTAGATAACTACAACAAATCAGAGTGACTGATATAATGAAAGAAAAAGCTTGGACAAAGTTAGCGGAGATAGAGAACCATCCTAGTCTCATATTGCAAGAGATAATGAGGTACGACGAGGTATCTTTTCATAGATAGCAGCGCAAAAGACCCAAACAACAAATAGTAGAATAAAATCATAATACTAGAGAGAAAATCGACAATCACATCAGAGAGAAAACAAAACCCCAGAGATAAAACACTCCAAAAAACAACAACAACGCACAATGAAGATAGTTCGTAGCTCATAACACTTTTGGACAATCACTACATACAACGTGGATCCAGTTGCCTTAAAGAGGTTAAACTCTAGATTGTTGTATTGTCTCACATTTGTATATATTTTTCAATGTTATAATATAGATATTGTACTAATTATGATTTTTGTTTCAGGGCTACCTACAAAAAAAAAATTAAAAAACACACAAAAAATAGCCTCGCTCACCCAAAAAAATAAAAAGAAAAAACAAAACCGGCACAAATCAACAAAAAAACTAACAACAAAAAAAAAGGAAAAACCTGGGCACGTAGGGCACAACGCCTTGAGCACCAAGTCGCCGAACTGAGCATAGCTCAGAGCTGAGCCTTGAGGCGCAAGTAAGCAATTTTAGTTCGCGGATAAGCCAGAGTAAGATAACAGGAATATAGCAACAATGCGCTGTACTGAGTTTTGAATTCAATTAGGAATCCATGTTGGCGTTCTATTACCCAGAACATGAAGAGCATTTGGCTGATAATTAAGTCCCTATCGAGCATCAGAGTGCTATAGGGGGGAAATGAATGGTCTGGAGCACTGAGGAGCGGTGGAGTGATCCCTGTTTTTACTCAAGTTAATACACCTCATTGCAATGAATTGTTACACCCAAACGTATTGCTTAGGGGTGAACATTTCTCACAGGCTGGGTTTAATTAAATTTGCTTGCTTGCTTAGATTTTGTCCAAATGCGTGAATTCAAAGCAAGATGATGGAACGAAAAAGGCAAATTAAATATAGTCCATCTGCTACATCTTTGCACAAGTACATTATTCACGAATTAGTTTTTGTATTATGTCTCTTTCCTACTAACAGAAATTAAATCGACGAACTTAGTCCTCCCCTCCACTGTATCTGTAAAGCTGCGAAATCAATTCGTCCGAATTCGATCGAAAACAGACGAAAGATTCTAATACGTGATTTGAAGAGGAGCGCGTCCCGCGTCCACTTCCACTCAGTCCACTGAGCCCGTACCGTTCGTACGTTTTCGTCCGAATTCTGACGATGCCACATCAGCATGGTGGCATCCGACTGCGTAATAGTGCTAAACTTGGATCACGCGAGATTGACACAATGGACTGTGAACGGTTAATTTTTCGAGTTTG
The DNA here is from genome assembly GCA_918026665.1 of Diabrotica balteata. Classification (NCBI taxonomy): domain Eukaryota; kingdom Metazoa; phylum Arthropoda; class Insecta; order Coleoptera; family Chrysomelidae; genus Diabrotica; species Diabrotica balteata. The sequence goes on from OU898277.1 coordinate 167,258,703, forward strand.
GCATGAATTTGTTAAAAATGTATACGAATGTATTCTTTTTTATTCAAAAATATAAGAGTAGTGGTCATCGTCGATTTGGTACATCGTACCACAAATGTCCAAATTTCCCAAACTCGTTTCATTTTGCGTAAAAAGAATTTACCCACACATTTTTCGTCTATATTGCCTGACACGTCGATGAATCAAAGGAGATTGTCTCAAAAAGAAAACTTCGTTATCATAATCAGAAAGACCGTTCTGTAGAGCCAAATTATACCATAGATAGGACTGCGCCCCAAACTAGTCCCAAAGCTATATTTATAATCTGGCTAAAATGCTACGATTTATCAAATAAGTGAATTGCCCTCTGCATAGAATGAAAACCTCTGACCTCTGAAAGCTGGCAAATACATTTTGAATTATTGCAGGAATTTTTTTAAATAAATATTAGGCAATCATTTTTTGTTGTTTTAATGTTTGTATGTCCAATTTTGTTTAATTTAGTTTAATAGCAATAAATCAAATAAAAAATAAGTATAAAAGTACATTGTAATATTAGCCATTTTCTAATTCTTATAATCGACGTAAGTTTGGCTCACATGCTTTGGTTTTTTTGGTTTAATAACTACATTATAATCTTCTGCAAGTGCCATCTCGGAGGTCGGCCATCATCATAGCTATTCGGACTTTTGAGACGGCTGCTCTGAAAAGTTCATTTGTGTAATTCCGTACCTCTCAGGTTGCGCAGCCATGACATTCTACGACTCCCTATGCTTCTCTTTACTTGGATCTTTTCCTGCACATTCAGTTGGAGGCGAGTGTCGAAGGAGTAGGCAGATTGAGACCTCAGTGCCGAGAGACAGTTCTTGTATTTATATTACAGAACACGATACTGGTACGTTTCGAGTGAGGGGAGTAGGCAGATTGAGACAACTCGAACCGAACCGTATCCCTCTTGATAATGGCTCCACAATGGGAGCCGAAACGTCGAGCATTAAATTCTCAACGCGGTTCTTCCCGAGAACCTAGTGATTTTTATTCATTCATCTGACCGCGGAAATCTATTCGAACATATATATATATATATATATATATATATATATATATATATAAATATATATATATATATATATATATATATATATATAAAAATATATATATATATATATATATATATATATATATATATATATATATATATATATAAAGTAAATTTTCAATATTGGGTTTGCAGCAATAAAAATGATACGTGTACTCTTTTAAATTTTTATTCCGAGCTTTCGGACATGGTTATGTCCTTCATCAGGGAGCTACAAATGTGATGAATAGTTTGTTACAAGTTTGTATAATTAATTAAAGATTCGCTACTTACAAACTTAATGAGGTTGGATCATCAATGATTTTCTACCATGTCGATAAAACTTATCACAGTCTGTCATATTTTTACATAAAACTTATTCCTATATTTAAAATTTTTAAAAATTGCTTTACAATCACAAACACTTACTTATTATACACACATTTCTGACATTTTTATTCTTAATTTTATTATATCGTCATTAGTTTTTTCTCAAGACAATTCAGTGGTTTTTATTATTAGATACTAGTACCAAATTATAGGCCTATCCTATGTATTGTGGCTATATAAATTATTTTATATTTATTAATATCATAAAGAAGTGAAACTTTAACTTGTCAATGTTTCAACACAAAATTTTTTAAATTAACCTAAAGAAATAAGGTCATAATTCTAAAAATATTACAATTGAATATGATATTGTTTTGTATGACCCCAGTATCTGTGTGTATACAAAAATTACTAAATTTAAAAACAATTAAAAAAAAGAAGAAGAGAAAACTTTTATTTAATTTATTAAAAGTCAATTGATAAATTACTGTTTGTGTTATTGTTGCATTTATCCAGTAGTAACAAATAGGAGAACAATTCATTTAGATGACCAATATCCGTTCTATGATTCATTGCATTGTTATTTTGGCAAATGTAGGCCATTTCAAGAAAAAGTCTTTTGGTGATGTTACTTTCCTGTTCTACTACTTTGATGTTATTGTAATCTATCCGATGCCCATTTTTAAATGCATGTTCACCTAATGCACTTCTTTCTGGATGTAATCTATTGTCAGACTTGTGCGATATAATGCGGTCTTTAAGGCATCTTGATGTTTGACCGTAGTATACTTGTTCACATGATCCGCACGGTATACAATAAACAACATCCGTTAACGACAAGAGTGGGGATTGGTCTTTAAGTTTAGAAAAAACTTTGTTAACTGTTAGTACCGTTTTATATGCAATTTTGATATTATTAAGTGATGAAAAAATTCTACTAAGTTTATGCCCAATGTCCTTAATGTATGGAAGGGATACATATTTTATTGTCGTTTGTTTTTGTAAAGGATCTACAGGTCCAATTCTATCGTGTGATAAAGACATATTTTCCTCGTTTCTTAAATGACTAGTTAAAGTTTGTGGAGTGTTAAACAAAATTTTCTTCAGTAGTATACTTGGGTATGAGTTTTCAATGAATAGGTTATACAGGATTTTTAGATTTTTGGTATGGAAAGCGGTATCACTGATTTTAAGGACACGATTTTTCATTTCTTTAACTAAATTAAGTTTCATTGAATATTTATGGTATGACCAATAATTGAGATATCTTCCTGAACTGAGAGGTTTTCTATACCAATCAACTAGCAAATGGGTACCTTTTCGTATTAACTTGGTATCTAAAAAAGGTAATGAACCTGTAGCATCTTTACGTTCTAATGTGAATTGAATGTAGGGGTTGTAACTATTGAAATACCAAAGTATATCATTTATCCCCGTGCTTGGTAATGCTAATATTATATCATCCACATATTTTTTTATAAAATGAAATTTATAAGGTAGGACAAGGATGATGGTGTCTAGTATGTGGTCCATTACATAACAGGAAATTATTGGTGATATAGGGTTCCCCATAGGTGTACCAAAAGTTTGTTTGTAAAATTTTTTGTTAAATGAAAAATAATTATTTTCGAACAGAAAGGTTAACAGTTTGAAAAAAGTTTCTTTATCAATGTTACAATGTTGAGCAATAATCTCCCATTTATTACTAATGGCAAGTATACATATATTAAGATAAACATTGCTAAATAAGGATACTACATCTAGGCTCGCAATAACGTAACCTTCCGGTAATTGTGTGTTATTAAATAATTTATTAACTTGAAATGAGTCTTTAATATAGTATTCATTCTCACAATTGTATGCATTTGTTAAAATATCTGTTAAGTAGTTAGCAATATTTTCTGTAGGTGTGCCAATAGAGGCTAAAATTGGTCTAACAGATAATGGGGTTTTGTGTACCTTTGGTAGACAATAAAACTTTCCAGATATACCTTTATAGTTAGATAATCTCTTTTTAGTTGCTTCATCTAGTTTTTGATGTCAGAAATGTGTGTATAATTAGTAAGTGTTTGTGATTTTAAAGCAATTTTTAAAAATTTTAAATATAGGAATAAGTTTTATGTAAAAATATGACAGACTGTGATAAGTTTTATCGACATGGTAGAAAATCATTGATGATCCAACCTCATTAAGTTTGTAAGTAGCGAATCTTTAATTAATTATACAAACTTGTAACAAACTATTCATCACATTTGTAGCTCCCTGATGAAGGACATAACCATGTCCGAAAGCTCGGAATAAAAATTTAAAAGAGTACATGTATCTTTTTTATTGCTGCAAACCCAATATTGAAAATTTACTTCCTTGTTGTCAGCAAATACTTCTAGTTCATTATATATATATATATATATATATATATATATATATATATATATATATATATATATATAGATAGATATTGTACCTCCTTCGATACATTGTATTACTTTGAGGGCTTGTGAAATGTTTAAAATATTTCACAGTAAGCTCAAACTCATTTTATCAAACAATTCGATTATGGTCAGCCGTTTTCCTTCGTATCGAAATATCTTCATGACGGCATTTCCCGGAGAGTTATTGATATTGGTTTTAGCGATAACTTCTATTATCACGTAATACTGAAAAATTAAAATGTCACCGACCGAAGTGGTTTCCAGTTCTTTTTCCAGAAAAGCGAGACATGAAATGCGGTCACGAACCAACTGCAATGCGATATGAATCTGATCCACTCTGCACCTATAATAAATGGATTATGTGCAGCTTGGATTTTTCTTTCGCTGTAAAGTTTTAGCGGAAGTATGTGTCGCGAAACGAATGGGAAATAATAGATTTACATTGTCTGAGCGTAGCTTTCTTGATACGTATTTCCATACAAGCTAAGAATATCTTTATATTTTACATACCAAATATGCAGCAGCATATTCAATAGAGTTTGGTTTCATTAACGTACCTACACAATTTAGCCTTTTGTAGTAATTTTCATACGCATTTGTGCAAAAGCAGTTTTTCTCTAAAATGATTAGTAGGTAATAAAAATAAAAATTTTGTGAGTTAACAATAAATTTATACATTCGTAGCAGGCAGAGAAGCAAAAAAGCATAATAGACTATGTCGTCTACATGCAAGAAATGAAACAAAATATAAAACAAGTTTGGACAGAAACTAGAACAGAAATCAGAACGCGAAATCACATACTGATAAACGCAGACATAATGTGTACAATAAGGACAGATAGAATATAGTAGATAGTGGTGGCCGGTCAGGGATTTTTTTAATATTTAATTAATCAGTATTTCAATAATTAATTATCGCAGCTAATAAGTTGATGTTATTTGTTTCCGTGAAATAAAAAATATATCTGTGAGATTTTTTTTTTATGGCAATCGGGCTAAGTGCCCATCTAGCCAGCAACAAATGTGTAATAACGTTCACTTAATAACCTAATCTAACTAAACTAAATACACTACAATTCTGGAAATTAAAAGAAGAATTACAATGGGAGAGGAACTAGGATTACTTTTCGCACCTAGGGGTCATTCAAGGTGACTCACAGACAGAAAGTGTAGACCACGGAAAGTATAGGTAAAAAGGTAAAATACTTGGTAATTAAACAGAGGTAACGAGCTTAACACCTACATACCTAACTAAAGTTTTAATTTACAATCTGTGAGATAACACCAACTTAATTTTATTCATGTTTTTTAAAAGAATTCGACCAATACGAGCTTTAGGTGATCGCTGCGCATCAAGATACTTTTCAAATGATTTGAGATCCGAGTCATCCATCCGACTGTGAGAATTCGATACGTTTCGGCAAGCCTATTCCAAGCTTGACGATTTACATTTAAAAATCAACGGATAAGTCGATAATCAACCAAACATACATTTCTCACCGTACGCATTTAAATGGTAAGTACGGCAAATTTCAATCTGCCTATTCTTCTTATTCAGAAAACAAAATATCTATGTTTCATTAGATAATGCTAAACGTGAAAATGCTATTAAACATAACGAAATTGTAAAATATAATCACTCAGTTTTACGTCGTTTAAATGATATTGTAATTTTTTAAGTTGTCTGGAATTATTTCGGGGATACGATAATTCGGAGCATTCGTTAAATCAAGATAATTATAGAGAACTAATAAAAATGTTTAAGAAATACGATTTGGAATTTTCTAATTAGTTAAATTTTAAATAATGGTATTGAATCTGAGGTTAATGAAACCATTTGCTTTTTGTTAGAAGTAGATACTTCTAGCGATTTATCATGTCATTCACAATTATTATCAATTGTTGTTCGATACGCGTTACGTGGTAATATTTATGAGAGGTTTTTAGGTTTTACAGACGTGAGTAAAAGCCATAAGGCAGAATATATTTTTGCTGTTTTAAAGGATAAAGTAACATTTTTTGACATCAAAAATAAATTGGTAAGGCAAACTTATGACGGCGCTGCCGTGATGTCTGGTGAATTGAATGGTCTCCACGCAAAAGTTAAAACTATTGCACCGCAAGCTTTATTTACTCAGTCATGCGCAGAGAATGAATTTAGTTTTGCAGGATACGTGTAAGAATGTCATCTTTTTTTGTCAGTTTAAGCGGATTTGCTCATCTTTCTCAAGTTTGCCTAAATGGACTAATGATTTAGAACAGTTTCTTTCGAAAAAAATGCCAACAGATTGTCGGAGGCGGTGTAATTTTAAATCTCTGTTAAATTTCACTGTAGCAGATTTTCGTGAACAACTTTTGGAAGTATTTGATTTCTTTATTGAAAGCGAAGATTTTAAAAGTAATGATATCTCGATCCGTGAAGCAATTGGTTTGAAAACTTTATTAAATAATTCTTCTTCTTCTTAGAGTACCATATCCCTACGGAACGTCGGCGACTACCATGCTTATAATATTATTATACTGATCTCGGTCTTGGGCTACGTGTAGCAATTGATCCGCTGTCAAACCTGTCCACTGCCGCAAATTCCTCAACTTCAAGAGAGTTTCTTCCGTCCTATCCATTTCTTTCCTTCGATTTTACCGTTGAGAATTAGCCGAAGGAACTCATATCTTGGTCTTCTGATTATATGTCCAAGATATTCTAGTTTACGCCTCTTAATAATATTTAATAGAGTTCGTTGATGTCCCATTCTTCGAAGAACTTCTTCGTTTCTGGTTCTGCTAGTCCATGGAATTTTTAGTATCCTTCGATACAACCACATCTCAAACGCCTCGATTTTATTCATGATATCGGCGTTTAAAGTCCAAGTTTCACGTCTATACAAAAGTACAGACCACACGTAACATCTTGTAAACTTTTCACGGATTTCCAAATTTAATGAGCTATTGGATAATAGAGGCTTGAATTTTTAAAATGAGTTTCTTGCCTGTTCAATTCTACATCGAATTTCGAAGGATGGATCTAGATTTTGGGTAATCCAACATCCAAGGTATTTGAATCTCTGAACTCTCTGCAGCGGTTGTTCTTTTAATATCAGTTGGGTTGCGCCGATATCCACTTTACTGGTCACCATGTATTTAGTTTTATCGATATTTATCGACAGTCCCCAATTTGTGCATTCCATGTCAACTCTATTTATTAGCTCCTGCAGATCGTCGATGTTTTCAGCTAGAATCACAGTATCGTCGGCGTACCGTATATTGTTAATTATTTCTCCTCCTATGATAATTCCTTTTTGATCTTTTAAAGCTTCCCTAAATAGATTCTCAGAATACACGTTAAAGAGGGTGGGAGATAGTATACAGCCTTGTCTTACGCCTCGTTCAATACTGATTAGCTTTGATTCTCTGTTGTTGGTATTAATAATGGCTGTTTGGTTCCAGTAAAGTTTGGCAATAAGTTTGATGTCTTTCTCATCTAGTTGGATGCTCTGCAAGGCGGTAATTAGTCTGGTATGCTGAACGCGGTCAAATGCCTTTTCAAAATAAATGAAGCACATATATACGGGTTTTATTACCTCACAACATCGTTGAAGCAGTGTTTGCATAGAAAATAGTGCTTCTCTAGTTCCAAGGCATCTCCGGAACCCGAACTGCTCTTGACAGGAGACTTGGTGACCATGTGTTACAATAATATTAGTATTACAATAATTATTACTCTTTAAATATTATTTTAAATATTTTTAAGAAAGTGTTTACCTAAACCAATTTGATATTCGATGTTGTTCAAAATCAGTCAAGCAACATTATTTATTCCAATAATAGAATAACAAAACTGGTGCAAAATCTTAAATATTTTCGTAATGATAGTAATTTCCAATATATACGCAGTGAAGACAAATGCATGACAGACACAGATCTCAAAAATTTTAAAATTTTGGATACTCTTATTATGCAAATAGATACACATTAAATAAAATTAAATAAATTAAAGGTTTCAAAGCTGATTAAATATTTAGGAAGGTGGGATAAGTTACAAGATATGTATAATTTTATATACTGCAATTTATTACAACAAACTATTACCGAAATTATTCTCATTAATTCTCTCATTACCACCAACTTCTGCCTCAAATAAACGAGGTTCCTCTTGTTTCAAAAGAATCAAAACGTATTGTCGAAACACCATGAAACAATAGAGAATGTCAAGCTTGTCTCAAATGTCAATAGAAAAAAACTTCAAAAAATACTCTAATACATTTTACGATGATGTTATAACCCATTTTCCTAGTTTCAAACAACGTAGACTAGAGTTAATTTATTAACATGTTTAGGTTCAAAATTTATAGGAAAAAATAAAAAAAAAACAACAAAAAAGAAAAACAAAAAATCTGTTATGATGATTGAAGCCTTTTATTAGACGGTATACCTATTTGAGAAGATAAAAAACCTTGTCTCTAAGGCCACGAGTCGCCACTGATAGCAGAATAACAACAAACAAAGTAAAAGTTAAACAGAATAAAAAAATTCCAAAAAGAACAATGAAAGAAGCGGTTTAAAATGGCAGAGAAAAAGAAAACGGAAATGAGGATAAAGGAAAACTGGGAAAAATTTAAAAAAGTCATTATAAAGAAGGCAGAGGAAATTTGCGGAAAATTACCAATCAAAAAACAAAATCGAATGGTGCAATACAGATATTTAGGAAGAAGTAAGGAAAAAGAAACTGACATGGAAAAATACAATAGAACAAGAGAGAAACAAGCAAAAAAATACCAAAAACATAGAAATATAGTAAAAGAACTAGTAAGACAAAGAAAAAAATAGAGTTGGAAGAGTTTCAGCGAATCACTACACCAAAATTATAGACAATATGGTGTTCTATTGAAAATCATTCCTAGATTATTTATCGATCTATAAAAAATGTAAGACAAAAGCAGACGAATAAAATTTGTTTAAAATATTAGATAGCCTTATAGTATAGTATTATTGGTAACAAAGAGTTTAATGCCAAATTAAGTGGGTCAAAAATATGCCTAAGTGTTTTAACTGTATACCCAATATAGAACACTTAAATATTAATTAATCATAAAATAAAACATAACATGAACATTTGGCATTTTATTTCCTTATTTAGTGCTTTGAAAGGGCAATCGTGCAGCACTCTTGATATTGCTCTTCCGGAGTTTGCCGCAGTGTACATCTACCCCTTACATATTTTGTTTTATGTACGAATATAATCAAGACTAACTAATTACTTCGGTCCTGATTCTGCTTCTTTTATATCCAGCACTTAAAACAAGGTCCTTTGGCCTTTTTAATCCGACTCCGGTCTAGCCATTTCATTCTCAACTGAAAATGGACCCTCTTTCTGAAAAACCCTCTCAACGTTATAAAACCAAAAAAGGACCATAAAAAACGGACTCATCCCGCCAGCATACTTGGCAATATCCCTATAACTGCAGGGATTTCTCTGGGAGCTCATGTAGCTGTAGCCGTGGCCATAACACATACACATCAAGAGTGCCTATTATGATCACTTTGCTTTAAGGAGAAAGGGCACATTTAGAACTCGACTGATGGACATATGCTGACCAATCGGCGTAGGGGCAATTTAAGCAGAGCTGTATCCACTAAATTTAAAAAATAAAAAACTTGATTTACAAAAATTATACATTATTTATAATACAATACCAATACATTGTTTTGAATTTATGTCTTCATAAAATACGTTTCGTTGTATAAGGAAATATCATTAAAGAAAAACTGAAAATATTGACTTAACTACTGAATTAGTGACATTGTGATAGTTCAGTAGAAGTTGAGTGTAATGTCTGGCCTAGGCTTAGTTAAGTATAAATTTATGATAAATATACGAATTTTTATTAAATATGAAAACTACTTGAAGGCAAAAACTTAAAATTAAATCAATTTAATCAATATTGTATATACAATCTTAGTTATATATAGTATACAGATTGAACGAATTTAAAACAGATCATACATTTTAATATATGTCTGTTTGAACTGCATTTGAAATAGTGGACCAATATAAAACTTGGACAAAAATAAATCCATACCTGGTAATAGACATTGTATAAAATATCGTTCAACTATCTGCCTCGCCACAATGTTGTTTGCGTAACAATGTTGCCAATCGCCGTGTAATAATCCGATTTGCGGATCTTTTTGAGAGTTATATCTTCTTCGTATCTTTAAATAAATCGGATATTTGCCTATATTTTTCATTGTATTTACTAATCTACTACAACAGACTAATAACAAAAATAACCTTAATGGTTTGTAGTTATTTCATTTCTTTCCTGTAAATATTTTATAGTTAACAACTTATTTGAGAAACATCTAGAGGAATGATTTTGGCAACACCGCTCAAAATATCCATCTATGGGAAGCGATAAGTGGTTTGACAGCATAATAAAATCTTAGATTTATGTGTAGCTTTCAATTTTTATACGTGATGGTCGGGGCAACCTATTTGGGTAGAGTTTTGAATTGTTCTTAAATGATATCAAAATCCAGCAGCCCGTTGAAGTATTGGATTCTTATAATATAATTATTTGATAACCTTTTGTTGGCCAACCACCTAGAACGGAATTGAGCCGAAATACATAATATTTCGTATGTTCTGGATTTATTTCTGTAAAAATTTTAATCTGTATATAGTATAGTTATACTATATATACTATATATAGTAATACTATCTAGTGCCATCACTGTTATCGATCGTTGGATACCCTGTTGTTTGGTAATAAAATATTTTTCTCTTTTGTTTCAGTTCAATCTCAAGTTCTTGTTCTAAAGTAAAATTCACGGGCTCCGGGTTAGCTGGCATATCTCTTCCATTATGACCTCTTGCCCTGTTTCCACAATCACTTGTTTATTTATACGACTTAACAAATTTTTCATCTTTTGTCGCATTGCATTCTTTTTCGGCATCTGAAAATAACCAGGATTGTTTAGTCCTTCGTCATACTTTTTTGGATTTTGTAGTACACTAGTACACTAATGTACCTGTAATTTCAGAGAGGCGCCGTTTCGTGATTCTGTTGCGTAGTGCTTTCGATAGCTAGGCACTAAGGCTAGAGTCCTGGATATTTAGTTTCTCTAAGACAAATTTCAAGGATGTGTTGGCCGCTATCAAAGTGGACTCTTTTCTGCAAAGAGCTTCTACAGCCAGTTTTACCAGTTAAAGGGTGGCGATCAACTCATTGATTATTGACCACTCGCCAGCAGAGAATTTTATCGCATAATCAATATCTATCAACTCTTTATCGATGCAAACTTTTAGGCTGTAGAAACGTTCCAGCATACTCAGCAAACTGTTCCAGCTCGTGCGGCAGTCAAGAATCAAACTTAATTACTTTGCATTTTTGCAAGAGCATGTCGTCTTTGACAGGTGATTTTTTGAACGTTTAATAACTTTTTGTATTTTCAGGAGTAGATTGCTGTAACGGGGAATCAATTTATTAACACTCGCCGATGTTGGTTCGATTGTTACTGCCAATCCTTCATTCATCTCTGTCTCCATATCTTCATTTTCGTCTTCATATTCATATCATCATCAGTGTCGTCTATTGTTGTTTGTTCTAATTCCCTTTAAGGTTTCTTTTTATACAGCACGTCTACTACAACCAAATGAATTTCATGTGCATAGACCAGTTGTTAATAGCAAGGCATGAGCTTGCCAACTTTTCCATAACGGATGCACTGTCGGTTGTGATACCAATGGTGTCGGATTCAATGCTTACTCGGAACTACTTCCTGATTATCTTCATTTTTTGACGAGGTTGTTTTAAGGATATTGGGAGCTGGTATAATGGTGCTGGTCCTGGAACTTGAAGAAGAGACGTTGTGTAACTTTTTTAGATATCCTTTTAAGCCTGTTGTTGAGCAATTGCTAATCAACAATTTTATAGAGCATAAAGAGCATCTTACACTTTTTTTATCATCTTCAAGAGACATTTTAATTAATATTGGAGTAACTGGTGTAGAATTAAATCTAAAAAGAAAAAAAAAACGTCTGTGAAATAAGGTGTAGGTATAACTCGTCCAGATAAAGAAACAAACTGTAAATGACAACGGCTATCTAAACGTGAGCGTGATTGAGAAAACAAGAACGCCTGATATATGTGTGAGCCTTAGTTTTAGTGTGAGCGAAATAGCATGACCACCGGCAGCCCTTTATAGACTGTTTCTTTATCTGGACGAGTTATATTTGTTGAATGTTTTGATTAAAAAAAAAAATAGGGGTTACATAGGCCGTGAGGGTATAAAAAACGGGCTTTTTAAAAAAATTATATCTCAAAATCTAAATAACATTTTTATTTATAATTCAGACATATAAAAGTATAGTAGTTGAAGTACTCTGAAAAAATAATTTAAGCCAAAAATATTTATTTTTGTTAATTTCACATTAATTTTGCGCCAACAGCCTTTTTCTTGCGGCGGACATGATATCTAGGTCTAGCTTCATCCGAAATCAAAAAATTAAAAATTCTCTTGTAGTTTGTACCTCTGGCTAAAGAATAAATGTAGGAATTTTCAAGGTCAAGTCGTTTTTGTTATATACAAAAAAGACGTGCAAGTACTTGGATGTGATACGAGAAACGATCGTGCGCGAGTAGCGGAGAAATTTTGCATTTTTTACTGCAAATTTCATAGATTTCATAAATTCGTATTGTCAATTGTCATATTTCATATTCGTTTTGTTTATTTACACCTTCTGTCACTAAAGAAAATGGGATTTAGGAAATGCTGCGTTATAAATTGTAAAAATACAAAAAATTGTCAATTTAAGTTTTATTCGTTTCCAACTTCGAAGCACAAATTACTACAAAGGGAAAAGTGGATTTATATCATAAAAAAGCATAAGTAACATAACCTAAATTATGCATTATTCTTGCGCCCGATTTTAAAGTCAGTTTGAAATAAATAATAAATAAAAGTTCATAGTTTAGTTTCATAACACTCACTTAGGGTTCATTTTAAAGTCATTTAAAGTCAGTTTGAAATAAATAATAAATAAAAGTTCAAAGTTTAGTTTCATAACACTCACTTAGAGTTCATTTTAACCCAAAAATCAAGTTTAATGTTTAAATTTTATTTTTTTGAAGTTTACAAAAATGCATCAAGTTCAAGTTTTTCTGAAGATGCATTAAGATATATTCGCTGTCCAAAAGTTTACAAGGAAAGAATTATTTGTTCAAACCAATATGATGATATCATGGGCTTAACCCGTTAATTTGTGCATTATTTATGGTAATTTATTTTTCTTAATTCTTCCACATAATTCTTCCATTCTTTTTTGACATTTGCCACTACTAAAGCTTTTCCATTTGACTCAGTGCTTGGTCGAAAAGTTATTTGGTGATTTACTATCTCAAATCCAGTTTTTATTATTGCATCCATATTAACAGTAATGCTGTAATTTAATAATATATTTATTTGTATTTACACTACATATAACGTTTACCTTTTAATAACATACCGACATAACCTTAATCATACTTTTTCTTTTTATTCTTTTTTGGGGCTACGTTCTTGACAGTTATCCGGTAACCTCGATCTAACATGAAAGCGCAGTAAATTTTGCTGATTTACGACACCAGGTGTCGCTGTTCCGAACTTGCACTGTCCCAATTGACTGGTGGTCCTTATTCAATTAACTTACATAAATCATCAAGTGATGTTCTAATCATAAATTATGCTAAATTATTAAATATTTAGTCAAATTACTTACCATTCAGTTTTCAAACAACACACACGTCAGTACAGCAGATTGAAAGAGGCACTTATTAGGAGTGAAAACACTTTTACTAGCGAAGCAGAAAGTCAAATTAAAATTTGACAAATAAAAGAGGACCAAAAGTCAATGGTAAGGCGTAGGCGGTGCAGTCGATAGAGACGGCGACGCGATGTTGCAGTTCAATTGCACTTGTGGCACGTCCTACCTGCTAGTGCGATAGAATGACAAGTTGCCGACTCACGGTTTTAAATAAAGAGGCTCATGAAAACATGTAGTAGCGTACCTATTTCGAATTTGACACGTTTGCGGATCCGCGCTGCTGGATCCAGTATACAAATAAGCAAAACTAAAATACCTAGGATTTTATGGCCGTCCCAAATTACGATTTTTTATGGCGCTTTATATTTGCAACCCTGTGTATATGATTATCTTATAAAGTTGTGCATACACGCCTATGGCTGTAATTACTGCCAAATTATAACGTCATTAATCATACCAAGTTAACAGTGATAACTATTATGTCCAACCATCTAGAAATATATATCTAATTAAACCTAGTATGCATCGATTCTAATTTATGAAATAAAATAAATATTTGATTGGGTTGACTAATTACTTCCTACAATGTTGAGGATGAATTATATTTTTAATATTCGGCAGAATTTTAAACAAAGGAATACAACATTTTCGTATCTGTTCTTATAGCTATTAAAGTCTCTAGTGTCTTTGGTGTGATGGCTGCCTAGACAAAAACAAAAATTTTAATTTAACCACTTAATTGAATAATTGTTACAATTAATTAATTTCTTGTCACTGTAAATATCAAACAATTTAGTAGGGAAACAACCGTAAAATATGGAGATTTTTTAGATTTTCTTAAACTTATTGGTTGCGGAACCCTTTTAAAAATCTAAATTTTTAACGAGACCTTAAAAAGACTTTTAAAACTTTTTAAACCTTAAAAAACTAAACTGAAAGCAAAATCAGTTATATGTATATTGTTTATTAATCATCATTATCATCATTCAATCTTCGTTTATTCACTGCTGGACATAGATCTCCCTCATAATTTTCCATCTATTTTGATCTTGTGCCTCTTGCATCCAATTCCTATGACAACGTTTTAGATCGGCAGTCCAACGTGTAGGTGGACGACGTCTGGTTCGGTAGGCATCATCTCTTGGTCTCCATTTCAGTATCCGCTTTGTCCATCTATTATCTGTCATTCGAGCCACGTGACCTGCCCAGTTCCATTTCAGTGTTGCTACTCTCTCTACTGCATCAGCCATTCCTCTTCTTTGTCGTAGCTGGCGATTTGGGATCTTGTCTCGTAGAGAAACGCCCAACATAGCCCGCTCCATCGCCCTTTGACACACACGGATCTTTTAAACTGCTCTCCTGGTCATGGTCAACGTTTCAGCACCGTAAGTCAACACTGGCAAAACAAACCGATTAAAGGTTTTTCTTTTAAGACATATTGGTATATCAGACGATTTGAAAATATGGTTCAGCTTGCCGAAGGCTGCCCAAGTCAGTCTTATACGACGGAGATCATCAACGGTTTGGTTATCTTTTCCTATGCGGATCTCATGACCTAGGTATTTATAGGCCATTACCTGGTCTATGGATCTTATTCCTACGCATATATCTTCGCTGACTACAAGATTTGTCATTATCTGGGTTTTAGATATATTTATTTTCAATCCCTCTTCTAGCGAGGAAAGGTGAGGAAAAATTATTAAAAATGATACAAAAATGCGTGCACCAGAAGTTCCTCTTCCATCGATGCGCGCTAGAGGTGATGGAAGGCCTTCGACCGTACGCTATAAGTACATTTTTTAAAATCAAATGCATCATTTTGTTTTAAACTGTCCACAATACATAAATTTAGAGTAGGGTAAGTCCGGGAGAGATGGACCACCGGGAGAGATGGTCCAGTACATTATTTCTGAACTGTGACCTCGAACGCTACCATCGTTTGGTGTGAGTATAGAGAGTTGTCTGTTTTGGTAAGTCCAAAAGTTTTTTACATAGTACATAGTAACCTAGTTTTAGTTTTCAGTTTAAGTTTACGTAATATCAACGTAGAATTCTTGTAGCGATGTCAATAAATATGTAGGCAGTAACCTAACCTAAAACGGCCGCCGCGCCGTGTGTACGTTAAAAATGCGAATTATGAGGTAATCCATCTCACCCGGACTTTTAGGAGAGATTGGCCAGTACCAACGTTTTTAAATATTACTTTTATTAAAACGTAATAGTTTTACACTATAAGTCTGATTAAGACTTATAGTGTAATTACTAACTATGTAGCTGATATTTTTCTGTTTCAGAGGGCCTCGACCTTCTCAAGCTTTCGACCAACCATTCTGTTCTGCCCCTTGCTTGCATTTTCCAGTTGCCGATTCCGATCTTCTCGGCATCTTGTGTTACCCCGTCCATCCACCTCAGCTTTAGTCTACCCCGTTGCCACGGGTTGCGCTGTTAGAATCTTTTTTATCATGTTCGATTAAGGGGCCCGGGCTACATGCCTACCCACTGCAGGCAGTTTCGTTTAATTAAAGTGGTAATATCTTTACCACCAAACGTATGCTTGTAGACATTCTTTATTTCAAAGTTATATCTACGCCTCCATATTCCGTTCTCACAGACCGCTCCGAATATCTTGCGTAGCACCTTTCTTTCAAAAATCGATATAGCGGATTCATTTGTTTTAGTTAGCGTCCATGCCTTTGATCCATATGTGAGAACGGGGACTATCAGTGTTCTATACAGCCTTATACGAGGTTTGTGTTTGTGTTAGTCGCCATGAATTTGGTTTTATTTTGATTTTTATGTAACCTCCTTCGTTCTGCTACTACTACTAGCTGTTATAATTTCCGCAGTTCTCGCCCTGGTTTTTGTTATAATGTCCACGTAGTCTGCATATGCTAGAATTTGGACTTATCTATTAAATATTGTTCCCCTGCTATCTATTATTAGCATCTCGTACAACTTTTTCTAAGGCGACATTAAAAAGCTGACACGCCAGCGGATCTCCCTGCCTTAACCCCCTATGTATTTCAACTAGGATTGACGAGTCGTTTTGAATTTTTACTGCTGATAGCATCTTCGCCATTGTCACTTTTATCAAACATATGAGTTTTTTAAAATTCCTAACTCATTCATAGCGTTGTAAAGACTTGGTCTTAAGGCACTGTCCTATGCCACTTTAAAATCGACAAAAATATGATACATATCTATGTTAAACTTGTGTGCTTTTTCGGGGATCTGTCGTAGTGTAAAGATCTGGTTAATGGTTGAACGTCCACGAATGAATCCTGCCTGATATTCTCCTAGAAACGTTTCGGTATAAGGCTTCAATCTCTCGTGCAAAATGTTTAACAATATCTTATATGCTGTATTTAGGAGAATTATTCCGCAGTTATTATTGCATTCCAGTTGGTTTCCCTTTTTGTGTAACGGGCAAATTAAGCCTAAGCTCCATTCTCTAGGCATTTGCTCTTCAGACCAAATTTTACAAAGAATTTCTCACATCACCTTGGTGAGCTGCTCTCCACCGTGCTTAAATAACTCTGCTGGGATGCCATCGCTACCTGGGAATTTGTGGTTCCTTAGCTTTTCTATAGATTTTTTCACTTCATCTACCGAGGGGGGTTCCACTTGTTCCACATTTCGGTATTTCAGCACTATATTGTTAGTACGTTCAGCAACTCTCGAAAGTGCTCTACCTATCATAACAGGATATCCTCTTTGTTGGTAAGTTACCTTCCTTATCATTATAATAGTTGATTCTCGGTTTGAATTCTTTTCTAATAATATTTAATAGAACTTTCTTGTTTCTCTGTGACTCATATGGCGTTCGAGCCGTTCTAATATGTCATTTTCCGAGTCTCGTTTCTTTTTTCGGTGTAAGCGTTTTTCCTCTCTCCTTAAGTTTTTGTATCTATCTATTATTGTCCTAGTTTTCCGTTGTTGCATGGTCCTAAATGCCTCGTTCTTCAAATCTGTTATTTTTTTGCAGTCTTGGTCAAATCAGTCGTTTCTTTCTTGGGTTGTTCTTGTTTAGTTGTTTCATATTTTCGTACTTGACTGATCGACTGCCCAGGTGTGTTCTAGGGTTTCTTTTATATGCGACTGGAACTGTTTCTCTTCTGTTTTCATTTTTTAGCACATGTAAATTATATTTTACTTGTCAAGCGTCTTTTTTTTGTTGGCATTGGAAATTCTTTGTCGTAACTTGGCCCCTACCATGAAATGGCCTGAGTCAATATTTGCGCCTCTGTAACTTCTGACGTCCACGGCACGTTTGTAAAGTGCCTTCTGTCAGTCTAATACCTTCATAGATCTACTAAATATTTGGGTGAGAACCTTTAAAAAGGTACACAATTTGTTTTGTTATACATTATGGTATTTCACATTCAGAACCTTTTTAAAGTACAACATACTAATAAAATTCACACACATAATGTAAGTAATATTTGATAAGACGAAGGGGTCGGAATACATGTACACGTTGGAAAATTATATTATGTAGTTGGGAAAAAATTAAAACATTCAATTTTGTTGATCTGAAAAATAATCAGAAAGGGTTTCATGAAAATGAGATATTTGCTCATTAAAAATTAGAGAATATTAATCAGGTTTTGCTTTAGACTTTATCACTCAAAAAGACATCAAAATTTGTGTGTATTATCATGAACTTTCCTTTTAAAAAATGGCAGCAATCAGTTGAGCTTCTCTCGCTTTTAATTAACAATCTCCGCTTTTTAATTTTGTCTCATCATTACTTCTTGTGACTTTAATTTAATTAGAGCTCAAGAAATTATGGCTATATATTTTTCAACGTCTCTTCTAATTTCAGAAGCGGACTAAGAAGTGTGCACTCGTGCCCGATGCCCCCATTTCTACACGACAAAGAAAGCGGATGGCAATCTTAAGCCATGCCGGGAAGCTTTCGATATATTACACAAGCTTATTCTAGTATAATAAATAGTATTAAAATATTAAGGAAGTTTACCGACCATTTTCCTATTTCCTTTTTTTATTTATTGGCTTAGTTCTATCTAGAGTTCGTGCAAACTTGTACTAGATGGGACTAAAATATATTTGTAGCATGCACATAAAGATATACTAAATATGTACTAATAACACGCAAATACAAATTTGTTATTTAGATATATTTTAAAAGGTTGAATGTGATTTTGCTAATAATTGGGACAAGGAAGTGAACTAGGCTGCAAGCGAACCCACACTGCTATAAAGATTTATTTAACATTTCAAAGATAGTACCACTAAGACACACATCTTAAGATTGCAGCTTTCAGTCAAATAGCTAGACAGATCTTACGTAACAGTAAGATTAAAGTTAAAAAACAAGACATATAACAGAAGTTATTATAGAATAGATAAACTTCCTGCTTACATAATTCATCTATATTTTCTGTGTCCAGATATCTTTTATAAGCTGCTGTATCTATTCCGGGTGATTTGTTTTTGACTTTAACTGCATCTGCATTTGTTTTTTAACTGCATCTTCAACTTCAAGAATCGCTCCCCTTCCCTGTTGTCTGTTCCTCTTACCTCATCTCTTTCGTCTTCCAGATTTTCTGTTTCTTCCTCTATATTAAATGCATGGTTAAAGTATTCCACACATCTATTGAATACATCTTTCCTTGTTGTTAATAGGTTGTCACTCTCATTTTGTAACGTATAAACGTCACATCTCTATTAATTTATATTTAAATAATTATTTCATTTTAATTTCTTTATTAATTTATTAATTTCTTTACCTTTAGTTTAATTTTTACTATTTTTTATTTAAAAAGTAGTTGGCGCCCTCTCCTACTCCCTCTCTTTCTTCCTCTGTTTTCGTTTTTTTCCTCTGTTTTTATTTACTCTCTCTTTCTGTCCCGTAGAATAAATATTCGCCCTCTCTTTTTGTGTTCCGTGTTGACAGACAAGCTAGTTTTATGATGTCTATAGCAACATCCTATGACATCTGTGCTATCTTCATTTTAGTCTCCCACTTTCTGTCAAAAAAAAAACTTTTCTAACGTGATGGAATTATTTTTGGCCTCTTTTTGATTTTTATAAAAGAAGGTAAAAATTATAATTAGACTCATTTTATGATTTACAAATTCTCTTGGGGTAAGTACTTTCATTGTGATATTTATTTTATAATTCTGACCGCATTTCCGATATTTGTAACCTTACTTTCTTTCCAAAGCACATTGGTTTTTTTAAATATGCATTAGGACTCTTTAACAGAATTTAACTAACAATTATATACACAATTATATTTTATCCTTGCCATACGCTATTTGTTTAATTGTAACTTTGTAAGATGGCAAGGAAGTTAAACCTTTCTTCTTGATGTGTTTCTAATGTTAGCTGTTTTTCATGTTTTAGTTTTATTGGGAATTTTTACGATTCTATTGGACACATTAACAACCTTATTGGAAATATTTACAACTTCAGAATTTAATCAGAACATAGGACCACATGTAACTGCAGCTCTTCAGAACTACAACATTCAATTGAAGGACCTAGCAGCTAGAGTACACAAGTAGCCCATCGAACGAAGCAATAAGTATCATATCAATTGTTAAGCTTTGGCAGGGTTAATTATTGTGTTTTTTTATTCTTTTAAATAAATATGTTTGGTTAAAATTTGTCTTATTTGCTATCAACTGATAACTCAGGTTCAATCCCTATTTTAAGACAAGACGAACTCACCCTTGAGATACTGAGCTAGGCAAGTTATAGACGATAAGCTCCCATGGTTGATTGAGCTATTATTTTTACAATAATACTTCAATTCTCTTTGGTAGTCTTATCGTTACACAGTCAATCAAGCGATTGAATTAGGCCCACGTTGGGCGCCAATGTGATGACTCGGATCAGCTATTTAAAAGGGCAGTTGAGAGACCATTATTAGGTATCAATAATTTTGAAGACAAATATTTGAGATAAACATATTTACAAAAATTACATATAATAGGTAATGTCTGTTTCATCCTTTCGATGGTCGATTTAATATTGAACACTACTGAAGTAAGATAAAACTATCAATCAAATTACCAGTGGCAGAGTGAAATATATTTTCTAAATTAAAATTAACCAATTACAATTTTACCAAATTTTTATGATACTATTAAGTGATGCTTTAATCTATGACACTTTTTTTTCAACTTCCCATTTATGTACAATCTGCAATAAGGATTACAATAAGTAAATTGTTTAATTAGATTACAAGAGACTGGCAGGAGACTGTGCTATGACAATAACTTATTAAATCATGGTATCAAATTTTGGTAACAAAATTATTTGTGACTCTAATATAATGTTTATAATAAATAATAGTATATTACTTTATGAGGCGGAGAAGCATGACTTTTGTCGCTTCTTTGCCGAATAAAGTATACTATTTTTTCTTCAAACGTAGCAATTTTCAACCATAAATAGTATAATTCATACGCCATTTTTACTCGAAATTAACTGTGACAACTATCAAAATCGTCTAGATGTTAGAAATTAAAATAATTAAGTCGTCGGTGGGATTTGCGTCTCCCTGGTTACAGTTGTTTGCAATTATTAAAGACAGCTTATTTTTGTTGCAACCGCAAGCGCAAATTTAGTGCGAAAATGGAAAACCTAAACAAAATTGAGTCCGCGGCTAATGATGCAGTAACACGTTTGGGGCCCTCCAAGTCCGGAATAAAGTATTGGTTAGCGTACAAGCACTTCCAAGAGTGGTGCGATACAAGAGGAGTACGGCAAGTTACCGAAGACGTTTTACTGGCATATTTTAATATACCTAATGGAAAATGAAAATAAATGGAAATCTTCTACAATATGGTCACGATACTCTATGATAAAATCCGAGTTAGTTATTAGAAAAAATGTGGATATAAACACATTTTTAAAGTTACGCGCCTTTCTGAAAAAACAAGCGAAGGATATACTGCAAAGAAGTCTAAAGTTTTCACTAAAGACGAGTTTGATAAATTTTTGTTTGAAGCGCCAGATAGGTTGTATTTAGGATTAAAGGTAAAAAAATTATATTGCAAAGCATGTAGCATACTCTACTAAATTATAAAAATATTTCAGATTGTTTTGTTAATTGGGGTTACCGGCGCCTGTCGATGCGACGAAATGGTAAAAATGAAGACTGTGGACATTGAGGATAAAGAAAATGTAATATTTATCAAAATCCCAGACAGTAAAACACGACAAATTAGATCTTTTACGATAATTGGTCAAAACTACATTAAACTGTATAAAAAGTATGCATCACTGCGGCCTGAAAATTTCACAGAAAACCGATTTTTTATCAAGTACCAAAATGGAAAGTGTTACCGAAGCGTCATGGGAATACATCAGCGCAGTAGCCCAAAAAGTAGCTAGTTATTTAAATTTAAACGATGCAAGCGCATACACGGGTCACTCTTTACGACGAACTTCAGTAACACTTTTAATTGATGGAGGCGGAAATCTAGAATGCCTCAAACGACATGGGGGCTGGAAATCAAGCACGGTTGCCGAAGGATCTATAGAGGATTCAATAAGAAATAAGAATGATAATGCTCAAAAAATTTTAAACCCCCATGATTTAAAATCCCGAGAGTCGGGAACATTTTTGCACGGTTTCAATTTTGAAAATGCCTCATTAACTAATTGTACTTTTAATATTACTATAAATGAAAATGATGTTTAATTGTTGTTAATGACATTTGTATTGTTGCTTTGTGACATGTTTCATATTGTTGCCATGACAACATTTTTCCCTCCGCCGTAAAGAAATGGGAAAAAAACTGCTGCCGGCGGAGACATCAAACTTTGACAGGATCAAGTTAGATAAGTAATATCATCATTATTTGACGTTTGAAGAAAATTTTTTTTTTTTAAATTTAAAATCTTGTTTGTAGATCGCTTGGAGTAAGACGCTTTAGCCTTGTGTTTGCCTGGGGCCTCACTAGGGTCTTCGCTAGCCTATTTAGGAGGTTTTGCAGTCTCTCATATTTTTGGGAGTAACTGGAAATTTCTTCATTGACAGTTTTCATCTGAAGATCGCTATTGATGAATTCATTGGGCATATAACACGGTGCATTTGTGATAATGCGGAAGGTCTTCGATTGGAATATCTCCAGTATGTCGATACTGGATCTTGACACAGATCCCCACAGTTGGATCCCATAGCTCCATATTGGCTTTATCACTGACTTGTATACTAGGATTTTATTGTACAAATTCAGTTGTGATCTTTTTCCTATTAGCCAGTACATTTTACTAAGTTTCAGACCCAACTGTTTTCTTTTCGTGAATATGTGTTTCTTCCACGTTAATCTGCGGTCCAGGTGCATACCTAAGTATTTTACATCATTATTTTGTTGTAGTATTTGGTTATTTAATGAGACGGTTGAGCATGTACCTTTGCATGAACGTTATATGTATTGACTGGCATTCGTTAACTTTAATTCGCCATGTTTGTAACCAAATCTTTATTTTGTCGAGATTGGTCTGGAGCAGTTGTGAGGCGATATATGGGTTTAAGTGAGCCGCAAGGATTGCTGTGTCGTCTGCGTATGTGGCTGTGACGATGTTTTGACTTATAGGAAGATCTGCTATGTAAAGTAGGCAGAGAACAGGTCCAAAGGACCCTACCTGGGGTACTCTAGCTTTAATTGGATATAAGTTAGTGCACTGATCCTTTACTTTTACAGGGAAATGCCGGTCGGAAAGATAGGACTTAAGGATTAGAAACTAGTTGAGAGGAAGGACTTTTTTTATAGTGTATAGCAGGTCAGTGTGCCAGACTTTGTCAAAAGCGTGCGAGATATCCAAAAAGGCTACAGGACAGTATTTCTTCTCTTCGAAGGCTTTGTTTATGGAATAGCAGATTTGGTGAATTTGCTCAATGGTAGCATGCTGTTGTCTAAATCCAAACTGGTGGTTGGGTATTAGCTGCTGTACGAGGATTGGCTGTAATATGTCTAGTAGTAGTTTTTAAAAAACCTTTAAGATCACTGAAGTTGGAATTATGTTTTAAAGAAAGCAAAACATTGTAAGTAAATTAGTTATATTTAAAATTTTTTATATTGATTTTTTTTATGTCTGTAAATAACTTTTCGTTTTATCTTTTTAAACTTCGTATTCTAAAATTTTTGTCGGATGTTTTTCAAATATTATAATTACAGGTCTTTAATATTGACAGCCATTATTCTCAAAATTCTGTGTTTTAATGTTTACCTCCATTTTTACAGCAAGTTTATTATATTTTTAATCCTTTATTATCCACAATTTTTCTTTTTATAATATTTTTTTTTTGATTGTTTACTTTAATTTTTTTAACTCTAGATTCTTTTATTTGTCTTATAAATAGGGGTAAACTTTTAGTTTAATTTTAAATATAATTTCGCTAATTGGATTTTTTTATTAATATATATTTAAGATCTATCTATCAACACACATATAGTCGTTTGTATTCTTAAAAAGGTAAATTAAAAAAAAGAAATATTTCATTTTTGACCTGCAATTCCTTTATTAATTGTTTGGTCCGACTCTGCCTTTACGGCCTTGCATCAACGCGGCTTTTGCTTTTTCTCTTGTAAACTTTGATCTCGGGAAATATTTTTCCCAAGAAAAAACGGATATAAATATTACACTTGACAAGAGAAATCTTATTACCGACGCGTCTGTTTCTTCTTAATAAATTAAAATGAATTATTATTGAGCGGGGAATCCCAATTTTTTTATTAGAGCTCGATGAAGTTTAAAATATTTTTGGTTTTTCGTGATTTTTAACGATTTTGACTTTGGTTTTTATCTTAGTGCACGCAATAAAGTTCATGCTAAGAATTATTTTTAAGCAATTACTATTTTAATTGAAATAAACAACAATTAAAGTTTAAAATAAGTTTATTGAGGTTTCAATTTCCACTTCGGAAATAATTCTCAAAATACAAACATTAAAAAATCAATTAAATTTTGTTTTTTCTTACTTAGTAAAAAATTCTTCTTCTTTTATCTGACTTATTTATATTGTCAATTCAGACATAAATTATATATTTTACAGTACACATCTTTAAAATGATATTGCTAATATTGCTGAGGTTCATTCCTGGGACGACTTTATTGTAAGATAGTTCATTCGATTACATGAAATCAGCTTTAACTTGAGAATATCCGTCAGAAAAAATCATAGTATGTGATTCGCCTTTAAAAAGACAACCACATGCCATGATAACAGTAAAATTTACCTGTTAGCGATTTTATAGTAAATGATGAGGAAAAAACCAGGAAAAAACCACATAATACTATCCCGACGTGGTAAGTATTTGGTCTTACATTTAGTTTACTCTCAATAAACACCAAATTCTGATTTTATATATTTGTCATTTAAAAAACATAAATGATGTATCCTCGACTACGCGACTGACTTACTAAAAGTGGTATTTTCCTTTTATTAACTTCCTCCTTTAATATGGATAACCAGATCCTAATGCATTCTGCCGAGGAATTTGCGACACAATTGGTTTCATTCAGCATAATTAGGGCCGCTTCTTTGACTTTTCTCTTTTTACTATCTGTTTCTTTTAGGACTGTACTCAAATCGTTCCATTGAACCCTTTGTTCAAATCTCTATTTGAATCTCTATTCCTATCAAATTCTCTATTTTTAATATTAGATTGATGTTCACGTATTCTAACATTTAATGGCCCTGCTATTTCACCTAAATAACTCATCGCATTTACAAGCAATACAACTCTTTGTTCTTTCTTGTTCATTGCTAGCTTTAGTTTTAGACAAAATAGATCCCAATGTGTTTATTGTTTTAAATGTTGTTGAAATGTTGAATTTATTTACTATTTTTTTCAGTTTTTCTGATAATCCTGGTACAATACCAATGTATGGTATTGTTATTTTCCTCGTATTATTTCTTATGTATGATGTAGGATCTAGTTCTAAGTTGTTCTGTTCTATTCGGTCGATTGTTGAAAATTCCCTATTTATAACGATGAAGAATAATCATTTTTTAATAAAACATTTGTTAACAAACTTATTTCCTCTAAGAACAAATTTTCGTTAGAACAAGTCTTTGGCTAATTTGAAATTTAAATACCTGTTGGTTTGTGTTGGTTTTCTATACACCTGAGTCTCATATCCAGTATCGTTCTTAGAGATTAAAACATATTTGTTTCAAAATCTTCCACAAATATATCAGTTATTAATGGAGATAGACTAGAGCCCATTGCTAGACCAAAATTTTGTTTATAGAATTCATTATTTAGTTGAAAATAGGTATTATCAGTATATAATGTCAATAGTTCCATTATAGCTGATATATTTAGTCTCATTTTAGTTGCCAATGTATCATTACTCTCTAATTTTGTCTTGATTAGATTCAAAGTCTCATCCAATGGTGCATTTGTAAATAAACTATTTATGTCAAAACTTGGTAAAATATTATTTGAATCAAATTCAATATTCGATAATTTATTTAAAAAATGTGTATTTTTTGTGTGCTTGTATATTATTTAATAAAAATTTTGATGGTTCACTACAAGGAGAATTCATGGTACTACAAATAGGTCTGAGTGGTATACTCGTTTTATAAACTTTCAGTACTCCATAGAAATGAGGGTCTTATTGTAATGAGTGTAATTAATCTTCATTGATAATTTGTTAAATAATCTTTAAACTTAAATTAAGTTCTATATATTCTGTTATCCAAAGGCTTTATTGGATCCTTTATTAATTTTGTATCCGTATAAAGGTTCGTTTGTTATAGATCTTTAATTTTGTTTTCATATTGAGTTTTATCCACTATCACAGTCGCATTCCCCTTATCTGCTGGTAAGATAATTATGAAGTTGTCATTTTTTCTTTTAGCCTTTAGTTCCTTGTTGCTTATGTTTTATTTAAGTTTAATAGACTTTTCCAATTCAAGTTTGCACAATACTCTATATTCTTCTTTTTCGTGGATTAGTATACATTGGGATATTTTCTCCACTGAGCTAATTATGTCTAATTTTGGAATATATAGATGAGTAACAGCAAAGTTCAGAACTTTTAATGGTATTAAACCCATTAAACCCTCAGTTGCATTTAACTGTCTATTTGATATATTGACAAATGTCGCTAATATGTCATTATTTTTATTGAGGTTATGTAAAGTATGTATACTGTTTTGTTCTAAAAGAGTATTAACCCTCTACCGAAGCACGCATGACAAAAGTCAATGGTTATTACACGCAATAATATTTATTCTCAAAACTGCTAACAGTACCTACAGACAGTACCTTCATTATTATCTTGGTTCATAAGCAAGATCATTTTACCGTTTCGTTTGGTTTGCCGGAACAGTTTAGTAAAAAGTTTCGTAGTATTAAGATTGACAGTTATTTCTTGCTACAGTCCAAACCGGCCCGGTGGTCGTCCAAAACCATCAACATCAACTTCCGTAGATCAACAGCCAGGCAGCTCGAGCGTTGGTCAAAAGTCGAAACATCAACTTCCTGAAGTGTGTTACGACGGTCAAGACCATTTTCCAATCTGGCTCGGCAAAGAAGGTGGAAAGAGATGGTTGTGCAAGAAGTCACAAACGCTGTGTGTTTGCTCAAAATGCGATCTCCATTTATGCTGTTCCAACGTCAAAAACTGTTTTTTTCGATTACCACTCTAAAAAATAATTAAATTAAATAAATGTATATTTTTTTGTTTCTCATATGAATGTTCATATGCTTTAATGTAAACAAAAAATAATTCTATCAAAATCAGAGTTTAATATCGCATTGAAAAACAAATCTTCAATACTGATAATATTTTGTTCAACAAATTCTTTTCTCATTAATTTTAAAACTCCATAGTACCGTTTTTGATTCTCTTTAGTATTTTCATACATGAATTTACCAATACTTGGATAGTATTAGGATTCAATTGAATTTTTGATAGTTGTTTCAATTTTTTGTATATAAATATTCCTAATAATATGAGATTTTCTACTAAAATTATTATTTTGTAGTAATAACTAATAATTTTTTTTTGTTGAATGCTTAAGCTCGTAATTTAATTCTACCTCCATATTAGTTATCAAATTACGTAAAAAATGCCAATAAGATTGTAAATACCTCGCTCCGCCTCACTTTCAATGGCCATAAGGGCCACTCATGAATAGATAGACCCTATTTTTAAACTGACGCTCCACCCTATTTAAAATAACGCAATAAAAAGAGTAGAGATACCGACCTCAGTACACACAGGAGTTTTAAGTACTCGGAAGATAGCCTGGTATTATTGGCCATATTTAGTATCCCATTATATTTTAACAAAGCTTTTGTCTGCAGAATCTCAGGCCAGGATCTGAATGATTAGAAAAAAAATATTGTATGAATGAGTTATAAGAAGATAAGCATATCTACAAAAATTGCATATATATATATATATATATATATATATATATATATATATATATATATATATATATATATACATATATATTGCCCCTTTTTTGCACCGATGTCTTTTGGCTAATACAAGAACTAACGAATTTAAAAAGAAATGATTACGTTCGGATATCCTGCATGGTTTTTAGTAGGTAAAAAGAGTAGCGTAGGCAAAAAAGAGATGAATAAGAACTATAGACAAGTAGAGATAAAAAATGAGAAACGTAGACTAGAACACGAAAAAAAAAAAAGAGAAAGGGCGTAGAAAAGTCGAGGTAGAAATCCTAAATAGTTTATCTCAAATTTATGAAAATTTTAAGGTAGAGGTAAGTCAAATTAAAAAACGAAATACCCAATATTAAAACTATTTCGAAAACACAATTTAACGAGAATAAATTTAGTCTTTTTAATTCAACTATCTAGACATTCTACTGTCTAGATAGTTAAATTAAACTGATTGTGAATAAGTCTGATTTATTATTTCTTTTACCTATTTGAAATGAACTCACACAAGCAACACATTCATGATTTAAAGTCTATTTTCTATGAAAGTAGATTTAAGTTCTAACTCTTTTAAATTTTTTCGCTTTATTGCCTTTTCTTTTTCTGCATATTATCCTAAGATTTTCTCTGTATTTCGTATCCCTATTTTTTTCCGCATTGTCCTTTAAGAGCTGCTGTCGTATTTCCTTCTTCTTTTTCTTTGCTATTGTTTGGCATTCGTCGTCAAGCCAATTTTTTAATTCCCTGTCATTGTTGACGCTTAAAATCGTTTTCTTACTTGCTTCTTCTGTTGCTTCCTTGATGTGTTCCCACGTTTGTTCTGTTTGTTTAAAAAAGTTGTTTAGAGTATATTGTATTATTTCTCGCCATTAGGTATATCATTATTTTGATTTTTGATTTGATTATGTTAAATTTAGAAGATGACGATACCAAAAGTGGCAAGATTTTTTAATCTGCATGCTAACAATGTCAGAGCTACAAAAAAACTTCGGGATAAAAGATGATTACTTTAAACTTAATGTAGCCTAAAATCTTCGATATTTCTCAGATACGATCCTGATAACCATTTCACAATTCAAGTCTATTTAATAGGTAAATATGTCCCCTGGGCCTCACGGCGAGTCTGTCGTTTGTTTTCCCCTGGCAAGATGTCACCAGGGCTGTTCAGGATGTCAATGGGCATATTATACAATATACATGCGGTCCTAACTTGTCCTTTAGTCCCTATTATTTTGGCTCGCTTTGTACTTGATAATAATAGACAATTTACCGTGATGCATACAAGTAGTGATCAATAGAAAGAGGATATTTGATACAGTAATTATATACAGAGACCTTATTTGGTAGTTGTATTATTCAGCCGATAAAACCTCATATTAGAGAAAAACATCAAATCAAACCAATACAAATTCAACAAAGTATAAACTCAACAAAATTAATGTAATTTTTAAAGTCTACAAACTGGAAGGATAGCTTGTTATGCACAATTTATCAATGTGTTGAAAGTATCAATTATTTCCTATATAACTGTTGTTATATTTATTGCACATATTCCTTGGTACAGACCGCTTTCGAAGTTCCTTCCTTTGTCACTATGGATCTTCAAAGGCACAGGATCATCAAATCTGCTGATATATTCTTTGATCAACTTATCTGCAATGGCGGTGGCCTTCTGGTCTGGAAGTGCATAAATCTCGACCCACTTAGTGAAGTAATCCATTACTACTAACATGTAATTGCCTCCATTTTCACTTTCTGAAAATCGCCCAACAATGTCCAAAGCTATTCTTTCAAACTGTTCTATAAACCGTTCCCGAATTCACTGAAGGATTTTCTTTACACCGATATGCCTTCCTGATGGACTGTCGTGTAACTGACGAAGTACTTCGGCTATCTTCCATAATAAATGAGTCCCACTGGACCCAATACGTCTTAACTACTGAGCATAGGTTTGATATTTCTTGCCAAGGTGGTTTTCCTCTTTTTATTTTCGAATTTTCTGTACAACTGGATCTCTCTTGTTCTTCCCTTATCTTAGTAGGCGTCCAGTAGTCGTTGACTATCGTTATTATTAGTTCTGCTGGTTCTTTGGATTCCGTTTTGTTGCATTGGGAACACTCTGCTGGGCATGGCCTTCTGGAAAGAGAAACAGCGTTTCTGTGGCTAACTCCGGTCCGGTGCTCAATCTTGAAATCGTATTCTTGGAGTCGTTCGATCCATCTGGCCCTCTGGATCCTTCAACTGCATTAACCACTTAAGGCTACTGCTAGGAATTCTCTTCTCGTGACGCAATAATTCTGCTCAGGTTTTGAAAGAACTTACTAAAATATCCAAGGACTTTTTCCTGTCCTCCTTGAATCTGAGATAGCACTCCTCCAATTCCCTCATTACTTACATCTCTATCCAAGATGAACTCTCCTTCTGGCAGTGGATACTCTAAAATTAGTGCTGTGACTAAATGCTTTCTCAAGGTCTCAAAGGTATTTTGGCAGTCTATATCCCAGCGGTAATCGCTTGCTTCCTCTGTAAGTCGCATTAATGGCTTATCGATATCTTCAAACTTCTTAATAAACCTTCCGTAGTAAGTACATAGTTCAAGAAAACTTCTCACTTGATATTTGTTGGTTGGTTCTGGCCATTCCTTAATGGAATCGATTTTTTCCTTATCCACGGCTACTCCTTTACTGACTATATGTCCCAGATAATTGACTTTACCTTGAAATAGCTGGCACTTCTTGGGGTATACCATCAATTGGGCAACTTTATGTCGATTAAAAACGTTTTCTAAATTCTCCAGATCTTCAAATGTCTCCCCCAAGACGATTATGTCATCTAGATAAACCAAGCATGTTTTCCAAGATAACCCTACTAACATATTTTCCATAAGCCTCTCAAATGTAGCAGGAGCATTACAGAGTCCAAATATCATAATGTTGAATTGCTGTGGTGAAAGCTGTCTTCTCTTTATCTACTGGGTCCATTTCTACCTGCCAGTATCCAGACTTCAAATCAAAAGTAGAAAACAATTTACCTCCAGCCAATTCTGTTATAAAAATAGAAGGACACGAACGACCTTAAATGTATTGGAACTAAAAATGTAAGAACATTATACGAAGCCATCAAACTACAACTGTTTACAAACCTGTTTTAAAAAGCGTTGTACTTTATGAGTGCGTAATCTGGCAACTCATTAAAAGATCGGAACAAAAACTCCTTGTTCTGGAAATGGAATTTTGATGGAAATAATGCACGTAACGTAAATAAGATTTGGTACTCATATGTACAGGTAACGACACACCATCATCTGCTGATGATATTAGATTGGCAACCACCTGAGGGAAAAAACGAGGAAGACTGAAAACAACATGATGGAGTCGAAAGAGCAATGTCAAAGAGAGATCTACCACCAGGAGACTGGGAATCTGAAGGCCCAGGGCGTTATAAACCGGACATTGTATATGTTACCTATGCTGAAATCATGAATTATTTCTTTTTTATGCTCACCGTATATGTTGAGGAATATTCAGAACAGATTATTTTATAAAAGTGATTTTATAATAATAATATTGTTACAATGTATCATTTAATTATTTCATAGATTCTCTAATATCCCTACGAAACGGCAACTCTATGTCAAAATGTCAACATCACAATTAAATGAAGTGCAATTAAATTTAAAGAAAATAAATTTTTTATACATAAAATTTGACCAATAAAGCTGATAGAAGCATCCAGGATATTATTCACTAAAATTTTTTGAGCCTATATCGATTGAATAACAAATTGCACCTTATATATCAGTGTAATATCATTACCTAAAGATCGGTATATTTATGACTTTTACATCATCGGATCTTTTATTAACCTCTAAATAAAGAGATTATTTTCCAACTGTCCAAAACAACATATTGTTTCCATCGTAGCCGGTTTCATAGTCGCGTTTAGAGAAAGTAAAATATTGCGGCCTTTTGTTGAAACACAGGGAAGTGGAGTATAGAAACAGGAAATGATTAGTGTAGTAGCCCGAGGTGGAGCTGTTTATTTCATGAAAGAACTCATTTGCTTTTCTAGGATCAGGCCTTTTCATCAAACGCATACAAACAGAGAACACAACGAAACGATTGCAGCTCAGAGATGGGACTGCCGCTTCATTTTAATTTCACACAAAACATGCTTTGGATAGTCTATTAGAACTGTTTTCCTCAATGGAAATTTTTGTATTGAAAATTCCTACGGCAAAACATCTCATACAGGTTTTATAAACTTTAACTTAGCTGTCCGTTCGAATGTATGGATTGTTCCAGACAATATCTCTTAAATATCCAGATATGACCACCTTTTATTTACCTGTCCTTTTAGACCTCTGACTGCTTCATGGTAATTGCCTAAATCTACGTCGAGGTATTTGAATTGGTTTAGTCGTTGTATAGATTTGGTCTCCACTATGAGCTTACTTCTAAATGAATCTTTAACTATTGTAATGCTGTTTGTTTTCTGCATAAAAATGTTTATGTTAAGCAGACGACATGCTTGGTAGAATCTGTGAAGTTGTCTTTGTAGGTCGTCCTCATTTTCTACAATCAGGGCTATAGATGAGATTTGTATTGATATCATCATTGTTAGCCATCATCGTCAAAGACGAGTACTATAGGTAGACGATTAGCAATTTTTTTTGGTCTGCATCATATGGACGCTACCAATTGTAATTTTAATAAGAGTGTCTTACATATGTGTCGCAAGATGTATTGTGCATTTTGCATACGCGATTTGAGGGCATAGTCATATCACGTGGAGGTGATATAAGCTTGACACCGAGGTTACAAGACTGGACCCATTAGACTACTTTTTGCGTTTATTTTTAAATCACAGGTCTATGCGTTTATTTTGTTTTATTTGGTCATTTTATTTGTGTTTTTTTGTTATCGTAATTGAAGACCACAGGAAAATAACTTGATAAGTCATATTTTTGGTTTCAAAAGTTTAAAACTTTGTGATTATGTTATAGTACGTCTTACCTTTAGTCAGTAATTAAGGAAAAAAATTGCTATATTCGTTGTTGGTTTATTACTTGTTTTTTATTTGGCTACATGGACTTAACAAGTTTTTCCCCTGTAAAGAAGGATTTATCACGTTATTACCCTATAAAATCATTGACTGTCTATTTTTTGTGAAAAATAAAACGCAGATATAGAGAAAATATATTTTTAATGCCAAAAGTATAAAATGAAATATTCATAAAAACCATTTTACAATACAATTCCAGTTTTCCAATTATTGACGATACCCTGTAGTCTTCTTGTAGTCACATACTTTTTACTATGCTCTTATATATGCTTCGACAAACCCATGTCTATAAGTGGCTGTTACATTGAAGATACCCTGTAGTCTTTTTGACATGACAGAGTGCCTTTTTGACACGACGCCAGATTTGTTTTAGTCATTGTCTCCTCCCACCCTTTCCATCGATAAGTCATACTTCATGATCCGTCTAGCCGTTTCCGAGCTGTACGACTTTGCGGCCAATTTGGATTTTCTTATGGAGATTTATATGGGAAACTGATCAATTTTGTGCTCATAGTGAGGTTTTTTACCCTTCTTTAAAAACCTCGTGGGTCCGTAGGAGGTTCGTTTGATTTTTTAAATTTATTTACAAGATTATCAACTTTACCTGGTGTTTTACAAAAAATTACACAAAATGACATCTTTCACACTGGCTTTCCGTTTTATTTTCACATGATAACAGACTGTGCAATCTTGAAAATCAGCCTCATTCTCGAATTTTCTATCCCTTTTGGTTGTATAGGAACCAAGGTATCCAAGCCCGCTAAATATAAGTTTATTTTATTTTTATTTTTAGAGGAATTTATATTTTTTATAACTGATTGTCTTTCATGTTCAGATATTGAATCAAAACATTTCTTAACACATTTACAAGCTCCGCCAGTTGCATAAACGTGGAACTTTAGTTTTTTTGAAATATGTTTCCAAAGCTTTTTTTTTAAGTTTTTCTCGCAAGCATAAGGTAATTGATCAGTCGAACACTCATTAGTATCTGCCATGATGATTTTAATTATCGGATAGAAGTATCAAAGGTTATAAATAATCACTTTTATTTTAAAATAAAACAAACTGAGCATTATCATAACCTTCAAACAAGAAACTGAAAGCATTTGTAGAAATCAAGTTACCCTATGTCACATTCCATTGTTGCCGACTACTAGAATAACCTGGATTTATTAACGTTTTTCCCTGTTTGGAATGGGCATGTCAAGTTCTCTTCCTATACAGGGTTTTTTCAAACAATTATATATTTTGTCTTATCAAGTTATTACTCTGTATTATGTTACTCTTAGAAATTATGTAATTAAAGCTACAAAGTGGTATTAAAAAAGATAAATGTCAAAAATTGGACTTATCAAGTTTTTTTCCCCATGATCTTCAATTATGTTCCTGTATTACCATTAGCTAAATTTACACTTTTAATATAAAAACCTCAATATTGATATTTTTAATATATTTCATTGTGAACATAGATTTTTAAACAGCTTTGCAGTATTTTAGTTTATATTAAAAAATGCAATATATAATATCCATACATAATATGGGAGATAAACAACAATTTTGAAACTATAGAAGTATATCGCTTATTAGCACAGCATATAAAGTTCTATCAATTATTTTGCTAAAGAAGCTCACTTCGTATTCGGAAGATAGTCTAAGCGACTTGTAGTGCGGCTTTCATGATGGAGGGTCAAAAATAGTACTGTTAAAATATTTACGATACGACAAATATTAGAAAAAGACTGCGAATTTAATCGAGATGTACACCAAATTTTCGTAGATTTTCAGTAAGTATATGATTCGATAACAAGAAACAGACTATGGTTGGCAATGCTAGAAATGAGAATGAGCATATGCATAGGTAAAGATAGCAAACATAACATCGATGCCACTTAGTATAACATCAGAACTTAGACAAGGAGGACCCTTATCACAGTTGCTATTCAATTGTACTCATTCAATAAAAAAGAGAGAGATGTTTTCGCAACTTAAGGTTTGAGTTGACCCAACTATCAACAGATAGTTTGTGTCTTCGAATAAATGAAGAGAACACAAAATACATGCTGGTAACCAAAAATCCTAGACCAAGAGTTAGCTAGTACATATATTAAGCCTGTACATGTCAATTATTTGCCCAATTGTTACTCTACATTATCGGGAAATAAATAAACTAGCTGGTGTTTCAAAGGAAGCTTTACAGAAGGATATTTGGTAGCCAAAGAGATGAATTGACAGATACAAGAGTGGTGAAGACGCTGTAATGCTGAATTGAGGAGTCTGTATGGTACTGTAAACATCGTCAGACATATAAAGGCTAAGCAGATAAGATGAGCAGGTCATGTGGTAAGATCAAAGAAAGACAGAGTACTAAAGAAAGTGTTTTCTGAAAGACCAGACGGTATAAGATCAGTAGGTTGTCTCAGAAAAATATGGAAGGTTGATGTTAAAGCCGATATATCTAGGATTGCGGTTTTCAATTTTTTAAATCGTTAACCGTGGTTGTTTTTTCAAAAATCGTATATTTTTAGCTTTAAAAGATTAAAGCGCGTTAGGAACATATCAATCTTCATTTCTGATATAGGCAATAACCATCTACCTGTCAGTTTAATAAACCTTATCGTTACTATACTGCTTCTATTCGCTTTTTGCGAATCTCTTCATCATCTGTCTTTCTCAATCTAAAATAATAAAATATATTTAATTGTGGGATAAGGATAAGGGTTGTGAGTTGCTTTAAGCTTTGTGCCTCTTCAAGGTAGGGAGTTTTGTGTATGTTTGGAGCGATTTTCCATTAATGACTTAAGACCGGCGTCGGTGTCGAAGCAGGGGTTTGGCGGCGCTTATCGTCGATTGTTTCGATGTTAAGTGGACAAGTTCGTCGTGGACTAGTTGCGGTTTGAGTTTTTTTTTACCAGATTGATAAAGCTACCAGATACATCCAAAATTGGAATGATTCCATTCAGAATTTTTTTAACTTTTTTTAGTAACCTTCAGAAGATTTACAGATATTGTTGTATAATGATACTGGAAAACCCCAGAAAACCAATCTACCCCTGTTCTTTTAAATCTGCTCATTTAAAGCAGTCTAGGTGAATTGTTACAATAACGTAATTTTGGTAATAATGAAGAGACTGATTTAATGACATCTATTTATATCCAAGGAGCGACAAAATAACGTAATTGTAACATCTCACCTCGACTGCAGTTGATTTCTGTTTTCAAGCTCCGTGACATTAGCAATGAGCTAGCGTTGCTCGAGGGTAAGCCGCGGCTACCATGTAGGGTAAATAACGCTTCTGCTTCTACTTCTGCTACTGCTGATGCTCTTGTGTGCGTATTAACACAAAACAAGAAATAGAACTAATTACGATTTTTCTCTCACTTAAATTTTATGTTCTAATTAAGACTCTTTTATATAAAACGTTGTGAAATGTCGCGTTTCTTATTATTGTTATATTGTGGCATATGAAGTGCACCGATTTTGGAGATTAAAGTTAAATTTGATTTTACATGTGTTTGATTTGAATTTAGTTTGATTCCAAAAAGGTGATATTAGGGAAGGATATTGTTAAATACGAAAGTGTTACTGTTATAAAAATATAGTATATATCTACGAATACATGACCTTTGTAAATAGCAGAATTCGCATATTTCAAGCGATATGTAAATACACAGGAATTAATTAGTTAAAGTCGCTGACATTATTTTGTAATATAGGTAGCAATATGACCGAGTTAAGATTATATTTGTTAAGTAATAAACAGCTGGAAATCTCCAGGTGAGAAATTAAAAAACAACACCTGAAGAAAGATACAGAGAAAAGAAAATCGAGGATGACCGATGAAATACTTGAACTTATGGATCAGAGAAAAAAAAAACAAGAAAATCTCCAAGAATATAAGAGAATACATACCAACGTTAAAAGAAAAATATAAGAGAAGCCCAAAAGAAACAAAAAACAGAACTATGTCAAGAAATAGAGAAGTATCAGAGTCGATATGATAACTTCAATGTTCGTCGAAAGGTGAAGGAAATAACTGGAAAGTTCCGGAAACGCAACAGCGGAAAAATAACAGATGATGAAGGCAATCTTGCCATAACCAAAAAAGATAAAAAAGTATGGAAAAAATACTAGAAGAAACTTTTCCATGACCTTAGAACATTACAAGAGCCCACCATTGAAGAAAATTCAGGTGGCTAAATCTTACCAGAAGAAATAACGGCAGCCGTCAGAAAAATGAAGGAATGTAAAGGCACCGGAACTTGATGAAATTACTGCATAACTGCTGAAGCATTAGATGCAGAACAAATAAAAGTGATAACTGAAATATTTAATGAAATATACAAGGCAGGAAAAATACCATTAGAATGGCTCAAATCGGAGTTTGTACCATTGTCCAAAAAACCAGGAGCAAAAGTTTGTAAAGTCTATAGGACCATAAGCCTAATGAGTCATCTGCTGAAGCTATTTTTAAAAGTAATCCACAAAAGAATTTACCGGAAATGCGAGGAACAAATGATGTAACTGCTAAAAATAATAGCTACCCTGTATTGGAATCAATCAGCGGTGCTCCGAATAGATGTGGAATATACAAATCACGTCAAATTCTTAAGGGAAGTGAGACAGGAGTAAATAATTTCACCACTGATATTCAATCTATACACGGAGCACATTTTTGAATAGGCTCTAAAAGGTATTGATGAAAACATATCAATAAATGGAGTCAAGCTCAATAACCTGCGGTATGGAGATGATACAATAGTACCTATTACCTAGTTATGTCAAAGGTAGACTCAGAGAATTCAATTTCACTATTGCAACAGTAAAACAAATAAACATTTTGGGAAGAGGAGGAGAAACCAAAAATTGACCCCAGAGGAGTTCGATGAGTGGATGTGCAATCTGCATGGTACATTGGATTACCTTAGAAGTAGACAGTACAGAAAATCACGTACAAAAATCAATAATTTAAAATACAAAATATTTTATTTACTTGACTTTGCAATAATCTACTATTTTGCCAATAGAACTGTATCAAAGAAATTTGATAACTACAAGTTGAAAAATAATTGCACACCCACACAATTTGTACATCTAAACTTATTCATTGTCATAAAACTGTCATTTTCATAAAACAATTACTCAATAAATAACACACATTTCATAAATATATCTCTCGAATAAGTATAAATAACTTTTAATAATACAATGGTATATTACATCAATTTCATTTAACAAACAATCACACACATATCTCTGCTTCATTGGATCAAATCTATCTCCTCAAGAACTTCCCGTTTACTGTTAAACAACTACAATAGCAGAATTGAGTTCTCCATTCAACAATACATTGTAGTTTCAACCATGTTCTACCATCCATCAATTAATGGAGTACCGGCATGTAAGTAATGTTTATTTATTTGCTCATTTATTTATTTATTACAATCTAATAGACTATTTTATAACAATTTGTGGGCCTTACCTTGTCTGTTTAAACTTTTTAAAACTTTTTATACCTTTTTATTCAACTTACTCATTTTGAAATAAAACCACAGACATGTAATATTGGCATAATTATTGTAATTTACAACATCTACTTTGTTTATCTTTATTAGACAACACCCTAATATGGGTTTTGATCATTTTAGCATTTATTTAACTTTGTATCGAGACCTGAAGATGCTTTGCATATTGTAGAAAGCGAAACCGGTCGTATGATAGTTAAATTAAATTGATTGTGAGTAAGTCTTATTTATTATTTCTTTACCTATTTGGATAGGTAAAGTTGCTTGTGTGAGTCCATTCAAGGTTGGCTGTCTTTTTGCGGTTTAGTTCGTTCCTGTTTCATCTAACGCCATTTTCACGGCGACATCCAAAGGGCTTTGATCGGTAACTTCATATTCACTATTTTTTAGAATTTTATTAATATTACTTATAATGCTACCTAAAGTTAAAATCAAAGCTTAATATCCATTAAATAGTTGGAAGTTATTTATGATTTTCTTAGTTCTTTCTCACTTATTAACATTAAATAACATTGAATTTATTTTGGACCACATGGTCAATTGCTGTGCTAATTTTTAACAAGTTCATATATGTTGTTAGTTGCTTAACTGTTTATACAAGATCAGCGTACTATGTCCATTTACTTAGTTTCATTCACATATTTGTTAATAACATTGACTGCTACATATCTTTTTAAGGTAACAATTAACATCGTTTCCATGATTGTGTGGTTCTCATATTGTAATAATTTTTTAGATGAACTGATGATGCTTTCAAAACTCGAAAGCGAAACGTCTTCAAAATAGATAAAGTAGCCTATCAACTTTGTCTTTTATTTCTCCACCTAGAGACCGATATAAGAACCCACCACTCGTTCTGAGTGATCCTTATATATATATATATATATATATATATATATATAGGTCAACTGGGCATATTTGAATAAATGCCGTAGCGTACATTTTACAAAATTCACATTCGGTATTCGCAACTATATATACCACTAATAATACCAAACATGAATAAATAATTGTTTTAAGTTTAATGTGGTTTCAGCCGTATATTATAATAACTCTACCTGAATAAACCATTAGACTATACCGAATACATAATGACTAAACACTGAAAACTATTTAGGCCAATTTTGTATTGATATTTTAAGTCAATTATGTAAAATAAATGTAATTTAATAAATTAATTATTGCCTATTCAAAATCATTGTCACTCCAGGGTCGTATAGCAGGGTATTTCAAATAAACAATATGATAAATAATCAGCTAATGTTGCGAACAGGAAATTAAAATATACATATACAGTAAATTTTTAAGTTGTGCGGTTTGTATTTCATCCAAAAAATTTTATTTTATTATTACCTATTATTATAATTAAATATTAACTATTCATATCCAGATGTCAGTAAAGTGAGCCTTTGCAATTCGGGGATTCCCTTGTTACATGATATCCTTATTACGTCATTGCGAGTTTCGCATTCACGTCTTACATCTTAATCTACTTGGTCGAACTTGGTGGTCATACAGGGGTGTCTTAGATCCGTCTCATGCTTGTTTCTTTCTATCTCTGACGTGAACTGTCTTCTGATAGCAGGTGGATCGATTCCAACTATAGGGTAGACCTCTTCGATAGGTGTTTCAGGCAACCAGATATTATACGATCCGTTTCATTTAGGCAACATCGACGTTTTTAGCGTCAGCAGAGTTTTCTCACACTGATGCTCCAAACTCGACGGCAGAAAAACATAATGCTAAAGCAGAGGTACAGAGAGTGTGTGGTTGTGCTCCCCATTTTGTGTTTGTTAGTTTGCGAATAATATTATTTCTTGCGCTTAGTTTTTTCTTGATATCTTGACAGTGATATCGATAAGACAGAGTTCTATCCAGACGTACGCCAAGGTATTTTGGCGTCTCATTGTGTTCCAGCTTCCTACCACTCCATTCCACCTCCAGTGTCCTTCGAGCATGCTTGTTTTTAAGGTGGAAAGCACATACCTGGGTTTTTGTAGAATTTGGTTTCAGATGGTTTTCGTCATAGTATAGTGTTAAGTCTTCTAGGCATCTGTTAGTTTTACTTCGACTTCATTGAAGGTACTTCCTGAACTGCCACAGCTGTATTATCCGCGTAAATAAACTGTCTTGTTTGTTGGTTTTTGGGTTGGTCGTTGGTGTAAATGTTGTATAGCATTGGTGCGAGGACACTTCCCTGTGGAAGTCAATTTTTTGATCCATCCACCAACTGTTTTTGGACTGAAAGCGTCTATTCTGTAGATGACATTTCGTTAACCTTGTTAGTCGAAAATCCTTTGTAATTTCGTAGAGTTTTACCAGCAGTCGTTGATGGTTAACTGTGTCATAGGCTGCAGTCAGATCTATGAACACTACTCCTGTTACTTCTTTTCATTCAAACCCATCTTCAATATGTTGGGTGAGATTAAGAGTTTGACTGCAGCAACATTTTTGGGGTCTTAACCCTGCTTGTTCAGGAATAATTTTAGTGTCGACAGATTCAGCGATTCGGTTCAGTATCATTATTTCGAACGCCTTGAAAAGGTGCTACAAAAGAGAGACATGTCTAAAACTCTTTGTATCCGCCCGATCCTTTCCTTGTTTTAAAAGGGCCACCACTCTAGCTTTCCTCCAAATTTTAGAATGTACGGACGCAACAGTTCATCATTTTTCGAGCCACTCTAGGGTTTTTGGTCCAAAGTGCTTTATTTGTTCTGTTCGTATATCGTCTAAGCCAGCCACTTTATTACCTTTCAATTGGTGGATTGCACCTCTCATCTCCTACAGGTAAAAGGAAGTACCTACAACAACAAGGGCATTCACAGTCAAACCTAATTGGACTGTATGTGGTCTATTTTAAGTACTTTTAGAAGTTCAGGAGCATATGGACGTCCTGTGAAATGAACTAAAATAAAAACCAACTACTTTGGGATGGAATATTGTATTGATTCATTAGTGTTTGTGGTGAATCATTAGATTTGAGAATGGACTTAGTTAAATATATAGGATTTATAGGAGTCAGTAATAAACTAAACACATTTACTTCAAATCTAATAATGTAGTATATAATATTACTTTAAAAGGGGATTTAGAAGTTTCTAAAGCATTTTTATATATTTTATATCTGTATTTAACTTGTTAAAAACGCTACAAAATTATCAATATTTTTTTTATGTTTTGTTTCTTATACATATATGCACTAAAATATTGTGACAGATACGGCATCTTTAGTAAATTTTCAATTTCTGATATTACTTTGGACTTTTATCTTTTTTATTATGCTGATATTTTTAATTGTAATTTCGTTTTAAGACGACGCCTATGTTATATTAATAAGCAGCTTATAGATTGCTATTTACTGACAAAATTATATTGGTCACTGGGTTTCAAAATATTCCAATATTTTATGCTACTAAAGTAGTTTTATAGTTAATTTTCCAATTAATGTAACGTAGCATAATGAGAATACTTAGTAGGTTTAATAAAATAACAAAGTTTTCGGGTAGTAATGTTGGTTGATTGTTAATTAACGATTAAATTAATTTAGAAAACTATTATATTGGCATTTATTTTGTAACGTATATTTTTACTACGATGTAGAACCACCAATGTTATTCCAAATCACGTTCAAAACAGTACAAAAAACCTACAAATGATTTTATAAATATACAGTTGTCTTCTGATGAAGTTGACAAAAAAATCAGCGAAATATAGAGAATTAAAAGAAAAAAGGGTTTTTTTTTTAATAACAGACCGCATACCCGATACACCAATGCAATAAATTGTTATTTACGTTTCGGTCGATAATCCTACCTATTTTGTTCTTTCAGGAGCGGTAGGCTTAAATATGAACTACAGTTAAACAAAAATACTGAGCCGAGCCCAGACAAATATAACAATACAAAATCATACCATAGAAAATGTTGAACATTATGTATATCTAGGGCATGTCATCAAACTAGGAAAACCAAATCACGATGCTGAAATTAAAAGAAGAATACAACTGGCATGAGGCGCTTTCGGAAAACTAGCATATATCTTGAAAAACACTTCCATTCCTGTAAACTTAAAGAAAAAGGTGTATAACACATGCATACTACTAGTTTGTACCTACGGCTTGGAGACAGTAGCCCTTACCAAAAAATCTGCTAAAAAATTAGAAACAACGCAAAGAGTAATGAGACGAATTATGCTTGGAATATCACTGAGAGACAAGATTAGAAACACCGAGATAAGACGTAGAACGAAGATTAGGGATATTGTGGAAGAAATTACAAGAATGAAATGGCACTGGGCAGGTCACGTAGCTCGATATAATGACAACAGGTGGACACGGAGAATTCTAGAATGAAGAATGTGTGACAACAAGAAGCATGGGAAGACCTCAAAAAAGATGGGTAGATGACATAAGAGCAGTGGCAGATATATAGTAGATTAGATTGTCGCAAGATAGAGAAAGATGAAAGCAATTGCAAAGCAAAAGCAAAGACAGTAACTATTTGCTTCTTTCCAATGATTAACGTCTTTCATGTTTTGTAAGTGATACAAGAGTTGGACTTTTTTAACCTCGAAAATTAAAAGCTCTGTGTTTTATAAGGACAAGCATAACTAAGTCAATTTTTTGTATAAAATGTGTCAAGAACTAAAGTATATAAAAAAATGTGAAAAAAAAAATAGAATACTTTTTAACATTAAGGACAAAGAGAATTCCAAAAGCACCTATATTGCTTTTTGTACTTTTTTCTGTACTGTTCTCTTTTTCGTTGTGTCTCGTCGGTCTTCAAGATATAAATGGTTGAATATTTAATTATTAGCTTTAAATTTAGAAACAACTGCCATAGTTAAGTGTGCGGTCCGTATGTATTCGCAAAGTTAATGACTGGTAAAGTCCCTTAACGACACTGTTCCATTATAAACGCTTTTCTGCATTATTAAATTCAAATAAAGTATTTATCCTATTGTTAGTGATTACTCATCGTATCCCCAAACGGCTACCCCACAAAATCCGCTAGATACCACATTCACACTGACAACACATACTGATGATACAAAATTTATCGAGCACAACCAAAGATGTACAAATCAGGAAGGGACTTCGAACAAAAGGGCATGAACAAAAGAATGAGTATTATTTGACTTCTATTTTACATTCATTAGCCAGAGGGTGTGAAGTGAAAAGTGCGGGGTACTACGAAATCGGCGCTGAGTGGAAAACGCCGGGTAATGGCCTGTAAAATATAAATAGCTTTCTAAAACTTTATGAGTAATAAATAAAAAGAGCGGAATTGCAACGGAGCACTGCAGCGGATTTACAAACTAGTGTTAGATAAGCACTAGTTTAAGCAATAGTAAAAACAATTCATCGAGTACTTAAATAAATATAAAATAAAGTTGTCTCTTGAAAAGATGACAGGTATGGGACCAAAGGGATTAAGAAAAATCGAAAAATAAAATCGAGAGTCTTTCTTCATGACAAATGCTGTCTCTAAATCTTGTATTTTGATAGTGAATTCTTGCTGAAATGCGTGCCAGTAGATCGTTAAATGTAGTTATGGACACTCTAAAATAATTAAAGAACTTATGTTAGTCACTTCTCAATTCTCCGATTAAGTTATAAAAAGTTTCCAAAGAAAATCTTTCTCTCAGGATTGGATGAACCCAAAATTTTCTT
The DNA here is from genome assembly GCA_918026665.1 of Diabrotica balteata. Lineage (NCBI taxonomy): Eukaryota > Metazoa > Arthropoda > Insecta > Coleoptera > Chrysomelidae > Diabrotica > Diabrotica balteata. The sequence goes on from OU898277.1 coordinate 167,302,993, forward strand.
TTATTAGCTGTGTTTCTTTGTTTCCTTCAAAAAGATAGAACATCACAAAAAAAGCTTCGTCGGCGGCGTCCATCGTGCACAGTCGCCTCGTTTATAATTTCTCCGGTTTCGATAAGAGCCGACATACGACTTGTGAGAATAGAAGCGGCTACAGGCGATTAAAAAACGGATCCGACATCCGACAAGTGAGAACGGGCTCTTACTGTATCTAAAAACCCAGTCGAAAGAAACTGCTAACGGAAAGCACACGAAATTAGGCATTTGGTAAGAATGAGATTCATGTCGCGACAGGTTTCAGTACATAGTACAAGCAGACACAGCGGCGTCTTGACGGAAGGTACGTTGCACTACGGAGCGTGTCGGAGTACAAAACGTCGGAGTATCAAGGGTGTTTGTATTTTAGTTGGTTCACTTTTCGTCAAGACCCCTAACGTTAAATACAATGCTCTGTATTTCACTCACGCTCTTCTTGAAATATGGCGTAAGTGTTTGAAAGTCTAATAAATCACAATTTTCCATCTGTACTGTAAAGAACTTTCTACGTGTAGAAGTTATCAGTCCATAGTTGCTGGCTTGACCCACTATTAGTTTATTGTGAGATATGTTTGATATAAAATATTATTTTACTAAATTAAAATAATATATGACGATAATATAAACTATTTATTGCTTACTATACAAGTTTACAGAACTGAGTTTTGTTCGATACTCCTAAAAATCTTCTTCATAACGTGCCCTATCAAGTCCCCTTGACGTTGGCGATTAACATGGCGAAACTATCTCTGTCTCGAGCTATTGTAAATAGTTGCTCAGCTTTCTTTATTCCTGTCCACTCCCTGATATTCTTCAACCAAGAGGCCTGCTTTCTACCAATTCCTCTGCGTCCTTAGATTTTACCCATCATAATAAGTTGAAGAATATTATATCGGTCTCCCCTTACTACGTCTCCAAAATAGGCCATCTTTCTACATTTGATGTTATCAAGCAGCTCGCGAGCAGCATTTTCTCTCTCAAGAACTGCTACATTTGTCAGCATGACCGTCCATGGAATTTTTAGTATACGTCTGTGCAGCCACATTTCAAAGGCCTCCAGACGATTAATGGTGGATATTTTTAATGTCCATGCTTCGACACCGTATAAGAGGACTGACCAAATGTAGCATTTAACCATGCGCTTTCGAAGTTGAAGTTGCAAGATCGTTACAAAAGAATGACCACATTTTTAAAAATGTCGTGCGGGCTATCTCGATTCTATATTTTATTAGTTGTTCAGTAATATGGCAACCAAGATATTTAAAACTGGACACTCTTTGAATTATATGACCATCAACATATAATCGTGCATCTTGATGTGCTAAACACCATGTGTTTTGTTTTTGAACAGTTTATGTTTAGGCCAAACTCTCTTCCCACTGTATCAATGGCATTTAAAAGGCATTGTAATCCATGCATGTCATCACTTAAAATAACTGTATCGTCTGCATATCTGATTGTATTTATCAGAATTCCATTAACTTTCACGCTCCATTCCAAATTATGCAGCGCTTCTTTAAATATTCTATCTGAATATGAATTAAATAACAGTGGGGATAGTATACAACACTGTCTGACACCTCTTTGTATTTTTTTCTGTTGATTTTCCGTTTATGCAAGCTGTCGCTTCTTCACATTTATCTCTGATTCTACTGTGGATGATGCGTAGAAATATTTTCAAAGTGTGGCTTATAAGGCTTATCATTCTATAATCGCTACAGTTTTTCGGACGTTGTTTTTTTGGTAGTGTTATGAATTCGGACTTTAACCAATCTTCAGGGATATCACCAGTCGAATAAACATCATTGAAAAGTTTGACCAGTATTCCAATATTCTCCTCATGTAAAAGCTTTAACATCTCTGTCGGTACGTTATCAGGGCCAATGGCTTTCTTGTTCTTTGCTAACTTTATAGCATGTAGTATTTCTGATTTTAGTATTTCTGGTTCTTCACCTTCAACTAAAGTATCCGGTTCTTCGGGTCTATCATCATTATACAGTTCACTTATATAATTACACCAGGTTGTTCGAATTTCATGTTCGTCTATTATCATTTTTACCGACGAATCGGTTATAGTATGTGAAGTTTTGTTATGATAAAGACCAGCTACTTCTCTAACTTTTTTAAACATATTAAACGAATCATGTTTTCATTCAACTTTTCTAATTCCTTGCATTTATCCTCCATACATTTTTCTTTAGCCACCTTTATTTTCTGTTTAATTAGTTTCTGTTTTTCCTTATATTCTGTCTTTTTACCTTTCAGTTTCCTTCTCTGCTCCATTAATTCCAGGATTTTATCAGTCATCCAGTGTTGTTTTTTGTGCCTGTGTAACGTTGTTGAATATTTTTCTATTACTTTCAAGGTAAGATCTTTAAATGTGTTCCATATTTCTGTGTTGTTTTCATTTATTGATTTCTTTAGCTCATTGTTTAAGTCATTTTCTATTAACGTTTTGTTGGATATTGAGATATTTAATTTTGGTGTTTTGGGGCTTTCTTGGACTTTTTTGAGCTTCACTTTGATGTCAGTTATTACAGGATTATGGTCCGAACCGATATCTGCACCAGGATATGTCGTTACTCTGGTGACGCCATTATTAAATCTCTTGGTTACCAGAATATAGTCTATCTGCTCCTAAAAATACATTACAAAATGCCTAACAGAAATCACTAGTAGAGGGGAGGGAGTTATTAAGAACTATATAATTTTATCTTTTGGAAATAACGTAAATTACAAATTTATTCATATTGTGCTTATCAGAACCATCTACAGACGCAGCGGCTGCGACAACACTAGGCGACGGATTTGCCGGGTACTACTTTCTAAAGGGAGGGTTTATAATGGGCAATTTTTTCCCAGAAATACGTAAAACTGATAATCATTTTAATCTTTTAATAGATTTCTGGAAGCTAAGTTATTCAAACTTTAAGAATTACCGATACCAATCTAAAATAATAAAGTAAAATCGACAAACAAAATAATGTAAATTAGAATAAGACGGAATATGCCATCCGCCTTGAACTACTGAAGTTCAAAATGAAGTTGTCGGTTGACGTCGATAATCTAGCTGATCGGAAGTGGACACAACTTCTTCACACAGCGTCTGTACTCTCCAGTTTTGGTTTTCAAAGTTGCTACTCTGACAATGCCGTCCTTCCCAGGATGCACCGACGTGATGCGTCCAACTGCCCATTGTAACGGTGGCAAATTGTCCTTAAAAATTAACACCAAAGCATCGACCATTACTCCATTATAAGTAGCATTAACATTATTGCTGCTGATCAATTGATGAAGATATTCCTTGTACCGTTGATTTCAGAAGTGCTGCTTCAACTGCTAGGCGTGCTGCCAATTTGCTAATTTATTAGCTGACATATCCAAAAAGTCAGTCTCAGGATAGCTTGTCACCTCACCACCAATTAAAAAATGTCCAGGGGTAAAGGGAAGAAGGTCATTTGGGTTAGACGACATAGGAGAAATAGGACGAGAATTTAATATTGCTTCTTCAATAAGTTTCGAATTGTTCATATGTTAACAAAGTATCACCTACAGTGCGAATTAAATAAATCTTAAAGGACTTAACCGCGGCTTCCAAATTCCTCCCAAGTGGGGAGAGTAGGGCGGTATAAAATGCCAAGCGCACCCTTCAACATTCGAATATTTGATAATCTAACGAGTTAAATAAGTCATACAGCTCGCGACTTACTCTCACGAAATTGGTACCGTTATCTGAATATAACTGAAATGGCAAAACTGAAATGGAAATGGGCTGGACACAATGAACGTCTCCAAGATGGACGATGGAACAATGCCATCGGAAAGTGGCGTCCATACAATGCAAAGAGATCAAGAGGCAGACCACAGATGAGGTGGAAAGATGACATCAGGAAACAAGGAGGTCCCACATGGCAGAGAACAGCTCAAGATAGGGAAAGATGGATTGAACTGGGGGAGACCTATATCCAACAATGGAACGATAGAGAATAGGTTCAAATAAAAATCTGAATATATTTCTGAACATTTTCCTCGGCTAGCATAAAAACGGCGAAAGCTAGCTAAAAATGCTTCAGTGGTTAGGTCGCTTACTAGTTCTAAATGAACGGCTCGTGTAGACATGCATAGATACACTGCGACGTATATCTTTAATCGTCTACGATTGCGGAACCTTTTTTCCATGATAAACAAAGGACCGCAATAATCAACCCGGATGAGGTTTTACGCGAAAACAAGGGATGCATCAATGTAGTTTTCGAGTTACATTGTGTCCGTCTAAAAGCCAATAAATTTGGCGCACTCAGATACCGAGGATCGATTAAGTATGCCACCAACCCTTAAGATTCCATTGTTATCTAGGAATGGATTCAAAGGCACCAATTTACCTTCACCAATAACGAAATATTTGTTTTTTAAAGAATTAATTTCTTTTAAAAATTTCGAGAATTGCGTCATCTTAATTATTAAAGTTTGTGAATCGACCAACTCTTGAGCATTTGAGGAGCTTTTAGTATTTTAAAATATGTCAAACTCTTAAGATATAGTCAAGCGTCCCATCGTTTTACGCTATATACTTTTTCAGCTTTTAGCCAGATTATTATTATCTCAGATTACTCCTGAATTGTACCTGCAAAGCCAAAAGTTTCAAAAATAAATCAAACAACAAATATAATTGCTACCCCTGACATAATACATCAAAACCATTAAAAACTTTACACAAAAATAAAATAAAAACAGTAAAAGTTTTAAGAAAGGACCGCAAAAACAAAAAGCTCAAGTGACTTTTTCAAGAAAAAATCAGCAACGAAATTATAAAGTCGAAGTTTTAACGATAAAGTTTCCAGTTACAGAAAAGATCGTAAAGTATTCTTTCCGAAATTCTTAAAGTGCTTTCCGATGAATTATATCGACCTCTATGGACATTGTTTACAGGATAGCACAAGAAATTTTGATAGTTTGAAGTAGTCTGAGATAAGCACGTGAGGCTTTTGCAAAAACTTAATTAAAAAGCACAACATTGTTTAAATGTCTGTAATGCTATTCTAAAAACAAAGAAAAACATTCAAATTATTCTAACATTTTGATTAAGTGGCTTCACTCGCAACACATAGACTTTTAGAATATTTAGAACATTTAATATTTATTTAAATAATTTTCTGATATTAGGAGCAACTCTAAAAGGAAGAACAACAAATTAATAAAGTTATATATTTTTTTAACTTTTCATTTATTTACCGTCTGCAATAATTTTACAATACTTAGGTCAATTGTTTAATTATTTTATAAGTAACATACAAGAAGTTCTCCCATTATATTTTATTTTTTTTTTGTATAAACCTAAACGGTGTTTGTTGAATGCTATCTGGTCACAAATGACCAATTATCAGTTATTTTCTGACCTAACTTAATAAACAGCAAATACTTAAATCTAAGGGCTTGCCCTATCTTCTTCTTTAAGTGCCATCTCCGCGACGAAGGTTGAGGCAGCTGCTCTGAACAACTGCCTTGAGCTGCAACCAAACCACTCTCTCAGGTTCTTCGACCAGGAAACGCGTCTTCTTCCTACGCTTCTTACTCCATGACTTACTCTTATTTTATCTATCAACTAATGTACTACAACTTACATGTAATAATATCACAGCACTATACTTTGCTTTTTACACTAAACTGTTACATATTTACACTAACTCAAATGGTTTTGTCCTTACAAGTCTTCTCCTTAGTTCAGTAGTCTTAACAAGCTGGATTGCCCCGACATTCACATGGCTATGCAGCCCCTGCTCGTGACTTGCTGCTTTTCTCTTGATTTCTTCGGTTACAGTTTCCATACTCAGGTTATGGTAAAGGTTGCTGTTATAAATATACCAAGAAGCATCAACAGTGTTCCTCAGTACTTTGTTTTGAAATCTCTGGATAATATATAGATTACTAGCTTTGGTACAGCCCCAGAGTTAGCACCCTTATACCCATACTGACCTCAATACTTAATTATTAATGGATAATTGAATATGAATGAAGAATGTCAAATTTTTTTTAATCGGCCACTACAATTTCTTATATCTAATATCGAGTTCCTCTCTTTTCTTTTTGACAAGGACTTTCCAGCGCAGCCTCGCATATAGGATGATGCCCAAGTATTTTGCTGATGTTGCATAGGAAACTTGGGTATCATTTATTCTAACTGGGAAATTTTATGTGTTAATGTGTGCAGATTTAGTCTCATTTAATTATATTTGCCATTTCGTGGCTTCTTTACTAGTGTCTCCTATCGCTAGTATGGCTGTATCATCCGTGAAGGTGTCAATGGTGTTTTGTTCTAGCTCTGAAATGTCACACGTATACAATACACGACCGGACCTAATACACTACCTTGTGGCACGCCAGCTTTGTTCTCCCTTAAATCGGTGTACACTTCTTCTTGTTTTAATACGAAATATCTATTCGCCATGTATGATTCTAAGATTTCTAAATAGTGTTTAGGCATGGACATTTTTAGTTTGTAGGTTCCCTCATGTCAGACTATGCTACAAGAAAATTGTAGAGCAGATTTTCTTTTCTTTTAATGTTTTTTCTATTATATTCGTTATTCTGCAAACCAAATTGATGATTTGGTATAAGATTTTATCTTTCTATTATTGGTTTTAATCTTTTCAATAGAAGTTTTTCAAATAGTTTTGACATCACCGGAAGGAGTGATATTGGTCGATAGGATGTCACTTCATTAGAAGATTTACCTGGTTTGGCGACCATAATGACTTCCGCTACTTTACAGAGTCTAGCAACATATCTCAATTTAAAAGCAGGCATTTATTAGCTGTGTCAGCTTAACTATGGCTTTCCTTGGTAGATTTTTTAATAGTTCTCCTGTTGGTCCCTCGTTGGTCTTCATTCTTTTTGTTGCCTTTCATAACGAATAATCTGTGTTCTCGTCAGCTTTAAATTACTTAAAAAAGAATCAATCTTTGTTGAATTTTTTATATTCTGTATCTCTTTTTTTAGTTTTTGTGTAGCATTATTTTGAGTAGTTTTGTCTCATGAAGCTTTGTATTGCTGCCATTTTTTTCTTAATTTTCTTTTTTCTACTATGAGTTCTCTGATTTCTTTTGGATAATTGTTCCCTTTTTTCTAGAAGTTTTTGTGGGAGTATTTTGTTGCATTGTGTTTCTCATTGGCACAGCAAGCCCACCCAGTCAGTTTTTTTATTAGTCAATATTGGATTAAACTCTTTTTTAATCACTGTATCACTCGTAGTTAAAATTATCGGTGAGTGATCAGAGTTCATGTTCCATCTGTCATTGATATTCAGATAGTTAGCTGAGATATTTTTGTAAATAAAGAAATCTATCAGGTCTGGAATTTTGTTTATATCGGTAAGCTAGTATGTTGGCCTACCAGTAGATATTATTTAACCCTTTTGTTATTTAATAGCTGACAATAGTTTTTTTCTTTAGTTGTAGTAAACATAGAGCCCCAGTGCCTTCTTGTTCTCTTTTATTGGAGTGTCTAGGAGGATAATATATTGAACTTATATTTCGGTGTGTGTTTTCATCTTCACACATACTGTTGTGTGCTTGTGTGTGCTCAGTTGCATATTTTATGCTTGAAGTTAACTGCATCAGCGAGAAACCCTACTACCTGACTTGACAATTGCAAGTGCGACCTTGCCGAAACCTTGTCGTCAAAATAATGTTTTTCATCATAACCAAAATTATTCAAGAATCATTCAATAATAATATATAACAAATAATGGTTATTACCAAGAAAATTAGTACTTGGTAGAATAACCTTGGTTTTTTAGGACCGACTCGATTCTGCGAGGAAAGAGTTTATAAGACGAGCTAAATCTTCTGGTGATATTACTCCAAACCATTTTTGAATAATGCCTTCCATTAGTTCTTTCTTTTTACTTGGGTTTCGGCGTGATACCAACGCTTTCAGCCTTGACCATACATTTTATATTGAATTCAGATCGTGCCTATTTCTAGGTCAAGGCAGGACAGTAACGTTATGGTTTCTCAACCATTCCATGGGAGTATTAGCCGTATGACAAGGCGCTTCATTCTGCTAGAAGATGTATTGTTGGGCATTTCCTTTAAACACTGATAGTCGTCTGCAGTTTGGCTTGCAGTATCTCTTCCTGATATTTGAATTATTATTGCCCTCTATTACTGCTTAACGTCCAACTCCATTAGTGGTCATTATAAATCCATACCAAGACACTTACAGGATGCTTCATTGTGAACGTAATACACTGGGGCAAATGGTGTTTCCCCGGTCACAAAGTCACAAACGTCACTAAGTCACTCCCAAAAATCGAGATTGTGGTTTCATCACTCCAAATTATCTTATTCCACTGTTCTTCTGTCCACCCTCTGGGTGCCAAAGCCCAATCAATGCGTTTTGCCTCTACTTTTGTTCAGAAACGGCTTCTTTCTAGGAGGTCGTGCTCGCAAGCCATTTTCACACAACTTTCTTCTGATAGTGTGGTCCGATATTTGTAAGACTGTTGATTTGACAATAGCATTAATTTCTTTTGCGGATTTGCGACGATCTTTAACAGAAAGTCCTCATATTCTACGTTCATCGGTTTGACTAACTTTCGGTTTTCTGCCTGTTCTTTTTGCTAATTTTGTCGTTCCAGTATGATGATCATGTTTAAAAACTTTCATTATATCTGATTTTGTAGCGCCACCACCCAATTTGTTAGCTGTTTCTTGATATGTGTAACTTTCTTCACGAAGGATAATTGCTTTGACTCTCTTGTGACTCTCTCTCCTGACAACCAGTCAATATGTTTTGGGTGTCTTTTGGTTGACATTTTCGTTCAATCGACACTGATGTATTCGTCTTCGACAATTAAACAATTTCACCTTAGTGACTTCTTGAAGTCACTAATAAATACTGGAAAGTTACACGAAACTGTACTAAAAGGAGTTAATAATTGCTCGATTGAAATTCCTATTATAATTTTTTCTTTGATACACCGAAGTATTTCATAATTAGCTTACCTAAAATACACCCCAACCAAAGCACATTAAATGTATAACAATTAACGGACAATAAGAAACGAAAGCTTTTGTAAGTGAGAAATGTGAAAAAGTCCTTCAATATTTTAATTGAACCGTTCAACCCTGTATAAAATGGACTTTTATTCAGAAATTATTGAGTCACGTTTCCACCATTACCGATTAAGTTTTTACTGGAAAAAATCCAATAAAGATGAAGTTTGCTTTTCACTAATTTATCGGTGTTTAAAAGGGGTTTGTGTTTTATGAGGGTCCCGCCCAATGTTCTTTAAAGTTTCTACTGAAATATCGCAAGACATAAAAACGCTACGTCATTGCGGTCGCAATTTATGAAGTTTAAACGTGTTTTTGACTGTGTATTAAGACCTAAACGCAAATGCAGTTTGTTTTTTAAATTGATATATTTTATTTATATCCCCAAGAATGTATATTATAATCCTTTTACTTAGTAATAGTTTGCATTAGCTATTATAAACTGCAACTTCTATTTTTCATAATTATGTCACAACTTAAGTTTACTATCATCGTTCTTTTAGATAGTGAAAATGATATGGTTCATCTAAAGCCTTTTTTTCAGTGTTGAACTTTTTTCAATGTCAAAGACGTAGACTAGATAGGAAAAAGGAAGGAAAGATAGACCACATTATAGAAAACTGAAGCCTTTTTCTTTGTTGAATATTCATCAGAATTAAACAAAAAATTATAACATAACTTAACATTGGTATTTGTTTTGGTATAAGTAAAAACTAGAAATAGTAATTCTTAAACCTAAAAAAATATAATGCACTGGCATGTCATTGCTCCATCTCTCCTCCACTCCATCACTGTGGAGGCGAGATGGACCACCAGGGGTAGGAGAGATAGACCAAGCTTATCCTTTTTGTAACCAGCGCTTATAAAAAATACATTGTAATCAGTTTTTTTACACTTTTGGTGATAGTACTTCTTGCACCTAACACACTTATTTTCAACATCGCTCATATTTTCATCACCACTAGTGTAGTTTTTGGTAACATCTTCTTCAGATAGTAACGATTCGCTTGGCTTTCTTTTACTTTTTTGTTTTTAAAGGGTTTAAGCTTTTTTAATTATTGCTTCCTTTATCATTTTATTAAAGTCTTTAGCAGTAATCTCTCTAATTATTTTTAAAAGAACTCTACTGCTACTGACAATACAGGCAGGGGTGTTACTTCACCAAAAGTCTTTATCTGGGATTTATACCTTCATCAGTAATTGATGACTTATTTGGACTACCGTGCAAGGTTATTTTACCGTTAATTCTAAATTGGCATAGTTGTGGAGATTCTGATGTAACTAGAAAATTCATTGTTTCTGTTTCTGATGAAGTGTGTGTCAAAAATGCATATTCTGGGATTATTACCGAATTAAACAGATAAATTCCCATGGATTTAAATGCAGAAGCCGCATTTTTGGTAGTTGTTGAGTTTCCTCATGATAGACCTAAAAGTTTAGCAAACTAAAGACGTTTTAGAACCCTGTTTATGTTACTCTGTACCATAAAACGGCATTCAGAATAAAAGTTGCTTTTAAGTTACTTAAAAAAGTACAATTTAGAGGCTGTAGGTAATGTGTTGTGTAGGATGGTAAACAAAATAAAATTATGTCGTTATGGTCTGCAAATTCTAGTAGATCCAGGTTAGTCGTATGAGATGTGTGGTCATCTAATATTATTAGGATTTTATCTGGAGGATTTTTCGGCAAATGTAACCATTTCAGGTGTTTGTAACCATTCTAAGAAAATGTCACAGTTAACGTATGCTGATTTTTCTGGCATCCTAATCTTGGAACGAATGGCTCCAATCAACATTCATACTGCTTCCCAAAAAAGCCAATGCAAAGGAGTGCAATGAACATCGCACCATAGCCTTAATGAGTCATGTCTTGAAATTGTTTTTAAAAGTAATTCACAATAGAATACATAAGAAATTAGATGAAGGCATAAGTAATACACAAATGGGATTTAGGAAAGGTCTAGGAACACGAGATGCACTGTTTGCAGTAAGTGTTCTTTCGCAGAGATGCTTAGATATTAATCAGGAAGTATATGCCTGTTTCATTGATCTTGAGAAGGAATTTGACAGAGTGCAGCATAATCGACTTAAAGAAATTTTATTAAATAAAAACATAGACAGTAGAGACATTAGAATCATCTGTAACCTCTATTAGAATCAAACAGCAAAAGTGAAAGTTGAAAACGAACTGACCAAGGATATCCAGATTCGCCGTGGGGTCCGCCAAGGGTGTATTTTATCACCCTTGTTATTCAATTTATACAGTGAAGCCATCTCAGAATTAGCGCTTGCCGAGATCAGTGAGGGCCTTATAATAAACGGTGAGCCACTTAATAACATAAGATATGCTGACGACACCGTCCTTTTGGCAGGAACACTAGAAGAACTGCAACACCTTGCTGAACAACTAAATATATATTGCAACGATTATGGACTAAAAATCAATTTGAAGAAAACGAAGTTCATGGTATTTACAAAAGCACAAAACATCAAAGTTAAGCTAGTACTAGATAATACAGAAATTGAACAAATATCTTCGTACAAATACCTTGGAGCATGGATCACAGAAGATACTGATCAGACAAAAGAAATAAGATGCCGCATTGAAATTGCACGGTCAACTTTTAATAGAATGAGAAAACTTTTTTGTAATCGCGATATCAATATATCGCTCCGGATAAGAATGCTTCGATGTTATATTTTCTCTACCCTTTTGTATGGAGTTGAAGCTTGGACACTTAAAAAATCCAACATTAAAAACCTAGAAGCATTCGAAATGTGGTGTTATCGACGCATTTTGAAAATATCATGGATGGATCGCAAAACAAACGAACAAGTTCTCGAACAACTAGGAAAACAATGCGAAGTTTTAAATTTCATAAAGATCAGGAAATTGGAATACTTGGGGCACATCATGAGAGGTGAAAAGTACGAACTACTAAGGAATATAATGCAGGGTAAAATCAAAGGTAGAAGAAGCGTAGGAAGACGTAAAATCTCGTGGCTACGCAATCTCCGTGAGTGGTTTGGATGCAGTTCAATTGAACTATTCAGCCGAGTAACCAATAAAATTATAATTGCCAGAATGATTTCCAATCTCCGATAGGAGTGGAACTTGAAGAAGAAGAATCTTGGAACTCGATGGCATACCATAATGCCACTCATCTGTTTTATTTTCCGCCAGGGGTCGAGAAAATCTCTTCTGATCTACAGCAAGTTATTGCACTGATCGATTTATCTTTTTCCACAGGGCTTACGATAGGAACATATTATGAATCTTTTTTGGCTAGAACTTGATCGGATCTCGTATTTAGTTGTTATCCTGTTTCATCAGTATTAAATATGTATTCGGGTTTAATATAAAAATTATATTTAGTTATAATTCTCTTGAGATCAGAAAAATTGTTGTCAACTGTTTTTTGGACATTCCTAAAGCTTGTGCAATCGCACAAGCTTTAGAAATGTCAGCTTTTCTAATTGAAATTTTAGGTCTAACTTTCAATGCCTTTCAATTCAAACTCTAATATTCTCCTACATGCGTTTAGAGGAATCACCTCTCACCAGGAAGACTTGTAGTAGTTCAAACAAAATGCTGCTTATGTATATAGCCATTGTAATAACATAAAAATCCAGAGTACGCTAGACGCGACTTCTATATGAAGTAATAAGAACTATTTTTGGTGGTGTAATAAGCTTATTTTGCTACTACTTTTATCTTTTTACCAAATATACTTTTTTTCATAAATGATAATATTTACCAGTTGATTTTTGTGTCTCTCTACCTCTATAGAAAGTAATGAGAAGTCAGGACACTTCTCTTTGTTGACGAATTAGGTAAACTGTAAAACCGAGCTAACTGGAAGCTATTGGAGAATAGTATCTTTTCTTAAAATATATCTACAGTTTACACTGGCAAAACACCATCTTTTTCACAACTAATGGATTCCTATTTCGATCCAATACATCACAAGCGACTTCTTCTTTGCCGAAGCATTTTGCTACTGCAAGTAACAAGCTCATTTTGCTACTACTTATATCCCAAATATTCTTTTTTCATAAACACATTTACCAGTTGGTTTTTGTGTCTCTTTCTAAAATTTTGGTTTCTTACTTTGAATATTCAGTAGGAGTAATGTGTTTTTGGCTGACATTCCTACTGAATATTATCTTACAGTTTCCACATACATATCTATCTTCTTTTTTGTCATAAGATAGTATATTTGACAATAATTTTGTCTTTTTTTGTATCATCATCATCATTGGCTTTTACAACTCTTCGTGAGTTTTTGCCGCGTTTACTATTGCCTTCCATTGATTTCGATCCTGTGCTATTATTTCCCATTGTCTTACTTCCATCTTCTCCAGGTCTTCCCTGACTGCGTCTTTCCACCCTTTTCTAGGCCTTCCTGTCGATCTTCTACCATCTGGTCTTTCCCAAAACACATTGCTAATCAGTCTGTCGTCATCACTCCGTACCATGTGGCCTGCCCATCTTAATCTATTGGCTTTTATGTATCTTACGATGTTTCTTTTCCCGAAGAGAGTCTCTATTTCATTGTTGTATCTGCTCCTCCATTCATTTGTCACGCTGTCCCTGCAAGGACCATATATAATTCACAGGAATTCGCGAAAAAATTACTTTTTCTTTTTGGAAGAATGTGTTAACAATCGTTATATCTAGACCTAATGCTAGTTCCAACTATCGTCTCCAGCACCATAAAATAAGACATTTATGTGCATGAATATTGCAAAACATCCAAAATTAAAAAAATATTGAAATAGATAACTGTGGAAGCCAACCGCCTCTATATATAAAAAGGGGAAGAATGAATTCAAAAATGTTGTGATTGAAACGTTAATTCTCCTACAAGAATAACTAAATTAACATCTACCATAATTAATTATATTGTCTTAGATTTCCTACCCATTGATGTAAGCTCTACAATTATTAATGCAGGAATATCTTATCATTGCCATGAAGCAATATGTACCAAGTTTAATACTCTCAACAAACCCTCCTCGAAAACCTGACAATTTGGTAGGATTTTTACAATGTGAGTGAAAATATATCATAATTTTTTTGCTACAAGATCCTATTTCCTATCTCCCCAATTCAGGAAACGGCTTGAATGCATTCTTTATAAGACCAGTTGATAAATCTGATCTGATTCAAACAATCATTAATATCAAAGTGGCAATAAAGCATATCTCCATTCTATTCCATTTAATGAATTTTGCTATGTTAAAAAATATTATGTATTATTATTTCACAAAATAATGAAAGAATCATTTCATATAAGATACAATATGAAAATCATAATTTACCTTATGATTATGTAACTTTTAATTACTATTTAACTGGGAATAAGCCACAATTAAGGATAAAAAACGTTTATTGACGTTTCAATTTCCACTTCGGAAATCGTTCTCAAAATACAAATAATAAACAGTTTGTATTTTGAGAACGATTTCCGAAATGGAAATTGAAACATCAATAAACGTATTTTATCTTTAATTGTGGCTTATTCCCAGTTAAATAGTAATTAATTTACAATGCCACAAGAAAATAGCTTCAGAACAATATATGTAACTTTTACACACAAAAAAAAGAATGCATATGTTTGCAATATTAGCTACTAAATGAAAGTTTCTTTAGTTAAATTACCCTTTGAAAACCGAAAAGTCTCATTTCTCGTAGCATAGCTACATTTCATACATGCTAAATAAACATTTCATTTCTTTTGGCAAATTTTCCGGTTTTTATTCGCTTTCATCATGAAGATAAAAGGGAATGTCGCTTCCTAACCCACCCTCTCTAGATTAAATATCCAAAAACGACTGTATTACCTTCCGCATGTGGCTTTGACTGTCCACATTTACTATATCTTTTGTTTCGTATTTTACAGTTTATTCACAAGTACAGTGTTCTACAATATTTTTCCAAGAAGACAAATTTTAACTAGTAGAGATATGAATGATATACTCAGATTCGTAGGCAGATTCGTATTCAGCGCACCAAAAACCGTCGAAAAAGAAACTAACTGCACATGGTTTGCAAAGAAATACATGGGTCCTATGTTATTATTAATTTATTATTAACCGTTTTTACCATCACAAAACTTATCTTTGTCTTTTTTTGCAAAAGCATGGGCTTGCGTCGCCCCAAAAAAAACACCAATCGACAGACATAAAGTTTAATAAAAGCACCGTACAAATATTATTCCAAAACAAATTTTTTGTAATTTAATAATTTCTTGGTAACGAAAGAAAATTAAACCAACTTAATAGATCTTTTCAAAACTACTTTATCGAAAGTGGGTTTTAGTGTCTACCTGGCTGAATCTGATACAGATACAGTCATCATCCGTTCTGCGCTTGTTGCATTTCATTCGATGATTCTGTGACTGTCGTAGAGAGGACATAGACATTCCTTGCTCAGGGTATTTGGAAGAAAGCAGTCCAACGCTGTGTGTTCAAAATGTCCAATTTGTTTATTGTTGTTTGTTTTGAAAAGACTATAGGTCACATTAATTATACTGTCCTTCAAGTTCTTTATATGGAGACGGCATTGGAGGAGAATTTGCTTTTTCTCCATGCTTTTTCAGTCTGCGACACATTAGCAGCTTACAAGATCATCAACCAAATTCATCAACGTTTTACATAATCTCCAGAGAGTGCTAGCGTAACCGCATTATTTCTTAGTAAAAAAAAACCAAACCATCTTCGCTCACTGTCATTGGCAAACGTTTTTTCGTCTTTATGTGGTGGACATTTCTGACAGTATGAGATACAAACGATTCGTTAAGACATTGACCAAAAATACATTGAGCATCGCTTTTGATAATACAAAATGCAGCTTGTTTTCACTGTCTTACAGTTTATCACCAGAAAATACAGCGATCCTGAAGATTGGAACAAGATAAAGCATGAACAATTTGAATACCAATCAAAACTTTCAAAACTTCAGCACCCCACGAACTTTTGAAATTAATTTTCTGCAGCTGCAAGGAAACTTGTGGAAGTGTGTGTGGTTGCGAAAATGCAGACCTCAACTGCTTTGCAGTGTGCCCCAATTGTTATGGTAAAACCTGCAGAAACATTATGGAAATATCAAAATAATCGAAAAATTAATCGAAGAATTCTAAGATGAATTACCCACAATGACGACAATTCCGACTCCTGTTCTTACGCAAACATTCAATTTCAATACTGAATTGGATTCTAATGCGCAGCCTTGTCCATTAAAGAAAATCAGAAAACAATAGCTGGAAAACAATTTTTTAAATATATAATAATGCTCAATATTGTCTCACCTGAAAATTGTCCATCGACTAGGCCTAATGGGCCTAAGGTTTGAGGACCACCTATAAGACTCTATCTTATAGGTGGTCGGAAAAAAGTCGATAATAAATTATTAATAACACAGAAATGTTAATAAAATGATAGTTTAAATAAATAAAAAAATATATAATAGAAAACTAAGCCTATTGGTTCGTTTGTATTGTATTCTTACGAGTATTCAAGAAAATGGTAAATTTTAGAATGCTGTAATGTAAAACCCAGAGAAATTAATGAAACAAAATAAAAGTTGTTAAAAAATTTTTAGTTATATTTCTTGATAACCTTTTTAGTTTCCATTTTACAATACAAACTAATAGAAATAAGGTTGTATACACTTTAAATTGCTACATGAAATGTCAAATAATATTTTCCGTGGAGATTCCAGTTTGCGAGATACATTGCGAAAACCCTTTGCACCCCTTATTTCAAGATAGCGAGTATTCAAGAAGCAGGTTAACTTCGAAGCGCTGTATAATCCATAGATATTATTGGTTTAATAATTAAATAAAAACCCCTATATTATTGGTTTAATAAATATTTAGTTATTTTTGTTTATAACTTTTTATTTTCCATTTTACTATTAAAAGTACCCCTTTTCACCCCTTTGTCTATGATTAACAGGAAACAAAGGTGGCCAAGGGATATGTAAATAGCCGTTAACTGACTCTTTATGGTTTCGTAGGATACCTTATATCCTCTTAGACCAGACCTCTTTACATATCTGTAAAAATATTCCTCTCAGAATTTTATTATTTATTATTTGAAACAGCTTCAACCACAAGGGTTCAATGTTCGATTTTACAGATAACATAAATATATAAAAAAATAAAGAATACAATTATATTTTGTTAATTAGTCCTGAGGAAACAAAAAAAGTATGGAACGATTGCGGTCACTATGTTCACTTTGAATCTCTGTTATTGTTTTGGGTAACTGTTCACATTGTCTTTTCAAATGCTTACAACGGACACTCCACTAATAAGTGATGTACTGTCAGATCACTATCACACGCATAACATAAAGGTTTAGGCTACTTCTGTAGTAGGAAATCATGTGTGATCTTGGTGTGTCCTGATCGTAGTCTGAGCATGAAGTTTTAAGATTGTGACACGAATTTATTTATAAAATTTATTTATAAGAATTTTAAGACCTTCTAAATGGGTATGGTACCCATTTAGGTTCCATTGAATTATAGAATTAAAAATAGTTTAATTTATAAGTCTCCGGAGAAGAATGGCTAAGACCATCGGTAGAAGTATTATTTAAAATTTGTTCTGTAATTTTGTTTTTAATTCTAGAACAACGAAATTTAAGATATCTTGGACTTAAAATATGATGTACTTTCTTGAGAAAGTCTAATAATCCTTCGATATCCTCCAAGCAAGTTCTGTCGACACTGAGAGGATCTGAAGAACCATGCGCATTTTCAAAGAAGTCAATAAGTATCCATTGTTGGAGTTTTCTTTGAAGAATTGACTGTTGTATTTGGTAAGATCTTCTACTAGTTTTCTTGTTGAGTTTTTGATTTTTTGTTTCGTGGCTTCGGTTCAACGAAGGCATTTTCGTTATCCCTTATTGGGAGGGAAATTATTTCAGATAGATTTCGTTTAGGGTGCTGGGATGAGGATGTATCTTGATCTAAGGTATCCATTTAAGTCTCATTGGGTGGGTCGCAACTTATCGAAGTATGCTTATTTAATTGAGAGGTAATAACTTATCTAGACGTTTCAGCCTCAGTAAGAGAGGATTGTGAAGAGGAATTTATCGACAAAGGAGCTGATTGTTGTACTGTAGTTTCAGTCTCAGTAGGAAAGGATAGAATAGGATAGGATAGAAGGTAGAAGAAATTGTCGAAAGAGAAGCTAATTGGTGTACTTCCTGTAGAGAGTTTAGATGAACAATATTTTGGGTGTTGTTTGAAGTACCAAATTAGTAGAAGTTATAAGTAGCAAGATTGCTTTCCGATGGAAAGGAAAATTCGATAGTTGTTATCCTCATGGTTAATTAACATAGATTCAGGTAATTTGTCTAAGTTAGTTGGTGCTATAAAAGTGTATCGTCGGAAACTCAAGATATGCTTGAATGCTGGATTTGAAGTCTCCAGTCTGAGAAAGTCAATTGGAGTTATTAGATGTATACTTAAATTTTTCAGTTGTTCTTCTATAACGCTTTGTGTAATACTTGGACATACGTTGGAAATATTCAGTCGTTCATTTGGAGTTATTAGTCTTCGAGCTTGAATACGTTCTTGATTAATAGCTACAATTCCATTGTTGTTTGCTAGAAACTCATTGACTGTCTATTCACTGGTAAAGAAAATACAAGTACGATCATTTATAATTTTATAAATATAATGTATTTTTCTGGGATCCACTTTGGAAGTTACTGCATTAAGGTAAACTTCAATATTAGAGTTTGGGAGTAAGTAAAGTAGAATTGCTTGTTTTTTGTTTGAAAATTTATTTGTAGATTGATTAAGAGCTGTAGAATATAATTTGGATAGTTGGTTTACAAGTAGATTGTCAGAACTTTTCATAGTGGAAGTTCCAATGATGATTCTATTCCCATGCTTGGGCTAAATAACCTGGAACCGGAACTGATGCTTATAATGGATCATTACTGGAAGGGCTTCTAATTAACCTCACGCCAAATCGGCGAAATAGTTGTCTACCCTTGATTTGTTATAGATGAAATCGGAAAATCAAACTTACAGATTTTTGTCCAGAAGAAGTAACACTTTTACACTGCACCTTTGTTTAAATTTTAGATATGTTTTCTCAGAATTGTTAATAGAGTTCCTGAATTTCTGTGTTTATTTTATTCCTTGCAGTTTTGTAAGTGATGGAACATTTTGTTAAAAAAATGTTAAAAAACTAAAAATCACCACAGTTATATTTGAATAGAGTTTACTAGCCGTTCATGCCGACTGTCCGTTTCTGTCGGATCTTTTATTTCACATTGCACAACATGACAATAATTATTTATGAAACTTGTAGTTTAAAAATGCAATGGTAGAGTTTCCGGCTATGATTCGGAAAAACTTCATTATTATTTCAGAAAGAAAAAACGGAACGGGACGTGATTACAAATGTATGAACGTAAATACGAACTTGTATTCAGGCATTTCGCTGCGGATGCTGTTTTGTTAAAAAGTTTATGTTTTTGGGCAGTTTAGTGTGATTGTAGGAATCGATTATGTTTAAAATTTGTATAAATGCATATATACGATAGATGGAAACGAATCTGCAATAAACTAGATAGATCTTTAAGAGATATTTTTCATTATCATTATTGATTTTATATGACGGAGTAAACTGGCATTTCAGAAGCTTTATAAAAAAAAATTATGATATATTATTAAAAATCCCGTAAGGAATTTTATTTCAAACCTATTTCCTAATAACAGACATTTTAACCGTATGTACATTTTTAAAACATTGTTTTTAAATACAGGGTTAATTTAAATGATGTTTATTAATACAAAAAATGGTTCCTGTTAAAGAAAATCTTTAATATATTCTATACATTGCGATTGTTAAAGGAACATAGTACATACTTCAAAATCAATAAAAATTAATCCTACAATGATTTTGGTGTCCACCCACTCTCACTCACGCCCCTCGAGAGGACAGTTAGCTAGATAAACGTCAATAGCAATTCAACCAGTCAAAAAGAAAAAGAGCATGAGTCAGAGAAATCTGATAGCAAGAAAGTATATTCGGGGGAACTACTAGCCGAATTATATTTATAACTGGACCATAACTACAAAATCAGTAGCGTAGAAAATATAATTAGGAGCTGGAATTAAATGTTTTTAACAAAAAATTGGAAGCAAGCTTACCCATAAGAACAAAATATTAAACCTCCTTTAACAGCATTAATTACAGCTTGAAACCTCTTTGGCATGCTTACAATTAAATTACCAATTTCGATTTAAGGCAATGTAATCCACTTCTGTTTAAGATCTTAAAGACAATGTCTAGTAATAACATTGTGCATATGAGGAGTAATCTGTTTCTGAAGCATATCTCATACATGCTCGATGGGATTAAAATCTGGAGATTGTGATGGCCGCAGTAAAAGTGTAATACCCTCATTACGAAACCAATCTTTTACTGTTAGTGCAGTATGTAGCCTTGCAGTATCGTGCATGTAACGCAAATTAAGACCTGCAGCAGTGACAAATTAAAAGACAACAGGTTCTTGGATATGATCCATATGTTGAGATTGATTTAAAGTACCACACACAATGAACGTCTGGTGTACAGGTCAGTTTCATGTAATCTATTTCTCAAAGTTTGGTCACATACCGTAATGTTTGTATTTTCTAAAGCTCCATGCAGTTCACGTTCAGTTATATGCATATTTTAACGAGCTAATCCTATTTCATACTGTATTTATTAAAAAAAGTTTTTCTAAGCTGTTTTTAAGAAAAGTGGAATAATAAAGGTGTTCCTTAGATACTTTTGATCTGCGTAATGTATTGTAAATAAGTGTATTGTCTGAGTTAGTACGAACGTAGAAGAGGCTCAAGCAAAAAATAAATAAAGAAGAAGCAGTTGGAGCAGAGGATGTTCCTGGGGAAGTGTGGAAAGTATTAGGAGAGACAGGGAGAAATTGGTTACCATATCTATGTCTCAGAATAATGAAAGTTGAACAAATGCCAGAAGAATGCCAGAACCTGTCTACAAAAACAAGGAAGATTGACAACAATGTACCAACTACAGGGCATTAACTACTTAGTTATACAAAGAATATATAGGAAATATCCGATAATTAGTTTGACTTTATGCAAGGCAGATTAACAACAGATACAATTTTTATTATAAGGCAGATCTTGAGTAATCATATGATAGAGTTCCTCGGGAGATTCTGTGGTGGGCACTCAATGAGAAAGATGTAATCGGTGAATATGTAAAGATTATGAAAGACATTTATGAGGAAAAAACTAGTGTTAGGACAGGTTTGGGAGAAACTAATAAATTTCATGTGAAAGTAGGATTGCACTTTAGCTCGGTGCTTCTTCAAGTGCTTATTTATTATTATTAGTTCTGGATCAAATAACAGCGAAGCTACAGGTTAATATTCCGTGGTGCTTAATGTATACTAATGATGTAGTATTATAGAAAGTAACGAAAGCGACTTATAATAAAAACTAAAACAGTGGAGACAAACTTAGTACGACAAAAACAGAGTATTTGGAATGTCCACTTAATGATGAAGTTGGTACACACAGAATGATTTATCTTAATGGACAAATGATTATGAACAGTAATATTTTTAAGTACCTTGGATCGGTGTTACAGAGTAATGAGGGAATAGATTTAGATGCATGCAGTAGAATTAGAGTTGCATGGATGAATTGGAAGGATGCGAGTGGTGTGTTGTGTGACAGAAAATTTCAATTAAGCTGATGAAAATTGTATAAAATAGCCATATAACTAGCTATGGTGTACGGAACTGAATGATGGGTAGTTAAAAAGAAAGATAACTAACGAATGCATGTAGCAAAAATAAGAATGCTTAGATGAATAAGTGGAGTAACAAAAAAGAATAACATTAGAAATGAGTATACTAGGGAAAGTCGAAGGGTGGCATCAATTGTTGTCAAGATCAGTGAGCATCGGTTAAGATGGTTTGTTTATATTCAACGTAGAGACTTTTTTCACCCAATACAAAGAACTGCTGATCTGCGGATTTCTGGAAGTAGCAGGAGAGGAAGACCAAAAAGACCTGAGGGTGATGCTTAGGCAAGACATGTCAGTAAAGGGTATTATTATTGATATGACCCAAGACAGAAACTTATCTAGAAATGTTCATAGGAAAGCTGACCCCACATTAGGATAAAGGCAAAGAGAATAATGATGATGATAAAAATTAGTTGATTCTAAGTTGCGCCGTGTGGAATGAATTGAATTTCTAAGAAGCGAAAAACCAGTTGCTCTAAGGATTTTGGAAATAGATGGAGATTTAGTGTGATGTTTAACTTGAAGAGATTTCGGAATGACTTTATGGTCACGACATGATTTAAGAAAAGAAAGATCACAGACAAGACGGTATTTGCGTGGTAGACGATTAGAAAAGGATTTAGTGAGAATAAAAAATTCCTCCTCATAGTGGCGAATAAAGTGTTCGGATAGATTTCTGCGGTCAGATTAATGAAATTAAACTCACTACAGACAGTCCGAACTGGGATTAGCGAACCGACTATATCATTTTCCTGTTCAAATAGGCCAAGAAAAAAGATAAAAATATAAATAATACAAAAAGGTACAAGAAATATCTTACCCTTAACAGGGATCTCGAAAGCACAACTCAACTTCAGTTACATAAACATATTTAAATGCCTTGTCTTTTCATGGAGAAATATTTAAATACAAAGATACATTAATTTGTCTTTCTGGATGGTCGAGATATTTTTTGTTAAATATTTTAGACGAATTATTACAAGTTGTTTGATTATTTGTTGATTATTTACTATATTTGTAAACAAAACACGGCAGCAAGTTAGTGAAAACAGGTAAATGGTGTTATAATTAACGGGTGTTTTATTAGGGCGGGCAACAAAATGAGAAAATTTTTACAGAAGTCAAGAGTAGCGTGATTTTATAAAAATTAATAAAATAAACAGAAATTAAACTAAATATAACGTATCGGATTTCTGACACGTTAAATTCTTCCTCATTAGTAGTTGAGAGGGGATACATATGTGTTGCTACAATCCATAATGCAGGGAAAAATACAGGAAAACCGAAGTATTGGAAGAAGACGCATCTCCTGCTGGCTCAACAATCTGAAAAAGTGATATAATTGCAGTTTCGTCGACTTCTTCAGAGCTGTAATCTCAAAAAAGTGAAAATAGCTGTGATGATTACCAACCTCATTAGGAGACGGTACCTAAAGAAGAAGATTAGTAGTTGGTATACAAATAATCATAGACAGCATAGAACATTGGGCCATCAAACTCACTACAAAACTGCAGAATTGATTACAGGTACACGGACCTAATAACAAACATATACAAAAATGCGAGTACCACAATAAAATTGACGAACAAACACGTTACAGAACCAATAAAATTCGAAAGAGGAATCAGGCAGAGAGACACAATATCACCAAAATTATTCAATCAGGCTATGGAAGACGTATTTAAAAAATTAGAATAAGATACATACGAAATAAGAATTAATAGAGAGCTCTTGAACCACTTGAGATATACAGACGATATAGTCCTGTTAACAGATAAGAAGGAAGAGTTACAGAACATGGTTGAGGAACTAGATAGACAAGCGACAGAGGTAGGTCTAGAGATGAACTATAGTAAAACCAAGACTATGACAAACCAAGAAGACCAATTAGAAATAGTAGTCAAACAGAATAAATTAGAGCAGATGGCAGAATACATATACCTAGGACAGATAATAAAGCTGGACAGGGACAATCAAATAGAAGAAATAAAAAGAAGGACTAGACTAGCATGGGCCTCATTTGGTAAACTATCATATATTCTAAAAAATAAAAATTTCCCTCAATATATTCGAACAAAAGTATTCAATCAGTGCATTTTACCAGTTATTACATATGGCTTACAAACATAGACTCTCAAAAATGAGAACATCGACAGGATGTCCAAAACACAAAGAGCAATGGAAAGACAGATGCTGGGTATCGGTCTTAAAGACAGGAAAAGGAACTCAGGGATCAGAGAAAAAACAAAGGTGAACGATGTATCAAGACAGGTTGCAAAACTTAAATGGAACTTCGCCGGTCACACTCTCCGGCAAAAAGATGAAAGATGGAATAAGCGAATTCTACACTGGAGACCATGGGAAAAGAAAAGAAAAAGAAGAAGACCACAGATGAGACGGACTGACGACCTTATGAGAACGGCAGGAAAGGACTGGTTGCAGATCGCCCAAAATAGGGACCAATGGAGATTAACAGGGGAGGCCTATGCCCAAGAGTGGGCGTTTAAGGCTGATTAGATAGATAGATACAAATAATCTGTTTTAATATAAGTTTCCCAAGGGTTGTCATTATATATCTATGTCGATGCCGAATATACATATGTATTGTTGGTATCTGTTTTCCTAATAGTAAATGTTTTCTTTCGTTTATAGCTATATCTTGTCGCTTATTTCTAGTAATTGTTCTGTTCCATATTTCTTAATTTTTATCATCAGTGGCATCAAGGTTCGTTATGAGTCAAAGCCTTCTTCAATTCTCCAGTAACCCATGTCTCTCTATTGTAATTGTAAAAAAATAGGGATTTAGTATAAAGGGCCAAATAAGCATTATCACCAACCTTTAAAAAAATCATTTAGTAACTCCTATTACAGGCTTCTACACTCTTCTTCCGTATACGCACTAAGAAATTATAAATAATCAAAATATTTCCGATTAAATATTTATTTTAAAAAATTCCTTTTTAACACTAAAAGACTACGTCACTGATATCGCGATTATATTTATAAGAACGAAAAAGGACGATAACTAGCCTAGTCTCCGATTGTGATTTACGACCACCCAGGGACGTTACAACTCCCCTCCCCTTATTTCATCTCAAATTTATATACAGCTCAGTCATAAAGCTAGATAGTTCGGTTTTGGGGTTGTGGAAGGCAATCGTTTATTTTTTATCTTTTTTGACGTAGATAAAAAATTGGGATTATTAATTTCCGAGACCAAAATGTCGTGGGCATAAAAAATGAGTCGGAAACGATTATGTTATGTTTCGTATCTTTCAATAAACTGAATCCAATCAGGAAAAGTATAATACTCTATTTCAGATGGTTGCCCTATATTTACTGCTGATATTGTAGCCATACAGAGAGTCTCGAATTGGTGTACGAATTGCCGGAGTAAGTCTGAAGCAATACCAACGCTAAATTACTTTCAGTATAAGAAATGAAAAGTTGTGTTAATAATATAACGGTATATATGCATATTAATAATATAACGGTATATAAAAGAACTAAAGATCCTAAAGCGGTAGGGCCTGAGTTTTGTGCAGAATTCCTTAAACTTATGGATGAACAGGGAATAAAACGGATAACAACTGTATTCAACAACATATACGTAACTGGAAAAATACCCCAAAGCTGGTTAAAGTCGACCTTCGTGACCATACCAAAAAAAGTAAATGCCAAGACATGCGAAGACTACAGAAAAATTAGCCTAATGAGCCACTTACTTAAAACGTTCTTGAAAGTGATACACGCCAGAATATATAAAAAATGCGAAGAACAAGTATCATGGACGCAGTTTGGATTCCGCGATTCCTTAGGCACCCGAGAGGCTCTATTCGCTGTCCAAGTGCTTATGCAAAGATGCAGGTATGTTAACTGCGATGTGTATATTTGTTTTATCGACTACAAAAAGGCATTTCATAGAGTAAAACATGATTGACTTATAAACATCTTGAAAGAAGTAGGGTTAAATGATAGGAACTTAAGAATCATCTATAATTTATATTACAACCAAACAGCCAATATTAAAGTGGCTGATCAATTGACAGAGGCAGTCTCCATAGATAGATGAGTGAGCCAAGGATGCATTCTATCCTCGGTGTTATTTAATATATACTCTGAATATATCTTCGAGCAAGCGCTGGGAGAACTACAAGAAGGCGTATTAGTCAACGGCATGCGTCTAAACAACATTAGATATGCCGACGACGCAGTAGTTTTTGCAGATAGTCTGGACGGTTTGCAATGAATAATGTCGCATATGTCACATATAAGTAGAGAACACGGACTTGATCTTAATACGAAGAAAACAAAGTACATGGTATTCAGTAAGCGCGAAATATTAAATACACAGCTTTTGGTTAACCAACATCCAATTCACAGAGTAGACAGCTACACATACCTTGGTACCAACATTAACAGCCAATGGGATCACTCCAGTGAAATAAAACAACGCATACGAAAAGCGAGATCAGCGTTCATAATGATGCAGTCTCTTTTCAGAAGCCATGATTTACCACTTGCTACCAAAATCTTTCTCATTAGATGCTATGTATTTTCTACCTTATTATCATACGGAATAGAGGCCTGGACACTTTCCGAAAGCTTCCTTAAGAAAACTCGAGGCATTAGAGATGTGGTGTTACAGACGTATCTTAAAAATTTCATGGGTGGATCGTGTGACTAATGTTGAGGTCCTACGTAGAATAGGCAAGGAATGCGAGATTATTAACAACATCAAAGAGCGCAAACTAGAATATCTTGGCCATGTTATGAGGAATGAACAGAGATACGGCTTGTTGCAATTCATTCTTCAGGGCAAGGTATTTGGAAAAAGAGGACCAGGGAGAAGAAGAATATCCTGGCTTCAAAATCTGAGAAAGTGGTTTAATACATCGACAACCGGACTATTCAGAATAGCAGCAAGCAAAGTTAGGATAGCCATGTTGATCGCCAACATCCGGATAGGCACCGTAAGAAGAAGACTATATGCATATTGTATAGTGAAAAAGCTTTTGTTTAAATAAAAGAGTTTTAAAATTATACAGTGTGGCCGTAAAGTATGGAATAAATTCGATATTTCCTAAATGAAAAGCTTTTTTAAAAAATTTAAAGCTCATCGTTTTTTAAGTTTAATGTTCTACAACATTTTAGATATGTTAAATATAACAGTGAATGACACATATATACATATATCATACCCAACTCCCTAAGAGATGCCCTAGAAGAAAATACAGATACCCAAAAAATATTTTCTTATCTTAAAGACTGTCAACTTCTTCAAAGATCTAAAACGTACATTGTAATACATATACATATCCAGATTTAGCCATACGGCTCACACTCCCTCTAAGGGGAAAATCATCATAGCCAAAATCATCATAGCTAACGTTCGGAACGGACAGGCACCCTAAGAAGAAGGGACTCTTTTCGTGTTATCGAGCCCTAGCTGACTTGGTATGTTGGAGTATCTCCCAAAAATTTTCGTACACATCTGGACGTCGCGAGGAGTACAGCTTTCTGCATGGCCTTATAAAGATGTTCGTTTAGACCCAGCTGTTTTATGTTCGCTAGGAGGTTTTTGGAAATAACACCAGTAGTAGATAGAACAATATGTACTGTCTGGGTACTTTCCATTCTCCATTGTCTGTTGATTTGTATTTCTAGATCTCTATACTTGGCTTTTCGTTGTATTTAACACGCAAATTGTTAGTGTTAGGTATCGTCACATCAATAAGTGTTGTTTGCCTGGTAATTTTATTCACTAGTATGAGATCCGGTCTATTATGGGCCACTGGTTGATCTGTGACATAGAGTTCGAATCTATGGAGAAGCTATGAGCATATTAACGTATGTATTAAAAACGGTATAGGTAGGAGGGGTTAACTATATTACCAATATGGCGGTGACATCAGGGCCAGACTCAATAATAATAAAACTACTATACAAATATGACTTGTTATTTAGAAGATTTAATTATAATCTAAAAAGTGCAATATATTTTTAATAAACTATGATTTATTTATCCCGCGGTAAACACTAAAAACACGATATATTATATATAAAGATAAATCAATACAGTCAAATAGTATTAATTTATTCTCTGAAGTACGGGCCATTACTTTGTTTACATATTTGTATACTAACCTGTGGAACGATATTCCTGAAGATTTTTTATTAACATTACTTCTGCTACTGCAACTACGTTGGGAACAAGAAACTATTATTATGCACTATCACAATATTTTACAGTTTCTATAAAATTATTATAAAACTGAAAATATTCGAAAAACAACAAATATAACCAAACATATACGATCTATCAAAAGTTTCAAAACAATAATACCAATACGGCCGAAGTTAGGTCGTTTTTAATCACGTGATGCCCTCCATAGATGCTAACTCGATGGTCTGTGAGCACAGTGCTGTCCCAGTATAGCTTGTAGTTGTCATTTTCAAGCATTCTGTCAGAAACATATTGATAATAAGGAAGATGATCGGTTTGGAGAAGTTCCAGTTTGTGGGCTAGTTCTTGGTGGATAATCTTTCCTACTGAGTCATGGCGTTCTTTATAGTCGGTACCGACAAATGCCTGGCAGCCACCGGTAAGATGTTGGATGGTTTCTTGGGCTTGGCATCC
The DNA here is from genome assembly GCA_918026665.1 of Diabrotica balteata. Lineage (NCBI taxonomy): Eukaryota > Metazoa > Arthropoda > Insecta > Coleoptera > Chrysomelidae > Diabrotica > Diabrotica balteata. The sequence continues at coordinate 167,331,530 of OU898277.1, forward strand.
ATATCGGCATTTGTCATTTTGTACTTGAGGATCTTTAACAATATATTTTAGGTAATTTTTAGTTGGAATTACCTGATTCTGAATGGCAAGTAGGAAACCCTTAGTCTCGGGAAACATCTTTCCTGATGTCAACCAATAGTTCGACGATGTATTGTCGACATATTCTTGGCCGATCTGATTGAGATGTCGCCCATGCAGAGGTTTACTCCAGGTGCGCATTTTTTCTTGCTGAGTCGGGTGGTTTATGCGCATTTCTTGTTCCCTCAATTTAATCGGCGTTGTATCATCTACTGCGCAAATTGCTCAATGTAAAGTAGATGTCTCAGACTGTACCTGAAAATAAGTTATTAAATTAGCAATTTGTTTATTTAATTGCTCACCTATATCCATAAGTCCTCTTCCCCCTTGATACCGCGGTAATGTTGTTCTCTCTACTGAACTGCGTGGATGATGTTTTTGCGTTTTTGTGAGAAGTGTTCTTACTTTCCGCTGAAGACCCTCTATATCCGTTTTTGACCACTTTATAATACCAAATGAGTAGCTCAGCGCGGAACAGGCGTACGTATTTAATGCCTTAAACAAATTTTTACTATTAAAATATGACCGATTTAGTTCTTCGCACTAACTCTTCGCAGAACTCCTCGCACGAACTCTGAAGTTAGTTCAGTTTTCATTTGTTCATGGTTAATTTTCCGCGCTTGTTTTACTCCGAGATATTTGTAAATATCATATTCACACATTGCCTCGATGTTTTGTCCATCTTGCATTTTGAAACCTCCGGGCTTAACCTTTCCTCTGACTATATTTAGTATACGGCATTTGTCTAGTCCACAATGCATACTGATATCATTTGAGAAAGTTTCTACAGTTTTTAGCATCTGATCTAGGTGGTTTCGAGTACAAGTGGTGGTTTTATACATATTATTATTATTATGGCAAACTAATGCATATACGCTAATTGTATCAACTGTCACATTAATCTAAATACGCTAATGACCCTGCGTGGTTTTTTGGTGGAACTTTATTTTATATTTCAAAATATTTTATATTTAACAAAAAAGAGAAATCATACGATTTCTACCTGGCGAAACGAATTCAAATATCAGCCACCGTGCTTCCTAAAACTTGCGAAGCAAACAGCTTGATAAATAAATCGGCAAGGGAATCCAAAATTGCATTCCAAATGCCGTTCATAATGGCTATTATTCGTAGTGAATTCGATTTGTGGTACTCCAAACGAAGTAAAAAAATAAAATACAATGACAGTATTAGATTTTAATTCGATACAGAGCAGAGACAAGCTGCATAAACGTATTTCGACCTCTTCAGGTCTCCTCAGTACGGTATAGCCACTACTCTGTATCGAACCAAAATATTTTCCCGTCGTAGACCATAGTTATTAAAAATAACTATGTACCAACGTAACTACGCCATCTAAAAACAAAAAGAGAAATCATGCTATGTCTACCTGTCGAAATCGAATTCAAATATCAGCCACCGTGCTTCCTAAAACTTGCGAAGCAAACAGCTTGATGAATAAATCGGCAAGGGAATCTAAAATTGCATTCCAAATGCCGTTCATATGCGGCTTGTCGCTGCTCTGTGTCGAATCAAAATCTAATACCGTCATTGTATTGTATTTTATATTTATTTATTTAAGTTTTTTGTTTAGTGTATCTTTTACTGTATAAAACTAACTATGAATGTCAAATTAGTGTAATTCATACCAAATATGAAGTTGCTATTTCCGTGTAGTTCGGTAGGAATTTAGAACTATATATTAATATCATGCTGCATTTTGTTTCCTTTGTATTATCCTTTGAATACTGACACACCAAAACACTAGTCGGCGTTGTCTACGAAGCTGTTATTCACCTGATATTTCAGCTCCGCTGATCCTCTGATTGATATAGAGTTTAGAAATTTTATCGCATCCTCATATCCATAACAATGCTTTAACTGGCACATGTGAAGAGGATATTTGGCAGAAGCGTGCCATAATTAGTTCTCGCTCTAGGTTTGAATTTATATATATCACTTTGGATAATAATGTAATGAAAACCTTCAATTCAATTCAGATTTACCAAAAAAGATTAGTTTTCTCGTTTTTTTTTTTTAGAAATAACGGCATGGTTTAAAAAAGTTTTGTCAATAAGCTATATTCGCTAAAAATAATCAAATTTTTTTATACAACTACGAAATAATAAAGATTATTATTTTTAACTTCTTTGTCGTATGCATCAAAATATATGTATAGATTGACCTATTGATTTTGGCAGGATATTTGAGGTTGGCAATTATCATGGCTATTCTGACCTTCGAGGCAGCATCTCTGAACAATTGCCTTTAGCTGAAACCAAACGACTCTCTCAGGTTCTTCAACCAAGAAAGGCGTCTTCTTCCTGAGCTTCTCCTACCCTCTATTTTTCCTTGAATTATGAGTCTCAAGATGTTGAATCTTTCGCCTCTTATTACATGTCCGAGATATTGCAATTTCCTTTCTTTCATTGCATTTTCCATTTCCTTCTCTCTGCCCATTCTCCTTAACACTTCTGCATTCGTGACTCTACCTACCCATGGAATCCTTAACAATCTTGTAAATGTCCACATTTCAAACACGTTAAGTAGATTTATTGTATTCCGGTTTAATACCCATGACTCAGCTCCATTTAATTAGCGTTATTATGAGGGCCAATGTCAGATCTTTGCTGCATAAAACCTTTTTCATTTTCATAAAGTTGGCACGAACTTTTTCAATTCTGACTCTTATCTCTGCAGTATAATCGTTATTTTTTGTGATTATCGTTCCCAAGTAAGTATATCTAAAACTTCCGTTCACTCGTTCACTTTTATCCCGACTGTCTCGTTTACCAAAGCTTCTTGTATGATTTCTTTAGAATACGTATTAAACAATAATGGCTACAGTATGCAACCTCGCCTGACCCCTCTCCTTATCTCCACTTCTTCTGACACTTCTCTTCCAATTTTCATGTCAGCATTTCACGTGGAATGATTCTTGTGGAATAGATTGTGTTTAGTAGTTGGACTAAAAGATCTATGTTTTTTTCATTGACCAGTTTTAGCAATTTAGTTGGTAATTCATCTGGACCAGCAGCTTTATTATTTTTCATGGACTTTACTGCATGCATAACTTCTGACTTTGTTATTTCGGGTCCCTCGTCTTTACTCTGATTTTCTTTATATACATTTTCCTGTCTCTGGTCATGGAATAATTTCTCCATATATTTTTTTTATCTTCCTAATTTTTGTTTCGTCTCCACTAAAATGTTTCCTTGTTTGTCCAAAAGTATGCTTGAGGTTTTTTGTTTTGCTACGCCAGCTAATTCTTTAACTTTCTTAAGGAGATTGAAGTTATCATATTTGTTTTGTAAGTCTTCTATTTCTTGGCATTATCCAGCGAAATAAGTCTCTTTTGCTTCTCTTATTTTCCTTCTTATTTGATTATGCAGATGTTGATACTGAGTTATGTTGATATTCTTTTACCTTCTTCTGTCCTCCATCATTTCCAAGATTTCTTCTGTCATCCAATCTCCTTTCTTGAATCTGGCTGTTGTGAGTTCTCTGCAACTTGGCTCGATAATTGCATTTTTAAAGAATTGCCACTGTTGTTCTACATCACCATCAATTGATTCCGGTGGTGATTCTAGGTTTGCATTAATTTCTTGTGTTAGTTTTTCTTTGACGTCTTCTGATTTTAATATTTATATGTTTAGTTTATCACTTTTGTATCTTTTTTAAATGAAGTTGGAATTTTGATACAAGAGGATTGTGGTCTGACGCCACACCTGCACCTGGGTACGCTTTCACCCATTGTATTGCGTTTCGGTATCTGTGGTTTATTAAAATATAGTCAATTTGGTTTCTAACGATTTTATCCACCTTATCAGCTGGCGATTTCTAAGTGTAAAGGCGTCGTTTAGGCAGTTTAAATAAAGTATTCATTACCGCAAGATTATGTTCTAGACAGAATTGTATAAGGCGTTCTCCTCTCTCATTTCGAACACCGAGTCCATATGGTTTTACAGTAGACTTACATCTTCCTTCTCTAACTTTGGCGTTAAAATCACCCATGACTACTGTTATATCTCTAGATGGTGGTTTTTTGAAGGTCATCGTAAAATTTTTCAATTTCTTCCTGCGTTTTATCTTTACTAACATAATATAAACTATTGATTCCTAGGAACTTTTTAAGTTTACTGACTTTAACAGATCTGAAATTTTTTATTGTCGAAATCACCACACACGAGAAATAGCGCTTTTAGAAAATAAGTTTGAATTTTTTTTAGTTTCAAGTTTCATTGTATTAAAAATTAACTGATATATTTTTATATAGGTCTTCGTCGAGATTTCCGTTCAGCATTTTTAACTTTAGATTTCGTAACTATGGGTTTTTACAGGGTTAGGTAGTTAACCCAACGCCAAACCCCCTTTTCGGAGGGCCATTTTACCCGCTCTCGTCAGTTCCCGACCCAACTTTCCACCCGGTGCTGGATACCGGATCTCCAGCTGGGTTGCTCGGTTAACAGGGGACACCATCGTGAAGGTGAGAGTCGGATTTAAGTAGAAGAGGCTAATTGGAGTAAACTGGAATCAACTCCACATATTCGCATTCTACCCCTTTATCCCCCTGGCAACGGTTGGCAATGGATAGGACTGCCTGGGAAGGTCGAGGCTCTTTCATAGGGCTGTAGCACCATTGATGATGATGATAATATTTTTTTATATGTATCTATAATTTTTTGGTGCAGAAATAACAATGACAAACACTTCATGAATCTGTGTCTTATCCATTACCTAATAATTGCTGCTACATGTTCTCGGTCTTACTTTATGGTGGAGTTTTGGACTGTGAGTAAAAGTGATTTAAATTGCCATAAAGCTTTTGAAATTTGGTGATATACAAGAATTTTAAAAGTTTTTTAGGCTAAGATAGGTTAGAAAAGTTAGGTATAGTGGAGTAAATTCGAAACTCCACTCCACACGTCTTATATGTTACAAAAAATAACTTATAAAAGAGTGATTGAAGACACAAAATACGTTAAAAAGCTATAAGTCAAGATTACAGAATTATAAAGGGTGAAAAAACTATAAACCAAAAATAGCTAAAAATTGGTTAAATTAGGACTACTCTGAATTGTAAAGACTGCAATAGTCAATTCCATTACAGGACTTTTCTAACATCAATAAAAAAAAATAAAGAAATCACCAAAAACGAAAAAATTAGAGAAAAAACTCGGAAACCAGCCAAAAAGAAAGAATGTGCAGATCATAGTGGAGAAAAAATGGGAAAGCAAAAGGAATATATAGAAAGGCCATTCATTATAAAATAATGGGACCAAAAAGCATAACTCTCAAAACTAACACCCAAAAAACTTCTGATATAGACAAGACGCCTGTTGAACTGCTAAAGTTGCACATGGGTATCACATTTCCTTCTAAAATTATTATAATTACTCTCTTTTTGATAGTTTTTCTTTTGAATAAGATAATGCTTTAGTGTCTTCAGAAATTAACAAAAATGCGTTAGAAATTTAGTAAAATAATGATCTTAACATTCATAGTTTCAGAATCAAAATTCACCATATATACGTCGCTGCATCCTGCAATACCCATACTGCACACTGTAAAGCGTATCTAAATCAAGTTTGGTACGCCATCAAGTTGACAAATTTGTAAAAACATTGTTTTAACTGAATAATAGTGTGTACGCAAGAGCAAATATTAATACAGTTCGCTGACTAAACCCAGAGCGATGTCGGTGTGGGCGATTGACGTCGGTCGGTTAGTTTGACGTCGAGGGCCGACGCTGATTTGCACGGTAAACAAAACGGAACGGAGGATGCGAAATGCATTTGCAAAAATACTCATTGTTCATGCAAATGGGAATTCATTACCGGTGAAGGTGAAGTATGATTGAATAAATTTGTCATAACATGCAATGGAATTATGGTATTTAGGAACAAACATTGGAAAGGACACCGCTACATAAACCAAATAGTTTAGTGAAATAAGATTTCCCTAGTGACACTGGTCCCACCAGATAAACAACAGTTGTTTTAAGTAGTATAGACCTATATAACAAGAATCTATTTATATGTTTCCTGCAGTCGATTTTTTTCTGCGCATATTATGCACTAATATTTATCCAAAATATGTCCCAATTTATGACAAATATGTGGTAGAATTAAACTGACATTTATCCAACAAATTGGGATGTAATTACTTCCAATTTGAAGGATCACCTCCTGGCGTGAGAAATAAGAACACAAGCAGTTTAAACAATACGTAGTTTAATAATTGAATGTTACTACAAATAAGTTAATATCCAGCCAAAGATTAAGCGTAAGTTCTTTTATTGAAACCGCCGATCACTGTCCACCTTAAACTAGCGATATACTAAACGAGCAGTGATACAGATTAAAATGTTACTAATAATAATTATCACTTCAACTAACGATGTTTTCTTCAATAATAATATACTTGATTAAGAATGAGCGTTCAGATTTTAACTTTAAGCTATGTAACATTGTAACGAAAGATACAAATGGCGCACATCTAATACATGCCAGCCACGTTAGTCGCCAAAATTGTAACGACAGATACAATTGGCGCAAATCTAATACATGCCAGCCACGTTGAGCGCCAAAATTGTAACGATATATTTGGCTTACCTCAGGATAAGAACATGGGGTCGAAGATTGGGGACAAAAACTAAGGGGTTAAGAAGGCGCAAACAAAATAATCGATACTGGTGCGTACGGCACTCAGGGGTTTGTTGGAGAGCTGGGTCGTGGATAAGTTGAATCAAAGGGGCAGATTAGGGTAACTACAAAAAGGAACAAAGGGATACATCTCCTGGAACAAAACGAACAAGATATGGACAGACAAGAATTACCTCTAGCTATTTTCTATTTGGACGCCGCTTCAAGAAAACTTCCTGCTAGAAGAAAGAAAAATTCTTCTTTCCTAAAATCAAGAATACATACAAGGGTTAGGAGACTTTTCTAAATTAAAATAAAAAATGGATCAGAGAAATAAATCGAACGTTTATTTTTGTCTCAAACAAACAGTTATCAAAAATACAGATTGCACAAAAAACATACTATATACCATAATACAAAATTAACAAAAACTTTGTTTATCTGTTTACAAAGGAGATGGCTACAAACATTTTTGACACTGTTCCTAGGTTATTTATTAATGTGACCAAAATAGATTATTAAAATTAAGGATATCCTTTTAAATAAAAATATCGTAAAATTTAACCTTTTCTATGAAACATCTTTTCTATATAATAATCAAATTAAATTTTTTTTACAACAACAACAGATTAGAGCCAAACTGTCATATGTCAACACAACATTTTAAGACAGAATAATTTATGACATTTTTTAGCCACGCCTCTAACATAATATATAATTTTAATTATTAGAAATTTTTAAATTTTTAAATGAAAGCAATACTTAAAAAAATGTCTCCTTTACTTTGAAAATTAATATATTAATTGTTACCTTATTTTCACATATTTCGCACTTAACTTTAAAAAAAAAACTTGCTAATATCTCTGGGATTGAAGTTACCTGGACAATTTCTCTACAGGAACAAAAGGAAAAATATTTCTATAATCTAGAACGACGATCAAATACGCAAATCAGGTTGGAGCAAGCAGACAACAAACGAAGCTGGTGAGGACACCCTATATACTGCTTTAAAAATTCCAGCAGTTTCCGGTTTACTGCACAAATCTTAATGTGGTTACTCTGTTCTAAAATGCCATATTACAAAGAGTAAATCCAACCTTTCACCTGTTTTGAATTTAAGACATTACACAAAAAATGCCGGCTGTTGATTCAAAGTCGCCAAACGTCTTTTTAGCTTAAATGCCTCTGCTTCACTCAAAACTTTAGTTAGATTTTACAAATCCAACGCAAATCACCTTCTTCTCCCGTATTATAACCAGTTGGTGCTCACAAATTTAAACAAACATAATACCTCTCGTCAAATAACCTTGAAACATTTCCAGTTCGAATATCAACACTTACAACATACATTTAACTTATTCGCCGAAATAAACCGAAATTGAACCTTGAGACATTCCTCAACTGACTTCAAGAAACGTAAAAAAATAAAACGCAATTTTTAAACACATACATAAACTATTTTCTGTTAACTCAGGGGCGTACTAAAAATCTTTATACAGAATTTATATTATTATATTGATATTAAATATTATAGATAGAAACAAATTTAAAACGCTACAACATTAACTAGGTATACTCAAAAGAAACGACCAGCTCAGCTGGGATACAATTTTATACTGATTACTTAAAATCCTCATTTTAAATTCCTGACTATTGCAATGGATTTGCGGGAGACGAAGGGACAACTTCGATATTTCTATACACAGGTAGGTAAAACCCACCTTTTGAATTCTTTTAAACAAAGACATTTTGAGAATTGGTCGGAGAAAATTATTCTGTTTGTAAAAATATCTTTTGAATACATTTTCGGCTTTTATAAGAATTTTCTGGAGAATTTACCTAGGTAGATTTTAAGATGTGTAAGTTAATTGCTACCAGTGGCGTAGCAACTCTTGGATACATTTCTTACAGAAATTTATCCAATATGCAAGTATATAAGCAAAATATGCATATGTACCAGGTATTTATTTGATTTGATAAAAAAAGAATTTAAAATATTTAAATTGATAAAAGGTACATTATTTTAACCCCTATATCTAGTTTTGACTGAGATATGCATTCTTAGTTAAAGTACAGTAAAATATATTGCAAATAAATGTTAATACAGTATTTATCTTAAGTTCTGAAGCTATTTTCTTGTAGCATTTTAAAGTAATTACTATTTAAATGGGAATAAGCCACAATTGGCTTATTGGCAAATAAAGAAACATCACATTACAATAGTAATGGACGACTTCAATGCCAAAGTTGGCCAGGCAAAAGTGAATGGATATGTGGGGGAATATGGCCTAGGAAATAGAAATGAACGTGGTGACCGTGTGGTACAATTTTGCCAGACGGAAATATTTGTAATAGCTGATACACTTTTTAACTATCCACGATGATATCCGTGACCGCACGCAGTGGTTGTTCGGATACCATCGCCGTCGATCTCTTATTCAAGCACAATTCTCACGCATTTCAGCACTTTCTCACGACGACTAAATTCTTTCCCTTTGTTTCTCCTTGTTCATATTCAATCTCTCCCCTTCTCATTCTGCCTTACCTTTTTGCTTGCTCATGGCCACCCTGCCTCCAGGAAGCTTGCTTGCATTTTTTTCTTGTTCTTTTTTCTCCAACATTCTCCTTACATATCTTTGCACTGCTCTCCACTGATCTGACGACCTAACCATCTCTTCCATGAGTTCCGTGATTAATTGCACCCTACTTCCTAGCTTACTTTCAAGCAGGCTCCTCTTATCTATCCATCTGTCACATACAAATGCAATAGATGGATAGCAGCTTCGTCCACTGCGCCACCCGTCTTATCTCGTCGTATTCCTCTTGCCACACCATTATGGACCTCTACCTTTCTTCTTTTTTTTTAAACGTTCTGTTGCTACGTCTATATTTATTCTTTCGTATATCTTTTCTGTTTCCTTTATCAGCACTTGCATCGGTGCATTCAAGTCAAACCTAAAAATATCGAAATCAAGTCAAATAAAACTTTTTTACATAAACAGTTTGTTGAGTAAAATTAAATTAGTTTGACATAATGCATCTTTACAAAAATGTAACGTACTGTACAAATGTTTTTTAGAACTGACACTATCAAAGTATTGAATATCTACATTTTTGTCACGTTTAGGCAGAATATCATGGCACGCATACTAAATACACATGCGCACTAATATTTCTTACCATAAATTTTGTTTACCATTAATTCATTTTCAAGTTAAACTTTAATTTCTCTCTCTTCAATTCTGAACCCCCAGGGGGAGTGTAATGGTCGACGTGATGTCGTGTATTGTCCGTCTCCAGAGATCTCTATCTCTGGTCATTTATTTTAATTCATGCATAGGTCTTTGGCATATTCCTGTAATTTGATCTATCCATCTTGTTGAGGATCTTCCTCGTGATCTTCGGCCTTCTACCTTTCCTTGTATTATGAGTCTTTCCATGTTTTCTGTGTTTGCTCTCATAACACGCCCAAAATATTTTAATTGTTGGAGATGGACTTTACTAGAGAGTCGTTGGCTAACTTTAAGCTCTCTTAAAATTGAATTATTTGTTCTACGGTCGGTCCAAGGAATTCGTAACATTCGTCTCCAACAGAACATTTCAGTGGCGTCTATCTTTCTTCTCTCCGATTGTCTCAGAGTCCAAGATTCACATCCGTAGGTCAGTATTGGGAATATTAAGCAGTTGATCAACCTCATCTTTATCGCTCTTGAAATTTGACAGTCCTTCCATATTTTGGTCATTTCTGCTGTGGCAACTTTTGCTAGATCAGATCTTCGTCTAATCTCTTCTTGTAATGACCCTGTGTTTGTGATTAATGATCCCAGATATAAGTATGAGCTCACAACCTCGAACCGGTCAATTGCGGTTATGTGTGGATGATTGTTGTGTAGTCTATCCACTATCATGATCTTTGTCTTTGATATGTTTAATTGCAAACCAAATATTTGAGTTTCGTTTTCGATCAGTCGTATAAGTTCCATCAGCTCTGCTTGACTATTTGCAAGAAGGGATGTGTCATCTGCGAAACGTAGGTTGTTTAGTTTATGACCATTTATTGAGATGCCCTTTTCCCATCCTTCAAGTGCTCTTCGCATAATATACTCCCCATATATGTTGAATAATTATGGAGATAGTAAACATCCTTGTCTGACACCCCGTTCTGGATGAAACTCGTTCGAAAGTGTGTCAAGTACTTTAACTGATCCAGTAGTGTGTTCATATAGTTCGGTTATAAGCGTAATTAGATGTTGTGTTACGCCTACTTCTTTTAGTATTCGCCATAAGTGTCTCCACTTGACCCAGTCGAACGCTTTACGGTAATCTATAAAACAGATGTATAGTGGGATGTTGAATTCCCTAGATTTCTCGATTATCTGTCTTATATTCAGTAGGTGTTCTCGAGTGCCTCTACCTTTGGTAAATCCAGTTTGCTCTTGTGGAATTTCTCTATGAAGGAATATTTTCAGTCTCTTATTGATTATATGTAGCATTATCTTGCTGGCATGGGATATAAGAGAGATAGTTCTATAATTGTCGCATTTATGAAAGCTGCCTTTTTTATGTATGGTCGTTATTGTAGATTTTGTCCAGTCTTCAGGTCATTATTTGGAATGCCATATTTGGTTACAGAGTAGATGAAGTAACTTTACGCCGGTTTCTTCTGTGGCTTTAAGCATTTCTGCTGTTATCAAAAACTTTAATTTACCATTAAGTTAAAAAAATGATCTTGGTCTTGATGAAATTTTGAGTGTTATCAGTGTATCAATATGTTTTAAGACACATTAATATACTGTCCCAAAAAAGCTTCAACTATATAATTTTATCAATTCTACTCCCTGATACAAATAGTATGATTTTAATTATCTATTTACCAACACCCCATAAACTACAACAAATTCTAGCGGTAGCAGCAGGTATCCGAGTATAATGGCAACACAAATAAAATCGAGCTAAAACGATTGTTGCTGCATTCGAAACGCATGTATACTCATTCTAAACGTTAAAGGATAAAGTTTAATTAGTTAAAATTCCAACTAGAACGGCCTCTGAGGCTTTGAATGTTTGCAATTCGGCCACTATCCACCATTTTAACTGGGTGCATTGTCACACATGTGTACCATGTAGTAATTTCAGCAGGACGTAATAATAAATTGACCACCGTGACATCTTGCCGAGCCATAAATCCAACTGACGAACCGTTATGTGCAGTCGGTAATATATCTACCAGCTACATTTCAGCGCTAACTCGATTTGTGTATTAAAAATATAGTTTATTATATATTATTGTAATTGTCTGTATTAGTTCTATGATTTATTACACTTTAAAAATACATAAGGGCGAGTACTATACAGGAATGTCAAAAGTTAGTTAAATATCTAGACTACAAAGAATTAAATAAAAAATTGCGAGTGCATTGATGCACAATTGCACAAGCTGCAGCTTTAGTGTGTGGACAGGGTAAAATTGAGAGTGCCTTTAAAAAGGCTGTGTATTAGGAGTGATCTAAATTAACACAATTCGGCTTACTTTGGAAATATTGTGCTTTTACTCAACGACTAATGCTTCAACTAGAATCTCTTGAGGAGCCTTGAAAATTGTAATTTTGCGTTTTTCTTAGTTTTAAATTATTTATACCTCGAAAACAATCAAGTTTACAGAAATATACAAGGGACTTATTTTGTTTAGAATGATCCAAAAAATTCAAAAAAAAATTTCCGGGCAAAAAAATGATGGTTACAATTTGTTAAAAAAAATTGTTTTAATACATTTAAACATATTTTGAGATATCTCATAAAAGTGATTATGCATAAAAATCTCTTGGGAATATTTGTCCCAAGGAACCAGAGCTTTTCGTCTTGTCTTATTACTTTATACTATGTCTTTTATTACTTTACACTTTATTACTAATTACTTTAATATACGCATGTTTTATTGACTATAATAAATTATTCGATAAAGTACGACATGAACAATTAATGAATGTCCTGAAATCAAAGAAGTTTGACTACAACGACCTCAGGATCATATTAAATGTACACTATAAACAGTAATTGAAATTAGACGTGAAGTGACTCAGGGATGCGTATTGTCGTCGATTCTTTTAATGTCCACTCCGAAGGTGAAACTTCAAGTCGACTCTTGAGGGTGAAACAGCTGGAATAAAGGTAAATGTAGTTCCCATTAACAACATTAGATATGCGGACGACACTGTGATATTAACCGAAAATATTGAAGATCTTCATAGATTGGTAACCAGAATAGCGGAGTATGGAAAAGAGTACGGTCTAACAATGAACGGCAAGAAGACGAAATTTATGAGAAATTAAAGAAATAACGAGAATCTTCTAATAAACGGAACCAACGTCGAACAAGTAGTCAAACATGCATATCTGGGAACAATGAATAACTCCACAAATGATTACATTCAGGAGATCAAAATCAGAATAAAAAAAGCGTTCAATTTTCTCACATGGGAAAAATCATGTCAGTTTTTCGCTGTATTATTAACTATCCTTATACCACAATATTACAATCATTATCCTAGTCTAACCCTTAATAACCCTCCCTACTTACAGTTCAACCCTCTTTCTTAAGAAATACAGACAGTTTCAAGATAGCAAAGAAGACAGACACTCTCTTGATTATCAGCTGTCGATAAGGACAGAACTCTCTTAGTTTGGCCATCGCTAGAGCCAGACGCTCTCTCTTTCATTCTCTCTCTCTTCGCTTATCAAGAAGAATAGCATCTATCTTGGCTGTTTTTCTATCGTAATTACCTCTTTCCCGCTTTAGTTACGCGAGAAATATGGAAAATACTGTATTAAATCGTGTGCAAATAAAGTATGCTCTATATCGTGATATATTTGCGAAACACGTGTTCAAAAACTGGTGCATCGGACAGATTTCGCGGGTGAAGAATAACCACGAGTGAAAACTGGAAACAACCGTGAGAGTGTGGAGCAGAAAAAATATTGGTAAGACTTTCTATAAACTTAATTTGCTATTGTCTGTATACCTTTTATTACATATCCTAATTTTATTGAACCAGACCTATATAATACAGTCCACACACACGGAAATTATATTAATAATTTCCCACATATGTACACCCTTTTTATACAAAAAGCTAGAGCAAATTTCAACAAAATGAGAAGAGTGCTATCTACAAGGGATTTAGAATTGGAACTAAGAGTAAGGTTTGCGAGGTGCTATGTTTTTTCGACTTGATTTTATGGAAGAGAATCTTGGACCTTGTAACGTTGTAAACGTCACATCTTTATTACACCTATGTAGTAGTTGGCGCCCTCTGTTTTTCTTTTCTTCCTCTGTTTTTATTTTCTTTCTCTTTCTGTCCTGTAGAATAAATCAAAGAATATAGACACTAAGCGTCTATATTCTGTGAATAAATATTCGCTCTCTTTCTTTTTGTCCCGCAGACTAAATAATCTGTTTTGTGTTGAGAGACAAGCTAGTTTCACGAAATAGCAACATCCTATGACATCAGTGCTAATTTTTGCCTCTTTTTGAAATTTATAAGGGAAGGCAAAAATTATTATAAGACTCATTTTATGGTCTACAAATTGTTTTGGGGCAACTTTCATTGTGATATTTATTCTATAATTCTGACCGCATTTCCAATTTTCATAACCTTACTTCTTTCACCAAATCAAGCTTCTGGATTATCATTTTTTCGATTATATGCATTAGGACTACATTATAGTAATTTTGTAAAATGGCAAGGAAGTTAAACTCCTTTTCATGTGTATAGTGCAAGCTGTTTTTCATAATTTAATTGATTGGGCATATTGGCGGCTTTATTTAATTATTTTATAGACCACAGTAAATGTATTGACCACATTTAAAAAAATGAGGACAATTTGAGGACTTAATCAGAACATACACCCACATGTGACTGCAGCTCTCTAGAAGACACATTTAATTGGAGGACCTAACATCTACAACACACAAGCAGCCCATCGAAGCAATAAGTATCACGAATTATTTGTTAAGCTTTGGCAGGGTTAACTGTTTTTTTATTGTTTTTAATAAATATGTTTGGTTAAAATTTGTCTTATTTGCTATCAGCTAAGAACTCAGGTTCAATCCCTAGTTTAAGACAAGACGAACTCACACTTGAGATACTGAGCTAGGCAAGGTATAGACGATAAGCTCCCATGGTTGATTTATTTTTACAATAGTACTTTAATTCTTTTTGGTAGTCTTATCTTTACAACCTTGAATACGACATCAATGAAAAAACTGGAATCATTCGAGCTGTGGGTGTATAGAAGAATTCTGAAAATATCGTGGAGAGAACACGTCACAGACGAAGAG
This sequence comes from Diabrotica balteata, assembly GCA_918026665.1. Classification (NCBI taxonomy): domain Eukaryota; kingdom Metazoa; phylum Arthropoda; class Insecta; order Coleoptera; family Chrysomelidae; genus Diabrotica; species Diabrotica balteata. The sequence goes on from OU898277.1 coordinate 167,346,590, forward strand.
GTTCTGAGAAGGATGAATAAAGAAATAGAAATTTTAAATACAATTAAAACAAAAAAATTGGAATATTTCGGACATATTACACGTGAAGAGAAATACACCTTGCTTCAACTGATTATGCAGGGAAAGATCCAAGGAAAAAGAAGCATAGGAAGGCGTAGAATATCATGGCTGCGCAACCTGCGATAGTGGTAAGGATGTACATCAAATGAACTTTTTAGAGCAGCCGTCTCAAAGGTCTAATAGCTATGATTATTGCCAATCTCCGTCGCGGACATAGCACTTGAAGAAGAAGAAAAATTACTTTATTTATACTAACAAGTCAAAAATATGGTATAATTTTCATCCCTTTGACAGAACTTGTTGTAAAATAAAATTAAACATAAAACATTTTACGTAAAATCCTATTATTCTGTTATTTTGTCAAATCCTATTATCAATTATCAGTAGTAATATCCCTAGGACATTGATAACAGACGAGATAATTTCATGACAATCGAAAGCTCGTTCCGTGGTAATAGCACGAAGCCGAAGGCTGAGTGCTGTTACCAAGCAACGAGCTTGAGAAATTTGTCATGAAATTATGAGGCATTCATCAATGTCCGAGGGATATTCGGCGGATAATTTTTCGAAAAAAAAATCATAACTCAACATAACGAAACATTTATTTATTAAAAGTACAGTTAGTGAAAGTACAATTATTAAAATTTAAGTTAACATTAGATTCGTTGCTGTTCTCTACTATAGAAGATCTATTACCACGCATAATATTTATAATCGAAACGTGACATTTTGAAATTTATTTGGATGAAGTTGTCAAACTCGATCGTGTTGTCATAGGGATTGAAAATTGCACTGAATGCAATTATCAGTCTAATGTTGACATGACTGGGTGAAATTGTTCCACATGACACAAAATGACGAAATTTGAATGGTTGTTAGAACAGTCGAAAAATTATCGTGCTAATATATTTATTTTATTTAATATTTAGTTAACTATTAACTTTAGTTAAAACTATTTTATACCCAAATTCAGAATTATTAATGTTTTTGTCCATTTTTCCTTCGTTCCCTGGGTAATTGCCTTAAATCAGAATTATGCAGCTGATTTGTAAAATACGATAATCTCGAAAACTGCTGAGTTCTGAAGTTATTAACAGGTATACTTTTTTTTGTTAAAATAATGTATCTTTAATATTTGTTATTACAAATACAGGTAAGTTAACGAGCAAAAAAGTTAAGTGCAAATTTATGCCACATTATATGTGACATGTGTGACCCCCTCTATCAATTACATTAAAGTGTGCATTAAATTATAATTTCTCATACTTAAAAGTAGCCAGTTTTAAATTTTTATACAGTCATGGACAAAAATATCAAATATTTTGAAATTTTCAAATTTTTCTTTTAAAAATAAATGCTGGTCAGTCAAGTTGTTTATTGTGAAAAAGAGTTTGTTTTAACAATGTTAAACAAACAATTTTAAATTTTTATGTGGAGAAAATTGCGAAAAAACAATAATGCTTAATGCTAGGTAAATAAGTTCAGTAACGAGTATTCTCCCCTCTAACTTTTATTACTCCTTGCATTTTTTTTGGCATGCTTGCAAAAAAAAATTTGGACATACCCTTGGGAAATAGCATTATATTCATCATGTGCAGCAAGCCGAAGCTGCTCAATCATATTTGGAACAGGATTTCTTTGTCGTATGCAGGGTTTTAGCTGATTCTACATGTGCTCTATTGGATTTAAATCCGGACTAAATGGTGGCCAATTCAATCTTTGAATTTGGATCTCATCAAAATATTTACTTACTATGGCAGCAGCATGTGGTCGAGCATTATCGTGCATTAACACGAATCTGTCATATCCAATGTAACCAACATATGGCAAAATATGATCTTACAGAATATTTTGAACGTATGTGTCCCCAGTCATTCGTCCAATCACTTCCACAAGTGCGGTGCATCCCTCCCAACCAATACCTCCCCAAAGCATAATGCCACCACCTCCAAAACTAACGATCTGGGTAAGATTGCAGGTGGTAAATCGTTTTCCATCTCTTCTGTAGACGTGGTTTCGACCATCTGGCTTATATAATATGATTCTGGTCTCAATAGTGAAAAGAACATTTTTCCAGTGGTCGATATTCCATTAAATATGTCTTCTTGCAAATTCTAAACGACGAGCTTTATGATGTTGGAAAAGACGTGGAACTTTTGCAGGACATCTAGGCTTTAAGTCTGCTTCTCTTAATCTTCATCTAACTGTTTTTGAGCTCACATTAACTTATCTGACATTTAGTAGCTCATTTCTGAGGTTCATCGATGTTAATGAGCAATTTCTTGTAGAATTAAGAACCAAAAAATGGTCATCAATTGCGGTTGTGCACCTTGGATGTACTTGACCAGGCCTTCGTACAAAATTGCCTGTCTCATGATACCTTTATAAAATATTCGAAACTGTAGATTGACTTCTCCTGAGACACCGTGCGATATTTTTTTGTGTATATCCTTCCTCGTACAAATTTACAATCTGTGCTGCTTGGGTTTCATTGCAGTATCGAATTGGTGGCATATTTGTGTTAAATTTACTTGAATCAAAACAATATTTATTCAAGCTTAATAGGTTAAACTAAAAATAACCGAATTACTATGATTTTTTACCTTTTTTTTTACTTAGTAAAGTTTTTTATAATAAAATGCACGAATGGCACTAAACGCTGAATAAACGTCAAAATATTTTAAACCAGTTGAGTATATCAGCCTAATATATGAGTCAAATCAATAATCTAAAATTATTTTGAAATAATAGTGACTACACAAAAAGAATTGAAAAATTACAAAATATTTGATATTTTTATCCATGAGTTTACATTAATTTTTACAAAAATTAAAATTATAGCGAAAAATAATATTTTAAGTTTGCAATTTAACACCTTCTATCATTTTTAATATCGAAATTTTATTTTAAAGTGTAGAATCTACTGTTTTTTTGTACAACTACTTAAGGACCATCCTGTATATGTTTATAAAGTTAATTTAAAATAGAGTATATCTTAAAAGAAAATTAGCTGGTTTTACTGTTTTTTTTTGACAACAAAAGCCGCAATAAGCTAAATTGCAGCAATCTACCGGACACAATCGTCAAACAGACTTTAGTACGAGAACTCATTTATCCAGCCGTTTCAATGCGTACAACAGGTCTGTAAACTCCTTCGTACAAAACCGAGCTTATTCCTTTTATCTCCAAAATAAGGAGGAAGTAGATTTGTCCTGGCAAATATTCATTTACTTCTCCAATTTTTCCGCATACGGTCCTTCCGTCTTCAATCGTTCTTATATATCAGAGCACAAAAGAACTCCCTGTATTCTGAAACCAAAGAAGGAAAATCGAGAAAATGTCGTCGGAAAATTCGAGCTTTGCCTCAAAGGCCCTCTCTATCAGTTTTTCCATTATCCACTGCTTTTCTGCTCACTTTACCGTACCACAGAATGCACCACTATTCGCTTTAAAAATGAGCAAACTACATTTCTAAGTTACCACCAACAACGGTCTGAGTCGCCCTGAATCGCCTGAAGCCAAGAGATGTTTCTGACATCTCCAATATCCATCGATAATGGCGTCCAGTTCTTTACACGGTTAAAAAGAAAAAACACAAATCAAATATACTTGACCAGAAAAATTCTCAGTTTCAAAAGCATTTTCGGTTGACTGTAAATTGTATGGGGAGAAAAGTAGAACATCGACTTTGATTTCTAACAAAATACTTCCGATTTCAATGATTGTTTTCATTTTAAGTTTATATTTCCATCAACAAAATAAAGATTTTTCAAGTTGTCACATATACTGATTCAATACTGCATTTGATAATGTATTTAAGGGGTACAGATTTAAATTAAATAAAATATAGTGCGAAAAATATATTAAAATAATATAAAATAAAACAAATAAATGTAAATATAATATATACACTCAGATGCAAAAAAACGCAACGGAGAAAATTTTTGGCCAAATTCAAAGTATTTAAATTTTTTTTATTTTTTAGCCCTATTTTAATGATTTTTTTAGAATACTGTGTATAAATTTATAAATTTTAATTTCGTATAGTCAGTTTTTTGATAAAATTTTATATTCGACTTATTGTACGGGGTTAATAAAACGTGGTTTTTTTATCCTAACTTTGAAACATCCTGTGGAATAATTTCGTCTGCAAATTTTCGTAAAACATTATTTTTCGGTTGCAGCCATGTCACTTGAGCATTGTGTTTTTTGTTTCATGTCAAAATATTTCATGGTTCATTTTTTTAAGCCAAATGAATTTAGCACCCATAATTTAGGACTTTTTAAATTATGACTGTTATCATTATACCATATTGAATTTTGTTTACCTACGATTGATCATGGTTCTTAGTATCGAAGATTTTACGAAAGCCGTTGTTCTGGTTAAAGATAGGCGAAATTATAAATATGTGGCTAGAGTACCGGTAAATTATGAATATACGGGTAGCTGGTAGGAACTCCTCTGGATAGTCCTATCAGGGAAAATGAATCAATCCCTGCCCTCCGTAGATTTCAGGGGTTACCTGACCAGGGAAACTAGTACCTGCTTAGGGTCCCTTATCTAGGATCACGGAAGAAGTCCACAACGGCAGACATAGCGGAGAAGAATACCTTTGGTACTGCGTGGATGGTGGATGTGGCAATCCCCTGATTTTAGGGATTGTATAGAATTACTTGCCAATCCGCTCGGCAAGCGTTGCGTTTAAAATATGCTAAAACCTCCCAAGTTGAAGATGTCGAGTATCAATACGAAATTACCTCAGGTGAGTAGAGTTAGATACTCAAAATATCACACTGAGCAATCAGTCAGCTTCATGGATTCTAGGAGAGGCAAATATTCGACTGAATCTAATAAGAACAACTACCCATCATTGCTTCGTATAGCCACTTATAATATAAGAACTATGAGGATCCAAGAACACCTTGACGAACTAGAACAACAGCTCTCAAATATCAAATGGGATATAATACGACTGAGCGAAACTCGCTTACCAGAAGAAGCATGTATCATCTTAAAATCTGGTCACCAGCTATATCAGAAACACTCAGTAGAAAATCATCACATAGGCGGTGTAGCGTTCCTGATAAACAACAAAGAAACTCACTATAAAATATTGAAGTTCTGTGTAGTATCAAACAGAGTCATATATCTTGTCATCTCTTTGAACAGTAGATACAGCTTACAGATAATACATGCATGTACACCGACAGGAAACTCAACAGACGAGGAAGCTAAATCATTTTACGAGGATCTGACAACAGCAAGGAAACAAGAAAAATCACACTTCGTAATAATCACAGGAGATTTTAATGCAAAAATTGGAACAAAAGAAGAGGGCGACACACAATATATCGGTCGCTTTGGGCTGGACAACAGAAACGAAAGGGGTGAGATGTTGTACAACGAAAATTTATTTTGCCTCAACACTTCCTTTAAAAAATCCAAACAACGTAAATGGATATGGATCAGCCCAGACAAAAAAACTAAGAACGAAATAGACTACATAATCTTCAATAACAAAAACATATGCTCAAACACAAAAACAGCTAAAGCATCTAAACTCCAACCTAATACAATTAAACTACTCTAAGAAAGACGAAACAGAACCGATCGAACTTCGGACAGCTACAAAAGTTGAAACAAAAACGTGAAGAAAGAAATTAGGAACGATCATAGAAACTATAATAACAATCTCATAAAAAATATAATACAAGATAACTGCAACATGAAAGTACTCAAAGCAAAAAAGCGGCACAACAAAAATCTTAGAAATAAAAAATGAGAAAACGTCACCGTCCGAGATAAAAAGAAAATGAGTGAGGCCATTGAAAAATTCTACACTATCTAAACAATAATTAACACCGGCTCAAAAGAAATACCGGACATAACCGACTATGAAATAAGAATGGCCCTAATTCAACTAAAAACGAATAAATTTCCGGGAGAGGATAAGATTACAGTTGAAATGTTGAAAATTGGTGGCAGAAAATTTCTCGATTTCTATCAATCTATTGAGCAGGCTGGATTCAGAAAACACTTTAATACCATAAACCACTTGCACACCGTAAGAACACTGATAAAAAAATGCACCGAGTATAATGTTCCAATTTATATGACGTTCGTCGATTTCCATAAAGCATTCGATTATGGGCAGTGCTTGAATCACTTAAAAATGCACGCATAAATTCAAGATATACTAACATAATTAAAAACATATATGAAAATGCCACCATACAGATAAAGCTGGGCGAAAGCACAAAAACTAATCCCATAAGACTGCAACGGGGAGTAAGACAAGGAGACACCATTTATCCCAAACTATTTACCCTTGCTATAGAAGATATTTTTAAGAAACTGGAATGGAACAATAAGGGTATCAACGTCGACGGATTTTACTTAAACCACTTGAGATTCGCAGATGACATAGTTTTAATATCCGATAATATCCAAGAACTAATTGATATGTTACAACAATTAAATGCAGTTTCAGGAGCGGTAGGCTTGAAAATGAACTACAGCAAAACAAAAATACTGAGCCGAGACCAGACAAATATAACAATACAAAATCATGCCATAGAAAATGTTGAACATTATGTATATCTAGGTGATGTTATCAAACCCAATGAAATGGCGCTGGGCAGGTCACGTAGCCCGATATAAGAAGGAGTTTAAGAACGACAACAAGAAGCATGGAAAGACCTCAAAAAAGATGGGTAGATGACATAATATTAATCGGAATTTAATCGGATATTAAGCGGAATATATCAGTGATGATTTTCTATTAATGCAAGATAATGCGGGACCCCACTCTGCAATGTGTGTCACGTAATATTTAAAGGAAGATAATATTAATAAAATAAACTAGCCAGCGTGTACGCCAGATCTGAACCCAATACCAACCCAATCCCAAAGTTTGGTCATAATTGGTAAAAATATTAGAGGTTGCGAAGTCGCACCAGCCTCAATTTTTCGCTGCGTAAAGCGCACATGCGCGGCCTCTCATTTCTTTGTAAAATGCGTATGGCGCACATGAGCGGCCTATGTATATGGTGATTTCCATACACCTTTAAAATTGACTCAGTTTCAGGAGATCAAGAAAACTTTGTCCGCATTTTATTAAAGGTCATTTCTATTCATAGGTAGCGTCGCGGCTCAGTGAATCATGTGGTTAGGTTTGCAAAGCTATTCATAGGTGGCGTCGCAGATCAGTTACTCACATAGTTAGGTTTTTAAAGCTGTTGTCGTTTAGTGTAATTATAAGTTTAATTATTTGTATAATAATGTCGATTTAAATAAAGCTGGACCTTCAGGCGTAAAAAGACGTAAGACCGTGAAAGTAAGAAATGAAAAAATCTGAGTGTTGAGGAATTGATGCAGTTTTTATATAATTCAGACTCAGATGATGATTATGAAAACTCTCGATGTAGATAACTGTAAGTAAATAAATGTAATAATAAACTTGTGGTCTGAAATTATTATTTTTAATTGAAATTGAAAATGTTTTGAAAGACTCTTCTGGAAGTGATACTAAGGATGATGTACTGCAGAACGAGTTAACTAATACCGTTGCAGATAATCCTGATGTACAGATTACAGACAATGAATGGACCGAAACAACTAGCGATATGAAACAAATTCCATTTACAAAAGGAAGTGGATTGTTAGTCGATCCTTCTGGTGATAGTGCGTACGATTGGTTTAGGCTGTTGTTTGATGGTGAACTTTTAAATACGATTGTCTTACAAACTAACAGTTATGCAGTTGAAGTTCTTTCTACCAGCAAAGGATGTGACCGTTTAAAGATTTCCCTATGGAAAGAATTAACAATATCGGAATTGCTAATATTTATTGGATTAACCTTCCATACAGGAACGATCCAATTGCCTAACATACAAGACTACTGTAATAAAAATAGATTATTTTCGTCTTGTTTTTCTTCATACATGAGTAGAGACCGCTATTTGCTTATAATGCGATGCCTTCATTTTGCCGAAAATAAACCAGTTCCAGTAGATCGACTATATAAGATAAGACCCTTGCTAGATCATTTTACTAACCAAATGAAGATGGTATACTATTTAGGAAAGTATTTACCTCCAGACGAATCTATGATCTTGTGAAAAGGAAAACTGGTATTCAAGCAGTATCTCCCTAAGAAACAACATAAGTATGGAGTAAAGCTTTATACGCTGACAGAAGCCGAGTCAACAATTTTGGATATCCATATATATGCTGGTGCAGGTATGCAACTGCTGGTAAGTCTCATACAGAAATAGTGGTGCTACATCTAATGCCTAATTTTTTCGACCATGGACATTCGCTTTATATGGACAACTACTAAAATAGTTATAACTTGGCCAAACTACTACTTGATAAAAATAGTTGTACAAGCACTCTGAGAAAAGATAGGAAAGTGTCCAAAAAACGTCGTAGACGCAAAGTTAAAAAAACGTCAGACCAAAAGTATGTACAGTTGCGGTCACGGAATAGTTTACACCTTACTTTTTATATTGTAATACTGTAAAATTGCAGTGTCGTACGGATTTGATAAATGTCAAAGTCAAAAAATTTCAAAACGTCAATGCTTTCGCGAGTGTTCAACAATAAAATAAAAGTATATTAAACTCTTCCAAAATGGTTAGAATACATTTGAATTATGCGCAAAAAGTAAGAGCAATTGCCAAACTCGAAGAAGGTTGGTCACTAAGGCAAGTTGCTGCTGATTTGAACGTGAGTCATATGTGCATATGGAAGAATAAACAAAGATGGGATAATTTTCACTCTATAGCACGGTTGGGCGGTTCAGGAGGGCAGAAGATTTCCACAGATCAACAGGATGAGATGTTAGTAGATTATTTGAGAGAATCTCCTTTTGCCACAGCTCAAAAGGCAAGAGAAGAGGCAGCGTTTCCAGGCAGTATTCGCACTGCACGTCGAAGAATTAAAGCAAGTGGACTGCTAAATTGTGTAGCTGCACGGAAACCTTTTTTGACTGAGGATCACAAGAGGAGACGAGTTGAATTTTGTAATGAATTTATAAACCGCGATGAGAATTTTTGGTCTAGGGTTGTATTTTCCGATGAAAAAGTATTTCAGTCGTATAATAATGGTCGAATAAGAGTTTATAGGCCGAGAAATCATAGGTATGATGAACAGTATGCGCATCATTTAAGAAATAGTGGAGGATTCTCTGTCAACGTATGGGGATGGATAAGTGCCGAAGGCCCGGGCGTTTGTTATCATGTAGAGGAGAAGTTAACAGGATTATATTACAAACATATTATTGAGCACACAATGTTGCCATCGGTGATCCAGAGATTCCCCAACAACGACTTTATCTTCCAACATGACAATTGCCCGGTGCATACGAGTAGAATTGTTCGAGAATGGCTAGAAGAAACTGATGTTAATGTTCTTCCGTGGCCTTCCCGTAGTGCAGACTTTAACCCCGTCGAAAATGTGTGGGCAGAGTTAACAAAGAAACTAAATGAAAGAAACCTTAGACCACGGAATAGAATTGAATTATGGGAAGCAATTGAGCAGGCATGGGAAGAGCTTGTTAACTATAACATGAGGGGATTGGTGCTATCTATGAACAGAAGACTGCAAAATTGTATTGACAAGAATGGGGCTTCCACCAAATATTAATTATTATTTATCATTGTTTATCGTTATTTAATATAAAATAGATTTAAAATAAAATGCATATTAAAAAAAAAGACTTCTTTATTTTCGTTATTAAGATCATAATCCATTTTATTCAAAAAACTGTTTTCTATATTTTTCATTTTGTAAAATATTTTGATATTTTAATTTTAATCTACCTATTCTAGCTAGTACATCACTGGCAACGTCACTTTGACGTAAAAGGTGCGTTTAAACGAAGTAAAAATTTAAAAAATGGGCTCCTAGATACGTGAACCTGTAAACTATTCCGTGACCGCAACTGTACCTGAACAACGTAATGGTTGGAAAATGGCGAGACAAAAGAGATATCATTTACATTTTAACTGAATATAAAAATGAGATGGTAACCGTAAGAAATAGACGAAGGGGTGAGAAAATTAAACCACTGCGAATCATTTAATATAACAAATATATGGGCGGACTAGATCTTCAAGACCAAATGTCTTCTTATTATCCGCCGACACGCAAAACTTTACGTTGTTACAAAAAAATTGGCATACATATGTTTCAGCTATATTTGCAAAATGCACATAGATTGTATAATAAGTACCACGGAAATAACAAAATGTCATATTATAAGTTTCGATTGTCAATACTTGAAAAGTTGTTATCAGAAAAATGTCAAGGAACAGCAGTTGTAACGGCAGAAATAGCTGTTACTTCGGGTGTAAACCACACACCTTCAAAAATTGAGCTACATAATGAACGTGGTAAAGCTCTTAGAAAAAAATGTCGGACATGCAATAAAAATAAGATACGTAAGTATACTATTTATCATTGTCAAGAATGTCCCGATAAACCTGGCCCCCTCTTAGGCAAATGTGTCAGAGAATATCATGTATCAATATAGAAAGACATTAGGAAAAAAATAATATTTTGTGTACTTTTATTTTACATTATATGTTAGTTGTTTATTTTACATCCTGTTTTTATGAATAAAATTTTAGTTTAGATCATAAAAGTCGATTTAATTTATCAAATACAAAAATTTGTATAAAGCGCACAAGTGCGTCCTCCGCATTTTTAAAAGGAATTTCTTGAAAACTGCGTACAGCGCACATGTGCGTCTTGCAAAAATTCGGAAATAAAATTATAATAATCGGTTTTAATATATGTACAAAAACCAATTGTTGAATAAATATCGCATTTAGTGTTAAAAAACTACTGCCGCACTGGTCAGAGATATGTATTTATTTGACGCAGCGAAAGGGTTAACGAACTTCGCTTGGCTCTAGAAGAGGAATAGCAAAAAAAGAGTTGCATGCTGACTGTAATCCTTTTAAATTTCTTTATATTCCCCCTTTTTAGTGTTATATTCCTCGCTTTTACGTTTTTGTTCCTGTCTTTTAAGTTGCTTTCAATCTGCAATACGTTTCACTCGTTTCCTTAATTTATTTTTTTCACTGTAACCGTTAAAATAGGCTCATCCTCTTCGCTATCGTTTTCATCTGGACTATAATTAATATCTTGATCATCAGAAACGTCCTCGCTACTTTCTGATTCCTAAAAAATTAAGAAAATATTGTAGAAAATTAAGTTTTTTAAGCTTTTAAGAATAATAATAAAAAAAAATGAATAAGTATGTTCAAAGCATTTACGTTTAAAGTAAGTTCATGCTTTTTTGCTTTTTCATTTTGTTGATTGCCTTCATGCATTTCATTAAGTTGTTCTTCAAGCAAACTCTAATTTTGTTGTAAAGTATTCTTAGAAAAATTTTAAGAGTGTGGCTCATTAGGCTAATTAACCGATATTCTGAGCATTTTTTCGCATTGTGTATTTTAGGTATTGCGACAAAGATGGGTTTGAGCCAATCTTTGGGAATCACTCCGTTGTTATATATTGAATTAAAAAGTCTTACTGCTACTTTTATGTTATCATTTTCCATTAGTTTCAGCAACTTAGTTGGTGTATTATCTGGACCACAAGCTTTTCTAATTTTAGCAATATTTATTGTGTGTTCTACCTCGCATTTCATAATTTCTGGTCTGTCAGTACAGTTTTGGTACAATTCGGCAATATTATTCCTGTCATCTTCAAATAACTCTGATATATACAGCTGCCATTCTTTTCTTTTATTTCGTACTCATTAACAATAATTTTGTTATTATTGCCAACGAGTACAGAAGGCACTTGTTTTTTTAAATGTTAATCATTTCTTTTAGTTTTTTATGCACATTAAATAAGTCGTGTTTAGATATTACATCCTCCATTTCGTCGCATCTTTCTCTCATCCATTTATCTTTGGCTAATTGTATCTCCCCTTTTATTCTTCTCTGCAGGTGTCTTTATTCTGTTTTATTAGATTTTATCAGTCGACGTTGTTCCATTAATTTCAAGATGTCGTGTGTTATCTCTTTACTTTTCTTGATTAAATTTTTTCTCTAATCATTGTTTGATTATGAAAAATCAGTTCAAATATGTACTTATTTAGTAATACATTTTAAAAGTGTATGATATTACGTTATTTATCTACCCCTAAAATTACTTCCACGTTCACTTAGTCGCTGTAGAAGTTATCTGGGTTTTCAAACACTTTCTTAAAAAGTAATGAAATAGTTTGCGTCCTAGTTTCTAAGAACGATATGTAATTCCTTTGTGCTTTTGATTGCCAAAAGATTTTCTTAAATTATTTGATAAGGGTTAACAAGAAATTCGATTTATGATATCTCTCAGAAATTGTATTAGAAAACTTACAATAGTATTGGAGGAGTTTGGTACCTAGAATTGCTTCTTATCACGATATATTTTATCCAACAAAGTTAAATCAAATCTTAAATTGGAATTGTGCTTGCTAAAGCTTGCTACTTTTCAAAACTATAAATTGATCTTATCGAAGATTCTACATCCATATACATTATTCTAGAAGTTGTGAATATAAATACGCTTTTCAAATAAAAGGAATATTTTTAAATAGAAACATTTATATCGACTGTTCTAAGTCTAAGTTTTAAGGTAGAAAACTTCAAGTCAAAATTAATGTTATTATTACTAATAATCATTAAAGGATATAAATCAAGAAAAAATAGTTACAAAATATAAAATTAATTGTGGCTATCTATCTTATCTAACTTGTAAGGAATTGTCTAATACATTGCCAATTTATACTGTGACATGATTGGCAATTTCGACATAATAGGTCATGTTGCGACATATAGTGCTAATGTGACAAAAACGTCGATATACAATTTTAGTACTGAAAAATGACTATGGGATGTAAAAAAAGGTAACACTGTCTCTAGGATAGGTAAAAAACTGAAAAATAATTAGGATTTGCTTAGTAAAAATGTTTTGTAAGGGCTTTGAAGAAAAAAATACATATTTTTAACGATTTATCCAAAACTACTGGCAACGTTGTAATTAAATTTTATACAAATTATGTTTTGGAAGCTGATGCATCCCATGAATTTGTTTTTATATCTGACTCTCATGGGAGCACTAGTTACAAAGTTCGTACCAAGTATTATTTAACATTCAACTTCTTTAAGGTTAGAATTATTAATCAAAAATCAAAGTGAACTTAAACGTGATACAATTTAACACCAAAACGAAACTCTTGGTAAAACTCGATACTGTGTACCATTTTCGGAATATTTAGATTTGAAAATTATAAAGTGAAAACCGATGCAGGTAAAAAGTAATTTTAAAGTTACTAATTAAAAAAATAACAAGAAGAAAATTAAAATAAAGATACAGAACATAAAATAAAATTTAGTTAGAGTAAGCGTTCAAAAGTCCTCCGTTTTTACGAATACACAAGTCTATTACTTTTTCTAAAGCATCCATTAATCTTCTTAACGGTTGGGGATCAGCTATGATGTCATTAAAGTGACGTTGAACTCTGTCTTTCAATTCTTCATGAATCTACGTCTGTAGCATAGACTTTTTCCTTTACATGCGACCAAACTGTGAAGTCCATAGGAATAAAATCACATGACCGAGAAGTTCAATGAATCCGAGTTTCTCTATCTCTGCGAATCAATAGATTCAGAAAATGGTTATTTAACTAATAACGCAGTGCTATCAAAGCACAGTGGAGCTCCATCGTGCTTAAAATATTAAAGATCTTCGCTCGTTTAGCGTTAAATCTCCTGGTAGATGACAACCTATTAATTTGTTACCTTAAGAGTGGGTTTCTTAATATTGTTCTGAAGCTATTTTCTTGCGGCATTGTAAATTAATTACTATTAAACTGGGAATAAGCCACAATTAAAGATAAAAATACGTTTATTGACGTTTCAATTTCCACTTCGGAAATCGTTCTCAAAATACAAACAGTAAATTAAACAAATTTTGTTTTTTGTTACATAGTGAAAAATTCTTCTAATAATTTAATTTTATCTGACTCATTTATATTGACAATTCAGACATACATTATGCATTTTAAAGTAGACGACTTTAAAATGATATTGCCAATATTGTTGAGTTGCGCTCCTGGACGACTTTACTTATAAGATAGTTCATTTGATTACATGAAATCAACTTTAACTTGAGAATATCCGTCAGAAAAAAATCATAGCATGTAATTCGTCTTTAAAAAGACAAACACATGACATGATGACAGTAAAATTCTCCTGTTAGTGATTCCATAGTAAATTATGAGGGAAAACCAGGAAAAAAACCTCGTAATACTATCCCGACATTGTAAGTATTTGTTCGTGAATTTAGTTTACCTTCAACAAACATCAAAATTCTGATTTTATATGTTACGTTATTTAAAAAAAAAACATAAAAGATGTATCCTCTATATGTTACTGATTTACTAATACTGGTATTTTCTTATTAATATAGGTAACCAGATCCTACTACATTCTGCCGAGGAATTTGCGACACAATTGGCCTCATTTAGCATAATTAGAGCCGCTTCTTTGATTTTTCTTTCTTTACCATCCGTTTCTTTTAGGACTACATTTGAATTATTGCCAATTGTGGCAATATTGGCAATATCATTTTAAAGTCGTCTACTTTAAAATGGATAATGTATGTCTGAATTGTCAATATAAATGAGTCAGATAAAATTAAATTATTAGAAGAATTTTTCACTATGTAACAAAAAACAAAATTTGTTTAATTTACTGTTTGTATTTTGAGAACGATTTCCGAAGTGGAAATTGAAACGTCAATAAACGTATTTTTATCTTTAATTGTGGCTTATTCCCAGTTTAATAGTAATTAATTAAGAGTGGGTGTTGGTAATGTAATACCTATTTGACTCGTGATTTCTCATCTCACCAGTAGTGTGCATTATCGGAGTTAAACATACCTTGTCGAGTAAAGGTGGCCTCATCCTCATCATTTAAAAAATTGGATCGAGGGATGTCCTTTTTTGCAATGTTTCACAAAAACCCCAAAAAATAAAGGACAAAAAGCAAACAGAAAGGTTGCCTTTCATGCTTACTTCTTCAGATTGTCAAACTATAGAAAGGCGTAAAGTTGAAGAAAAAGCAGAACAAGAAACATTAATGCAAAAGTAAACAATAAAGGTCAAAAAAACAAGGAAACCAAGATGAAAATAATAAAAAAAATTGCCACAAAAGTCAAAAACGGAAGCAAAAAATGTCAAACTGTTGTGAGGAATAAAAGAAATGTTACAGTAAATACAGGTGATAATGCAGATACAAATATTTTGAAACCAGACCGACTTATTGATCATACAATTAAACGCACTACTTTGAAAAGTGGAGTTAGAGTACATATAGCAGAAGTGATTAACCTTAAAGAAAAACAAGAATTGTCACGGAGCGAATTTCCTAATTCTGTAAAGAAAAACGTTAATATGCCTACAGTTGATAACATATTGGTTCATTTCTTTAACAATATGAATTCATAAAATTTGAAGATACATATGTTAGTCTCTAACACAAAATGTCCATTTTGTGGTAGAGACTAACATATTGGTACTTGTGAAAAAAAAAACAACAAGAAATTAAAAACTTAAAATTTTGTGTCCCTTACTTGCACAAACAAAAAAAAAAGAAAATTAGAAATTTTATGAATTGCCAATGACTGGAATTCTACATGCCAATAACTATGTTTGTATGGTCAATATCTGTGTAGTTCTGTAAGTTTTTAAATTTGTAATAATTTTTGGTTAAAATAACCTGATTTTTTATAAAATTTGATGTTTCATAGCTATTACAAACCCTTACAAAATATTTCACTTTAAAACATACCAATTTACAATTTTCCTTTACAATTCCTTAAGTGGCCAATCACTGTACCCGTTACCCTACCTAAGATCTTCATTTTCCGCTGACACTATTTAGTCGTGTTTTTTACTCATGTATGATGACATTAGTGAATATACTAATGTGTATACTATTTTCACTTATTTATTATTTATAATTTGTTATAAAAAAAGCAATATATAATTATCTCTCATACTTATACGAAGTAGTTAAAATTTTAAATATTAACTTCATTTATATTTTTTGTATATTCTGAAAACCCCGAATTCAGATAAAAATCAACAAAGCTTTTTCAGTTAGTCTAAAGAAATGCCAGTATACAGCCGACAGCTGGAGGCTGAAAAAGTTTCATAATATCAATAACAGCCTAAGACCGTTGGATACACAATCCAAAAAACTGGAAGAGACGGAGAATAATAATCATAATAATATTTTTTTGTGTGTTTATCAGTTGACCACACTCGAGGTTGAGGTTTTTGTTATATCTTTCGAAATATATCTTAAAAACAACACAGAGATTAGTTATAAATTTCAGTGCTTTTATGATTTGATCGTTTATTATATGTATTGGAGAATATACAGTGTACACAATTGTAACTGGGCTTTAATAACCTGGTAGTTGTCAGTTTTTCTGCAAATCATTTTATGAAAAAAATAAAAAGTTTATTGACATCTGTGAAAAAATAATTTAATAGATATTTTACAAGTATGCTCAAATGACAACCGTTGAAAAATGTGAAAAAATTCTAAATAAATTCCAGTAAAAGCATAACTATTTCTTTATTTTGTTTTAAAAACTATTTAGCTACAAAAAATTATTTATTTAATCCGTAACCTAATTTTTCGAAACCAAATTTAGATTTCTGCTTTAATCTGTGCCTTCTAAGAATTGCAAGACAAAACAGACGTTGATAAAGATGTAATTAGAGACATGGGGAATCTAAAATTGCATTCCACAACATATCTCCTTAACTAAGCAAACATCCTTAGCGAAGTGTTTTCAAGGACCAAAGATCTTCCTAAGGATTTTTCTTTCCCAAACACATAGTCTCTCTTCGTTTGCTTTGGTTATCGTCCACGTTTCGCTGCCATACATCACCACGGGTCGTATGATTGTTTTGTAGACCTGTATCTTTGTACGGCTTGTTAGTTGTTTCGATTTAATAAGGTTTTGGATCGCAAAAAGACATCTGTTGTCAGCCTGAATAATGTTGTTTATTTCTTGTGATCCGTTATTGTCTTCAGTTATTGTTGTTCCAAGATACTCGAATTCTCTAACGCGCTCAAAGTTAAAGTCATCGATGGTGATGTTCTGACCGATTCTGTTTATGCTTTGGTTATTGCGGCTCATATACATATATCTCGTCTTGTTTTGGTTGATTTGGAGCCCCATCTTCTCTGCTTCTTTCTCGAACCTCACAAGAGTCTAGTAGGTGACTCGTATCTCGGAGTCTAGTAGCGACCTAGGTCGCTAGTATCTCTGGCATGAGCTCTGAGCCCTGGTTGATAATTTTGCGTGATGCGGCGGCTTCCAAGTTCTTTTGGTCTTTTCTTTGGCTTGTGTATAGTTCTTGATAGAAGTCTTCAACTATGTGTAGTAGTTCTTCTCTATTTGATATGGGGACTCGTTCTTTAGTTTGTGTATTTCGCATTTTCCATTGTTTAGTAGTCTTCTAAGGACTTTCAGACTTTAATTCTCTTCTATAGTTCGCTGGAATTTTTCATTATTAATTTTCCTTAAATCTTTCCTTATAGCTTTTGATACTTCTTTGTTTATTTTTCGCAGTTCTTCTTCGTCAATGCCTTGTTTTCCTTTGATTTTTCTTCTAGTTTCCATTAGTTGCTTTGTTTTAATTGTTATTTTTTCGTCTTGGCGTTTTTTAGGGCAACATTTTACTTGAGCCTCCCGAATAGCTTTTACGATATTTTCGTTTTGGGTATTAACATTATGCATGCATTCATTTTGTTGTAGGATTTTATTGATATTGCCTTGATATTCATTTAAATTCGTTAGTTCTATATTGGGTTGGCTTTCTTCCTAATCATTTTGAATCTTTCTGTTATTAAGTCTAATTTTGGTTTGGCTCTTACCATTCAGTGATCGCTGCCTGTGGTAAAGCTATTAAGGACTGTGACATCGTTGAATATAAATTTTTTGTCAGTAATTATGTAGTCTATCTCATTTTTGATCTTACCATTTGAGCTTTTTCACATCGATCTTCTGTGATCTTTTTTAGAGAAGAAACTATTCATCTGGTATAGATTTTGTTGTAATAGAAATTCTAGTAGTGTTTGTCCACGTTCGTTTCTGCCTTTGGATCCAAATTTACCTAGTACTGTTTCCTGTTTCCAAATGCTTCGAAATGCTTCGCAATGCTGCTAAAAACAGAATTATTTAATCCAGAATATTTAACATCTCACCTGACAAGACGATGTACGGTGGACGCCTACGCAGAAATGCACGGCACCTTAAGAAGAAGAAGTTTCCTGTTCATCCTGCTTTAGACCGATCTTTGCGGTTAATTCACCGCATATAATCGTGTTGTGTGTTGGTGTTTCTTTCAGTGCCGCAGAGATGTCATCGTAGAAGTCTTCATTTTCTTCATCCGGATGGTCCGTTGTTGGTGCGTATATCTGAATGATCTTTATTTTATACCTTCGGTTTAGCTTTATGAATAAATAGGCTACTCTTGTGGATATACTTCTTGTAATAACTATGTCACCCGCAATTCTTTTGTGTATAAAGAAACCGACTCACCCGGTTTCACTATCTATACTGTAAAATATATGCCCTGATTTTAGTGTTGTCAGCTTTTCTCCATGTCGTCTTACTTCACTGACTCCAATGATATCCCATTTTACTTTTGACATCTCGATTTCCATTTCAGTGAAGTTTTCTTCAAATAATAATGTTCTGGCATTGTAGGTACAGATAAAGAGTGTTAAAAATTTTTTCGTCTTTCGCGTCGTCAGTTTTTTGTCCCCCTCAGAATCCTTGGGAGAGACTGATAAGTCATTTCGTGTTTCGATTTCTCGATATACTCATCTGGGATACATTCGCTTTTGTTTCAAATCTGACATTTTGTTGGGAGGTATTTGCCTTGAAACACTACGCTGGCAAAGCGGGTTGGTGAGTTTTTAACTCAGCCGCTCATTGTGAGTACCGACGTTGTTTAAAGTCGCCCGCTTCGGGTCAGACGCTTCTAGGTTTGTGATTTTATAATACCCCTAAAATCAAGGGTTGCCAGCTCCATCTTCGCCGTACAGGAAGTATTCTTCGTCGCCTTGGATGCCGTTCTGGACGTCATCCGTGGCCCTGGACAAGGGACCCGTAGCAGGTGCTAGCTTCCCGGGTCAAAAAGCTCCTGGAATCTGCGGCGGGCAGGGATTGATTATCCAATAGAATCTAAGGGACTCCAAAGGAGTTCCTACCCGCTACGCCATGAACAATTTGTTGCTACGTGGTTATATAATATACCTGTGGAACAATTTGTGATTATTCTTTAAATAAAATTACACATTGTAACAAGTTAGTAATAAAATATCCTAACTAGTTTTATAATAATTGAAAAACCCTTTCAGAACTTTTCTATATACTCATCGTTTTGTGGAATAGTCAATTTGTTTGCAAAAGCCAAGCGATTTTTTCCAACCTCACCGACTCACCGTAATACTTTTTATTTTAAGCACCTCCAAGCCGGAACCGATCGTCATCTGTCTAGTTTCCCAAGCAGGCCGGCGCCTCCTGCCTTCCGACGCTACGTAAACTTCCGCAGAGGCGGAACACACAGCGGGACTCTAAATTTGATTCACAAACTATTGTAAGTCAGGACAAACACTTGAGGTTAAAAATCTGTGTACTAGCAGACTTCAAACAATGTACAATAGTTTTTGTTTTTTTTTTGTTTTAGTAATCTTTTTTTTTTGTGTAACACCCGTACGGTGTTTGTATACTGCTATCTGGTCACAAACGACCAATTATCACTTATTTTCTAACTCAACTTAATAAACACAAAATACTTAAAAATCTATTGGCTTATCCTATAGCTTACTCTTATTTTATCTATCAACTAATGCACTACAACTAACATGCAATAACATCACAGCACTATACTCTGCTTTCAACACTAAACTGTTCTACATTTACACTAACTCAAATAGTTTTGTCCTTATGAGGCTTCTCTTTAGTTTAGTGTTGTCAAGAATCTGAATTGCATCGATATCCATATGACTATGCAGCCTCTGCTCGTGACTTGCTGTTGTTTTCTTGATTACTTCGGTGACAGTTTCTATACCCAGGTCGTTGTGAAGGTTGTTACGGATATACCAAGAAGCATCAACAATGTTTCTCAGCTAGCTTTAGAACAGCCCCAGAGTTGGCACCTATATACCCATACTGGCTTCAGTACTTGCTTGTAAATGGGTTATTTATTATGAATGGATAATGATTAATTTTTTCCAATCAGCCAATCTTCTTCTTCTTCTTCTCGTGCCACTCCTAGCGGAGATTGGAAATCATCATGGCCACTGCGACTTTGTTAGCAGCGCGCCTAAAAAGTTCAATCGAACTACACCCGAAACATTCACGTAGATTACGAAGCCACGATATTTTTCTTCTTCCCACACTTCTTTTGCCCTTAATTTTGCCCTGCATGATGTTTCTTAAAAGTTCGTAGTTTTCACCTCTCACAATGTGCCCCAAGTATTCCATCTTTCTAGTTTTTATATCATTTAGAATTTCGCATCTTTTGTCTAAAGTTTGGAGTACTTGCTTGTTAGTGACGCGGTCCATCCATGATATTCTGAGAATGCTCCTATAGCACCACATCTTGAAAGCTTCGATGTTCTTTATGGTCAACTGTTTTAGTGTTTAAGCCTCAACTCCATATAACAGGGTAGAAAAGACATAACACCGCAGCATTCGTATTCGTAACTTTATATTGATATCACGATCGCAAAAGAGTTTGCGCATTCTATTAAAGACTGATCTAGCGATTTATATTCTACATCTAATCTCTTTTGTTTGATCAGTATCGTCTGTGATCCAAGCACCTAGATATTTATAACAGGACACACGCTCAACCGTTGTATTGTCTATTACAAGATTAGCTCTGATGTTCTTTGATTGCGTGATTACCATAAATTTAGTTTTTTTCAAATTAATTTTCAAGCCGTAACTGTTATAGTATATATTGAGACTTTGAACGAGATGTTGTAGTTCTACTAGCGTTCCCGTTAGGAGAACTGTATCGTCAGCATACCTTATAATGTTGATCGTCTCACCATTTATTATCAGACCAAGATCTTCTTCCTCGAGTGCTTGTTCACAGATAGCGTCACTATATAGATTAAATAAAAATGGCGATAAGATACATCCCTGCCGGACTCCTCGACGGATTTGAATTTCTTCTGTTAGTCTGCCCTCAACCTTGACATTTGCTGTTTGATTCCAATATACATTGCATATAATTCGAATATCTCGGCTGTCTATATTTTTCTTTATTAGAACTTATCTTAGTGGTTCATGTTGTACTTTGTCAAAGGCCTTTTCGAAATCAATAAAGCAGTGGTAAATTTCATGTCTAAGCATCTCTGTGAGAGAACGTTCATTGCAAACAGAGCCTCCCTTGTACCCAGCCCTTTTCTGAATCCCATCTGAGTGTTACTGATGTCTACGTCTAATTTCCTATAGATTCTATTATCGATTATTTTTAAGAACAGGTTTAGAGCATGACTTATCAAAGCTATCGTACGATATTCGTTGAATTCCTTTGTATTTGCCTTTTTTGGCAGTAGTATAAAGATCGAAGGGAGCCATTCCCTAGGTATTATTCCAGTTCTATATATTGTGTTAAATAGATCTAGGAGTATTTTAATAGATTCATCGTCCATAAGTTTGAGCAGTTCTACGGGAATTTCATCAGGACCGGGGGCCTTACTATTTTTTGCTTGTTTGATTGCATATTCTATTTCTTCTCTGATTATATCAGGCCCTGTATCTTCTGTATATTCGTTTGAGATTTCTTGTCTATCTTTGTCATCAAACAGTTGTGATATGTATTCTGTCCATCGGTTCATTTTTTGTTGTAAATCTGTTATAATTATACCATCTGTATCTTTAATCTGTCCTGTCTGTGTTGTTCTTCTCCTTCCTGTCATTTCTTTAATCTTTTTGTGTACATTAAAAAAGTCATATTTTCGCTCCAATTGTTCCAACTCCTGGCATTGCTCGCTTAGCCATCTTTCTCTAGCTTCTCTTATTTTCTTTTTTATCAGTTTATCTGTTTCTTTGTATCTTATCGGATTATTTGTTTTGTGTACCCTTCTTTCACGCATCAACTGTAGTATTTCCTCATTCATCCATTCTTTATGTTTCCTTTCTTTCGATGTTAAATTTTCTCTCCCTGCCAACATTACGGCATGTTTAATATTCTCCCATTTTTGGTCTATGATATCAGTATTTCTATTCAGTTTATCTATATTTTGTAAATTTTCTTTGATATTCACTATTGTTTTCTCTTTTGTATGTTGTTCATTCAGTCTTCTCACGTCAATTTGTTTCTGTATGTGTTTTTTAATGATCTTTAGTTTTATTCTTAATGTGACTACTACAGGATTGTGATCCGAGCCTATATCTGCTCCTGGGTAGGTTTTAGTCAATCAGCCAATACAATTTCTTAAATCTAATATCAAGCACCCCTTTTTTCTTTTTGACATGGACATTCCAGGGCAGTCTTACGTACAGGGTCTAAAAAACAGTTTAACAAACATTCAACACATCATAGAAAACTGTTAATGGCCATCTCCTGCTATTAAGTAAAACGTCCTATGTACCTGATAACTCTTTGATACCTGATAACATTTTAGTGAAAACCAAATATTAGAGAATGCTTTTCGCCATATACTAGTTACGATGGAAGAAATGTTCTTCTTATATTTCGGACAGTACAGCTACATATGTTATTTGGTGTTCTTCAAGAAGTTAGTGACTCAAACGAAAGTAAGTAAATTATTTATTGAAAGTTATATTTCGTTTTCTTCCAAAGGTGAATACTTCTCTCTGCAATCCCGGCAGGGTGTAATATAGTTTTAACCCCTAAGTATTAAAATGGAAAATGTTCTTAAATTAAAATAGAAAGAATTTACTTTAACATTTATTTCATTAACCAGAGGTAAAAAAACGTATTGGCGGCTGACAGTGGCCGCTATACATAAATATTATAAATAAATAATAAAATTTAAGCTAACAATGAAAAGAAGCAGGTATTTAGATTTTATAGGTATAAATACGGTATATATCGGATCGTAGAAATATATATTAGAATAGAATACAATAAATAATAACTAGTCAATGTAGACAGATAATCTTTCACAAGTTAAAGTAGGTCAGCGTATCGAATTATTGTTTATATGTCCTGGTTGATAATGTAAACAGGCATTCACCTATTTGTACGTAGATCAATATAGTCAATAAGTGTTGTGTTGAATGCAATTAGTAACAAAAAGTTAATAAAACCTCAATAATCCATTCCATACCAGTAGACGACCTTTTTTTAAATACACGGGGATATATCAATTTCAGGAATAGCAAACCTGCCCACGCAAGCTCATGCATTTCTTCATCCTCTCATCTACAAGGAAACCATGTTTAAACCCAAACAATTCATATCTCCACTCTTTTAACCCTTCTCATTAAAACCATTTTGGTAATGGCTAGAATCCGGAAAGTTATTTTCCATGACAGACAAAACTACTAAACAGCCTCTTCGACAGCCTCTGACCAGCCATGCATTGCAGCAGAGGGTGCTAAAAATCCCCGCAAAAGATCACGCAACCACAAAGAGCGATAAATATATTCTTCATATAATGTGAGAACTCTTATATCGGACCAGAAATTTTTGGAACTGGAGAAAGAGCTGAAAACCATAAAATGGTAGATCATCGGCCCCAGCGAAATAAGGCAAAAAGGAGAGATCTTAAATCCTCTTAAATCAAGATACCTATTTAATTTTAGAGAAGAAGACATTTCAAATGGTGGAGTAGGTTTTACTATACATAGAAATAACACACAAAATATAGTAAACATTAACAGCAAAAATAAGAGGATTGTATATCTCATCTTCAAACTATTTGCAAGATATAATCTTAAGGTAATTCAGATATATTATGGTTCAGCGACTACCCACTCGGATGAAAATGTTTATGAGAACTTAGAAACAGCATTACGTGCTACACAATATTACATAATAATTATGGATTTTATTGCGAAAATGGGCTTAAACAAGATTACGCACAAGTAGCAACGGGCAAGTATTAATTTGGAAAGAAAATGAGTAAGGACAAAGACAATTAAGCTTCGTATACCTGAAAAATTTATCTATACTGAACTCTTTTTTGATAAAAAGTCTCAACATAAATAGACATGGATAAGCCCAGTCAACAGTTACAAAAATAAGATTATAACGAGGAGAAAATAATAAATATTCAAAGATGTTGAAGTTCTCAACTAATTTTCGGTAAGAACCGATTATAGATTAATCCGAGCAAAGATACGGGATATTTTGGGAAGAACCAAGAGGATTTTAAAAACATGAAAGAAGAACTGGACTCCATCAGAAAACGACGAGCTGTATAAAGATACACTAAACTGTAAAAATTAATGGGATAACAAAGGCACTAAAAACGTAGAAGGAGTGCTGCCCGAAAGTTGTGACCTCTAAAGAAAAACTAAGCCAAAATACGAAAGAGCTACGAAAATTCAGTAAAAGCTGACGAAAAAATACAACAAACAAAGGTTTAAAAGTTTTGGAGAAAATAGGAACAACATATATAACAAAAATATGTGCAGAATAAAATACAAAGATGGAAATATGGATACGGATAGAACCGAAATCCTAATAATTATCAACACACGCTATAAAAAAATGACGTTGCTAAAATGAAATTAATTAGGTTACATCGCTGGATTATCTTATAACCAATAGACAACCGTATACCGTCTACGGAGAAGAGGTCGTCCACCAACTAGATGGACTGATGAGCTAAAGCGTGCTAGCAATAACCTGATACAAGTCACACAAGACAGAGATAGATGGAAAGGGCGAAGGAACGCAGAGTTATGCCCAGCAGGGGACGTATACAGGTTGATGATGACGATGATTTGTAGGGTAGCTGATAAATTTGAGTTCACTGGTTCAGTAAACAATCAACCAATATCACTAAATACAAGATAAAAGTCAGTGGTGTTCGTGAGAGTGTCTAGGAAAATTCAAAACATTTGATTTCACGTCGCTAAAAAAAACTCAGCCTTTCACAGACCACAACTTAGTAAATATTGCGCGTGACTTGGCCTTATACTTGTACAAAATTCTACTGGATCAGAAACTTATGGTAAGTGACCATACACAATGAGATGCTTTCGCTGAATGGGCTCTGGAACAATCGTAAAGATATAGAGAATTTTAATTTCAGAATCATCTTTAGCGATGAGGCCCATTTCTGAATAAATGGATCCATTATTAAACATGATTGTAGAATTTGAGACGATACCCTTCCAGATAAAATCAAAGAGCGTCCAATGCATCTCGAAGAAGTCATTATTTGGTACGTATTTTGCTCTGTGTGCATGATTAGTCCATTTTTCTTTGATAATGACGTTTACCAGGCCATTAACGTCAATTCCTATGTAAATGTGTAACGAATTATCGGGGAAAATCAGGTCGAGAGTGATTTTCCAGCAAGTTAAAAGTTGATCTTTTTTCCAATTTGCTATTTGATGACTAAAATGGATTAAAACAATCACAACGCTATTTTTCATGACAATACGAAGTATTTTGACACTCATCGACTTTTATTACATATTTACATTGTAGGTGTACATAACTATATCATACAGAAATAATACAGTAAGTACGGTATATATTATTAAATTATAAATTTTTTTTCGTCGCCACTGGATTTTTTCCTTCCCCTCCTCCTAAATTTACATATTACTCTAGACGTCGGCTTCCCCACTTCTTCATATTACAATAATACCATTTACATTTACATTCAGCCAGTAGTTCCATCCATTTCCTTTCCCTGTAGTAGGAAAACCGCATAAAGAAGACAAATATTTATATAATGAAGTAGTTTAGTGCTTGCCGTCTTTATTTCACCCGGGTGCTTTCGGTTTTGCAAACTAATTCTTATGCCTTCGCCTGTAATGAGGGATTTAGACTTTTCTTGTTTACATTTCGTTTAGTAATTGATGAAAATAGAGCAAAATTCAAAAGGGATTTGTTTAAATCAAGAAAGTGATGGGACAGACATGCTGGGATCAATTTAGAAAATGTTTTCTTTGTCAAGAATGTCTATTTAATCAGGAAAATGTAGCCGACACAATTTTAGATTCATGAAAATGTAAAATACAAGATACATTTATGCTGAGATGAGATAAATTTTATTTGAAATAATTGAAACATCAGATTTTTTTAATTGTTACATCCGACTTACGATTAACGAAATCTAGGTTAACCCAGCCACATGGTTAACCTAGGCAAAAGTCGTAGCTGGTGAGTCACAAATACGAACAGATATGCGCTGTTAGGTCGAGCTGAAATTCTCAAAATTTGGTCACTGCCTTATTTCCAGAAATTTCTGAGTCGCGTTTTGTCTACAGTTATTGTTCCTATATTAATCATTAAATTCACAAGGAAAAATTCCTTAGCTGGCTGTATACCACGTATAACAAAAAGAGGTTAATCTTTGTAAATGGGTATATTTATTTAAAAAACCCTTAAAAGGGCCACATCAATAAAACAAACGTTTTCGGACCACACAGTCCATCATCAGGTTTTTAAAATCGAAAAATGCCTAAAAATAAGTATAAACCATTTAGTGAAAACAAACGAGATTGTGAATTTTTGACTATGGTTGATAAGCAAAAGATGGTTATACTTACTAGGTCACGATGCCTGAGCCACCAAAATACTAGGGTAAAAACCCTTTAAATTACATTTAGTTATGAAATATTGTACATTTTGTTGTAAAATAACTGTGATGTTCAGTATTAAATTAAAATTTGACTATAGGTAACACATGGCTCAATCTGGTTCCAGAGCCGGTGAGAGGGAACCTCTACACTCGGAGAACAACGTGGAACTGATGGACAAGATACTTTTGAAGGATGAAGATAACAGAATGTCAATGCAACAAAACTATAATAGTTGTACATAGTTGTATTACTACAGCCAAAAGATTCAACAAGTTTAGTTATGAAATATTGTACATTACATTATTTAAATTCAATCACATATGTTACTACTTTAATTTCTTCAGCCTGTAGATTTCCATCTTACTAAACTTAATTTTATTAATTTTTCACCATAGGAGCAGTCTTAAATAAAGTCATTTAAATATGAGATCTGATATTAGCTTCAAATATTTGTTATTTAATTTTTACCTTGTCCTAGATGTGTTAAACATAAAAGGATAAATTTCATATATATATATATATATATATATATATATATATATATATATATAAGCTAACCCAATATTAAATGCACTTTAGACCACATTCCATACGACGAAAAGCAACATAAGTTGCCTAAGGCACAGGTCATTCTATTAATCATGACTATACAACCATCAGTGATTTGACATCTTTTATACCCTAAATTAATAAATAAAAAATTTTTAAATCCCAACAGCAAGATTGTTGCTATTTTTTAAAATCATCAAAACTTGTTGAATCTTTTGGCTGTAGTAATACTATGTACAACTATTATAGTTTTGTTGCATTGACATTCTGTTATCTTCATCCTTCAAAAGTATCTTGTCAATCAGTTCCACGTTGTTCTCCGAGTGTAGAGGTTCCCTCTCACCGGCTCTGGAACCAGATTGAGCCATGTGTTACCTATAGTCAAATTTTAATTTAATACTGAACATCACAGTTATTTTACAACAAAATGTACAATATTTCATAACTAAATGTAATTTAAAGGGTTTTTACCCTAGTATTTTGGTGGCTCAGGCATTGTGACCTAGTAAGTATAACCATCTTTTGCTTATCAACCATAGTCAAAATTTCACAATCTCGTTTGTTTTAACTAAATGGTTTATACTTATTTTTAGGCATTTTTCGATTTTAAAAACCTGATGATGGACTGTGTGGTCCGAAAAAGTTTGTTTTATTGATGTGCCCTTTTAAGGGTTTTTTAAATAAATATACCCATTTACAAAGATTAACCTCTTTTTATATTAATCATTAATCAGTGTGAATTGAGCTACCGTTTTGTTTAGTGTCGTTCAGATCGTCAAATTAAGTTACAATATTGTAAAATTTTTCCTTTGATATACTGTTTTATTTTGAATTGTATTTATTTAAGTTTACTATTTTCGGTTTCATAATTGATTTTTATAAGTTTACTTTGTGAGTGTGAGAAAGTTGTTGTTCTTACTATGCAATATGAGTGGAAAGTGGAGAAGAGTAGTTGTCTCTTTGGAAACAAAAGTTAATGCAATTAAAAGTTTGGACAAGGGTCGATCAATACAGAAAGTTGCTACAGATTTAGGTATTGGAATAATAACTGTTGCAGATTGAAAGCGTAAATCGAATGCAATTGAACAGTGGGTCAACCGGTGGAAGTGAATTGGTGACGAAGACCATGAAGAAAGAGACCATAAACAAACTTCTAAGGCGTTGTTCTTGTGGTTTTCACAAATAAGAGGATTGTACAGCCCTATAGGTGGTACAATACTCCAAGCACGACCTACTAAATTTCACAAGAAGTTTATGGATAGAGAAGAAAACTTTTGTGCTATTGAATAATGGATTGACTCATAGAAAAAGAAATATAGCATCAAACATTTAAATATTTGCGGTAAAAAACTTCCTGCTAACTCAAAATTACAAGACATTAACAAGACAAGTCATTAAAGATGGACTGACTTCAGAGCAAATATTTAACTTTGAGAAGACAGGTCTTAATTTTCAAAAGCTTTCTTCAAAAGCAGTAGCTGCTACAAATAAAGGAACTGAACCAGGTTACGAGAAAAGCAAAGAGAGAGTCGCAATCACGATCTGCAACAATGCTCCTGATTAATTAAAATTAAAAACTCTTTTAATAGAAACATTTAAAAATCCAAGGGCATTTAAAAATACGCAAGTCAATTGCTCATCTACAACCTACAAAAACCAGCGCAATGCATGGATGGACAGCAACATTTTTAAAAACAGGTTTTTTAATGACTGTACCAGTCATTGATGCCTACCTGAAAAGCAAAAATCTGCATTCGAAAGCTTTTTGTTGTTGAACAACGTACGATCCCACCTAAACGTAAGTAAATTGAATAGTGGTGATATAAAAGCTATGTTCCTTCCACCCAATATGACATCTCTCATCCAACCCATTCCCAAGGTGTTATAGAAGTTGTTTTGTGTGAATGGGTATGTAATGTAGATGATTGTAATTCAAATAACAATTGGCATGTTTAACAACTTATTGTCAATTCTCTATGAGATTCATTTACCTTTTGTGAATGCGGCCGATATCTAGACGGATGGACATCAGCGTATGTGACTGGCGCACCGCTCGGAACCTTAGGGTATGCTGGACGCACACTTGACGCTGGTACGAACCTTGGCTCTCCTTCCGGCTCGAGAAGATAAGAATACGGCCAAGGCCAAAAGACCCTGTCTGTCGTAAGAGGCGACTAATGGGCGGATATGAGAGGTGGAGGGCCGTCGTTTGAGGTGTCGGGTTGGTAGAAACGCACAGAGATGCTTAGTCATCTCAGTCACCGGTCTACATTCCTAGTATCCGAGACGAGCGTCTCGTGGGACCACTCTACTCTTATTTTTCACAAGAGCCAGGTGAGGTTGAACGAGCCGGGTACGTATGCACCTCCTGAGCACACCTACCGTGGTGTGGTTAGACTCGGCACGTACCCACCTCGGAATGACCAACGAGTGGTAGAGGAGCGATTCCTCGGCGGCGACCTGTCTACGTGCGAGGTAGTATTCCACCTCGTAGTAGGGGGGGGGACTCAAGGAAGGATGTGTAGCATTTACGCTACTGATTAATCCAATATTCAATTTAAAAATCGTATTCACAGAGCCCCTCACGAAATTTCTTGGGATCCGCCAGCGATCGATTTTAAATCGACATTTCTCCACCCACGCGCTGGGAGCGCTTTGAAAGGAAGATCGAGGTTGTGCGGAAGAAGTTTCAGTTTGGTCAAGAAACTCGTACTACGCAGCCACGTCAGTCAATTCAAAGTGACGGAATTGGAGCAATAAAATAATCTGGGACGAATAAAATAATATCTAATTCAATAATCATATCTCAGTAATAAAAATAATAATAAGTAAATTTTAAAAATCAAGTTTCATTTATAAGAATTCCACATAAAAAGGAAGATTTTTTTTTGGCGTGCTGCAGCTCCATGTAAGTAAATAATTTCATACGTATTATCTCTTTATCATACAATCAAATTTATCATTGCAGTTAAGTATTTCTTTAGAGATTTATTTTTGAGTTCCGAAATAATTTAAATATAAAATTTCCTTGATTTACTTGCAAAGAACAGAAGGTCATTTTTTTATATAGTTAAACTTAAATTCTGTTTTAGTCCATGTCGTTATCATTAAGTTTTTTTTGGTTCCTTTTTTATCTAACTTTTTTTTGGTGGAATATAAAAAGGTTCGACAAATATTGGACAGCCTTCTGTATTCTGCGCATGTTCATTTCATGGCGCAATCCTGTCATGTGTACGAAGTAACTTCGGAAATTCTGACATGTTGATATAATTTAATGTTTCGTTTTGGTGCAGTCAATCCATGCTGCTACAAGTATTAAATAAAATAGTAATTAAATCTGATAATTCTTTTAGATTTCGTCACTTCACTTGAGGATATTCTCTTAAGAATATTCCCCCAAGGACTAGTAACAAAATTTCTTAAATGGTTAGCAACTCTCCTGGATTTTGCCGTCACTCCAGATAGACCAGTGACTGGTTTTATGCCCAGACTCACCTGGGATTTGTCCTTTACAGCAACAAACTGATTTAGCCGTGCCAAGAGGAGTTTTTCCTATGGACTTACAGTGCTGTAAAGATAAGTTGTTTGACTGTGTAATTTTTTTGTTACTGTCTATTTTGTTAACTTTTCATCAAGTGACTACATTTTGATAAAATATAATTTTGATATTATTGGGAGAGGGAAAATACATTACATGTTTTTATTAGGTTTTTTAAATGGATTACAGAGTCTGACCAAACTCCCTTGTTGATTTAATATATATTTTTTAATAGAATACATTTTTGATATAATACAATTTTGATTTTGGGAAGGGAAATAAATTTCATGTGGTTTTTTTTAAAAACATTATATAAAGAGTATTGAAGACTCACTTTTTGGATGTAATATAATATAGTTGTAATAGATTTATCAAGTTTGATATCTTTACAATATTGTAATTTGTATCTCATTTTAGTTGAACTAGTTAAATTTAAATTACTACCTTTTGTGTGAAGACTTTTTCTACCATACGGACTATTCTTGTTGTTTACTAACATCTCACACTTTACTTGGCCAGTGGTAGTGACTATTCACTTATTGAGGGGCTATTAGGTCCTATTGTATCTTTAAACTACCCACTACCATTGTTATTTAGTTTTTGCATTATATGTAAATTGTTACTATATATATATATATATATATATATATATATATATATATATATATATATATATATATATATATATATATATATATATATATATATCGATATACACATTTTTATAAATATATTTATTGTTACTATTTTGAGTTTTATTTCAGTTCTACTAACCAGTATATAATATAGCAAAACAAGATTAGTATTCAGTATTTTGTATTTCAGGTTATTATCTCCAGAATCATTTGTTTCCAATCATTTGTTAGGTACTTCAAAATCTCAACTTCTTTTTTTCTCCTTATTGTTCTCTATCTATAAATTTATTTCCAGTGACCTTCTTTAGTTGTATCACATTTGATATTAACAAGTCTCATTTCGTTTCTTGTCTCATTAGCTCAGTATCCTTGCTATCTGTTTATATCTTTAAACCCACAATCCAGTGCATTGAAGCTAGCCCGAACACTCACTTGAGATTTAGTGTCTCTTTGGCCATTTAAATTTGTTCCTCTGAGCTTAGCCATATTTTTAGTATTTTCATCACCTCTCTTCCAGTTCTTCTGGAATTTGGAAGTCTTACACTTTCTAAAATCCAATACTCCCGGAGTATTGAGGTTTCAGATGGCGTGACCCGCAACACAGGTACTACGGGGGAGGTGGAGCCCCACGATGTTTCGGTGCCACCTCCAATTGGTGTCGGACTCGTAGGGACAGTGGCGTGCGCTAACGGTTGTATGCCGAAAGGCCAGGTAAACCAGGGTCCTGCCATTTATTTGGAGGGCATAAAGCATGATATGAACCTTGGCTGGTTTTGAGATGTGTTTGTGACGACGAGTTGGTTTAGAGTGCCCATACATACGAAAAAAATTACGTATATATGAAAGTAAACTATCCTGGTTCTTTGTTCTTCCAGGTGGACCTCCGCGCACAGCAATAAATTAAGCTCAAAGTGTCATTGTAAATTTTTCCACTAAAGACAAGTACGTTTCCTTAAGGACACTAATGTGTTCTGGGTTGATAAATAGTTTCCTAAAAACATGTTGTTTTCAGACAAGTGAATTCTTAGAACTTGAGAATAATGAATTAGCCAATTTGAATGTGAGAATTTAAAAGATGTGTCGCTAAAGCCATATTATAATAAGCTGATATATTACTATTAAATATAAGATTTAAAACTAAATAAGGTAATATTTTGAATAATAAAAATCAAAAATTCAAATAAGTCTTGATCACTTTTCCAAACAAAAGCAATGAAGAGGAAATATCGACAGCGGCTTCTTTAAGTACCGCTAGACCGGCTAGATGAAGGGCTGACTGTAATTGATGCCTTACAGAAAACACGGTCCAATATGTTTACTACTGAATTGCATCTGCATGGAATCAATCTGCAAACAAAACATTGGATCTTTAAAAAGGAACTAATGACTGTAAAGTTAATACTATATCCAACCTAGCTCATCAATTACCAGTTGAACAACCACTCGGTAACCAAAACTTCATCGATTGGATGAATGAAGATAAAGAAATGGAACTGATAAATTAGGCAATTGCCGATCTAGTTCTAAACGTCAACCATGAAGAAGAAGAAGATACAGATGAGATTACCTTGAAGATTTCTTATTCCAATGGGTTGAAGGCCCTTGAAACAGCTCTCGCATACATCGAGCAGCAAGTGGAATCGATGCCAGTAAGCGTCCTTAATTTTCAACGTTGGCGCAACATCGCCGTCTCAAAAAGAAGGAATAAATAATTGATGGATTCGATCGTTACTTGATGGAAATTCATTTTATGTAACAATAAAACACTGAAAACTTTGTTTTTAAACTTCCACAAAATTTATTTTAAATCTTATCACTACAGCTGTTTCGACTGATTGCCTTTCTCAAGTGATCTATTTTTGGCTTGGGTTTACAAATTTATAGTCTCTAATGAAATAGGTTGAGGAGGGGAGTACTGTTTGTCTCAAGTTGGTCATTGAGAATTATATCTGTGTTTTTCACAGATGTAATTATTGGATTTGTACTATTTTGGTCTAAAAGGTTTTTTACTAGAATAAAACAGTTTTTTTGAAATTTTGTTAGAGATTATTTTAGAACACACTAAATTTTCACCTAAATTTACCATAAAAATACAATAGAACTAGTTAATAAAATACAACATTTTTAATTACCTAACAACTCCAGATTAATTTCATTTGACGTAAAAAATCTTTTTCCTAGTATCACTCCTACAGAAACTTTTATTCTAATAAAAAACCTTTTAGACCAAAATAGTACAATTTACATCTTTTTGAAGTTTGCATAAACTTTGCTTACTTTGAATTTAATAATAAAATATATACAAATAACAGTGCAGGACTTATAATGGGTAATCCTCTAAGCCCATTGCTATCAGATATTTTTATGGATCATCCATAGACAAAGATTTCAAAACATCCCGTATTCAAACAGTTTTTATATTGGTGGAGATACGTAGATGACGTACTGGTATGTTTCACAGGAACTAACAGCCAACTCGACCAATTTTTATCGTATATTAATTCACTTCATAGTCATATTGAATTTACAATAGAAACAGAACAAAATCAATCCATAAATTTTTTAGATTTAAAAATTAGCAGACTTCAAAACAAACATGACTTCTCCATATTTCATAAACCTACCCATACTGACACAACTATACACAATTCGTCATCCCATCCAACACAACATAAACTGGCAGCTTATCATAGTATGTTACATAGATTAACAGAAATTCTGATGTCAAAATAAAACTTTGAGACAGAATTAAATATAATTAAGCAAATAGCAGTAAACAACGGATACAACGAACAAACAATTAATTAAATGTTAAATCAAAAACTACACAAGAAAGCCCTGAAATTAGTATTTCCACCACCAGAGAAAAAACACAGTACCGTCTGCTCGATTACATATACAGGCAAAATAACAACAAAAATTGCCAAACACATAAAAAAGAAAGAAATAACACCAGCTTTCCGAACAAATAACAACCTAGGCAAATATATTAAAAATAACAAGAGCCAAAATAAAAAACACTTAAATAGTGGTGTGTACAAACTTCAATGTGGCGACTGCCCAAAAACTTACATCGGTCAAACTGGTAGAAACTTTGATAAACGAATAGCAGAACATAAAAGGGCTTTCAAAAATAGAAAAACAGATTCGACATACGCACTTCACCTTCTAGATCGTAATCATTCTTTTAATGACAAATTTAAAATTCTTTACATTCAAAATAAAGGCCTTTAACTATCTTTGTTAGAATTTATGGAAATCAACAAATTAAAAAACACAGATATAATTCTAAATGACCAACTTGAGACAAACAGTTCTCCCCTCCTCAACCTATTTCATTAGAGACTATAAATTTGTAAACCCAAGCCAAAAATAGATCACTTGAGAAAGGCAATCAGCCGAAACAGCTGTAGTGATAAGATTTAAAATAAATTTTGTGTAAGTTTAAAAACAAAGTTTTCAGAAGGAATAAAGCTTACGCAAATATCAATCAAAGACTTTTATAAAGAGTAATGTTGATAAAAAGACTATTTTATTATTCTTAATAAGGTCCAAGTCTTATTTAATCAGGCTATGTATGTTCTTCAGAAGTATGAATGGATACATTTTTATTTATGCCCTTTTTCCCATATTGAGCAGACAAGAAACTTCCATGTTTCACATTTTGATATTTTACTTTACTTAATTTAATAATTTGTAGAGATTCCCTTCACCAACCGTTTCTTTTTCGCAAGAAACCGTTGCTCTAATCTTTCTGGAAAAATAAAATAAAAGCGAAGCCGCTGCCGAAGGTCTATGGCAGAAAGGAGGGCTCATTAAATTAGAAAAACCCTATATAAACCCATTAGTATAATTACCTCTGGAAAATTTCGACTTTTCCTCCTCGACCTTCTATATTTCCCGGGCGGATAGTCCTCTAATAGGAAGCGGAAAACCGAAAAAGAAAGAAGAGCAACAAAAAAGTATATATATTACAGCAAATGTAACTTTCAATGTCGTCTTAATATTTTATCTAGAGATAACATATACTGATATTATATAAATTTTTTAAATTTTTATAATAATTATTAAAATTTTTATTTGGCTTTTGTTTTATTTTAACTAAAAAAATCATAAATGTAAAATATAGAAATAGAATAGAAATATGCTTTATTGTCACTAATTGTACAATTTTATCGACAAAGCTTACAAAAAGTCAGAAAAATAAGAATAACAATTTAAAATTTACTTAAATTACATAATTCGTCAATGTATTAAAATAAAAAATAATAAAATACACAATTCATTGCAAAATTTAAATAAATTGCATAATAAAGCCTTATGAACTAATAAGTTTCATTTTTTTTAAACTTTGACGGTATACAAGGCAACTATCGAACACAGTAGTTCATTTAATCTTGCCCAAGTACTTTCGATCAATAGATCATCTTCAGGGGCATCTGAAATAAGCCAAGAAACATTTTTTACAAAAAGGAAAATTAATTCACTTGGATAAAAAACTCCAAGGTTATAGTTAAAAAAAGTTTTTATGTGATAAACGTTTATAGACTTACTTCGTCAGTTGTGGCCTATCCGACATGAGTAGAATGTCATACATGTAAATTTGGACATAACAATACAATACACAAAGACAAACAAACACTTTAAAATTTTTAAAAAGGAGAAGCTACATGTTATATAGAAGCTGGAGACATAATGGGCTCCAGGTCTGGCGGAAATATTGAGATGACATGTGACAAATGACAGCTTGTAAAGGGCAGTTATGTGATCTGCACCTTTCAAAATTCTATGAAACTAAATATTGACCAAAGGTCCAACTGACACCACTATAGGAACCACCAATAGCCAACTGATGAAATATAAAGTTATATAGTATATTTTTTATGTAGATTGAATAATCCAAATCTCACACTCAAACCTGTCTATAATAATTAGGATGTTAGTTTGAGAGCAATTGAAGTTGACATAATGTATGAATGTAAGAAAAGACTAAACAATATATTAGTTTGAAAGCAAAATATATAAATGGGTTATAATCCAAGTAGTTCAGTTGAATCCACAGTCAATGGAAGAACTTTAAAATTAATATGCTCAGTGCTCATATAATAATGCTCAGTGCATGTAGTCTAAACAGTCGAGCTGGGTCCTCTACAGTGAGAGTTTTCATTTGTTTCCCTCGTAATCTCCAAATCTTCCAATAAATCCAACTCAAGATAGTTTTTCTTTCTACTAATGTCATGTAAGATAGATGAACCAGAATTGATGTTAAAATTGTGGTTGCTGGATACTAAGTGTTGACCAAAACTTGAAGAATTTGGTCTTTTTAAATGTTCAGAGACTCTAGTGAATAGCTTTCTGATGGTTCTACCTACATAAGAGGCATCACAATCATCACATTTTAATTTGTAAATACCACTTTTATCAAGTGTATTCATCCTATCTTTGGTATTGATTAAGAAGGAACCTAAAGTGTTATGTGATTTAAAGGAAATTTTGATGTTATCAATTGTAGAAGTAAAAAGTTTAGATATTTTATTGGAACTGCTACTAATATAAGTGAAGGAGAAATATCTGATGTTATCTGAAGCATTAGGTTGAAGCAACTGTGATGAATATGCAAGCTTTTCTGCAATTTTTAGTTTAGCTCTATTTAGAAGTTTGTATATAATGTTAGGATCATAGCCATTATTGAAAGTAATTTGCATAAGAGTATTAAGTTCTGTAATAAAATTATCATCAGAAAGAGGAAATTTAAGTAACCGATGAATGTAACTGTCGAAAGCAGCCATTTTATGTTGAGTTGGGTGATTAGACGTTCCATGTATAACGTGATCTGTTTAGGTGGGTTTTCTATAAATGTTGTACTTGAAAGAATCTTTATTACGGGAAATAGTCATATCCAAGAAGTTCAACTTATTGTCAGATTCTGGTTCCAGAGTAAAAGAGATGTTAGGATGGAGGTTATTGAGATCATCCAGAATCTGTAAAGCATCATCTTGGGTTCCCTGTATGAGAGCTATACAATCATCCACAAATCTTGACCAAAAACTATTTTGTTGTTGTTTTTAACAAACTTCTGTTCTAAGTTGTCTTAGAAAATAGCAGCTAGAAAAGGTGATAATGGAGATCCCATTGCTAAACCTGTTGGTTGTTTATATATTTTTTGATTGAATTGGAAGAAGTCCTGATCCAGACAGAATTTAAGCATAGTTAATATAGCATCTTTATCCTTTGCAGATATGTTGCAATTGTCTAGAAGGTTGTGTACTAAAGGTAATGTTTCATCTCTTGGTACAGAAGTAAACAAATTGGAAACATTAAAAGAAACTAAATAAAAACCCTCTTCTATCCTAATGTTATTTAAACGTTTTATTAGATCTAAAGAATTTTTAATGGAGAACTTCGGTTTAAAATTAGTGATAGACTGAATTGTGTTGTAAATAAACTCTGATAAAATAGAAATTGGAGTGTTACAAAAACTTACTACAGGCCTTATGGGACAATTGTGTTTATGGATTTTAGGCAGTCCATATAATCTAGGTGTTATAGGATTAGATACAGTTAACTTTCTGTTGTTATATTTAGTAATAGTGTCATTAAACAATTTAACCATTGCTTTTGTTTTATTAATAAAAGTGTTAAGTGGATTTTTTCCAAAACTACAAAACTGTTATCTGAAAGAAACGATTCTACTTTCTCAATGTATTGAATTTGTTCTAAGATTACAACACAATTACCCTTATCAGCCTTGCTGAGTACAAGAGAATCTCTATCAATTTTATGTTTAATTGATTTTAGCAAATCCTTTTGTTTTTTAAAATTATGGTGATGTGTATGAAAATTGCGTTTGCACTTACATTGTTGTTGTTGAAGTAAGCTAATAAGTTTCAAGTTGCTGCATGTGATACGCAAATATATATAAAAATACTTTAGTTACTTGTATGTAAACGTACTGTAATTTCTTAGTTATTTGTTAATAAATTCTTCTACTGAAAAAAATTATATTCCAGATAGCTCGGCTTTTGTCACTTTATGGAACTTAAGGAAGGAAGTTTCAGATTTAAGTTGCAAAGGGAGATGGCTGTATAATTTTTTTGCTGAACATAATATAGATTTCTTTACTAAGTGGACGGGATCAGCAAATATACATTAAAGGTTGAATATCTGGTGTAGTAGTCATGATTAGGTCTTGCTGAAAAAACACACTTTTTTAATGTACACAAAAAGATTAAAGAAATGACAGGAAGGAGAAGAACAACACAGACAGGACAGATCAAAGATACAGATGGTATAATTATAACAGATTTACAACAAAAAATGAACCGATGGACAGAATACATATCACAACTGTTTGATGACAAAGATAGACAAGAAATCTCAAACGAATATACAGATGATACAGGGCCTGATATAATCAGAGAAGAAATAGCATATGCAATCAAACAAGCAAAAAGTGGTAAGGCCCCCGGTCCTGATGAAATTCTCGTAGAACTGCTCAAACTTATGGACGATGAATCTATTAAAATACTCCTAGATCTATTTAACACAATATATAGAACTGGAATAATAGCTAGGGAATGGCTCCGTTCGACCTTTATACTACTGCCAAAAAAGGCAAATAAAAAGGAATGCAACGAATATCGTACGATAGCTTTGATGAATCATGCTCGAAAACTGTTTTTAAAAATAATCCATAATAGGATCTATAGGAAATTAGACGTAGACATCAGTAACACTCAGATAGGATTCAGAAAAGGGCTGGGTACAAGGGAGGCTCTGTTTGCAATGAACGTTCTCTCACAGAGATACTTAGACATGAACCAAGAAATTCAGGCCTGCTTTATTGATTTCGAAAAGGCCTTTGACAAAGTACAACATGAACCACTAAGACAAGTTCAAATAAAGAAAAATATAGACAGCCGAGATATTCGAATTATATGCAATCTATATTGGAATCAAACAGCAAATGTCAAGGTTGAGGGCAGACTAACAGAAGAAATTCAAATCCGTCGAGGAGTCCGGCAGGGATGTATCTTATCGCCACTTTTATTTAATCTGTATAGTGAAGCTATCTGTGAACAAGCACTCGAGGAAGAAGATCTTGGTCTGATAATAAATGGTGAGACGATCAACAATATAAGGTATGCTGACGATACAGTTCTCCTAACGGAAACGCTAGTAGAACTACAACATCCCGTTCAAAGTCTCAATATATACTGTAACAGTTACGGCTTGAAAATTAATTTGAAAAAAACTAAATTTATGGTAATCACGAAATCAAAAAACATCAGAGCTAATCTTGTAATAGACAATACAACTACTGAGCGTGTGCCCTGTTATAAATATCTAGGTGCTTGGATCACAGACGATACTGATCAAACAAAAGAGATTAGATGTAGAATAGAAATTGCTAGATCAGTCTTTAATAGAATGCGCAAACTCTTTTGCAATCGTGATATCAATATAAAGTTACGAATACGAATGCTG
This sequence comes from Diabrotica balteata, assembly GCA_918026665.1. Taxonomy (NCBI): domain Eukaryota; kingdom Metazoa; phylum Arthropoda; class Insecta; order Coleoptera; family Chrysomelidae; genus Diabrotica; species Diabrotica balteata. The sequence continues at coordinate 167,386,707 of OU898277.1, forward strand.
CGGTGTTATGTCTTTTCTACCCTGTTATATGGAGTTGAGGCTTGGACACTAAAACAGTTGACCATAAAAAACATCGAAGCTTTCGAGATGTGGTGCTATAGGCGCATTCTCAGAATATCATGGATGGACCGCGTCACTAACACGCAAGTACTCCAAACTTTAGACAAAAGATGCGAAATTCTAAATGAGATAAAAACTAGGAAGATGGAATACTTGGGGCCCATTGTGAGAGGTGAAAAGTACGGACTTTTAAGAAACATCATGCAGGGCAAAATTAAGGGCAAAAGAAGTGTGGAAAGAAGAAAAATATCGTGGCTTCGTAATCTACGTGAATGGTTCGGGTGTAGTTCGATTGAACTTTTTAGGCGCGCTTCCAACAAAGTCGCAGTGGCCATGATGATTTCCAATCTCCGCTAGGAGTGGCATGAGAAGAAGAAGAAGAAAAAACATGTAGATGTTTACGAATTAAGCAAACAGTTTCTAAAATATAGGTATAAAGAGGGAAGAGTCAAAATCCCGTGATTTTTGAAGTAGCTTTTGCAATGTGTTATTCTACTGAGGCCAAAAAGTAACCTTACTACAACCCCAACAGGAAGACCATATCGAAGATGAGACTCGAATAAAGGAATATGTGATTTTGGAAGATATTGATATTGATTTTCTTCGAAATAGATCTTATTGCATAGCAGGTTGAGGCTAGTTTCGTACTTAACAAATCAATATAAAGGGACCATAAATACATAAGAAATTTTACATAATCAACGATACTGATCTGGCTGTTATTAAGAAGCAAGGGTTACAGAGTTCCTTTATGGATAATAATACTGTATTATCCACTTTAAATGAGAGTAGGCTTGGACCAAATTTTTATTTTAAGTAGATCAGCAGTTATAAAAAAAATCCATCTAATAACACCAACTTATTGATGTCATTTATAAAGATAAGAAAAAGTAGAGGATCCGATAATGAACCTTGTGATACTCCAAATACAATACTTTTGTCACTAGAGCCAGTATCATTTGCTCTAACTCCATCCATCCAATGGCACTATAGCCCAAATCGGACCTTGGAATTCTTCAACAAGCTTTTCCAATCATTTCGATTTACCGCTGTTCATTTTCATGAACGCGTTCCCAGGCAGTTCCTGGTATCCTCATCGACTTCGTCTTCCCATCTCTTTTTAGGTCTTCCAAGAGGCCTTTTTCTCTTCATTCTTGCATTTAGTAATTTTCTGGGGATTTGATTCTTATGCATGCGGACCAAGTGCCCTGCCCACCGTAATCTCTGCAGTTTAGTGTATCGTGCTAGAGTTGGTTCGCTATATTGCTCGTATATTTCTCTATTATACCTAATTCGCCAGTTGTTGTTTTCACTTATTGGGCCCAGTATCCTACGTAATATTTTTCTTTTAAACACATCCAATGCATTGGCAGATTTCTGTGTCACCACGTATGTTTCACAGCCATAACTTACTATGGGCCTGATTATTGTTTTATAGATCCGAAGTTTTCCGGTGTAAGTCTCGCGATTTGAATATGTGGCCCATCGCGAAATAGGCTTTATTTGCCAGCACAAGCCTTCTATTTATTTCCGGTTCTTCTTCATTGCTTGCGACCAAATCCATTCCTAGGTATGTAAATCTATTCACATGTTTCATATCGTCAATAAAGTGTTGTTGGCCGGTCTATTTGATCTTGTTTGTATGAGTAGTTTTGTTTTATTTTTATTTATTGTTAGCTCTACTGCTTCTGAACTCAGTTTCAACTTAACGTTGCGTAGGTTTCTTCCGCAGAATTCACTGTTTTTCTCAATATGTTTATATTATCTGTGTATGCTGCTAATTGGGTAGATCTGTTTGTAAGTATGTTATTTCCGCTCACCGTCAATCGTCTAATTACATATTTAGGAACAATATTAAAGAGCGTCGGAGCCAGTCCGTCGTCTTGTTTCAGTCCGTGCGTTATCGTAAACGCATCAGTGATCTGTCCTTGATTACATACCTGTATTTCTGTTTCTGTCATTGTCATTTGCACTAGTCGTATTAATTTTGATGGTATGCCAAATTCTTCCAATATCTTAGGTGTAGAATTGTTCTATCTATTAAATAATAGGCTTGTTTAAAATCTACAAAGAGATTGTACACGTCCATGTCATATTCCCATGCTTCGTCCATGTATTTGTATAACTGTAAATAGTTGGTCAAGGGTAGATCTATTTTGCCTAAACCCTGCTTGATATTCCCCGATGATTATTTTCGTGAGAGGTTAAAGTCTTCGATTAATAATGTTTGTGAGTATTTTGTATCCCGAAAAAAGTAAAGAGATGCCTCTATAATTCTGACACAACAGTTTGTCTCTTTTTTTTCCATTGTTGGGGAATTCTTTCCTCCTTGCTTAGGTAGTTCTGCCCGTATTTTATCTATTCCCGGTGCTTTATGGCCTTTTTGTATGTGTATTGCCGTTTGGACCTCCTCTAGCGTTGGAGGTCTGGTTAATTAATTTTCTTCTCCATATTCCCCCAGCTCTTGTTGTTGTACCTCCTGCCATGCCTGCTGCTGCATCTGTTGTAATGGTGGTTGTGTCCCTTTGTAGAGTAATTCCTTAAAATATATCATCCAGGTTCTCTTAATTTCGTCCACATCGCTAATGATTTCACCCTTCTTATTTTGCAGAGGCTAGTCTTCGGTTTGTGTCCCTGTCTTAAATCTTTGATAAATCTTTTGTTCTCAAATTCTGTTTCTCTCTCTCTCTCTATTGTTTGCATTCTTCATTAAACCATGTTTCTTCTCTCCGTTGTGTCTTTGTTCCTAGGATTTCTTGTGTTGTGTTGAGTAGGATACTGCTTATGGTGTTCCATTGGTTTTCCATTGTGAAGTCTGCTCTGTTTTCTTCTAGTAATTTTTCATCCACTGTTCTCTTAAATCTTTCTTGTACCTCAGAGACTTTTAGGTTACCTAAGTTTAGTTTTTCTTGTTTTGAATATTTTTCCTTTACCTGTCAACTGATTTTGCATCTAAACCGTGTCTGTACTAGTAGATGGTCTGAGTCACAACTTTCGCTACGTCTGCTTTTTTACATCTAATATACTCGTCGCCATTCTTTTTTCAGCCAGTATATAGTCTATTTAATTGATTTTATTTCCGTCAGATGATATCTAGGTGCCCTTATGTATGTCCCGATGTCCAACTGATAATCATATGCTTTCCAGCTTCGAAGTCTATTAGAAACTGACCATTCTCATTTATGTCTCTAGGCAAACTATGTTTCTCTACTACCCCTATATATTCTTCTTCTTTTCCGATCTTGGCGTTTGTGTCACCTATCGCCATTTTCATGTCGTTTGCCATTCATCACCATTTGCTCTAACCAGTTGCTTATTATTCCTCAAGTCAGAGATTGGAACCACGTCAAATAAATACCTCGAAATCCGTAGAAATTTTTTTTAATCCAAATGTCGTGATTTACACAATCAAAAGATTTGGCATAGTCACAAAAACCAGTGGCAGTATAAAGAATATTGTTTAGTGATTGACAGACCTCATATAGTAACGAAAACATAGCAGCACTGGTACATTTATTAGATAATAAGCCGAACTAACTTTGCGACAAAATGTTTGTAACGAAAAAGAGTCTGTCAATAATTTTGGATAGGACTGGTCGTAAGGCCATAGGTCTATAGTTGCAGACATTTGATTTTCCCCACCCTCATAAAGAAGGATAATAATGAATGTCTTTAGTGCGACCAAGGCTTCAAACAAATTTTTTGGGAGATTTAAGAAAATTTTTATGGATCAGTACTACAGAAAGATTTATTTTTGATACTACTGTATCCAAAACTACTACTACTGTATACTACTCTTGCGATCTTTTTGTGGCAAAATGGTTGATGTAAATTTTGCAGCTTGCAAGTTAAAGAACATTCTAAGCTCTTTAACTTTTATTTAAACCATTTTTCTTTAAAATGTGTAAGAAACGTTTATGTTGTCGTGATATGTTGGCAGCGTTTAAATTGCTTTCTTCTTCTTCTTCTTAGGGTGCCTGTCCGTTCCGAATGTTGGCGATCATTCTGGCTATGGTAATTTTGTTGGTTGCTATACGAAATATAGCTCCAAAAAATACCATGCTCTCAGGTTAGCAAGCCAGGATATTCTTCTTCGTCCTGGGGCTCTTTTTACTTCAATTTTACCCTGCAAAATGCATTGGAGTAGCTCATATCTGCCTTGATTTCTCATTATATGTCCCAAGTACTCCAGCTTACGGCTCTTCACAATGTTGGCCAAATCCGCGGTTGTGTTCATCCTCCGCAGGTGACTTTGTCTGTCCATGGTATCTTCAGGATTCTTCTGTATAACCATAATTTAAACGATGAAGTTTTAATAGAGTTTCCGCCTTCAATGTCCACGTTTCTACTCCATACAGAAGCACTGAGTACACGTAACATTTAAGTAGCCTTATTTTTGTTTTCAGGGTGAGGTCATGGCTTTTGAACACAGAGCTCATAGCCAAGAATGCACTTTTGGCCTTTCCGATGCGACATTTAATCTCTTGGGTATTGTCCCACGACTCATTGAATTATAGTTCCCAAGAAATTGTATTGTGAGACACGTTCAATTCTCATTTGGTTCACATACAGATTTGCTCCAGTTATGTTTTGCTTGCTGATGATCATTAGCTTGGTTTTGCTGGTGTTTATATCCAGTCCATGGGTTCTATTTGTTTCTGTTATTTTGTTCATTAAGTTTTGCAGCCCTTTTATGTTATTGGAAAACACTATAGTATCATCTGCATACCGCAGGTTATTAAGCTTGCCTTCATTGATTGAGATGCCTTTATCAATATCTTTTAATAAATAAATTACCTTAAGCTATACATAAATTGCCTTATGCTGAAGAATTCTCGATCGCATAATCTTTTCCTTATAGTTTTGGTCGAAATAATAATACCTATAGTTTTTAAAAGTTACTTTTGGAAGTTTTTGTGAGATACAATAGAATTTCTACTTTTTTTGTTTTATCAAAGATTACAGCACAATAAGAAAAATAAAATTACACCACATTCATCATATGTACGTACAAACTTGAATGATTTGATTATTCTTATTGAACTAATTCACTAACTTAAAATAATCAAACTAATTCCAGCTTTAGAAAATTTACTAATTTGTGAATAAATCTCCTGCACTATTGCCTGCACTTCCTCCTCCTGGAAAGATCTTAATAAAGGTCGAGGATGCCTCGAGAAGATATGACGTCAGACAAGTACCATCGAGAATTACTCGGGGCATGAGATTAGCTTTTCCTTCAATTTCTTTCCAAAGTGGAAAACTGGAAATCGTAGAAATGTTCACTTTGACAAATTGGCTTGTTACCCACTATCTCGTTTACTCGCAAATATCCTGCTACTTCTTTAAAGTTGACTAAAGTTGTTTCGTTGTTGAAGAGGTCCGACGTTAAAGAGGAAGTGTAACTAATCTTGCGGGTTTTGTTAGAGCGATGATAGTAATTTCAAAGTGGGTTACTGAAATTAAACAAACTCAGTGGTGTATCTTATTTGTTGAAAAAAAGGATTGCCTTTTAGTTTATACTACATTTTTTCAGTTTTTAAAATCAATATCAACTCGTCCTAATTACGGTTACTTTAAACATTGAAAAATATATTATAATTCAAAATATCTCAGGTTGTGAACTGTGTTACAAAAATATTTGGATATTCGATGTTTAAGAAACATTAAAATGGGCGGATTTGTTTTTAAAACTGTAGAAATAAATTTATTTTTTTTTTATTGAAATTAACGTGTCTCGACATCTATGGCCATTGACATAGGTACAAAAATGTCTGGAGTATTACATTATACATATAAGATTATTACATTACTTAAGATAAATACAGTAAGTACATTAGATTTGGAATGATATAGTGTTACAAACTTTGTTTTTTTTGTTGAACGAACAATATTACAATATTTTTTTTATATACGATAATATAATCTGCAAACTTTTAAAAAGACAATTAAAGCAGGTGGGTTTTCGGAAGTTCAGGTAACCTTGAGTGATGCGAGTGTATCCTATTCGGAGTCTTCGAATGATAAGTTTGTCCCTCCTAGTCATTGTAGGTGTCTTAAATGAGTATACAGTGGGATTGATTATATGCAGTTTTGTGTTTAATGCACATGCTTTCGGTGGGGCTAGATCGAAATGCACCTAGCTAGGCATATACGTAAGGAGGTCGTTTGTATTGAATTTAGAGGTTTAAGATAAGTTTTTCAGGCGGTCATGTAGAGCATGCATCCATAATCTAATCTAGAGCGAATAAGAGCACTATAGATTCTAAAATAAAACAAAAATAGAATATAAATTTGAGCACTAAACTTTTGAAAAACTTAAACATGTTAACTCCATTAGTTGACTGTAACATTGATAACAATAAGGTATTATTAGCATGTTTAAAAATCACATTATATGTTTTATTATTTCTGGAGCTAGTGGAGTAAACGGTGTTGAGAGTGTGTTGGCTACCGTTACTCGGATTGTCCGGTTGGAGAGATAGGAATGGATGATTTTGACGACTGATATAGGCAGTCCAATGCGGTGGGGTTTTTCGATCAGTCCAGCGTGCCACTTGATGGAAAGCCTTTTGGATGTCGAGAAAGATGCCCACGGCGAACTAATTGTGTTTGTATATGGATTGTAAGTTAAAAGTAGCTGCTTAAATCAATGCATTTTGAGTGGAGTGTTCTGAATCTATTCTTTGAATTAAAATTTGAAGTTGAAAATGATAAAGTGAGCCTCCAGGAATTCTATAAGTCTTTTCTTGAGTGTCCTCTCGTATACTTTTCATAAAGTGTTAAACGTCTTGAAGGTGTTAAGGGTCTGTAGGTTTTGTGCTGGATTTGGGTTTCCCTATTTTGGGGATCATGATTGTAGTGGATACTTTCTAGAGGACAGAAAAGTAGCTCAACATTACACATATGTTGATTACAATAGTAAGCAGAAGTATGATACACTCTAAAAGTTTTTTGAGGCACATTTTGTAGATGCCATCTGTCCTCTTGCACAAGAGCTACTATCAGAGGAGGATAAGCTTCTATGTGCAGTTAAGGGTTGTAAAGTAGATCTGATACTCTGCGTTCGGTATCGCTTAGTGTAACTACACGGAACTTTAGATTAATTGGGGAAATAAGTGCGGCTAGTAGTGAATTTTTAAAAGCGACGGAATTGTCTTGTGGAAGTTTGATGTCATTTACTTTTAGATGAGAATGTGGCTGACGTTTTTGATTGGTTAAGACTTTAAATTTGAATCAGAATTTTGAACCGTCCTTTCAGTCAAAGCCAGAAGTGATTTGCATCGACTGTTCTTTACTCGCAATACTCCAAGTATTGGAGTATGTGGATTATATTTTGTAATTGGTATAAAAAATGGATAAAGCTTTTTTAAAAAGGCTTTTAATTTTTGATATTCTAGAAGATTTCTTGTTGACAAGTTGCCTAACTCGTGGAGGTTATGGTTGATTTACTAATTTACTTAAAGCTGGACTTAATTTATCTACCTACAAGTTAATTTACTTAATTTACTTACCAAACGCTGCTTAAATATATAATTTAATTTACCAAATTCTACCCGGGTTAATCTTGCTTGACGTGGTAGCTAACATGCCTGGTTCTTTTTCCTTAAGTTCCATCTTCTATCGAAGGTTGGAAATCATCATATCTATGCGGACCCAGTTCACTGCCGCTCAAAATAGTCCTACACTACTACATTAAAACCATTCCCACAAGTTCTTAAGCCACTATATTCTTTGTCTTTCCACATTTTGCTTTCCTGGAATTTTGCCTTGCACAATAAGAGCAAAAGCAAACGCAAATACTACTGCAAACGGCAGAGATGAGAGTACCAAGAAAAATTACAGGAAATAAACTGAAAAATCGACAGAGAATTGAAGATATTAGAAGAAAATGTAACGTTAACTGTATAATTAATGGACACAAAGTAAAAAAAAGAATGGAATAACCACGTAAGCAGAATGAAGGAGACCAGTGTAGTCAAAATAGCAAAATATAAGTTATCAATCAGCAGAAGAAGTATCGGACGACTGCGCAAAACATGAAGTGACAACCTTTCATAGAGTATTAATCCGCCAATGAACAAGCAGAATTGCTTATAAAGAGGAAGAAGAAGAAGAAGTAGATAACAAGCTTTAATAATGAGTATCTTTACCCTCTCATAACATGACCTAAGTACTCAAGCTTTCTTTTTATGATATTATTTTAGCTTCATTTCCTATTCTTTTAGTAACTTTAACAAACTGCGTTTGACATTGTTTAACTCCATGATTTGAGACCATGCCTGGTTATCTCTGCCTAGCCGAATATCATGCTCTAAGTATTTTTACGATGCAATCTGATCAATATGCCTTCTATCAACAATATATTCAGCAATATTTCTATTAAGCATCAGATACGTCATTTCGATCTAACAGATCAGATATATAAGAACAATGGACAGATATCTGCGAATCTTAAATGACTCAGCTTCTCTCCATTTACGTTGATACCATACTTGTTCAGATCTGCCTTATTAAAAGTACGTTCTAAAAGTGTTGTAAATGGCATTGGAGAAATGAAGTATTCTTGCCGTACTCCTCGCTGTGTACTTCATGGAATTGTTTCTTATCCAGATAGTCTTATGATAGCAAGGTCAGATTACATTAGTGTAGCGATGGTCTATTTGCCATTCTGTCAATGCTTTTAACATTTAATGCTGGTTTATAGTATGGAATGCTTTCTCGTAGTCCATGAATCTCAGTGCTAATTGTTTGCTGGATTATATAGACTTATCTATCAGGTTCTGTATCACTAGTAAGTATGTGTTAATGTTGCATCCTGATTTAAATCTAGCCTGTCCTCTGGGATTAATGATGGAAGTCTAATTTAGCCTACAGTTTTTTTTAATAATTTTTGAGAAAAGTATATAATATATATGTCATAATAAACTGATAAGACCTCAGTCTGTTGTAGGTCTCCTTTAGGAAAAAACAACATAGCAGAAGGCAATAAAAGCATACAAATAATGGATGCAATAAAATTGTGTTACATTCCAATCTTAGAGCATAATCTCTACACTCCAAAGAAAAATTGAAATAAAAAATCATCTTACTACTCATGATGCATTACGAATTAATTTTTAAAGATATATTCTAATAAAAAATATAAATGTCATATTAATTGACATTATAAAGCATTTTAAGGATATTTAAAATTTAATACCTCCATAATTTCTTTTCTATTTATTCATACTAAAGCTGATAGGATAAGAAGCCCAATATACAAAGTTATAAAGTAAGCATTAAATGGGTCTAAAATTTTTATTACCGACTATAAAATAGTCGGTAATAAAGGCAGTAACGTACCTAATTACTTAAATGTAACGACAATGTTGTGCACTTGACAAGAACAGTTTTATTAAAGACATTTTAAAGGAACTCTCCTCCAAGCTTTACAGCTAATATACTTTGTGTTTAAAGAGGTTTAGTGAGCTTTTGTTGTCCCATTTGTTTATTAATAATAAAATACTTACTTCAAATTTAAGTATATTGGTTTTGTTTTATAATCGTAGGAACATTAAATAGAAAATAACCTAAATAAACTAAACGTTGATTTATAAGAAATCTTTGGCATCGGTTTTTTTTATTTCTTGAAACGTAGCTTTGTTATGCCCTATTGTTAAGTCTGTTTCAGCTACCAGTGCCTAAATTGTTTCTTCTTCTTGATCTTATTTTAAGATAATGTCATGTTTTTCCGAAGTTATAATCTAGGTTGGGATTCCGATGTCCAATTTTCATACCCGCATTAAGGGGCCTTTCGGGTGGTCTTTTGGTATTCAGTTTATCTTTTTTTGCAATCTTCAAGAGTTTACTATCACTCATTCTATCAAAGCGATTTCTCCATGCTCATTTTATGAGGAAACCATTTTACAACGTATTGGATGTTGCACAGCGTCCTGATATCACCGCTCCTAACTCTAACTATTTTACCAGTTAAAAAAGTATTTGGCCAGTTATTATTCTTAGGATTTACATTTCTACCATTCTTAGTATTTGCTTACCAGGCCGATCCTAAGAAGTCGGTCGTCTGCGTGCAAAAACCTAATGGGTCGCCCCCTGCATACCTAATGAAGAAATAAAAAAATTAGTTTTGGAAAATTTCCCATTGAACACCCATAGGTCTAGAAGTTCTATTTGAACCCAATTCTCGGAATTCCTATGGGTGAGAAATTTTGCGTTTGAAAGATGTACTATCATAACAGAACTAGCAAAAATTCTTGAGGATTATGCCTTTAACATGAAAAAAGGCAATGGCGAATACTATAAAGAGTCATCTGTAAAGTCAGTGTGGAATACTAAAGCAAAAATGGTACAAGAAAAATATTTTACTGAGTACGGCATAAAAATTGACCCTTTCACCGATATATCTTTCAAATGTGTAAGATTGGCTAGAGATACTAAGCGGAGACAGCTTCAAAGTATCCAAGGATACTTTAAAGCTGCCTGAAGGAATAATTTTTTCTCACACAGTTTCATCAGGTCATTTTTCTTTGCACAGTAGATTGGTAATGGTCTTGAGTATAATGGTGGGATAATAATATCATCAAAATTATTTTCTTTGCCCTTGCGACTTGACGTGAGACTCATAAGTCCAACGTCAATCTTTTCATATTCTTAATCAAAAGAATATTTGTAGTAAATTGTGTTTGAAAATTGCTGGTCAAATTTAAAAAATTTAACTTTCAATCAGTTCACTGTGTTACCTCTTTAGTCTTCTTTTTTGTTTTGCATATTAAGTTTTTTTAATTTAAAAATTCTCTAAATTCTAATTCTATACTCTTATAGGAATAGGTACAACGTTTTATACCACATCTCGCCATTTTAAAGATATTTTCATAGTCATGTACGCTTAAAATATCAACATTTCGTTTTGCTCTTTCAATACAGCTATGCATGGAATCGACCTCCATAAATGAATGCCCACTTTCCATAAACTTTTGTTCTATGACACAAAGTGAAGGATGGGTTTTCACAATATACAGTAATAAAGCTGCAATCTTCACGTTTCTATTCTGCCCATCACATGTATCCGAAAAAATCGTCAAATATCGTACTTCATGAGAAGGTGGTTTATGTATAATGACAAACAACTACCAATCTCACAACTAAAACGTTTTCCGTCCAAAAATAACTGAAGTCATCGTTTGGTGATGACTTCAGTTATTTATGCTTCTTTCTGTTTCATAGATATTGATTTTCTTTTAAAATATTTTTGTACTTTACCTCCAATGTTATCTTTTCCTCCATATATGCATTGTGGTATTCACTACAAGTACCACATTGATCTATGGTTTAAAAAATGACATATTGTATTCTTTGCAAAATATTCTCCGGTAGGTCATTAGACTTACAGTTGGCTACTGATATTCTCTGCACTTTGCCAGAAACAAACCATACATTTTCTTAATGTTTATATTCGTATCTAAGTACGATCTTTTACGTGATTTTCTTTTGTAATGATTTTCAGTAACGGGGAGACTTTTTATGTGTTCTTTCACTGTAGTTTTAATTTCTTCTGGAGTTTGATTGAAAGGAGCTTTCTTGCCCCATTTGTTTACACGAGCATACTATCCACTGTCATTTTTATGTTGAAATGCATTAAGTATAGGGAAGTCTGATATACACAGGGTTTTGTTAAAATATTTCTGACACACCTGTCGATTAAAATCTGTTTTGGTTAAAAAATATGATTTTGAATTACTCCTTTGTTTACTCTGTTTTTCTTTTCTAGGTCTACGAGTTTGTACTTCTTTTAATGCTACATGCATAAATATGAATTATTTTTGTCTCTGATATGTTAAATTCTAATATTTTTAGCATATTCACTTGCGATCTTCCTTAAAAAATATTGTCGTACATTTGTAACGACACTTTGAACGACATATTAGCTAATTAATTAATTAATTAAACTTATTTAAATGATGCAATTATGATTCTATCACACTATTTAATCTTCTTATCTCAGAGTTATAATCGTGCTTCAATATCTATGCTTTACATGTGATAGATAAGGTCTAAAGCATACTGGAATAATAAAAAACATATATGATAAAACATTATATATATTGAAATAAAATTCTCACTCAAATATCTTCAATAAAAAATATCTCATATAATAATTATAAAAATTTTGTTCTACGTACGTATACCTTCAAAAATTAATGGTACATACAATATAAATTAAAATTTCAAATCAAAATTTGTTGTTCTAAATCTCCTGATCAAAATGTTCCTATCTTTTCTAAAGCAATTGCTGAAAAAATGTGTTGTTAATAAAGAAAATCTGACGAATAGTAAAACTATCTCTCTGATGATGAGTTGTCCAAATCCTTGTTCCTTATAGCCTACACTATCTATTCTTAGCAGCTCCCTAGATAATCAGCAATCTTACAACAAATCGTTGCAAGCCTATCGTCTTTAATGATGATCTCCTTCAAATGCACGTCTCGTTTAAATGATGCTAGCCTTTTCTCCTCTCGATAAACTGAATCTCTCGTTCTGGACTGAACAGTGACTTTTGGAATATAAGTAGAAAATTATAACTTACAATATTTTAATGGATTAGCTTCTGTCAGATACACTTACTCTACGAATAACTCACAAACATTCACTTCTACTGCTTACTACCTCTGGGAAACCACCAGAGAACAACGACTGTTCACCTTGCACCCTTCGAAAAAAAAACTCCTTTACTTTTCTCCCTCAAAAATCTAGCTAAACTCTCATTCCTACATACCTATCCCACTTTTTTCAATCTCCTCCAATCAAAGCTTGTCACACTTATCCCCATCTACCATTTAGATAACAAACAACAATTTTACCTACAATTATAAATTTCCTAAAAACAATTAACATGCTAATCGGTTTCTACAAATTCTTAAGAACTAACGGAGAATTATATTTTCTAAATATTTCTATTCTATTTTCTATTGTCTTATTCACTGTATATTGACGTACAAGTCTATTTGGAAAACCCGCTCCCATTGTTCACGATTTTACTAAGCTCACTCACGTCACTCGAATATATTTTACAAAGAAAATAATTTATGCATATCTTTAAATAATTATTTCTACAGGCTCAGACATGTCACATTTAAGCAAAATCCATCAAGTCGCAAAGCGGGCTCCGTTGTTTTAATTTTCGTTCAAGCAAAATCCACTAACCTACTTCATGCATTTTTCCTGAACAAGAACACTTATTTTTGACTTAGTGAAAATGTTATTAATCACAACAACTCAGTAAACAGTTATCTGTTGACTTAGTAGATTTTACTACATAATTTGACATGCTAGTTAATGCTTTTGTTATAAATAAGTCATTTTTACAAAACAATGACTTAGTGTGTTTTGCATGGAAATGTAAACTGACGATTTATTTTGTTGTAAAATTGTTTAATGTTTTTGTATTCTCATATGTATACTTTTTACAATTATATTATTGGATTTAGCTTTTAATTTAGGTAGCACGAATATACAGTTAAAACAAAAAGGCAAATTTTAAATGAATTTGTTTATGAATTTTATTACTTTCCTAAAAAATACATCTCCTATATATTTATCGTTTCGTTGTAAATTATTTTAGAACTTTGTAATAAAAATTAAAATTTGTTTTGTACTACAGCCATATTTGAGATTCATACATTTATGCAACCATGTTATAAAAACCCCTTTACCTACTAAACTTTGTTTCCTAGAGTCAAGGATTCTAATGTCTTAATTCACGAACACAAAATTGTTTTCCGTACTTTTCTAGAGACAGATTTACGAAAAACATTGTCTCTTTCTCATCTCACGTACTCAGTTTTAAGGTTAGAAAATAGGACTTCGGGGATATATTAAAAGTTTGTTTGCAGTTTTGTGACCTCTCGTAATATTTCGTAGCAACGTTGAAAATTACACGAAGGGCCATAAAATGATTTCGTGAGGAATTCACGGAATGGGGAGAAAGGTTTGTTACGTGTAACTCTACTAATTGTAATTTTCAAACTACGATTCCATAGAACTAACTTTTGATGTTCCTTGGATGGGACTTTAACCTTGTTTTCTGGAATACTGCGATGGTTTCTGCTGTTTGTTTTATTGCTTCGCCGATTCCAGGGACCTAATGACACCTCTCAACAAGTTTTACGACAATGCGTAATTTACTATCGGTGATATATTTTTGTAGGAATGTTTTTGACTTGTTTAATAATTCGATTAAAGTACAATGTTGTGTAAAAAAAACTAATAAAATCTTATTTTAAATAGGATACTTTTAATACATTCGAGTTATTAGAGAATTAATATATAATAATAACGGATTGATTACGGCTGTCGCCGCTTCTCTGCCCCCAATTTCCATCTTGTCATACGCAGTTGCCTCTTCTAAGTCTCTTGCCGCCATTGCTTCATTAATATCGTTGCGCCAACTTATCCGTGGTCGTCCTATCTTTCATCTTTCAGGAGGGATCCATTCCAGTACTCTTTTAGGCCATCTGTACTCTGGTATTCTTTTAACATGTCCGAACCAGATTAATTGTTTTCTTTCTATGTCATCATTGATATTTCGCTCCATTTTCATTTCGTTTCTTATTTGTTCGTTCCTAACTCTTTCTAGTTTCGATCTACCGCAGCTTTGTCTCAGATTATTTTTTTTCGCTTCCATTTCCTTTTTTTTGGTCTCAGGGAGAATGGCTATATCTAATTTTCGATTTACGAATTCCTGCATAATTTCTTGTTGTTTGTTCCGGATTCCCTGTATATTCCAGATTCCGTAATTCATGGTCCATTTTCGTTGCTGTTTTCGTCTACTGTAATTTCCGTCCGGTAACCGAGGCCCATTGGGTTTTGTAGCACTGTAGAATTTTCACAAGTGTAAGGTCGCTGGCCTTACGACTTAACCTCCATCCTTGGAGGACCGAATTTTCTGCTGGGGTTCATTCCCCTAGCCGATATGTTACAGTTTTTAGGCGCCAGAGACTCGCCTTTTACCCTCTCTCGTCTGCTACATAACGCACTCCCATTGTACGCCATGCACCCAGTGGTTACGCGACATGGAATGTCTTCGTGGACGTGAGAGTAGGATTTGCTGGCAGAGCTGTGTTTTATTTCTAAAACCTTCAACTCATTCATTGGAAAACAGTGGGCATTTCTTAGAGTTTTGTCACAACAGAAGCATCGGCAGCTTTATGTCGCCTCCAAAACCCCTTCCCAGCCTTTAACCACCTATTCGAGAATTACATATTCAAATAAAATTGTAAAAACGATAACAACATTAAACGTCACTCGACACTGAGATGTAGAGATGTAGGCAGATTGAGACGTCAGTGCCATTTGACGGTCCTCGAAATATTGCTGGAGAACAAGATCTACCAGATATTCTGTTGATGTTCTTCTTCTTCTTGGTGTGCCTATCCGTTACGAATGTTGGCGATCAGCCGATCATCATGATTTTTTTTGACATGAACTGAATCTTTGTATTATCTGCAGCAGCGCGGAGAAGCTGCATAGATGTTGTATTAAACCAGATTCTGAAGTTCTTTAACCACTATCTTCTTCTTCCTAGATCTCCTTTTCCAAATATTTTTCTTTGCATAATGGCTTAAAGAAGAGCATATCTGAATTAGTTTCGTATAATTGTAAATATTTTGTTAAATATTTAAGGGATTTGTGCAGTATACCAGAAGATGGAAAATATTTAAAGCAGTGTATAGGGTGTGCCCAAAATGTGCCGGTGAGTTTTGTTTCCAACCTCATTTTTGTTTGTCCCTGATCGTCGTTGCAGAGTATGGAGGCAGTTTTCTTTTGTTTCCTGTTCAGAAATTTTCCACCCCAACATTTAATAGAAAATCTAATAGATACAACATTAAAAAACTCATTGTGCCCAAGACTATGATGTAGTGCATTAAAGTCCTTCCCCCTTTTAAATTCAATGTTTGTTTCGTCCCTTCTAAGTGTTTTCTGTTTTAGTGTGTTTAAATTATCCTTAATTGTTTGTATTTTAACATTTTATTTACTTGACTATTCCAATAATTAACTCATTGCCAATAGAACTTTATCAAATTAATTTGATAACTACAAGTTGTGAAAATAATTGCACACCCACACAACTTTTACATCTACACCTATTCATTGTCATAAAACTGTCACCTCCATAAAACAATTACTCAATAAATAACACACATTTCAAAAATATATCTCTGGAATAAGTATAAATAGCCTTCAATAACACAATAGTATATTACATCACTTACATTTAACAAACAATCTCACACATATCTCAAATTCATTGGATCAAATCTATCTCCTCAAGAACTTCCCATTTACTGTCAAACAACTGCAATAATAGAATTGAGTTCTCCATTCAACAATATAAAGTAGTTTCAACCATGTTTTACCATCCATCTATTAATAGAGTACCGGCATCATTTGTTTAACTTTGTATCGAGACCTGAGGATGCTTTGCATATTGTAGAAAGCGAAATCGGTCGTCTGATAGTTAAATTAAATTGATTTTGAGTAAGTCTTATTTATTATTTCTTTACCTAATTAATTAAAACTTTCTCGTCTAAGACACATTCTGAAAAATATTATATAGCTACTGTTAATAAGTGTCGAAAAATATAAAATTTAATTTAATTTAACATAGTCTTTATGTATTTGTAACTAATTATATCATGTCTATTTTGCATCATTTTATATTTTGTAGCTGTTTGTGTTGACAGTAATAAATGTTTGATTTATTTCTCCAACCATTTTGTTTATTTTAGAGTAATAAATTAACCCCTTGGTGTGTTTTTTTATTTTAGGGATATTTTTCCCAAATCCAGCAAGATTAGGATACAGAAGCTGCGTCCTTTGTTTCTTAAATAGCTAGAAGTCTTTATTGTTGTCTCTATTTGCCCAGTTGCCCAGGAGATTTATGTAAGTACCCCTTTGTTTCATTTTTTGGTAGTTGCCCAAATCCGACCCCTTTGTTATTCAACTTATTCACGACCCAGCTCTCTAATTATCTCCTAAGTGCCGTACGCATAATTATCGACTATTTTGCTTGCCCTATCTCCGCCCCAGAAGATTGTACACTTGGATCTCACCTAACGGACGACACCGAAATCAGATCGATTACATAATGATTAAACATCGCTGGAAAACATCTATTAGCCAATGTAAAACACGACCTAGCGCTGACTGCGGCTCTGACCACCAACTTCTTGTTGCAACGCTAAAGCAAAAATTCAAGGCATGTGCTAGGATCCGAAACAAGAGGATATCAAAAATAATAGATACACAACAATTTAAAATCCAATGTAATGAAAGATTCGAAAATATTTTACCAACTATCGTCACTTATGATTCCGAAAAGATTTGGTTATGTTTTAAAAATACCTTGATACAGACCTTGACTGACTGCGAGGCACAGTCTAATGCCGTCTCAACCGGACCAAAAAAAGTGTGGATGTCTGCAGATACTTTTGACCTCGTTGAAGAACGTAGAAAACTTAAAATTGCTGGAATCGAGAACCCTCTCAGGAATTCCCAGTACCGACAGCTATCTAGAGCTATTCAGGCTGCTTGTAGACGAGACAAAAACAAGCATATAGAGAAAATCTGCAGAGAAATTCAACTACACGCCGACACGAATAACACCGAAGAACTCTTTGATAAAGTCAGACAACTCACACGTAAATTCAAGCAGAAATCTTGGTCTATCAAAGATGATGAAGGTAATGAACAGACGGATTTGGACAAGGTTATTGATGTTTGGAGGGCGTATTGTAAGTCTTTATACGCCAATACGGACCAGATGCCAGCGGACGCCCCGTTTGTACCTGACTGCCAGACCTCCACTTTCCATTCTCCTTCAACAGAGACACACCACACTAGTTTTGAGTCTAAACCTGACATACTTTTTTCCGAGGTGGAATTCGCTTTAAAAAGACTTAAGTTAAACAAAGCAGCAGGATATAATCTCATTACTGCAGACGTCTTGAAGCATCTTCCGGAATGTGGAGTAAAAATATTACATCGATTGTGCAATGAAATATGGCACACAGGCGTCTGGCCTGAAGATTGGAGAAAGACCATAATCATACCTCTTCATAAGAAAGGTTCAACAAATAATTGTAACAACTACAGGCTATTAGGTCTAATATCACACGCCAGTAAGGTGATCCTCTACATACTGCAACGGCATCTAGAAAACTTCATAAGTTGGCAAATAGCACCTGAGCAGGCTGGATTTGTAAAGGGCAGAGGTACTAGAGAACAAATCCTTAATGTACGAAACATCATAAAAAAAGCCAGAGAATACCAGATCCCGATATTTATATGTTTTGTCGATTATACAAAGGCCTTTGATAATGTTAGATGGGACAAACTATGGAACATATTGACGGCAATGGGTGTACCTAAACACTTGACTCACCTTATTAGCAAACTGTATTAAGATAACCTGGCATATATTCGAATGGACGGATATCTGTCTGACAAATGCACTTTGGAGAAGGGAGTACGCCAAGGATGCGTTTTATCTCCCTTATTATTTAACATCTATTCGGAGTTCATAATGCGCAGAGTTTTAGATGGTTGGGAGGGAGGAGTAAACCTAGGTGGTGTTAAGATATCTAACTTGCGTTTCGCAGACGACACTACACTTCTAGCCTCTACTCCAGAAGAAATTACTAAATTATTAAAAAAACTCGAGGTAGAAAGTGCTAAATTTGGACTCATGGTTAACTACAACAAAACCAAAATCATGGTTATTGATCGCCAACAACAGTTTCCTGAAACCCAAACTATTGCGGGATGCGAGGTAGTCTCATCTATGATATATCTTGGAGCTCTAGTTAACAACACACGAAATTAGAAGACGCATTCAACTAGCAAGAGCAGCAATGAGTGAACTAAACGGGGTCTGGCGTAATCGTCACATTACTATGACAAACAAAAAGAGACTCGTTTCAACTCTGGTCTTTTCCATATTTTACTATGCATGCGAGACATGGACAGTCAAAGGATCAGATCGACGACGTATAGACGCCTTTGAAATGTGGACATGGAGACGCCTGCTTCGAATTCCATGGACGGCTCGCCGTACAAATATCTCGGTTCTGGATGAAATTAAACCGGATCAGCGTCTCTCCAGTACCGTTTACTCTAGAATTTTAAAGTTCTTTGGCCATATCCATCGAAGTGATCACAAAATGGACCGGTTGGT
Organism: Diabrotica balteata; assembly: GCA_918026665.1. Classification (NCBI taxonomy): domain Eukaryota; kingdom Metazoa; phylum Arthropoda; class Insecta; order Coleoptera; family Chrysomelidae; genus Diabrotica; species Diabrotica balteata. The sequence continues at coordinate 167,406,001 of OU898277.1, forward strand.
GGTCCAAGGAAGGCCTCAGACTCAACGCCAACGCGGAAGATCTCCACAGCGATGGGCGGACATTACTAAAAAGCTTCTCAATAAACAGTATACTGAGGCAATACATATAACTGATGACCGCGACCAGTGGAGAAATATAATCAATCAAACTGTCCGAGCTGCTAAAGCCCAATTATGAACCACAACACATCTACTAAGATGTTAATGACTGTGATGATGATGATCTCCGCCCCAATAATTTCTGTCCCCATAATCCTAAGGTAGGCAAAATATTTTCGTTACATAATATGTCCAAAGAATTATGACTTTCGAGATTTGAAGGTGGTCAGTACCTTCACTTCATTCACTTTTCTAAGGACCTCTTTATTAGTGACTTAGTAAGTCTACGGGATCTTAAGTGTTTTCCGATATAGCCACAGCTCAAATGCTTTTAGTTTTCTGCACATATCTTCGTTGAAGGTCCACGATTCAACACTATAAAAAAGGACAGAGAAGACGTAACATCGCAGCATTCTTACTTTTGTATTAAGGGAGAGGTTGTGACTAAATCCACAAGGAAAACAATTCCTGTAGCTAGCTGTATACCACGTATCACAAAAAAAGAGGTTAGTCTTTGTAAGTGGGTATATATATACATTATACCCACTTTTTTTTCTTTTAGGTTGTGACTCTTTAAGAAGGCACAATCCGATTTTGAAGGTGGATCTAGTTTTTCCGGTGCGTGCTCTAATTTCCTGATTGTTGGTCCATGGGGGATTGGTTGGCGTAGAGTTGACCTTCTGTTATCCTTTTTTTGCTTATTATCATAAGTTTTGACTTCTTAAGGTTTATATTGGGTCCATATTGTTAACTGTAATACGCATTTTTGTTCATAAGAACTTGTAGGTCTTCTTTTTCAGTTTCGACAGAGAACTACCTGTACTTCCATTATGGAAATAAGAAGAAAAAGCAACATATTCGGTTCTAAACGAAACAATTGGCAATTCAGTCAATTCTTTTGGCAGGAAATATATTGGATCCTAAGTTTAATGGTGTTCAAAAGCAAGTTGAGGGTACTAAGTTTAAAGATAAATTAGCCACTTTAAAATATGGTGATGATTCGGCTGAAATATTTGCACATTTGGTACTTTATCGGTCTAGGAAGGGATTTTTTGGAAAATCATATGTTCTAAAATCAATTGAAAAACTAGACCTAATCATATGGTGGACAGGTACATGTTTCGGAACAAAATTAACTAAAATAGCAGTGGATTTATTAAGCATACCTTCATCCAGTGCAGTCACTGAAAGAAGTGTCAGTACTTATGGTTTTATCCACTCATCTAAAAAAAACTGGTTTACTGCTGAACGGACTAGTAAGGTAACTTTTATTGCTCACAATTTAAAATTGTTAAACATAGACCAAACCATGACTGAGCTCGTGAAAAACAAAATCCGACAACACTGTTGTTTCGTCTCATAATTTTGTACATCATTTCATAATTCTTAATACCATATTTCATCTTTAACAATATCCCTAATTTAAATACTACTTACAGTCACGAGTAAGGGGAGTAGGCAGATTGAGACCCTGAACTCGAACGGAACCATATCCCTCTTGATAATGGCTCCAAAATGGATGCAGAAACGTTGAGTTAAACAGAAAAAGAGTATCAAAAGTAAATTTTAGTCTTGATTTGACTCACAGAGTGCACTATTTGCATTCACATAATAGAATGTGATTTTATTTTTCAAGATAAAGCCTCCCTGTCCAAAATTGTCAAATTGGGTTGCATCTAAGGAAAATAATTTGTAACAAATAGTAATTTCAATTTAAAATTAATAAACAGCTTCGAACTATAAAATAACTTTTCATCGAATATATTTTTTCATCTAAAATGTCAAACATTTAAATAATCTGCAATATTTCTCTTTAAATTAAAAACTCACCCACTTTTAGAAATCTCGTACAAAATAGGTTAAGTGTACATAAAAGAGGCTTTTCTAAATTTATTTCGCTTCACTTTTTTTCCTAAACAATTCTTTATTTTCTTGGTGTTATTTCTAAGCGAGGATTTGCCTTTTTATAGCATAAATAATCTCATTAGAATGCACTCCTGCTCGTTTAAACTTCTGCTATTGAGAAGAAGAAAGAACGGAAAACGTCTTTATACTGATTTGCGCCCTTTTGTCTACTCAGTTTTTGTTGTTTTTTAACGTGGGAGCTGCTTTATTAACCCGGGCTGTTCCGCATTCGATAGCTGATAAAATTTTTATTCGGAATTTAAAATATACAAGTTCTTATATCAACATATTGGATTAAAGAAACATAAAAACAACACACAACATTCACAAGAAAATGTGAATGTGAATTCATTATCTAGTTAAATTTCATTTCATGTTGTCGATCGATCTAATTGTCTTACCTTGTTTAGACTTTGTATCTCTTCAAGGAAAGGGTACTCCTTGTAGGGAAGAAGTAAGAGTAAGGGGGTATGGTAAACGAGATGACCAATGCTTGTGGAGATGTAGGTGGATTGCTAAAATTCTGAGGTTCAGAAGGTGGCGTGTGTGGTGGGGAAGATATGGTTAAGTACACAAGAATAATTGTTGGTGAAGAAGGCCAAACAAGTCAAACAGCCATAATAGGATCGGATCTTAATCAGCATCTTTAACGTGCAATTGTTAGCTGCGATATTTAATGGGGAATTATTGTAAAGTATCCAAATACTCATCAGGAAGTCTGTGTTCAATGTTGTCCATATTTAACTTTATATAAGAGGTGACGCAATAATGAAACTCTCAAAAAAATAGATTTTTTAAATTTTAGAGACAGCAAATACTGTTCATGCTTTAAATTATCAATGGCTGCTATTTTATGTCTGTTCACAACCTCAAAATATTGTTTTGAATTAATTAATTTACGGTCCAGTTTATCAGCCTTCTTATTGCCTACGTAGCTTGTAACTAAGGCTAATTTTAATCTATTTCGACTTCCAGCCCGGGAAAGGGAACCCAAACAGTCCCACACAAGATTTAATTAACATGCATAAAACTAAAGACTTTCAGAACTGCTTGACTATCAAAGTAGATCACAATTTAGTAATCCTACATTCGAAATATTAGTTTCATGGTACACCTTTGTATGGCGGTAACTTCTGCCTGAAATATACTGGTTATGTTCACAAGCTTAACCGGATTTTTGTTCTTGGTCTACATATACCAGCCCTTGTACAGTTTTGGAGCCGCCAGTCTTCCCTCCTTGGATGATTATATATATATATATATATATATATATATATATATATATATATATATATATATATATATATATATATATATGTATAAGAAATAACAAGAAGTCGAGAGACCTCTCTGATAGCATATTAGGTGAAACGCAAATTCAAAGCCTCTTGCTAGAGGCTTTTAACGACGCTAGAAGTATCCTTTTACTTCGACATGCATCTACAATTCACCTTTCAAGCTTACCATCTTTTTCGCTCTTTATTTAGAGAAAGACGTTTAAATCTAAGTAAAAGATTGCATTTCATTTCAATCGGAACTCTACCGGAAAAGATGGTGAGCTTGAAAGATGAATCGTAGATGCATGTCGAAGTAAAAGGATACTTCTAGCGTCGTTAAAAGCCTCTAGCAAGAGGCTTTGAATTTGCGTTTCACCAAATTTGCTACCAGAGAGGTCTCTCGACTTCTTGTTATTTCGTATAGATGTCGCTGCTAGCGTACCCTGGCTGTTATTTTGGTTATAATGACCAAATACTAGACTTCATTTCATTTCATTTGAACTTCCACAAGTGTCTCCTGACGATGGGTTGAATAACCCGAAACACGTGTCGGGCAATGGTGGAGTTCCGATTGAAATGAAATGCAATCTTTTACTTTCATATATATATATATATATATATATATATATATATATATATATATATATATATATATATATATATATATATATATGCTGAAATGATTCATTACATCTTGATATCCAAATTGATTTGAATATTTTCTTGAAATTTAGAAATACCAGTAAATGTATTCCTTAAGGGCGAAGCTGATTCTTAGAAGTACCTTAGTTTATAGAGCTTTCCAGTATCTGACATCTTTTAGTTTTTAATACATAAAAATCACGTACTGGGGCCTGATGATAAGGCAAATATTGTAAGCCTTGAAACCGGTAGCCCAAAATTCACTAACTATATTAAATAAAAACTTTTTAAAATTGTCATTTCGCATATACTAGATGTTTTTTTTTTATTTTCCAAGTAAAGATTTGCAATCTGTCCTGTTTGGACAATAATCAAATCTGATAATTTGATCAGAAAAATTAAGATGAGCGAAGAATACCTGCCAGTGTTGGTACATTCCTTATTAAATTTAACTAAAATTTATATTAAAAAATTTTTTCTTATATTCTAAACCATTTACTTGAAATGGTTTGACATGAAATCTATGGTAAGTTCAAGGATTTGTGTCTCTTAAGTCTTCTTACTTCCCTGCTGTTGTCCAGTAGGTTTACCGCACTTGAATTTGGATGAATTTCTAACCGCTTTCATTGCCTAAACCTACACTTTTTTCTTCGCGCACAACACTCATTGAAAAATTACGATGTATGCCTTCATTAGGGACGTAGTATGGTGCATTAAAAATCTGCCTAAAGACCTTCGATTGGAACCTCTGCAGGATTTCAATATTGAATTCGCTTGCACACCCCCACAGTTGAATGCCATAGGTCCATATGGGTTTGAGAATTACTTTATACACTAATAATATATTTTCTAGTGATAGTTCAGATCTTCTTCCAAGTAGCCAGTAACGTTGTTTTAATTTTAATCCAAGTTGTTTTCGTTTATTGAAGATGTGGTTTTCCTAAGTAAGTCGTCTATCGAGATAAATATCAAGGTGGTGGACATGTCAGACGTTTAGTTCTAAAAGTTACATGGTTTGATTTACTTTCGTTAACCTTGATTCGCCATTTTCTTCACCCCATATGAATGATGTTTAAGTGAAATTGTAACCTAGATGCTCTAATCGAATTTGTGTGCTACGAGAGGATGACGGTGTCATTAGCAAATGTTGTCAAGAAACACTGATTAGAATTGGGTAGGTCGGCTGTGTCTAATATATATTAGAGTGGACTATAGAGTGTTTTATAGATCTTAAAGCTGTTACTAGGGTACCGTGTTTTATCTGGAAATATCTGTCTGTTATGTAGGATTTAAATATCCTGTAGTAGTCAGATAGTCGTTGTTTAATTTTATACAACAAACCTGTATGATACAGTTAATCAAAAGCTTGTGTGATGCCCAAGAAGGCTGCAGGATAATAGCGCTCTTTCTCCAAATCCTGCTTTATGATATTAACAACTCTTGCACGTGCACTTGGACAACTGCAGTGCGTTTTTGTCGAAAACCAAGTTGGTAGTCAGGAACTAAGCAGTTTTCTTCTAGGAAAAAACTAAATTTCTTTTGGTAATAAATTAATGGGTCTATATGAAGTTATGGAATCTGAAGGTTTGTCTATTTTATGTTTAACTTATGTTTTGTTTAACTTTCCATTGTGAGGAAAAATATCATAATCTTAATACTGCGTTGTAGATTAGTGTTAATAAGAGAATCGCTTTTTGTGGTAATTGACATAAGACGAATTCAGTAAATAATTTCAGTTTTTTTAAAAGGTTTAATAGGCAGAAACATCTGGTATGGGCAGTCCAAATGTCTATGAATATTTTCCTCTTCCTATGATTCCTATAATTGTAACTCAGAGGGAAACAGAGTAGAGGAAGTTTTCCAGTGTTCGAGAAATATATTTGCTCAATCAATAATCACCATTTCTTGTAAATTTTCTTGTAGGCAGTGAATTACTAAGGAATTTACTTGTAAATTATATTTTTAAAAAACATAATAAGTAATTAACATTAATAGCATCAGAAACGTTGTGGAATCTTTTCGGAAATATTTCAAAGGACAAACCAATTAGCCTGCCTTGTTTCAATATCAACAAAAATAATTTAGACCACTTATTTCCCTTTCCTACCACTTTCCCTTCTCCCTAGCTTGCTAAACTTTTTCCCTATTTAAATATAAACAAGCTTATATCAGGAAATTTGGTGTAAATTAGTCAATTATTCTTCCTAAAATTGGCTGGGGCTGCCTGAAAGCACTAAATCGAATTTTAGAACAGAAACTTGGAGAAATTTCCATACAGAGATGGAATGAGGTCTATCTTTATGAAAAGATAGACCTCATTCCATAGAAATGAAAATCAATCATTATTTGATACTATAAACATCACTGTAATCATTCATACTATAATTATTATTGCGCACATGGCATTATATTTTTTTATTGCTAACATGCATACACCAGTAATTATATATCAACGATATATTTAATAAAACTGGTGTTTTTGTGTGTATGCTCTACATCAGTATTAAGTTCATGGGGTCTAGGTATATAAAGCCTATTAAAAGTTTAGGAGAGATATTTGTTACATTATCAGGCTCAAAAATATCTATACTGGATACTTATGGCCGTGGCTAAAAATTGCTATGCAATTGTAGATAATAATGGGGTAATGTAAAGTTTCCTGTTTTACAGAGATAATATCTAAGTGAGTAATTTTCAGTGAGGAAACCTATGATTACTCCGAGTCCGGTCTTCTGAAACTCACCAGAGTATTTTTGAGCAGTAGAGAATAGGTGAGAAAGAAAAAGATAACGAATGTCAACTTAGAAATACTTACTAACATAGAATCCTTCGAAATAAAACAAGCTATGGCACAACTTAAGAACAATAAAGCTCCGGGACCAGATGGAATACTTGTAAAAATGTTGAAGGAGGGGAGTGAAATTATTCTCGAAGAACAAAAAGAGAAATCATATGATTTCTACCTGGAAAAATCAAATTCAAATCGGTTACCAATCCCAAGCCCGGATTATATGTGGAGGGTGATTAGCAAGGTTAGCAACCTACAAATTGTAAAAACAAATACTGCTCAAAGAAACAATGTTTTAGAATTTGTTTATACAAAAGTATTTTGTTGTAGATTAACAGAGTTGTCTTCTCAATAGTGAATACATTTTTTGTACTTTATGTTTATATTTTTGTCAAAACCAATTCTATCACATTGAAAGCCTTATTATTCGACCGAATTTTTACAATAACGATCAAGCTAAAAGTTGTTAAATGTTAGGTATACCTACTGTATTCTATTGTTTAAAATAGAGATTTTGGACCATGAAAATTGGTACAATAAACCACCTTGCGAACTTCGAAATGTAATTATATCGACGAATGCTTAAAATATACTGGGTAAACCTATTATAAATGGCAAAGTTTTGGCCAGCATGAAAAAAACTGTTAAATAAACGGAAGACTGTAACATCAATCAGGATGAACGAGACAGGATACCTAGAATATATATCTTAACACTAGATATGAAAGCTTCCAGGGCTAATTACAAAAGACAAAATGGGCGGTCGTAGAGCAGCTAAATGTACATAGTATTCTTGGCTACAGAGTATCGGTAATTACCAATACATCACATATACTCTTAACAACGGAAAAAACCGCACACACTTCTCCAAAATGCTCCGAATTCAGTCAACCTTTACTGATGTATACAGAATTTGAAGAAGAAGAGCCATATCAATCTTCATAGTAGTGATTTCCACATTGGTTTCTACAATTATGTACCGTTGACTAGTAATATGATTAACGCACTTAAAGACATTGTCCAACAAAAGAGAAATGCTTATACCGATTTTTTTTTTGGTTTTTACTACTATAGGAATCAAGCAATGCCACTTCCTATGGACTCCTGCCTGTCTAATGCGTATACATCGCCGTTATGGACTTCATCTATCATTCTAGATAAGAAGCCCCAACGATTCAGCTAACCCTGATTTCTGGCAAAGAGGGCGAAAAAAGTATGAAACCACGATTCGTTCTCATTCCTTATGGGACAGGCGTGGCGGAAATGTGAAGTATTCTTAGTGGCGCTGTAAAAGTATTTTTGAATGGCGGGCCGAAGATTGTTATAAACTTTTGCATGTCTTTAACCTGGAATATTTGCTCAATAAGTTGTACTAGCTATGTACTGAAAATATTCCTGAAAATTATACACTCTAGAGTACACAGGAAACTGGAAATGGACATCAATAATACCCAGTTTGGATTCCGAAATGGACTCGGAACAAGAGAGACGTTGTTTGCACTGAACGTTATGTCTCAAAGATGTCTTGACATAGATCAAGATGTATTCATGTGTTTCATAGATTACAACAAGGCCTTTGATAAAGTGCGACATGATCACCTAATCAGACTCCTGACAGAAAATAATTTAGATAAACGAGACATCCGACTAATAGCAGATATGTACTACAATCAGAATGCAGTAGTGAGAGTAGAGAATAATACCACTGAAGAAATTGAAATAAAGTGAGGTGTGAGACAAGGGTGTATACTATCATCAACCCTGTTTAATCTCTATTCCGAAGACGTAATGAATAGAACACTCTCTGAGTAATCCGTACGTATTAAAATAAATGGTGTTAGATTAAACAATCTGAGATTTGCCGACGACACCGTTCTGATCACAGAAACACTTGAAGAGCTATAGACATTGGTGAATAAGATAGCAGACTACAGCGAAGATTATGGACTATCTTTGAACATAAAGAAAACTCAATTTGTGGTGATATCAAATTAAATTATCGATCGAGTTAGCAAATACAAATAGTTAGGCACTTTTATAAATGAAGACAACGATAGCTCAGCAGAAATCAAAATAAGAATAGAAAAAGCCAGATCCATATTCACTAAAATGAAGAGAGTGTTCTGCGGAAGAGATTTGAGCCTTGAAATGAAGCTTCGCCTGATGAGATGTTACGTACTTTCTGTGCTGTTCTACGGAATGGTATCATGGACGTTGAAAAAGATTGATATCAAAAAATTAGAGGCATTTGAACTGTGGATGTATCGCAGAATCCTGAGAATATCATGGACCGAGAGAGTCACAAATCTCGAGGTCTTGAGAAGAATGAATAAAGAAAAGGAAGTCATATTTACGATCAAAAAACGAAAACTGCAATACTTGGGACACATTACACAAGGCGAAAGATATGAACTGCTTCGAATAATTATGCAAGGGAAAATAGCAGGAAAAAGGTCCATAGGAAGAAGACGCAACTCCTGGCTAAATAATCTACGGGAATGGTATAGCTATAGCAACAACGAATTGTTTCGATCAGCAGTTTCGAAAATACGTATAGCCCTGATGATCGCCAACCTTCGGAACAAAGATGGCACTTGAAAAAGAAGAAGAAGTTGTACTAAACTGTTCTTTATATATCCTAAAATCTAAAAAGCGATTTTTCGGTATTCGGTAGAATACTTTGGTGCAATAGAAAGAACACCTTCATTGATAGAAAAGAATAATTTTTTAGCATTGCAGATAATTGCAGATAATTGATTTAGAATCTAGCATATTATATTCTGTAATAAAGTTAGTTTGGTTTGTTTTGCCAGTAGTTAAAGAGCCCTGGACCTATAAAAAGTGATTTTGTTGGACTTTGCAGTTCTAAGTAGTACTAGGTTTACAAATTTTACAATCATTAATGCAACTGGGCTGATACGTAAACATATGATATAAAATTAATGTTATTAAAGTGGAATATAAAATAATAATATCACGCGAAAAATTAAGTTTTAGAAAGCATTTGTAACATTATAAACGTCACATCTCTATTAATTTATATTTAAATAATTATTTCATTTTAATTTCTTTATTAATTTATTAGTTTCTTTAGTTTAATTTTTACTTTTTTTTTAAAGTAGTTGGCGCCCTCTTTTTCTTCCTCTGTTTTCGTTTTCTTTCTCTGTCTTTATTTACTCTCTCTTCCTGTCCCGTAGAATAAATATTCGCCCTCTCTCTTTCTGATTTGTGTTGGCAGAGAAGCTAGTTTCATGAAATAGCAACATCCTATAAAATTTGTCCTGTGCTAACTTCATTTAGTCTCCCACTTTCTGTCAAAACAACTTTTCTTGGGATTATTTTTTGCCTCTTTTTCATTTTTATTAAAGAAGGCAAAAATTATTATTAGAATCATTTTATGGTCTACAAATTCTGTTGGAGTAAGTACTTTCATTGTGGTATTTATTCTATAATTCTGACCGCATTTCCAATTTTCATAACCTTATTTCTTTTACTAAACCACGTTTCTTAAATATGATTTTTTTATTGATTAGATGCATCTAGAAACAAAATTTAGCTAAAGTTCAATAATAATCATATTTCATTTCATCCCTGCCATACGCTATTTGTTTAATTGTAATTTTGTAAGATGACAAGGAAGTTAAATCTTTCTTCTTGATGTGTCTCTAATGCAAGCTATTTCTTTCATTTCAGTTTATTGGGCATATTAACAACTTTATTGGCATATTGACAACTTTATTAGTACTAAAAGTATTACCTTTATTGGACTCTATAATCAGAACATACACCCACTTGTGACTGCAGATCTCCAGAAACTACCACATTCAATTGGAGGACCTAGCAGCTAGAACACACAAGCAGCCCATCGATCAAAGCAATAAGTATCACTTATTAATTGTTAAGCTTTGGCAGGGTTAATTATTGTGTTTTTTTTATTCTTTTAAATAAATATCTTTGGTTAAAATTTGTGTTATTTGCTATCAACTCAGAACTCAGGTTTAATCCCTATTTTAAGACAAGACGAACTCACCCTTGAGATACTGAGCTAGGCAAAGTATAGACGATAAGCTCCCATGGTTGGTTGAGCTATTACTTTTACAATAGTACTTCAATTCTCTTTGGTAGTCCTATCGTTACACATTTAAAAATTCTTCTTTTTCTTTTTCTTTTTATATAAAAATAACTATGTCTGCCTTTTAATGTGCCTCCAGTAAGTTGTCATTCCATAATGTTGGTAGTCTTCCTACTAATCGTCTTTATATTGAGGAACCATCGCTTGTCTCTTTACTACTCTTTGGCTATCTATATCATAACATCTGGAGGGGTGCCGGTTTACAACATCCCTTCCATGGAGAGGCTTGTGTGCAACAGTGTCTCTTTCAGCGGTTTTGTTCTTGCTGTAAATCCAATTAGTCCGCTAGCCTTCGACAGCTCAGTAGAGAAACTTAATTGGACTTTCAACGTTGCTTTGATCTGGCCTGTTGAATTGATATACTTAGTGAAATAAAACAATTACTTGTTTAGAAAGAAACTGTAATTAAAAAAAGAAAGGGCAAGAAATATAGCTTATAAAATTTTTGTGTGTAACGTATCGTAGGAACTTAATTTGAATATTACAATTTGCGAACGAAAGAGAAAACACCATAACACTTATTCACATATTACGGCTTCCCGGCCAACTACGTAAACTGCAATGTGGAGAATCCTCTCTGAACTTTAAAATATAGATGTTAGCCCTACGAAAGTCGCTAAATCACTAGCCCCGCTGGAATATTTTTTTGTTTATGCATTTTGAAAAGCCGGTCTATCGTCAAGTAGGCGCTGTAGGCGGGGATTAACATTCTCAGAAGAAAGTCTAGGTAGACTGGATTTATTTAAGTAACCGGCGCGAAAATATTTATTTGATACGAAATAGAATTATTTTTTTTTGGATATATAATTATTTGGCTGAAGATATAGTTCTCCAACAACATCCTTATTGTCCTCTCTGTATCAGGTCTTGTTTCTGCCGCGTATGTCATTATTGGTCTGATGACTGTTTTGTATATAATTTCTGCCTTTTGTTTCTTTCCCGATATTTTTATTTCTCCATATTGTTTCATTCAGGCAGCCTGCGGCTTCCTGAATGAATCAAGTGAATAAAGCTATTTGCTTTATTCACTTGATCTTCCACTTTCGTTTCGAGCTTTCCGTAGATAATGTGATGCCTAGATAATTAAACTGCATCACTTGTTCTACTTTTTGACCTTCTAGCTCCAATTTACAGACATACAATATTTTGGGGAAATTAACATGTTAAATTTTCTGGCGGTTATATTAAACTGTTGCAGCATACGTTGTAAATCATCTTCACTTTAAGAGAGTTGTATTGCGTCTTTTGTATAGAAAATTATTTTAAGTTGTTTTCCCCCCATTTGGTATCCTTTTTTAGTTCTTACTTTTCTTAGTTTCTATTATTTCATCCATAATTAGAACGCCTTTTTTAAGCTAATTTTAACTACTATTTATTAGCTTGTTGAGGCCCAAGGTCTCAATCAAACATAGACTCGTATGTTCGCTGCTTTATTTATTTTAGTGAATGTGGGGTAATATTTTATGATTTTTAAACTAAAATTACCGTTAATCGTTTGAGAATTTAAAGCCGATGCTGCATTTCCGTGTATAAGAACAAAATCGAGAGAAAATTTATTCTAAGCCCGCGGGTATCAGCAATAAGTTTATAGCTCACATAAGGGGTGTAGATTTTCTCTAAACTACCATGTAAATTAGGATGATCCACCCTTAGTTTACTTGTCGTTTCTTTTATCGATATACTCGAGATTTACAACACGCGCGATGGGAAAACAATCGAGAAATTATGGCGGAAGTAACGAAACTGGCTTATTTCTCAAAATACTGTAGCTTGTTTTTTAGAATTAATTTAAAATCATAACTAAATCATATTTTATTCTAATAATAATCTATATTTACATTTTTTAAACAATAATTTGCAATTCAAAAGTAGTTTGTTATTATTAAATATTAAGATAGTGTCAAATAAATTTTGACTTAGTCTGCTGAGCTAATATTTAATCCATTTCTAGAAAGAATACTTTGATATATTAGCTTAATACAAATAATAAATTATAAACTAATATGTGAAACTTTTTAGGATAACTTTTTTACATTTTTGCAGGCTAGTTATTGGCAAATATTCGCCTAAATATTCCGAATAGTTGTCAACCTTATTTTCATCTAAACTTTTTATGACAACTTTCTTATTTAATAGAAAGTTTCCAATGTCGCAACAAAAAACTTTTCTTATAAGCATAGAGATTGCTTAGAAAAATTATATTTGTCTGAGAAGGAAAAACATAAGGATGACGAAGTAAAACATTGAAAGCAGGAGCGTACATAGATAGGGATTTTACTTTTTCCATGAAATATGTAATGTGTTATCATTACAGATACATTGTTTGTTTACGAGAACCTATGCAAGGCTAGACGGCAGATATTAATCTGGTTCGTAGTTGTGACTGGAAATTTTAACACTATAATTAGAGAAAGACAAGAAGTCGATGCAAAATACGCTGATAATTATGGGCCAGGTTATAAAATTGAAAAACGATAAACACTTGTGAATTAAATACATTATTTAAAAAAACAATACAACATAAATGGACCTGGATGCCTTATAGACCATATGAGTTTCTTTGACCAATATAAATGTAAAAAAGTAATATTTAGTGCAAAAGAAAATTTACACAAAAGTGAATTGATTTGGTTTTGCTTGAAATAGTTGAATTTATTTCATTTTGCTCACAACTTTATTAGTAATATTTAACACAAGTATCATTTTTATTCATCATCAATCAGCCAATCGCGTCCACTGCTGGGCATAAGCCTCCCTCAGTTCTTTCCAGTGTTCTCTACACTGGGCCGCTTGTAGCCAGTTTCCCGCTACACGTTTTATATCATCGGTCCATCTAGTCGGTGGTCGTCCTCGGCTTCTTTTATAGTTTCTGGGCTTCCATTTCATAATACGTCTTGTCCACCGTTCATCTTGTGCTCTGGCTAAGTGCCCTGTCCAGTTCCACTTAAGCGACGTGGTTCTTTCGATGACGAACTCCTGATCTTTGCTTAATTTGTTGGATTGTTATGTGGTCTCGAAGGCTCACGTTCAGCATTACACGTTCCATGGCTCGTTGTGTAACTCTGAGTTTATTCGCAAATTTTTGCGTGAGTGCTAAAGTCTCTGCTCCATAAGTTTGTACAGGTAAAACACATTGGTTATAAACCTTTCGCTTGAGACACATGGGAATTGAACTTTTTAGAATATGGCTTAATTTGCCAAATGCTGCCCAAGTTAGGCCTATTCGCCTCTGTATTTCATGTATTTGATTGTCTTTGCTTATTTTGATTTAGTGTCCCAGATATTTGTTAATGTCTGTTTGTTGTATGGTATTATTGTCAATAGTTATATTTCCACTCATTACGAGATTGGTTATAAGTTTAGTTTTCTCAAAGTTTATCTTTAATCCTGCTCTTTCAGACAGACTTTTAAGCGAATGCATCATAGAAAGTGTATCTTGTAAATTATCTGCGATTAATACATCATCTGCAAATCTTAGGTGATTTAATCTTTCCCCATCTATATTGATGCCCGTATCTTGCCATTGAGTGCTCTTAAATATTGACTCTAGAGCTGCCGTGAACAATTTTGGTGAAATATTGTCTCCTTGTCTACTCCTCGACCTAAGCTGAATTTTTTTGTGTCTTCGTGTAGTCGTATACTTGATGTAACGTTCTCGTAGATGTTTTTGATTAGTGTCGTGTACCTGTAATCTATTCGGCTTTGATTTAGGGCTTTCAAACTCTACAGAATCAAAAGCCTTCTCGTAATCGACAAATGCAAGAACCAGTGGTATGTTGTACTCGATTATTTTTATTACTTAATACAAAAAAGATATATGTCATTTGGTAGACTATCAGCATATCCAATTTAAATGTGAAGTGCAAACTCTTCTTCTAGACAGTCACACTCATTTCTTAGCTTATAGTCTTATTGAGGTACTTCCTCAGTATGTTCAACTTAATTATTTTCACATAATAGATTCGTATACCACAAAAAAGTTTCGTCACTTTTTCACTTCTTACCAAATTGTTTTTCCATAAGTTGTTGGACACTTTTTATCTTCTTTGGTAGACTAGCACTTCGCAGGTTTAGTTCGAAAGGCAAAAATTTTTTTAAAGACTTTCCCCTTTTCAAACAATCATACATACAATCTCCGATACAGTAAAAGTATCTGTAAGAGAGCACATTGAATCTTTTCCTAAAGAAGTTAGTCACTATTCCAGAAATAACATTTAAGAACTTATTTGGAATCCAGACCTATCCATAAACAAAATGTATCTAAAGTGAAAAGACAGCAAATATTTGATTTAACGCAAACAGCGCCTTTGTATCTGTTGATACGTATTTCGACCTAATAGGTCTCGTCAGGACAGGTATTCAAAGGTGTCAACGTCTTTATCAACGTCTGTTTTGCTTTGCAAATTTTAGAAAGCACAGATTAAAGCGGAAATCTGAATTGTGTTTCGAAACTATTTTACGGTTTTAAAATGTATCTACTTTCACTTTAAGTGAAAATCTATACCGATTCATATTTAATTCCAAATTCAATTTGAGATTTAGCACATCTTGTATGTGCCAAATCTAAGGGCGAAATGTAATCGGCCTCATCGGAGATTTTAAATCAAAGCCAAACTACACCACGCAAAAGCAGAAAAAGCAAATTCTATCTTAAATATGGATACATACGTTGGATTGGACATGTGGAAAGAATGGAAGAAGGCGAAATACCAAACAAAATATTCAAACAAGTGCCAGTAGGAAAAAGAACAAGAGGAAGACCGAAGCTGAGATACGCAGAACAAATAGAAAATTATATAACAACATTAAAAATTAAAAACTGGAAAAAAAGCACGAAACAGGTCAGAATGGAGAAGAATCCTTAAACAGGCCAAAACCCAAAAAGGGTTGTCGAGCCAGTGATAATGATGATCTTAAATATGGACATCAAAATAATCCAAATATTATTGTTATATGTATATATCTACAGCAGGTAATGTTTTGCCGACGCTAAAACATTCCAACATATTCTACCAACATCAATATTGTAATACTAGCTGAGGCAAGTCCGCTGTCACCATTGCAATACTAGCGGAGTTAAAATTACTGTAACCCCTGTAACATCCTCGGTTTAAACTTTAAAGGATGCATATCTCTGCGAGCGGATGCAAGGCTCACTGGTCCCACTAGTCTGAACTGGCTGGTTCGCCCTCGTGGATTTACAAGAGGGTAGGAAAATCTAGAGAAAGGGTTAAGGACTTCTAGGTCTCAGGTCCTGTAAAGAGTTAAGTCTATGGGTTTACTTTAGAAGCCGGTGAAATGCATAAGCGGAAATTGTGTACTCTTCTAGTCTCTGTCTGTAACGGCCAGGAACCTAACCAAAGTTTTGAGTCTACAAATGTATTAAATAGACTGTATACTACAATTAAGTTAACAAGCTGTCAGTTATAACCAATAAAGATTCATTCAGGCGCGAAGGGAGACGAAAAGAGACCTTAGCAAGAAATTAAAGGGTGGACAATCTGCGTTTCTATATATTACTTGGGTTAGTATATAGATTTAGTTACCTTCGCGTATTTAGGCCCTAGCTAATGAATACGCCCTTCAGTCCTACTAGAATTCAGGTTCAGTTGTGAAGGCACCGCGCGCTATCACGTGTTTTCGTAAATTCCAGGTTCCCGGCTCTTATACGGTACTATTATCCCGTCGAAATACAATAGCGCGCTCACTTGATCGCCCATGCTTGTGGCATTGAGACTTCTCGACGGTTCCACTTTTACTGACTCCTTGGCCCACTTCGTTCGTTTTTATGAACCCGTATTCTCATTTACCGAAGTCGAGCTTTTGCTGACACAGTACTCATGCTTCAACCGGGTCAGGCAGAGGTGTTATTTTTCAACAAAGGTCTCTGTTTTTAAACTTGATTTTTTTCTTTTAAACAATTGTTGCAAACTGATATTGAACTCGTGTAATACACTTAAACTAGGTCGAGTTATCATTCTTTGTTTAATATGAAATATGTACGTTATCTCTGTCCAATTATTGTTCTTTATTCAATTTAGGATATATAATAGTTATTTAAATAATTATTACTCTTCTCTAGGCTACTACCCCTTATTTTTTTTCTTTATATTCTTGCTGTTTACATTACAATATTTATGTTATAATCAAGCAATCCATAATATGGGTATAACCGAGGGTTAAATGTACCTATGGCATGAAATTGTCGCAAAAAGAGAACTAACTGTAGTATGGTATAAGAGTACAAATTTTAACATACGATAGACTATAAAAAAATCTAGAGAAGTCAACAATGCAACATATTTGTGCTTAATAGATTATAGTAAAGGTTACAACTTAGTCAACTGGGCATCACTAATCACTTATCAAAATGTGGATTTTTTTTAAATGGGAGTAACGAATCATCTGATATTGCTATTTAAAATCCTATATAATAACAATTATGCCAAAGTTAAAGTAAATAAGGAACTAACCGAAACTTCTAGGTTCGCTAAGGGCTAGAGGCAAGCCTGGAAACTAAGCCCAATTCTCTTCAACGTTTATGGTGAACGGATAATGTGGAATGCTTTTAAGGACTGGACCGGTGGCATCAATATCAGCGGAAAGAAGATTTGAAATTTGAGATATGCAGATGATACAACCATCCATGCTAGTTCGGAAGTAAAACTGATTCACCTGCTACAACGGGTTAAAGAACTAAGCTTAACGATTAGTCTTAAAATAAAACGAGATAAAACAAGAATCATGATAATTAACAGAGCTAATAATAAATAAAATTATTTGTGGCTGTTTTAAATAAATTTGTCTATCTGGGTTCTTTAATAACTTACCACCAGGGGTCTGTACAGAAGAATAAAGCGCTAGTGAACAATCTTATGGAGAAAGATACAAATAATATAGATGTATTTGAGATTTACTGCTGGAGACGAATGCTGAGAATACCACGGGCGGCCCGAAAAACAAAGACTAAGAACACAAATATCAAAATAGATATTTGGCTATCTTGGAAACGTGCTTTGAAGAAATGGTCCTAAGAAACTTACCGTCTAGGGTAGGGTAAAAGAAAAAGGTCTCCTCGGTAAAGTCTACGTCGTGTTTCACCTTACCACAACAATCGTCCTAGGTGAGACCTCCTCGCTGGTAGGGCTGGGAATCTATATTCGTTGATTTTTAATTGGGAAATGTTGAATCACACATCAGTGCAGTTACTATCCTTTTAGGTTTCGAACTCCTTTAAGACTGTCCTTCCAGTTTTCTGGGAGCTTAAGTTTGAGAATTATCGTAGATCACACAAATTTCTAAGTGGTGAGTAAGTTATTATTTCCTACTCATGCAGCTTAATATAATACCATCGAGCGAAATGCTCATATGAAAAGATCGAAACACGTGGAGGAATATCAAAAAAATCAGCTAATAGCTTCATTTATGCTCCAGAGAACAACAGAGACGCAGACACAAGAGAAAGCTTCTTCGAACACCTCCAAAACACGATAAATGAAGTCCCTAAAAATGAATTTATGATCGTTACGGGCGACTTTAATGCCCGTGTCGGCAACGACATCGTACCACGTACGATAAAACAGCGTCATAACGAAGACATCAGAAATGAAAATGGAGATCTCCTCACGGACCGATGTAGCACGTATGAACTATGCATCAACAACACTTTTTTCCCTCATAAGGAACAATACAAATACACATTCGAAAATACAAGAGGTCAAAGGTCAATGATAGACTACATCCTGACGAACAGGGTAATACATCCCTCTCAAGTATTGGACATAAGAGCACTAACATCTGCAGAAATAGGAAGCGACCATAAGCTTATACTACTATACAAAAAAGGAGATAAAAAACAACCTGAAAACTACAGAGGTATCAACTTATTAAACACCACTTTGAAGCTTACAACCAAAATATTGCAAGGCCAAATAAATCAGAGAATTACCTTAGCGGATGAACAGCAGGGTTTTCGCACAGGAAGATCGTGCATAGATGTAGTATTCATCATAAAACAGATTACCGAGAAAACACTAGAGTATAACAGACCAGCATTTATATGTCTAATAGACCTGAAGAAAGCGTTCGATAAAGTAAAGCTTAAATATGTAATTCACCTTCTTTACGATAGAGAAATCCCACTAGATGTTATAAAAATAATAGAGAACATTTACCAGAACAACAATATAGAAGTCAGAATAGATGACCAGCTTACAGATCCAATAGATATGGGCAATGGAATAAGACAAGGAGACTCTCATAGTCCAACACTATTCAATCTAATCATGGATGAAATCATCAATACTATTAATAAAGAAAGAGGATACAAAATGGGGAACAAAGAAATCAGAATACTCTGCTATGCAGATGATCCGGCCCTAATTGCATCCAATAAAGACGATCTACAAAGACTAACCCATAGATTCAACACAAGGGCAAAGGACTTTAATATAGTGATCTCTACACAGAAAACTAAAACAATTGTAATCAGTAAAGAACCAATTAGATGTAAACTGGAAATCGACGGTATCAGCATTGAGCAAGTAATGGAGACAAATTACCTAGGAATTACACTGTCTAGCTACGGAGATGTGGAGAAGAAAAAAAAAATCAAGTACAAAAGGCTAATAAAATTGCAGGTTGTTTTAATAACACGATATGGCGCAATCCCCACATTAATACCGATGTGAAATCAAGAATCTACAAAGCAACAATAAGACCAATAATGACATACACTTCAGAGACAAGACTGGATACCTCCAAAACTCAGCAACTACTAGAAACAGCGGAGATGCGTTTACTGAGGAGAATTACAGGAAACACACTGAGGGATCGAATGAGGAGTGAAGAGATCAGAAGAAAATGCAATATACCAGAAATAAATGAGTGGACACTGAACAGAAGAAAGGAATGGAACGAACACATAAACAGAATGGAAGAGACCCGACTAGTCAGAATAGCGAGGGACAAATCACCAAAAGGTAGAAGAAGTATCGGGCGACCACGCAAAAGATGGAGTGATAACTTCCAATAGAGGCATTAATCGACATTAAACAAGCATTTTGCTTATAAAAAAGAAGAAGAGAAGAAGAATAGCTTCATTATATCACGATACCTTCATCAGTTTAAGAGTAAGAAGAAGAAGAAGATTATTAGATATAGAGTAGCAAATTAGGAAAACACAAATTCGCGAGAAATTGAGGAGATAATGAGATTGTTTCTGGCATGGCTATATTAACAAAATACGCATAGTTCTTAAAATAAACTCACTAAAGAAAATGGAAACACTCAGTTTCCAATTCTTTTGCTCAGGCTATACCTATATATTAATTATAAAAATAAAACGTTTAAATATACAGACTTTTCTATGTAATATTAAGTGATATTGTTTATAATGTTCGTGGTATTTAATCACAATATGTCCCTCTTAACCAAACTTATGCTCCGTCTTCGATCAAAAAGCGTCGAACTGGAACAAAAATGGAGACTTGGTCCTGATTATCCTAATCCTAGCTCTCCTGCCACCGTTTCTGGAATACAGATAGGGCAATCCCGCCAACTTTTCCCATTAAAGAAATCGTGCCCTTACATACATATGAAAACATTTGCATTATTCAATTCCACTCTCATTTTCATCCTCTGGTTCTGTCTTATTTCTTCACCTTTGTCTCTCCGCTTCCCCCTACAAATAAGGTCAATGCGAATTTTTCCAATTTTCGGTCATAAAAATTCAGTAAGTTGTCTCCAATTTAACGGTTTCGACGTTACGACTTTGAAAAAAAATGGTAAATTTATAGCTTTCCAGTCTTTTATTTTATTTGAAACTGTACGAGGCGATTTTTTAAAGTGAAAACCGTAATTTGGATAAAGAAGTTAGCAAGATCTATTTTCTTTTGTAGTAAGAGCTTTATATTCAAATATATTTAAAGCCATGGAGGAAACCATCAGATGTAGATAGTTTTCAGCAAAATATTTTTGACATAGGCCTGACACAGAAAATAATATTAACTACTTAAATAATAAATTAACAAATAGCTTACTGAAAAGTCAAAACAAATTCTGTCCTTACACTCAAAAGAACGAGAAAATTAGCCAAAATCTCAGGCAATTATTGCGGAAAAAAAGAGAAATAAAAAGCGAGACGGAAACTAAAGCCGACGAACTACAAAAATTAAATTAAGAAATATCCAAAGCTGTTAGACAAGACACTCGAAAATATAACCAAGAACTAATCGAACCTAATATTAAGAACAATAGAAGTATGGGAATATTGAGAAAAATACTAAGAACGGAGAAAAGGCAGATAATAAAGATTAATGATAGAAATGATCATCTTACAACCAACCGAGAGGAAACCCTTAAAACAATTGATGACTTCTACAAATTGCTGTACACAAGTCAACACAAAGCAAATAGCAGAGAAGATCAAGTACTAGAAATATTAACAAGAAAAAAGGATAATATCAACCAAGGATCAGAACTACTACCGGAAATCACAAGAGACGAAACAAAACTAGTTCTTAGAAAAGCTAAGAATCAAATCTTTAGGCAAAGATTGTGTGGTTACTGATGCAATCAAATTCGGAGGCACTTGCCTACTTAAGAAAATAAAAAACCTTTTTAACATGTGCCTTTTGGACAGTAATATACCCGACAAATGGCACATTGCTCAGGTAATTCTATTGTACAAAAAAAGGGATCCCCATAAATTAGAAAACTACAGACCTATAAGTCTTCTTAGTCACCTATACAAACTTCTTACAAGAATAGTAACGAATCGGCTTGATTGATTGCTAGCAGCCAATAGAGAAAGCGGGATTTCGTACCGGATTTGGAACAGATGATCACGTACAGAGCATTAAAACGATAATAGAAAAGAATACAATTGACCACTTGTTCTGGCTTTTGTAGATTTTCATAAAGCCTTTGACAGGGTAGAATTTGACAAAATCCCAGAAGCACTACAAGCATGCCGCATTAACAACCGATATAATGTTAATTTTCAATATATACAAGAACGCAACTATGTCGGTGAAACTATCCCAATCGGCAGAGGAGTCCGACAGGGTCCTTATCGCCTAAACTGTTTACTGCAGTACTAGAATATGCTTGCATAAAACTTAACTGAGAAGAGAGAGGCCTGAACATTGACGGTAGAAGATTAACAAATTTGAAATTCGCAGACGACATAGTTTTGTTCTCAGACAACCACAAGGAGATTGCCTGTAGATATACAATGCTACATGAACATCAGTTAGTGTGTGCCATTGTGGGTATTGAAATAAACATTCCCAAAACACAATTCATGACAAACCTAGTACCTATCGGAAATATCAATATTGGAGACAACAAAGCAGAGCTGGTGGAAAAATATATAAACCTTGGACACGAAATAAAGATTTAACGCATCAAGTAGCTCAGAAAAATGGAAAGGTCAATGCTGAGTACACTGCATTGTGACGGGGTTAGAAATGAAGACTTAAGTCGAACAACAGGAGTTGTAATTTCCCGAATTGCCACACTGAAATGGATCTGGGTCAGACTCGTCGCCCAAATCGGTGATGAAAGGTGGACCAAGAGATTGCTTGAGTGGAGGCCGCAGTTAGACAAAAGGAGGAAAGGAAGAACCCTACTCGTTGGACTGACGATTTTAAAAAATCTCAAGAAATTTGTTAAAAAGTAGTTGGCTGGATACCATGTATTAAAAATTTAATTAAAAATCCTTTGTAATAGGATACCACATAGGATACGTTAACCACTTAATTAAAAAGAACATAGGTTAAAATTTTGACTAAGGTTATTGAAAAATGTGGTTAATACTTACTAGGAGTACATGAATGTAGCCACCAAGATTAAATATATGGGTAAAAAATCCGTTAACAGATGTTTAATTACATTTAGTTTTAAAAATACGTTATAATAATTTAAGGTTATAGAGTTACCGATGGATTAGGTAACATGGCGACATATGACTCCACGTTGAAGTTGCTAGTCCTGAGACGGTATGTCTTCGAGGACTGTATGAGTGCAACTGATTGGCAATGACATTTGATGACAATATTGTTAAGTTATGACGGAAATTATCACAGAGTAGTCAATGTAGCTGTATGTTTCTACTTAAGACAAAAGCCAACGTTATTTAAAATTGTGAAAATTAAGTAAACTAATATAACAGTATCAACCATCAATGTTGTAGTTTTAAATTTATGTAAGAAAGATGATATAAAAATTGTATGGTTGTAGTTAGGCAACCAACTATGCATGTATGTAGCAATGTAATATAGAAATTTTTTTTTATTATATGGCCCTTTATGTTTCTTAAACATTTGGTACCCAGAAAATATAAACTAGACACATGTGGAAGGTTGAATTTTAGAAATTTTGATGTTAATGGTTGGATCTAAATGTATTTATTTAGAATTGGAAGTGTTCTTGTATGAATAAAATAAAACTGTTTTAGTAAATGTTCACGTTTTATTTAACTTTTAACTCAAATATAGAGGCCGTGTATGTCAACAGCAACATTTGGTACCTGGCAAATGTGAAAATTTTGAGTTATAAGTTCTCATACAAAACTTCGATGTTAATGTATCAACTTCGGGTTGCATTAACCCGAAAAAATTGTGTCCTTCAAAGTCAGTAGACTGTTTTTTCTGTCTTGAGGGGTTCATGTAGAACTGGAGAGTCTTGTAGATTCCACCATCCTGAGCCTTTCTTTGCTGATCGGGACGCTCAGATCTAAGAGGGGAGCAGTGTTACGAACATGAATTCGACGTAGCCCATATAATTGTTGCATTTTGGGACGACCGCTGGAGAGTTCGACCCGACAAACAAACGAATTCGAGGTGGACTACTCCAAAATATTCTAGTACATAATAACTTAATAACTAACAGCTCGTTTTATTTAAAAACGCTACACTTTGTTGTGTGAAAGTTTAAATCCAGCGTTTTTTAAGCATATTTCAAATGCCTTACATTTGCCAAAACTCAAAACTAGAATTTTATGCCAAAGAATTTTATGCCGAGAATTATAAAAAATAGCAAAAATCGCGTCACGTTTATTTATGTAACACCTGTATAAAATCTGAGTATAGTTCAGACAAAATACAAAAAAAGCATACGAAAGCTGAATTCTTTACCTTTAAAACGCATCTTGGTTTTTGTCGACAGGTCACTTGCATCAAAAGATATCGAATTTTTACCGTCGAGCTGATACAAATTTTATTAAACATTGATTTCGCACGCGTAACTGACACACAAAATCGACTATCACTTAAAGGGTTGTTTCAAAGAGAATTAAACAAAAAAATGCTTTTAAATATTTTTGTTTAAAATGATCTCAGCTACATTTTTTATTTAAATCATTTTTTTCTACGATGCGTTTCAGATTCTTGGTAAATTGATTACGTTTTTACCCCCTGCGAGGGTGATTTTAGGGGGAATCTCGTGGATAAAAGTAGTAAACTTGTTAGCATCTTTTTTAGGGTCTTAAAATAAATATTTTTGGCAAAATTCAGCTTGTTCGTATTATTTTTAGAGGTTCATTGGCATTTTCATCTCTGACAACTGGAGTATTTGAATAATATATGTGTGGGCATTTATTGACCAACTTGTTCCTCGCTGTTTCTAATAAAAAGTTGGTCCTGCAAGGTTTAAAAACTATTCTGTTTGATGAAGGTATTTTATAAAATCCATTATTAGAACAAAATTTGAACATGTCTGCCCTACTAGTCATCTGACAAGAATCGTAAATTAAATTTATGTCCAGAATGTCAGAAGAAGATTTGAATCACTTTTTCTTCGACTGTAAAACATACATCAAATAAACGTATGACCTAATAGAAAAATTTGTTAAGAAAAATTTGTATCATTTAATTCTTTCTGCAGTTAAAAAATAGTACAGGAACACAAAAGGAAGTCCTAACAAAATTAGAAAAACATGACTAGTATTATTAGAGATTCACATAGAGACATGTTTCCTAGTATGTCAACAACAAAGGCATTCATGATTACCTGAAAAATAGTGACTTATAATTATAAATTTACTACTTGCGGTTATCACTGGAGAGTCACTTATCTGAATTTATGTATCTATTGTATTTATGTTTACAATCTGCTCATATAAACAGATTATATTTGTAGTTCAACAAAATAAAAAAGAATTTAGGATTCTATGTTTGACCAGCAAGCGAGTAAGACGTGTTTTAGGCACTAATTTATCGTGCTCGTTAAATAGTAATTATTGAAGTATATTTAAAAGTAATTAAGTATAAAAGTGAAAGTGATTTGTTTACTGAATATTGGAATCGTGAGTAGATAATATATCGTCGGCCTAATTTGTTATCCTGCTAAGTCCATTTTTGCATAGTTTACAGGAGGGAGAAAAAACGGAATAATACTTTTTCTTTTTCACATATCAAGATTCTATGGATCCCATTGGTTCCTATGATGATTCTAGACATTTTGTAAGTTTTAATGCTCGAGTACCTAAAGTACAGTGTAAAAAAAATCAAAAAATAATAACTTGGCAGTTTTTCATTTTAAAGTTTAAATTTGATTGAGGACTTAGCAGTTATAACACTTAAATGAAAATAATGACATTTCAATGTGATTTTTAGTTAAGGTTTATAATAAAATAATCAGATAAATGCAGTCTATATTAAAATATTTATTATCAAATGTTTAACAACAGAATCAGTCTTTAAAAATCAAAACAGTCAATATTAAAACTTAATCAAAGTTAATATTAGAGACAACTTATTTAACAGAAAAATAAAATCAAAAAATTCTTGAAACAAAACAATCATATTTTTTAAACAAAAACTAAACTTAAATAATTAAATTCTTCACAATAACCTACTCATGAGGTAAATCATCATAATATTTATGATAGTCAGATGGAAGAGTCTTTTTGATTTCCTGCAGGTCTTCAAACTTCCGGAGAGTGATTTTACGTCGATTTTGGTGCAATTGCGTTAAATCACTAGTCTTACAAGAATGAAATCGTGAAGATCTTCTTTGTGGTAAAGGTTGCCACTTGTCCTTATAAAAAGTTTTATAGAGAATGGATCCATTGCTTTCATAACGTAAAGCTCGAATGTCGGTAACCTTAGGATCTCCTTTAGATCTTCCTGGGCGAATGCTTTTAAAAAATTGTATTTTTTCAAATTTTTTAAAGTAAGTGTGTTCCAAATATTTTACAACATATGGGGCTGGTAATTTTCGGGCATGTTTAACAATAGAAATGTATTCAGCTGGTATGTTTATGATTTTATTTTTAAGCTGACGTTCTATCGTGGAATGCATAGAATCCACCTCCATTTGGGTGTGACCTACTTCTAAAAATTTTTGTTCAATAGTAATATTTGTATGGTTTAATACAATGTTTAAAAGAGCATTGGATAAAATACAATTTCGATTTTGGTATGTACACCCGTCACTATATAGTATAATTGTTATATTTTTATCTTTAGCAATATTAGATATTACATTGTTTTCTAAAAAGTCTACCCAAATAGAAACAAATTCTTCAGCATTAAGTCCGCCCTCTACTTCATTCCAAATAAAACAATTGCCCTCTTTGTTTTTTAAATTAAAAAAGCAAAGATTGTGAACTTGTAGCTTAGTCTTGTAATACAGTGTACTCACATTCGATTTAGGTGCCATTAAGACTGCCTGCAAATCAACGGCAAAGACATAGTTGTCTCCGTTTTTGTCTTTATCTTTTTCTTCTCTGGCTTGGTTCACTTTCTCAATATGGTCTCTGTGTTGTTCTTCTGTAATTGTTCCTACTTTATAACAGGTGCATTTTTCGCACTGGTCTTTTTTAGGTCTGAATAGTGCAAAATTTTTGCCTTCAAATTCATTTGAAAACAAGGCTATGGAAAGAGGTTTTATATTTCGGTTTTTGCACCAATCGTTAACGTAAAACTGATAAAGACTTTCTTTCGATTTCCATTCTGGCAATAAATATAACTTTTGAGATGTTGCTCGACAATAATGCGCTTCCATTACAGGAAGAGAATCTAAAAATTGAAATAATGATTGTTTGGGTTGCGAAAACATCGATTTAGATGGTTGATTGTGACGCCTCAATATACTAGGAGGTTGCATTGTGAAGTCCTTTTTCCAGGTTTGTACAGTCCACCTTCCTAGATCTAAAGTGTTCAAAAACATCGTTCGACATACCTTAACCTTTTCATTATTAACTTTTAAATGATATATAAATGTATTAGCTCTCTTTGTTATCTCTTTGGTATTCCTATTTCGTGGTCGCATTGTCTCAATGGTGGTTATCCATTCGTTGACAAGGTTTTTTTTTCTCCCCAAGTAAAATTCCAAAATTGTTTAAAAATATCCTTTCTTGAATTTTCATCGATGGTTTCACATTTTAAAGTACTGTACTTTCCGATTTTACAAGTGCATCTTGGTTTAATGGAACGAGCCTCTTTTGGTTTCATGTAATTATAGTAGTCTTCTTTCTTCTGTCTTCCAAAATAGCTTTTACCAGATTCTCTTCTGTCTTTATTCTTTTCCGAAAACCAATCTTTTTTATTGACTTGAAACCGTTTCTTTCGTTTATTGCTTTTTCTTATTTCAGAGAGCGAGTCTGAGTCAGAATCAGAATAAGGCACAAGTTTATTATGTTCTGTATCACTATCATCTGATATAGGTGAATTGGGTACAACTTGTTGACTGGAATTAACAAGAGGTAGTATGCTTTCACCCGGAGCGTGTATATTGTCCATAATGCTTGGCGTTTCATCTGGAGTATTAGAAATAGCTTGAAGTGAATATAGGCTTGATTCATGACTTATTATTTCACATAACAGCCACGTTCACGGCGGACCATTGTCAGTACGCAACTAAGGTCCCACGAGGATTAAGCAGTTTTCGATGTGTAGATTTGCTATTGGGTACAAAGCAGTTTTTCGTGCGCGGCTATTCTACCCAATTTAATATTGATATCGACCTTATTCGTTTACCATAAGGTAGGTAATCGTCTCAACTTTATGACGAGCTCGAAAAGTAAAATTGACCAAAAATGGACTTAGCAGGTTAACGCATTAGGCCGACGATATAGTTTTTTCATCTATTTGGATTTATATATTTAAGTAAACAACTGCAACTAGTTATAAATATTATCCAATTTCTATGAACTGGTATAACAACGAAAGCTGTAAAACAGCACCGGTTTTAGTCGGATTTTAAATCCATTTAAAAGATGTCATCTTCCAGTCAACTACCACAAAATGCATCATACTCAAAAGCAGTTAGTCAACCACGTAGTATATTAATCCCAGGCAGAGATCAAGCTATTTTATTTAACACTCTAGAAAATTGTACAATTAATGACTATCTTGAAGGATTGAGTCAGCATATAGAACCGAAAAATATAATTTTTGCATCCCGTATATCAAACGGTAGAATATGCATATACCTATCATCCAAAAACCTAGTAGATAAATTCATAGCAGAAACAAAGAAGATAATAGTAAATGGAAATATACTAGAAGCGAGAAGATTAATAACTCCATCAGTCCGCTTAATTCTGTCCAATGCATGTCCAAGCATAC
This sequence comes from Diabrotica balteata, assembly GCA_918026665.1. Lineage (NCBI taxonomy): Eukaryota > Metazoa > Arthropoda > Insecta > Coleoptera > Chrysomelidae > Diabrotica > Diabrotica balteata. Next base: position 167,434,420 of record OU898277.1, read on the forward strand.
CTTCTAACTTAATAATGGACGAATTAATAAAACTAGGTTTAAATCCCCTCTCAGACATATCATACCTACGGATAGGAGCAACCAATCCTGCCTTTAGTCATATTCTAAGCTTCCGAAGACAAATTTTCGTTTCACCTTTTCCAGACAACTTTGTACTACCTGAATCTTTTATTATCGAGTTGGAACAAACATCATACCGCATATTTATAGCCCAAAACGAAAATTGTTTCAAATGCAAATTAACTGGACACCATGCAGCTAATTGTCCAAATATTTTACCTTCTAACCATCCTCACAATGATAGTGCAATACAAACAGAAATGAGACAAAACTCATCAATAAATCATACTCAACAAGATAATTCACAAAATACTCCCGAAATCTCAAATACCGCTCCCTCCACACTTACTACGTCTTCTCAAACCACATTACAAACAGTAGCAATCCCAAATTTACCAATAAACCAAACCCAACAGTGCTCACTACAAAATACATCTATACATTTGACCACTTCTCCAGTTAACACTACAATCGCAACACCTACATCGTCTGAGTCATCCTCTAATACCCAAAAACATAAATCAACCTTACCTGAAACAAGTCAACACTTACCTTCAAATAAAAACACACATTTGAATTCTCACGAACCTCAAATAACTTCGAACAAAGCAACCGGAAAAAGAACCCTAGAAGATGCAATCACGCCACCCTCCGAAGAAAACTTTGAAAAACCTAAGCTTCAACTAAAGAAAAAAACCAAAACTGATGACAAAAATTTAGGAAATGATATACCAAATCTCCAAACATTACTAGAACCAGTTAGAGAATATATAGAAAGGGAAAAGCAATTGTTAAGCTTCGATCAAGTAGTGGATCTATTCGAAAATATACAAGGATCAAAAGACATAATCAGCGTAACAAAATTGTACTCAGAAGACTCTCATGCACTTATAAAGTTTCTATCGGAATTACATCCATACTACATCGACAGAAGAATGAAAACCAAAAGCACCAAATTAATACGAAAACTTGGCAAACACATAGGTTTTCTCTCTGCAGTGAAAACTCCATTGTCGGAAGAAGATTCCGACTCATCGATAAATAATTCCTCTAAAGAATAATTACATTCACTTCTCTGCTTCAATGGAACTTAAATGGGTTTTACACCCATTTCGAAAAACTAAAACATATTATCTCTGAAACACACCCATCTATTATCTGTCTACAGGAAACAAATTTTAAAAATTCAAACCATGTATATAACTTTCGTAATTATTCATGTTTTTATAAGAACAGATTAAACCAAAACATTGCCAGTGGAGGAGTAGCAATTTACGTGGATGAAAAATTCATGAGCAGACAGTTACCAGTGACTTCAAATAACATTGAATTAATAACTATTGCAATAAATATACCTCAAAAGATTTATATATGTAATATGTACATCCCACCAAATCAAACTATATCCCAAGAAGAATTAACAGCTATTTTAGAACAAATTCCTTCACCTAGAATTATCGTTGGAGATCTTAACTGCCACAATCCGATGTGGGGTTCCATAAAACTCAACCCAAAAGGGCGAATTATAGAAGATATTATAACATCCCAAAATCTGAATCTACTTAACGACGGAAGACCAACCAGATTCAACATACATAATGGCACATCATCGGCAATTGATATTTCGCTGTGTGACCCAGTTCTGTCCACTACGTTAACATGGGACGTTCTACCCTACTTATATGGTAGTGACCACTACCCCATTATAATGTCTTTAACGCATCAAAAAACCACAAATATCGAATCGCCTATCTCAAAATGGAATATTAAAAATGCTGATTGGACTAATTTTAGCAAACAGATCGAACAGGACATTAACCAAACCAACTTTACATCATCAATCGATATTGACAAGTTTTTAAGCACATTTTTACAAATCATCACAGCAGCCGCAGAGACGTATGTAAGAAAAACGAAAATTTTAAAAAAACATAAACCTCTTCCGTGGTGGACATCTGAATGCAGCTAAGCTACAAGAGCGTATAAGAAATCTTTCAATAAACTAAAGCATCATAAAACAGACGAGAACATAATGGACTACAAAAAACGAAGAGCTGAGGCAAGATACATTCTAAAAAAGAATAGAAAAGAATCCTGGAGAAAATTCATCTCATCTCTTAATACCTCTTCAAACATAAGTACAGTTTGGAGAAACTTAAGGAAAATCTCTGGCAAAAGCCAACCATATAAGATTCCTTTTTTAGCAAAAAATAACAAAATAATTAGTGATAGAAAAGAAATCGTAGATTTGTTAGCAGACCAATACGAATTAAATTCCAGTGACGAAAATTACACTGATAATTTTAAAAATACATAAAAACAACGTAGAAAAAAACGTATTGGGATTCGACGGACATGAGATTCACAACCTTAACGTTCCTTTTTCCTTCATAGAACTTGCTGAAGCCTTAAACTCTTCCAAAGATTCAAGCCCAGGACCAGACGGTATCCCCTTAGCATTTCTACTACATCTACCAGACAATGGAAAAAATTTATTACTAGACCTTTATAATTTTATCTGGAGTAACCAGGTTTTCCCATCAACTTGGTCCGAAGCAATAATACTACCACTTCTTAAACCTGAGAAATCCCGGACATCACCTGAGTCATATCGACCAATATCTTTAACCAATATTATATGTAAAGTGTTAGAGAAAATGGTAAATAAAAGGCTGAGATGGTATTTAGAACAACAAAAACTCCTTATACCACAACAAAGTGGATTTAGACAAAATAGATCCACTATAGATAACTTAATAGACTTAGAGTCAGGAATACATGAAGCATTTGCAAATAAGCAAGATTGTATCGCAGTTTTTTTTGATATTAATAAAGCTTATGATACTGTCTGGCGATACAATATCATATCAAAATTGCATAATTGGAATATCAGAGGCAATATGTTAAAATTTATTTCCAATTTTCTTCATTCTCGCAGCTTCATAGTTCGATCAGACAACGCTAACTCAGATAAAAAAGTTCAAAAGAACGGAGTACCACAAGGATCAGTTATAAGCTCAACCCTTTTTCTAATAGCCATAAACGACATACTTCAACAATGCTCACCGATTGTTAAAGGAAGATTATACGCTGATGACTTGATTTTATTTGCCAAAGGAAAAAACCCTACATCTATTCAAAAACATTTACAACAAACAATTAATAATTTAGAATCATGGTCTAGGACTACCGGATTACAATTTTCACCGACAAAAACTAAATGTATTTTATTCACACGAAAACATAACACTCTAATTCCACATCTAAAGCTATATAATCAAACCCTTAGTTTCACAAATAATATCAGATTTTTAGGTATGGTTTTCGACCAAACGCTCTCCTGGAAAAAACATACAGAAGAACTTAAAAAATCATGCCAAGCAGGACTAAATTTCATGAAAACTATTTCCAGCAAAAACTGGGGAGCAGATCAAAATACACTATTACATGTATATAAATCTTTAATTAGATCCAAACTCGACTATGGTGCAATAGTTTATTCATCAAGCAAAGTATCTGTATTGAAAACATTAGAAACTGTTCAAAACACAGCTTTACGAATAGCTACAGGCGCGTTTCGCACGACACCAGTTGAAAGTTTACAATGCTTAACAGGAGAACCACCACTAAATTTACGACGCAAATACCTTTCTCTCTCATATGCTTCTAAAATAGCTAGTAATAAAGAACACCCTACTTATACCAATACGTTCACAGATCGATTTCAAGACACTTTCTCTACAAGAAGACTAGATCCACCATTTTACGAAAGAATTAGAAGAAATCTTCATGACCTACATCTTAAATTTCCTGAAATTCTTCCAACAAATTTCCTAACTTCTCCACCTTGGTTAATACCAATTCCCAAGATTAATACTAATCTTAGTATATATAAAAAACGTGAGACTATAACAGGCCTGATCAAACAATCATTCTTAACAGAAATGGAAACTTATAAAAATCACTATAAGATATACACTGACGCATCCAAATCTTCAGACGGTGTTGGTGCAGCCATCCTTACACCCAATACATCTTTAAAATTTAAATTCAATCCCATTACTTCGTCGTATACTGCGGAGTTGTTTGCAATATTACAAGCACTTATCCACATAAAAGAGACGAAACAGTCCCCGTCTCTCATAATAACCGATTCACTAAGCTCACTTCACACTATAAAACGTTTATATACAAATAATCCAATTTCCTCACGTATCAAATCAGAAATAGAGATTCTAAATAATAATAAGATCACTGTCGACTTCATGTTTGTTCCATCACATTCAGGTATACAAGGAAATGAAGAAGCAGATGAACTAGCCCGCTTAGCATCCTCCAGCCAGGACTCCATTCTCATTAATGAGGTTTCTTCAGATGACTTTAGGTCAGAAATAAAACATAAAGTGTTAAGTGCGTGGCAAAATAAGTGGAGTGTATCACAAAATAAACTAAAAGAAATCAAACAATTAGTGAAACCGTGGCTCCAACCCACAGCAAATAGACACGATCAAGTGAAAATAACACGTTTGCGACTAGGACATAGTAACTTTACACATAAACACCTCTTTACGCGAACTGTGCCGCCAATATGTGAAACGTGTCAAGTAACACTCTCCGTGAAACATATACTATCTCAGTGCAAAAAATATGAAGCAGCAAGAAAGAAGCACACTATACCAAATAATTTGAAGGAAGCCCTAGGAAAAAATATGAACATTAAAAACACAATAAGTTACCTTAAAGACTCAGGACTATATCATTTATTGTAATTTTTTCTAACTGTACCTGTAGTTTACATTTAGGTCGTAAATAAATAAAAAAAAAAAAAAAAAGAATTTAGTAAATGTGTTTCTAAGAAATTTTTACTGTCTGAAAAAAAGCCGGTCCTCACATGATTTTATAACGCGTCACAACAGAGATAACTTTCTTTTTTAGAAATTACATATAAAATTGTGTATATATTTTTCTACTTTTGTATGATATATCACCTAAAAATATTTATCGCAGTCAAACAACCGCTGCATACAAAAAACCGCAGTTCTTCATCTTCTTACTCTTGACTGAAGTGAAATGGTCGCCTCCGAATATAAAATCCGCAAAAAGAAAACGAAGACTTTTAAAGCCGTTTACCTATAGGTTTAGGAAAAGAAGTTTGTGAGGGATCTAAGTAGAAATTATGGAAAATTATTAAGTCTGTCTAGCAGGCTGCAGTACTTATGAGTTTTTCCCTTTTTATTTAGTCGTCTAAAAGGAGATTACAAATGCGAATATTTGGAAAGCTATTAAATAGTGGGTAACCGGATTATTGGTCACAGTTTCTAAGAGAGTTTTTAATTTTATTAATTAAAATAAAAAGCAAGTAAGATTATGTTTATTTTCTTACAGGCACATATTTTACACTTCAGTGCAAAACAATCGACTCAAAAACGGATTTGAGATTACACCTCCTGTTTCAATGTACGAAGTATGAAAATAAAAATATGTAATGTACAAACAACACCTTTATTATTAAACTTATAAAAAGTGCTATTGTATTATTTGCTTATATATATATATATATATATATATATATATATATATATATATATAATAATATTAATTATAAAAATAATATTGTTCTGAATCTATTTTCTTGTACCATTATAAAGTAATTACTATTTAAATGGGAATACGCCACAATTAAAGGTTGACTACTTAAACAGAATTCTTAACCACATATATGCAGAGGGCAACATCCCGGAGGAATGGCTTAAATCGACATTCTTACCTCTACCAAAAAACAACAATCCCAAATCATGTAATGACTATAGATTAATAAGCCTAATGTGCCACCCTTTAAAGATTCTCTTGAAAATTGTTCAAAACCGAATTTATAAGAAATGTGAGGCGCAGATAGATCAAACGCAGTTTAGCTTTGGAGGAGGCGTGGGTACAAGAGAGACATTATTTGCGTTGACGGTACTCTTGCAGAAATGTCGGGAATATAACAATAATGCATATGTATGCTTCATAGACTTTCGAAAGGCCTTTGATCGACTGCAGCATACACAGTTAATAGATGAAACAAAAAACATCAATTTAGACAAAAAAGACATTGAGTTTATTAAGGCTATATACTGGAACCAGAAAGCAGTAGTAAAGGTAGTAGTAGTAAAGGTGAACGAAACAAATAATACACCGATTGCGAGAGGAGTCAGGTAAGTATGCGTCTTGTGTCCGACGCTTTTGAACGTGTCCTCACAGGTCATATTCAAAAAAGCCTTATGAGAAACAAAAGAGGGAATAAGAATTGGTGAAGAAATCGTAAACGCCGTGAGATTTGCTGATGACACGGTAATTATGACTGAGAGTATAGAAGAACTACAAACTTTACTAGATGCAATAAATAGTGAATGCATTCAAATGGGACTTGACATCAACACAGATAAGACCAAATTCATGATAGTATCAAGGAGTCCAATAAATAATGAACAACTAACCCTTGGTAGACAGCAAATAGAGAGTGACAAAATATAAATATCTGGGAGCTTACATCAACACAGAATTAGATTCAGAACAAGAGATCAGGGTACGAATAGAAATGGCAAGGAATGTGCTGAGACTGAGATTTGTTGAATGTTAGGTCTGGTCCCAACTTATGTACGGGGTAGAAACATAGACGTTAAAAGCGCAAATAGTCAAGAAGCTTGAAGCCTTCTATGAACTTTGGATATACCAGAGAATGTTGGGAATTTCATGGTCTGCCAGGGTCAGCAATGAGGAAGTGCTGAGAAGGATAATTCGAGGCAAAAATTGTTGAGAACAATAAAAGTATGCAAGACTGCATACCTTGGACACATACTGTGGAATGATAAATATAGTCTTCTGCAGGTCATCATTCAGATTAGAGTTGATGGCAAGAAGGGAATAGGTAGAAAGAGGAAGTCATGGCTGCGAAATATTCGTCACTGGACAAACATGACTGTAGACGAATTATTCCATGCTGCAAAAGACAGAGAAACTTTTAGAAATGTGGTCGCCAACCTCCGTTAATGGGGGCGGCGTAGGAAGAAGAAAAAGAATTAAATCTTTAATTGTGGCTTATTTCTATTTAAATAGTAATTAATAAAAAAATAATATTCAATACGAACTGAGTTTCCTATTTATTCATAACTGAAATGAATACAAAAAGACGTTAATTCAAAGACATACCTCGAATTCCGTAGAAATTTAGTTTTTTTCAAAATCTCATGATAAACATAATCAAAAGCTGGCATAGTCACAAAAAAATAGTGGCAGTATAAAAATTATTATTTAGTACTCGATAGACCTCATGTAGTACAACAGAAAACAGCATCGCTGGTACATTTATTAGATAAAAAGCTGAACTGACTTCGTGATAAAATTTTGCTTTCAACGAAAAAGGACATAAGTCGGACTTTTATAAGTCTCTCAATAATTTTGGATAGGACAGGTAGTAATGCAATAGGTCTATAGTTGCAAACATTAGATTTATTACCACCTTTATGAAGAGGAACAATAATGGCGGTTTTTATTCACTTTGGAAATATACCTTTTTCTAAAGAATCGTTAATTAGTGAGACCAGTGCTTCCAACACATTATTTGTGAGATTTAAGAAAATTTTTATGGATAGTCCATCAGTATTACAGGAAGATTTGCTTTTGATACTACTGATTGGATCAGTTCAGATTTATCAACTGGTCTTATAAAGAATGAATTCGGAACCTTTTTTGAATTGGGAAAATAGAAAATAGGATCTTGTTATGGCAAAATAGCTGATGTTATATTTTTACTCACATTAATTAAGTATTTATTATTTATTTAGATTTTCAGGGTTTGGAAGACAAAATGTTTGAGCTGTGTTAGTTTTACTCAAAAGATTGTTTATTATAGACCAAGTTTCACTTGCAACATTTTTAGAGTTTCCCAAACGATTCTCAGGATATATATTTTTAGCTGTTTTGATAAGTTTTAGATAGGTTTCTCTGCACTTGGAGATTTATTCAGTGATAAGGAAATTGGTAGTAAATTACTTGATGTACAGTAGTAAACGCATATTCTTGGCTGATATGCGGATACTCGTGGTAGTTCAGAGTTTGTGATGTTTTGACTTAATCGTAATTAAAGGCAATGCCTTATTGAAAATTCAGACAAGCTAATCTAAAAAATTACTAAAATTATAGTCTACGTCCACAGAGTCTACGTCTACTTTTGAAATTTACAAAAGTTCTGGGCTGAAAAAATCCTACCTTAACGTTGGGTTTTCGAGGATTGTTTGTTGAGAATGTTAAACTTGGTATATACTGCTTTATTATCAGGTAGTCCTGCATTATTAATCGTAGAACGTACATCAATGGGTGAGAAATCAGAGACCATATAAATAATTATGGTAGATGTGGTTTTAGTAATTCTTCTAGGAGAATTACTAATTATTATGGTGCATTGTGAAACCATAGAATTCGAAAATATTGACCAAGGATACTTGGATAGTACAAGTAACAGCGTAATCAATCTTCAAGTCACCGCTTAGAATCTTTCTGCTTTTATTGGGCAGATGGTCTAACAAATTTAACAGGTTCTGAAAAAATAGTTCCGTGGATGAGTCATGTAATCTATAAATGCAAAGAATGTATAGATTAGGATTCTTGTTGTAAACCGATGAAAACTCAAAAAAGGATTCATTCAACAGAAAGTCATATTTTGTTACAGGAGAGAAATCATTTTGTCATTACTATAAAAATGTGAGGTTTCTAATTCCACAGAACACGTCATATTATTTAAAAATTTGGTTTTCTAGAGGCAAAGGAATAGTATTGTTCTGAAGCTATTTTCTTGTGACATTTTAAATTAATTACTATTTAACTAGGAATAAGCCACAATTAAAGGTAAAAATACGTTTATTGACGTTTCAATTTCCACTTCGGAAATCGTTCTCAAAATACAAAACTATTTAAAAAATGTGTCATTTTTATTTGTAAATGGTTTTAAAATATTTAATAAAAATTTTGATAGTTCACTACAAGGAGAATTCATGGTACTACAAATTCATGGTTTTGTATTTTGAGAACGACTTCCGAAGTGGAAATTGAAACGTCAGTAAACGTATTTTTACCTTTAATTGTGACTTATTCCCAGTTAAATAGTAATTAACGGAATAGCAGTTTCGGTGACTTTCCCTTAATTTTTGTAGGTGAAATTCTTTGACTTACTGTCAAGATTTCGAATTTAATTTCAATGTTTTTTTCAAAACATCTGTTGATAATAAATAAATGTAAAAATTATGTATTTACAAATATTAATTTTCTTACTTACCAGTTGTAATACTACAGATAAGTTTGACGTACAATACACACGTATTTGTCTTGTGGTCCAAATAGACTGCTGCATCCTCAAGAATCACCATTAGATACTTAAATCAACAATAAACAATACCACCATCTTAATATAGTTGTAACATAGACATAAAACATTCGTCATATAAGGACACACTTCAGTCTGAATGGTATACATTAGAGCTATAATATTAAAAATTTATGGTTTTTATTACTATAATAACACTCCTTTGTCATTTGTTCCATATCCGCATAAAACAACCAAGAAAATATGAGAAATGAAAACGGAAAAATCCAGCTCGTCCTGTCTACCTCATATACTTCTTTAAATATGCCATAAAAAAACCTTATTGGTGTTTCTTATGGGCTTTTGGCCCATTTCTGGGAAAAGAACGACGTTTTAAATTGAAATTGATATTGCGTACCTTTTTGTTCTAACTGGTATAAGATTGGGTCATTATTTTCGGATTCATAAAATAAAATGCCCACATAGTTCGCTCTTGCTGCCAACGTTGGAAAAAGAAACGGACAAACAACACAGGTGCGGTTTCATAGAAAATCAAAATTAAACTTTTAGATTTTCAGGTATTTGATCAATAAGGTTTTGAAATTGTTTTCTTGTGGCATGTCCTAGTTAATTACTATGTTTATATGGTGTTGAGCTACAATAGATTAGAATACGTCTGTCTTTGTCGTAATAAACTAGAGCAGCGGTTCTCAACATTTTTTTAGCTTGGGGCACACTAACTTAAAAACTCGTTCAGCTATGGTACACTTGGTAAATAATCTGTATAATGAGTATAATCATAATGTATGGTTATGCGATTTTTTTACTATGTTACTTTCTTTAAAAATATAATTTAAAACATAATTCATTGAGGTAATGCTTTGCTCATTATGGAAAATAATTAGGAAAATTAGGAAAACAAAATTTTAACGCACTTGCAAACATACATTTTATATTAAAGGATGGGTTAATAATAAAAAATAATATAGTATAAAACAGAATTCCATGTAATTAAAAATAGTGACACCATATCTAATACGATTATTTAAAACATAAAATTTTCCAAAAATATTTGCCAAAAACGCAACTTTGGTGCATCAGGTGTCGTCACTAAAGACATTGACATATTCAAACTGTTTACAAGTAAAAAGTACTAACAGCTTCTCTTTAAGTTAATAGAATCTTTGAAGGACACGTCCGTAAAATAACCATCTTACTTCTGTATGTAAGAGTATGCTCAGAATTTATAGTAGAACCCACACAATGTTAAATAATCTTGCTTTTAAAGGCCTACTTTTGAGGTAGTTTACCATTTTCACAACAGTTTGCAAAACTTCTCTGTGTGAAAAACACTGTGTGAAAATAATATCTGGATTTCCTTGTTTTCTGTTGTGTGTTGTGTAAGTTCAAGGTCAATAAGGGTGTTGGAAAACATCGACGTTTAGGCTCGATGTTGTATTTTCATCGATAATACGGTTCCGATGTTTAATCGATGGTAACCATCGATGTTTTTCCAATTATGCTCATCTCTAGATGTGAGTGTCTTTAAACGCTATCGCCACAAGCGGTAATATGTTGAACTAACGGACGTCTGCCTACGATACTGCTGCTACCGCATTCTGTTGGTCAACTATTGAAACAGCAATAAGCGCAGAACATATGTTTTATTCAATGAAAAATAGTCGGTAACACATATTATCACGGTAAATTAAAAAAGTAAATACTAGTAAAAAAGATACTGAGATTTCGCGATAAACTTGCAGGAACTTCAGGGCATACCAGTGCGTCTTGCTACACTGGTTTTAAGCCTCTGCACTAGAGGAGACTGATTATCTATTATCTATTTCATTCATTTTCGAGTAGTAAATATAACAGCTTCCTAGTTTACCAGTAGTCATTTGGTTGACTCAATGCATAGGCTCACTTATTTCGTTATAGATTCCAAGGTTGTATCCACATTAATTTGGAAATCGAAGAGAGCTCCAATCGAAGACGAAGAAAGCGATTTTATTAAATCAAAACCAGTGGGTTTTGTTTCGAACTCTAAAAAATGGGAAGTCATGCGGACCACAAGGTATATCAAATGAATTATTAAAACATAGCCCACAAGTATTACGGGAATTACTGGCGTATGTCTTCACCTTATTCTATAATGGACACGACTTACCACCGGAGTGGACAAAAGCACATATTAACAACATATACAAAAAAGGAGATAGAAAGAATTGTTCAAACTATAGGGGGCTAAGTGTCATAAATTCACTCTCAAGACTGTATGGAAAAATAATAAAAAATAAAATTGAAAAAGAGATGACAGGTGCAGAAGAACAGAATGGTTTTCGTGCAGGCAGATCCTGAATGGACAGTATATTCTCTCTAAAGCAAGTTATCGAGAAAAGATTAGCCCACAACCTTTCAACTCATATAGTCTTTATAGATCTGACAAAGGCATACTATAGTGTACCACTTTCAATGCTTTGGGTAGCAATGGAAAAACAAGGAATAAGCAAAAAAATATACAAGCAGTACAACAGCTCTACAAAAATATGACGGCAAACATTAAAACTGGAAATAGATTAACTAGAGAAATTCCTATTAGTAAGGGCCTAAAGCAAGGCTGCTGCATAGCACCTACACTCTTTAAAATATATCTAAATGAGGCACTCTCACTGTGGAGAAGAAAGTGCTGAAATATGAGCATCCCAATCGGAGATCATAGATTGTACACGAAACATTTCGCTGACGACCAAGCCATTCTAGCTGAAGACGAGAGTGATATAAGCTACATGCTTAGAAAACTGGAAGATGAGTACACCAAATGGGGCCTCACAATTAATATACAAAAAACTGAGTACTTAGTTGTAGGAGAAAAACCAGAAAGCCTACAAATCGAAATGGGAACTATAAAACCAACAGACAATTTTAAGTACTTTGGAGTCCAAATAACATCAAAAGCAGGAAGTAGCGAAGAAATACATTCCAGCATTGGCCAAGCAAGATCAGCCACCAGACAGCTACATGGACTATTATGGAATAAAAAAATAACAGAAGAAAATAAAAGAACAATTTATAAAACAATAATAGAAAGTATTGGACTGTACGGCGCCGAACTCTGGGAAATAAACCAAAGAAACAAATCAAAAATTAAGGCCATGGAAATGAACTACTGGAGACAATGTTGCCAGCTTACTAGACTTGATAGGGTGAGAAACGAAGATATTCGGAGAGAAATGGAAATCGATCTAGACATAATAGACACAATCGAAGCCAAAAGACTTAACTGGTATGGACACCTTTAGAGAATGCCGGAAAACAGATGGCCAAAAAAAATAGAAGAATGGACTCCGCCAACTAGAAGAAAACGAGGTAGACCAAGACGATCCTGGAGAGACGATGTCGAAGATGCAATGACCGCCAGAGATCTAACAACTGAAGATTGCTTCGACAGAAAACGCTGGAAATTAGGATGCGAGAAGCGGTAGAAGACTCGCTTGTTATATATATATATATATATATATATATATATATATATATCTAATATACATATATATATATATATATATATATATATATATATATATATATATATATATATATATATATATATATATATATATATATATATATATATATATATATATGCACGACACGCACAAATATTATGCTCTACTTTTGCACTATCATTTAAACTAATTCGAAGGGCTCTGTCCTCTTCAGTCTTCTAGTTAGACCTGTCTAGTCAAGAACCTGGATTGATTCAACATTATTATAGCTATGATGTCGTTTTATATACTTTTCAGCAATATTTTTGATCATTTTAGCCACAGCTTCCATAGCCAGGTCCTTTTGGAGGTCGCTGTTCCTGACATACCAAGGAGCATTCACAATGTTTCTCAATGCTTTGTTCTGAAATTTCTGGATTATGTCTATATTAACTTTCTTGGTACACCCCTGGAATTGGCTACTATAAGTCCAAATAGGTTGTAATATTTCATTATAAAGTAAAAGCTTGTTGTATTTAGACAGAAAGGACTTTCTTTCAAGCATCCGATACATTTTTTGTATCTTATGCCAAGTTCTTTCCTTTTTTCTTAACATGAACTTTTCAGCGTATTTGTGTATCTAATGTATTATCTAGGTATTTTGAAGTATTTGCATATGGTGCTTGATTATTATTAATTGTAACTAATACATTTTGTCTCTTCTAGTTATAGAAATATGGTTAACTAGATAATTATGGAGTTATGGTTAATTAGAAGAGATATGGTACCAAATATGATAGTGAGAGAGAGGACTAAAGTGACAGATGTCATAGAAAAAATTGTACAAGCCAAATGGAGATGGGCTGGACATACATATAGCACGTTTAAATGATAATAGGTGGACCAAAAGATTCATAGAATGGAGACCTAGAGAAAACAAAAGACACCGAGGCAGAACACCAAAAAGATGGATGGACGACTTGAGAAAAACAGTCGGAAATTGGATACAGAAGGCGCAAGATAGAGAATAGTGGAAGAACATGGAGGAGACCTATTATATCCAACAGTGGATGCAAGAGGTTGAGGAATGATGATGATGATGAATATATTTTGTGTATTTCTATGGGTAAAATTAACGTGGACAGATTAATTTTCGTTCAGCCCAATTTTCTATTTTTTTTGTCCCGGAACATATTTTGTTAGCTGATATTTGTTGTTTGTTTATTGTTTTTTTGACAGTGTCATTTACCTCCAAAATGGCAGTATCATTAGCAAAGGTGGCAATTGTATGATGTTTTAATACAGGTATGTCGTACGTGTATAGCAAATAAATGACCTGGCCCAACACGCTACCTTGCAGAACTTCTGCTCTAATTTCTTTTATGTCTGCATAGGAATATCCTTTTTTAATTTCAAAGTGTCTTTCATATACATAAGACTGTAAAATTTGCGAATATTGTTTTGGTCATAAATGTTTTTAGCTTATACCTAAGCCACTTTTAGCCTATTTCCTTTGAATAAGTGTTTTCCTTTATCCTAGGTTTTAGCAGAGTAATATTTTTCCACGCTGCTTGCTGGTTATTGTGCATAAGCAGTTTAACTTCTTTATGCTCGAAGTTTCGTAGCGGTATAGCCAGGCTGATTTTCTCTTAAAGACATAGTTTGAAACTTTTTCAATTCATTCGTTTATTAGATAATGTTAAAAAATTATCTTCTATAATGATCGTATCACTTATGCCTGCACTACACATCGGCAAATGCGTCTACGGACGCATCTGCAGATGTATCAGCACAAGCTGACCACACATCTGGACACATCTATCGTTCAGTCTGTGTTAATTCCCGAGAGACGCAATATCTGACGTCCCCACTGAAACCATTTGATCTGTACTAAAAAAACCGACAACAATCGGATATCATGCAGACACATCCGCGGACGTGATATATAAACATTATAAATGCTGAGAACCATAAATTTTGTATTAAAAGTATTAAGTTTTAGCCCATATTCATCACATGCTTAAGTTATCCTGTTTATAAGTCGTTGCAGTTCTTCTTCATTGGAGGCAATAAGTACCGTGTCGTCTGCATATCTGAGATTGTTGACATTAATTTCGTTAATTTTAATGCCTGTGTCTTCAACTAAGGCTTCTTTGAAAATAAATTCGAAGTAGATATTAAAAAGTAGAGGCTATAGAAAACATCCTCACTATTGCCTCACTCCACGTCGTATTTCCACTAATTCCGTCGTGTTGGAAAAAATCGAGAAATCTCCAGTCTTCGTTTGTCAGGAGAGTTTCTGGACACCCTATATTTCTCTTCTAAAAGGTATTTAATAACTCCTTTAATTGTTCTTTTTAATGGAATGCCTAATAGGGTGGAGTGAAACATGAAGAATTTTTTTTTATTTTTTATTCGAAATGTAATAGCGCGGAAAAGTTGCTTACTGTATAGAGGAGTACCATGTTTTTTTTATTTTTTTCTACCATTTCATCTTCAGGGTTCTACAGGGTGAAACAAAAAAAAATAATAAAATTTTGTTTAATGTAATAGCGTGGATCAGTTGCTTACTGCATAGAGGAGTACCATGTTTTTTTTTTATTTTTTTCCACTATTTCATCTTCATTGTTGTACAAAGTGAAACAAAAAAAATGTAATATGTAATGTAATACGTAATGTAATAGCGCGGAAGCCAAATATATTAATGACTATTAGGCTTTTTACCAACTTTTATAGTTTCAAAAAGTCTTTTATATTTAAAAAGACAAGAAAATACAAATCCCTTATTTTATAAAGACTTTTAATATAGAAAACAATAAAAATCTCTAATATAGAAAACAAACCGTTTACTTAATAAACAGGTTCTCTTAAAAAAAAGTTCAACCAAATATTATTATCTAGACTATTAAATGGAAATTAAACTGCTACTTGTCTTTAAATTCCTAAAAAATGTATGCACTGTATTGCGCCTTAGTGTTAAATCGAGGTAATATGGCTCTTGAATGAATCCTTGCTCGAACAAATCCATCTCTGGAGTCATAGTCAAGGACAGAATTGGAAGCTTCTGTTACAACCTTCACACATCTTTCTACTGCTTGAGTATGACAAGAAAATAACAAAAAATTAGCTGGAAAAATTTCTTCACCATTAATACATTTTCTAATATCCTCATCAGTTGTAGTAGATAAAAGGGGAGGAATTGTAACAGAGCAATTTTGCCAATCAATAAGTTCAGAATATTCACTAGCATTGAAATTTAAATCAGGAATTAAAAATTATCTTACATTCGTGTCCACAGTAGGTATTTTTGTGCACGTCTTCAACATTCTGCGTAAGGCAAGTTGTCTTATGGAAGGACGGTCATCAAAAAGCATTGCTAGGAGAAGGTTCTCCGGATGACAAAAATACGAATTTCTTTTGATAACAGGATCAATGACGGCTTTTAACTCGTTCCTCAGGTAGCGTGACAATTGAATCATTTTAAAGACGTGTCTTGCTCCTTCACTACACGATGGCTTAGTTTTAATATTAAATCACACTGGCGCATAAACTTTTACCACAAGTTCAGCCAAAGATCTTAAAACCAAAGACAGATTTTCACTTTTGACGTAAACACGCAATATATGATTTCCCTTTGTAACTCATCGTGCATGTGATAATTTACCCGGATTACGAGTTGCTTAATCTATCGAGCACTTTCCACTAGAAACCGAATGACAAATTTCGTATAAGTACTTTTGATCTCTGCTAAGGTCCCTTATAACTGCAGCATCTAATTGTGGTAGAGTGATATGAATAGAAACCAAATGGATTACTGGCAAATTTTCGCAAGACTCAAATGGTTTACCCATTTTGCCAGAGTATTTATGAGGGCCCAAGGTTTCTCCATCAAGAGATTGAAAGATATGCCGGAGGAACAATTCATTCATGTGTAACAGACAAATTGACCACTGCAGAGGACGTTTCAGTTCTGTCTCTAAAAACCGTAAAACCCCATTCTTCCTCCCAGTTTTCACTGCTGTACCGTCGCAGCCTACTACTAAAAGATTACCTGTGCCAATACCGGATTCTTCAAAAAAATTAGTATAGATGTGGCAATATGTCTTCCTGTACTTGACGTTGAAGTAATGTGATTTAGATATTTAAAACCTGGTTCTTCAAGTAACGAAATGTATTCTTCGGTTTTTATCTTGCAATGAAGTTTATCTCCAAACTTTTCTTGGTACAGAGTTTTATTCTTTCTGCCTGAACTTTTTTACTCTTAAATTATAAGTCTCATTACGTTTTTGTTTTGGATATCTGATGAGAGTTTGGTACTTACTCAGGATATCACGAATTAATCGAATAATACGATTGCTTGATACAGTGGGCTTTTTCCCAGATGGCTTCGATTTCACTGGTAACTAATTGAGAAATAACTAGAACACTAGGATCCTTGCCGGAATCCATACGTTTTAGTTCATTTCTAATAAGTAGATATCGCTTTATAATATCTTCTATAGTTGGCAAAACATTATAAGGTATATTCGCAGGTGCACCAAATATAGGACAATTAGTAGTACCCATAGTGTTTTTCACTGGCAAACTCATTACTACGTACCGATTAATTATTACAATAACGATCTCATCTCTACGGCTATCACAGTGGGACTAAACATTGAGCTAACTTCGTCTTACTTACTTTGTCGAACCGATCTAGCATCAGGCCAAAAAACGTTTTACAGGAAAAGATTATTTCACGGAAAGCCTTTACTAGTGGCGTAGCTTTATTTAATAAAAATTAACTGTAAGACGAATATTGAACATTATTTGATGAGATTTTTGATCTGTTTTATTTCCAAAAATATTGCTCAAAATATTTACGTGGGTGACAGATAGAGCTCTAATAACATTATTTTTAACTAAAATAATAGAAAATAATTAACATCGATAAAAGCAGCTTCTTTTATTTATTAAAAGTAAAAAATAAATTAAATCGATTTTTCTTGATTTTTTTCTTTTTTTGATGCGCGGTAGAGCCCTGAAGATATTTTTATTTTCTATTGAAATTTTAGCAGCAAGTATACTATAGGTAGGGTCAACTTATCGTATAGTAGGGCTCAAAATATCGATTTTTTCGCTCCACCCTAATGCCTAAGCGAACAATATGTTGAACTAACATTGATATAATTTTAAGTTCTTACACATATTATACCGTAGTCACTTGTAGATGTATAAATACAAATTATGAATTTATTCTTAGTGATGCTATTTATATAAAAAGTCCGGGGCTTCAATGGAATGAAAACATAATTCAGCAAAATATTTCTAAAATAATTAGTCTAGATGTTTTGTTAATAGCTAATCTTACATTATAGTTTATTTTTATGAACGAGAGAGTAATTAGCATAATTTTAACTGGTACCTCCGACCACTCCATGGGCGTGCTCAAGATTAATTGAAAAATTACTTTGAATAATTGTAAAAAATAAATGAATTATTTCAGTGTTATAAAGTGTTATGTGTATGTAAACAAAAGTGACCTCTTTTATCACACACTATAATAGAACTGACTGGCCTACATTAAAAAGGGTTTTAAAAAATTCACATTTTTTTTTAATTTTTAAAACTAACAGAAGAGAAAACGAATTTTTAAAACCGTGTAAGGTATGTTAAAAATATGGGTAGGTATGTTATAGATGAATAAAAATATTAATATAAAACTCACAGCTACTTGTTACAAATCCAAATCAGATTCAGAAGATGAACTTTCAGAACCAAGATTTCTAATAACTGGCTCGATCATTGTATCAGTAATATTGTCCAGCTTCCACATTTTTTCCTCTTCTTTAATAGTGTGATTTACTGCCTTTTCCCAGTTTTCAGGTTTTACATTATTTACGACCTTCAAAAACAACTGTTTAACATCATGAATTTTAAAAGTGGTATTTTTTCTTGAAACTTCACTCTTTATCTGTGCCCATACCAGTTCAATCGGGTTTAATTCACAATGATATGGTGGGGATCTAAGTACTGTCATTCCACGATTTTTGGCAATTTCATCAATTTCGTATTTTTTAAATTTTTCTTTATGAAGGGCACACAACGAATAAAGTTCCTTTCTTATAGATCCGGGATGGTACGTAATATTTTTTGAACTCAGCCAATTCTGCAAGTCTTTTTTTAACCACTTGGTTGTGGGCAGTCCTTCTATAAGTCTGGAGTGATAACTTGCATTATCCATTACTATTACACAGTTCTTAGGAAGAAGATCTATCATTTGTTCGAACCATTCTTGAAAGACATTAGTGTTCATGTCTTCATGGTAGTCACCGGTACGAGTTGATTCAAAAGTTAATAAACCACCTTCAACAAAACCGTCTGAACTGCCAATGTGTATACTATTATCAGCCTGCGTCCCTTTCCTGATGGTGGGTTTAAACCAGTAGATAAGTTATTTGCAAAAGCGTGCCTTTGACTTGTAACAGTTTCATCCTGCCAAAATTTATTTGGTGTATGACCCTCGTTAATCCATGTTTCATCAAGATAAAATATTTTTCTTTTTGGTTTCTCATTTCCTTTATGGTTCTTAGAAAATGTCTTCTCCATATGACAATTTCGCTTCTTTCTAATAAAATAGACTTTCTGGGATTCTTTTTCCAGCGGAAGCCTATTTCTTTTAAAAGTTTCCATAACGTACTTCGACTCATTTCTGGGTAATCCTTATCATCTCGAACTGAGACAAGAACTTTATCCAATGTTGGAAATTCTTGTCTAAAGAAGAATTCATGCACGTTCCGTCGAAGTCCTTCTTTAAAATGATATTCTATTTGAAATTTTGGTTTCCCTGGAGCATTACGTGGCATTTGAAAACTACCACATTTCTCTTCTTTAATAACTCTGTAAATCGTAGATTTCCCAACACCAAGTGTACTGCTAACTAACTCAACGGTCTCATCAACACTTTCACATAAACGTTTGTCTGTAAATGATTTAAAATAATTGAATATTAATGTTTTTTCATTAACTGTTAAAGGACCAATTTTTCGGCGTTTACACGACACTCTCAAATTTTCCATAACACTAGTATACACAATAAACTGCACCTTGCAACTGAAGTACCTACTTTTAGTGAACTGTTAAGAATTTTGAATATGCCACTTGGACCTTCCTACAAAATGGAAAAACCCACCATCACATTTTCTGTGGAATAAGTTTAGAAGGTAATTATCTAGTCAATTACTGTCGTAGATTCCTGGAATTAAAGAATTAAATGTTTGATTGTTGAAACCTTTACTTCGTGGAATGCACTCATTTCAGATAAAATAAAACGTTTTATTTTATCTAAAGAATTAAACTTTATTTTGCAAATAGGTAGGTACTTATTAAACTTTGATTGGTTATATATAACCAATAAAATAAACATCTTACATTTCTTGCAAATTCATTAGTACCTGTTAACCTCCATCACTCCGACACTGGCAACCTTATTTAGGGATTAGTAACCCTCACAACTATTGTATTCTATTCTGCTCCAACCTTTATACCTGGTGGTCATACTCAATTTAAAATTGTTTTCCTATATACTTCTGTAAACTTGTTGACAAATATCTGTTTTTCATTGAGTCACCCGTATCAACAGTTTAGGGATTTGCATACAAATAATTTATTGTTTTAAAGGAACATAATTTATTGTTTTATTACTCTCTCATACATAAAAATACACTATAAATGGAAGAACTAACTATTCTTATATAAACATATATAAACAATCATGTTAAAGTCTTTTAAAATTTACACTTTGTCATTAGTCAATACTCAAACCGTTCCTGTATCTGTTCCATGTCTTCTGTCTTTTCTTCAAGAGCGATACACGTTGTACCAGACCAAAGGCATATCGCCTTGTCTAATAAAACTTTATGGTAGCGCGGAGATACAGGGCCTAGTTAAGATGTATAGTGTAGGTATCATCACATGTCATGCTTTACATTAATGTAATGTCTTTGGGCGGAATGCGAGGCGGATGTCTTGGGGTTTATGCGACCTCGGAGGACCTGGCCCTAGCCTATTCCTTCATTTAACCAACTACCACTTTATTTTCTTATATACAGCGGCATAATTTATTTACTGCGAAGCAAATATGGATTTTCATAAGTCGGGAGGAGAGATTTATAGCGGTTTTAAGTGGCAATAAGAATTCGTGACAACGTGGGGTTGTATATGCAATATAATGGAATTAGGAAGTAGGATAAGTTTAAAAAAATTAGTAGATATAGTCTAAAATTGTTTCTAGACTTATTCTTCTTCTTCTTCAGATGCAAATCCACTAATGCATGTTAGCGATCACATTTTCCATTAATTCTCTATTTCTTGCAATATGTATCAGAGATTGTATGTCGTTAATCCCTGTCCATTGCCTTATGTTTCGGAGCCAGGACATTTTCTTGCGTCCCATTCCTCTCTTGCCTTCAATTTTACCCTCGATTATAAGTTGGAGGAACTGGTATTTTTTCGTATCATTTTGCATGATGTGACCTAGATACGCCATTTTCCTTTTCTTGATGGTTTCGAAAAGTTGGCGTTCTTCTTTTATTCTTCTAAGGACATCTATATTTGTGATTTTCGCTGTCCATGGTATTTTTAGGATACGGCGATAAAGCCACATTTCGAAAGCTTCTAATCTGTTTATATCCCTCGTTTTGAGTGTCCAGCCCTCTACGCCATATAGCAGCACTGACCATACGTAGCACTTAGTAAACCTTGGTCTCAGTTGAAGATCAAACTCTGAACAAGTCAGTACTTTCTTGAATTTTACGAAAGGTTGTCGAGCTTGCTCAATGCGACATTTTACTTTCCTGTCCGATGCCCAGTCTTCAAAAAGCCACGATCCCAGGTATTTAAATTTACTCACTCTAGACTTATTAATACATCAAATAAACCAAAATGATTAGGGCTCCTTTAGGAAAATTATTTTTACATACTTTAGATTTTCGCTCTAATACTGTTTTCTTGTGGCACGTCTATTGTATTTCGTTAGGGACTTGATCTGAAACTAGATTTTGGTTAGAAATCTACAATTTGACTTAGCTTTTGATGGTATCGCATCTAGTCCCTAGAATGAGATTATTTCTTATAATTTCCCGCTATTTGATTTACTACTCTTTATTCAGATACGTATATATCTGGGTACTTTCTGCCAAATTCATAATATAGCTGTAGTAGATAGCCGATTTGTCTTTAAAAGCCTCAGTCTATCGAACAATGGGCATACTTAATGCGGGACAGTAGGACAGTCAACCATAGCTTTTCCTAAAGTATCGTATACTCTAGGTCTACTCAAACAAGGACGTTTGAGTAGGTTAGAATGAAAAATACAACACTTCTTTATCGAGGTCCTCAGTAGATCTGATTCGTTTAGTGTACCAGATGCCTCAGACAAGTACGTCTTCTTTCAAGTTTCAAGCTCCGAAATCGCACATCGCTACTAGCTGAAGGCCACATAGTAAGCAAGCTACTACCGTGAGGATAGCCATGGAAGAACCAAATAGCTGAGAAGAAGACAATGCATCGTGAAACATGTTAATCTTATTAACACCAGGGCATTAAACAACACCACACTGCTGGAAGAAACGAGGAGAGAATTTCTTCAAATATTTCTAAGGATATTCAAGAGAAAAACGCCCACCATTCCATCCATCAGAATGGTGCTCTGCCTGACTGCTCAGCCCTGAGCTGAGATTCCCTGTTCATTCTCTCCCCACACCAATCTCAAAAAGCTACAGGAACTAAAAAGTCATAGTAAAGGTATACATATATTTATTAAATAATAATAAACAAAATTCATATTATTATGAATGTGAAACAAAAATCAATTTTTAAACTGAGACCCAAATATTCTACCGGTTGCCGGTATAAAATAATTAAAGTATAAAAAAGTACTTAGCTTTAAATCGTTCTGAAGGAGTAGTTCAGTAGGTACTCCAGGATAGGTACCGATCTTTGTGGAAGTTAGCCGCTGTCAGTGGTTTTTGGTTGAGTTAAGGGGGGTTGTTGGTCTAGATTATAGCAATCATTTTTGTCCCCAGGCTGGTAAATGAGTTTTAAATTATATGCTGATGCATCAGTGGATTTAAGGTAATATGGGTGGTTGTTGATTGTTTCCCCAAGGTAGTGTAGTTAGCTTTTGTTTGCTTTCCAAGGTAGTGTGGTTGACTATTGCTTGGATGTGGATATGATTAATAAGAGCGAATAAAAATTTGTATCGGCTTATATAGAATGGAGCGGCTACTAAAAATATTTATAATTTAGTGAGGTCGCTTTGGAATAATATAGTACGGGGGACAACCAAGCGAAACTTGATGTCACGTTCAATTGGTTAATTGAAACGTTACAATCGATCGACGATGGAGTCTGCCAAGGATGGAAATTACGTTACCAGCACTTTACTCAGAAGTTTGTATAGTGTTGTGCTACGTATAAACTTCTTTCCACCCTTAGAGTCTTCTAACGGAGGGATGATTTCATCAAGTGTCTCAGTTCACTGAATAATGAGCAAACGTAATGCGCATCGTTCCCTTTTTCAATTTCTTGACTAAGCTTTGTCACCTTGTAATGGAAGCGTAAAATATTTTCGTTCATGGACATAATCCATTTCATGCATTGCCTCGGTCATCCCGCTTGAGTAAGAGCCGAATAAGGTTCCACCGCAGAACCATCAGCGAGTGAAGCTCTCGCCTATGGTTTTTTGTTGTTAGGCTCTAGAAGTTTGTATGGCAGGGGCCTGCCTTCTCAATACCCTTCCACAGACGTCCTACATGCTTTCACGTTCAGCGCCGTCTTTAGACGTACCATGGCGATCCTTAGACATCGACCCTAAATAAATTATTATTCACCACTTTCATGAGTATACATTTTATATCTACTACCAATTTTTGTTCCACGCAAGTATCCTTGCTACCTTGCGGATATCAGTGCTACGGGGATCAAACTTTCCACAGGTTGCATACCTTCCCATTATTATTCATAGTGTCATTCTTTTGAAAAGAAGTTTTTCAAATAGCTTATATGTTACGGAAGATAGTCCAATTGGTCAGAAATTAATATATTATTTCATTTAAGGGTTCTTCTAATTTAGAAATTATTATTACTTTAGCTACTTTTCATAACCTTAGCAAATACATTGATCTGAAGGCATCAGTAATCAGATCTGTAAGTTTTAAAGTAGTCTTTATTGCCACCTGAGATTCTGTGGCTGCCTTTTGTTCATCTTCAAATGTTATTTTTATTTTACTTAGGTAGTAGATTCAGCTGCCTTTATCAAGACTTGCTGACTCAACAAACAATCGTCATAGCTAAACAAGGTCAAGTGAGAGGAAGTACACAATTTTAGAAGTCTAACTTCTCCGTGATGACATGGCGCCCAATCAGTTTTCGAACCGACACACGAATGCTGATACACAGAAGTCAAACACTGGTAAATCCACTGTATTCTGGATCCAAGCCAGTCTTCTTCAAAGTCCTGGAAGCTAATCGAAGTCTCCGGAGTAGCATGCAGTTCTGGTACTTGAATCCCACATAGGAAGCAAGCTACTACTGTTAGGATATAGCCAGGGGAGAACCGAATAGAGAAGAAGACAAACCCACCAAGGGAGCTGGTGAATCAATCGAGGATAAAACCTATCAAGTATGTAGATAACATTAACACTACCTTCCTCTGGAGTTTGTTCAGTGTGGTGCTGTGTATCCGAATATTCTTTTTTGGACTTATATTATGACTATTTTTTATATTTTCTCTAACCGTATGATAATTTCTACTTTAAATTGTATTTATGTATTTTTCTAAATAAACTTTTTCCCACCCTCAGAGTCTTTCAACGGAGAAAGAATGTCATCAAGTACCACAGTCTACCGACCAATAAGCTTACTTAATGCGCATCGCTCCCCTTGTCCAATTTCTTGACCGAGCTTTGCCACCTTGTAATAGAAGCTCAAAATATTTTCGTTCATGGACACAATCCATTTCATGCTCTGCCTCGGTCGTCCCGCTTGAGTAATCCATTCTCCATTGTCTCCTGATTTGTATTTCTAAATCTCTGTACTTCGCTATCTTTTCGTTGGATTTAACACGTAAATTATTGGTGTTCGGTATCGCCACATCAATAAATGTTGTTTGCCTAGTAAGTCTATTAACTGGTATAAGATCCGGTCTATTATGCGCCATTGGTTGGTCTGTAAGCATACTGCGGTCCTAGTATAGCTTGCAGTTGTCATTTTCAAGCATTCTGTCAGGGACGTATTGATAATAAGCAAGATGTTCGGTTTGGAGAAGTCTCAGTTTGTCAGCTAATGTTCTTGGTGGATAATCTTTCCTACTGAGTCATGGCGTTCTTTATAATCAGTACCGACAAATGCCTGGCAGCCACAGATAAGATGTTGGATGGTTTCTTGAGCTTGGCATCCATATAGGCATTTGTAATTTTGGACTTTTAACAATATATTTCAGGTAATTTTTAGTTGGAATAACCTGATCCTGAATGGCAAGTAGGAAACCCTCAGTCTCGGGAAACATATTTCCTGATGTCAAATTTTTACTATTAATTATCTTACTCTACTATTAGTTGTCTTACTCTTCGTACGAAATCGGAAGTTAGTTCGGTTTTCAATAGTTTATGGTCAATTTTTCGCGCTTCAATCCAAAAAGTAGTCCAATCGGTCACAAATGTTTATATAATTTTATTTGAAAGGTTCTTCTGAAGAAATCATTAATACTTTAGCTACTTTTCATAACTTAAGCAAATACATTGATCTGAAGGCACCAATAATCAGATCTGAAGTTTTAAAATAGCCAAAAATGCGCAGCCGAACCTCATTATAATTATCGTTAACAACTGTTTTAATTATTTGCTAAGGTTTGTTCCTTTCTGTTTCTAAAAAATAGAACTTCAAATAGTAATTTCTATTTAAATGAAAATAAGCTGAAATTAAAGGTTAAAGTACGTTTATTGACGTTTTAATTTCCACTTTGGAAATGGTTCTTAAAATACATATACATACTACATTTTGAGAACGATTTCCGAAGTGGAAATTAAAACGCCTTTAATTGTGGCTCATTCTCATTTAATTAGAAATTACTTTAAACTGCCACAAGAAAATATGTAGCTTCAGAATAATATTAAGCAACCGTTATGGGCCCAGCGTTATTCAAAATTTTTTGAGATAAGAAATTCTTTACAAGAAACTGGCACATTGTCAAAATTCAATTAACAACGTACTTTCATTTTTCAATCATTCTTTCATTTTTTCATTTTTTCATTTAATTTCAATCATCAATTCTTATGGCATTTCATCAAATGCCACAAGAAAATAGCTTTAGAACAATATTTCAAATAGTAAATTTTAAAGATGGAATTTTTTTCTTAATTCTCTAACAAAAGAATCTGATAAACATTTATTGTATCATTTTTTTTGATCTCCTCATTTACATAATTCTCGTCACGTCCTAACGGTTCTTTGTTAAATACAGCCTTCCTAAAAATAAAAAATCTTATACTCGTAATGGTTATTGACACTGATAAAATTAACCTCTTCCACTTTGAAGCAGCGTCGACGGGCCTCGTATTTCCACCATCATTCAATTACCTCATCTATCAACATCTCGGCGGAGAGAAAAGTCTTCGAATTCAAAGTTTAAAACTCGCAACTCTCCGTCGCTACCACCGTCAGATATGTCAGAAACGTCTCGCAATTTAACAGCAGTCGTATAAGCCAACTAACTATCTAACTCAAATGGAGCATTTATTAAAAATCGGAAGTAAAAACTTTCTAACCGAAGTATTGAGTTATCTAAGACAATAATAAAGATTTACCAAATAGAGGTTCACGAAAAATATTATACATGTAATACTCATACTATTAGCATAGCATTATATTAATATAGAAATGTACATGCTACTATCTTCGATTAAGGTATACACTATGCAAATATTAATTCTGATATGAATAGCAAAGGTTATAAAGTAATCCTAATAAAAAAACATTATTATCAATAAAATTTTGCTTGAATTTGTATCCGTCTAGGTTCCTTAACAAAAGCAGTTCCCGATTTGGCTTAATAATGTATTATGTTTCAAATTAGATATACACACTATAAGTGGCAACACTGCGAGCCGTCGACTTTCCACGAACCTCCATTGCCCCGTCGCTAATAATTTGTCATTATACAATGGTTGTTTAAAGCAATAAGAGCGTAGATGTTTAATTTATTTTTGTAAACAACAAATATGTTATAAGCTGCAGAAAAGGTTCAAATAATAAAATGGTTTTATGGTGGTAATTCTGAACAACAGTGTTTAGATTTATTTTCTGTATTTTTTGGGGGGCGACCAATTCCTTGCGTACAGTCAGTTCATTCTTCTATTTCTTCAGCCTTAAGTAGTCCAACTTTGGACATACGCCCCCCCCCAAATCAATCCAGTGTTTTCTATTTTGCCCCACTTACTTCTAGTGGTGTTCTCCGATCTTCTTAATGTCATCAGCACATCTCATTTGTTGTCTCCTTCTACATCTCTTTCCTAACCATGGTCTCCATTGTATTTCGTGGTTTCATCTTTTATTCTTTAGTCGGATCTTAATGTGTCCTGCAAAGTTCCATTTTAATTTAGCAGCATGTTCTCCTGCGTCTTTTACTTTGGTTTTGCTTCTAATTCATTTGTTGGCTTTTTTGTCTATAAGTTTCACCCCGAGCATTGATTTTTCCATCGCTATTTGTGCTTTTATTATTTTATCCATATTAGACTTGGCAGTTGTCCTTCTTCTTCTTCTTCTTCAAGTGCCCTGTCCGTTGCGAACGTTGGCTATTAACATGGCAATTTTGATCTTGTTTGCGGCGCTTCTGAATAGTTCGACCGATGTGAGCCCGAACCACGAGTGTCTTCTCCTGCCTGGCCCCCGCTTACTGTCTATTTTTCCCTGGACAATCAATTGTAGCAGACGGTACTTATCGTGTCTCAATATGTGGCCTAGATATTCAAGCTTTCTTTGTTTAATTGTATTCACGATTTCTTTCTCCTTTCCGATTCTTTGGAGTACCTCTATGTTGGTGACATGTTCGGTCCAGGATATACGAAGAATGCGTCAGTACACCCACATTTCGAATGCTTCTAATTTTCTCGTTAGCGTCTCCGTCAGCGTCCAGGCCTCCACGCCATACAGCAAGATCGGAAACATGTAGCATTTAACTAGACGTAGTTTTAGGGGAAGAAACAAATCCTTGCATATGAGGAGCTTTTTCATATTGCTAAATGCTGCTCTAGCTCGTTCTATTCTTGCCTTAATTTCTATTGTCTGTTCCCATTTTGCATTTACGTTGGTGCCAAGATACACATAATATTCTACATGATCAATTAGTATGTTCTTCTTCTTCTTCTTCTTCTTCGTCTAGCCATTCACGTCCACATCTGAACATAAGCCTCTTCAAGTCTTCCTTTCCATAGTTAATTAAATGGAAATTAGTATGTTACTATATGTTACAATTAGTATGTTACTTATCCGTAATTGTCGAGCAGGTTGTTGCTTTTTGATTATCAGCATCCACTTTGTCTTCTTGAAGTTGAGGCTCAGGCCGTATTCCTCACTAACTGAATAAAGTCTTTCCATTACTTGTTGTAATTCGTCTATGGTACTGGCAAGGATTACCGTGTCGTCGGCATATCTTATATTGTTCGTTAACTCGCCGTTTATTTTTATGCCCTTATTTGCATTTTCCATACATTTGTTAAATATTTCCTCGGAATACATATTTGATAGGAGTGGGGATAATATACACCCCTGACGGACACCTCTTTTGATCTGCACGCTTTCAGTGAGTTCGTTGCCAATTTTTGCTCTTGCTGTTTGACCCCAGTATAGGTTTGCCACAATTCGAATGTCCTTGTCGTCAATACCTATCTTTCGCAGAATACCTATCAATTGTCATGATTGACATTGTCAAATGCTTTTCTAAATCTACAAAGCACAAATACACGTCCTTATCAACGTATGTACACCGCTGTAGAGCGAAAATTGCTTCTCTAGTTCCAAGTGCTTTCCGAAAACCAAACTGCGATCTATCAATATTTGACTCACATTTATCATATATTCTTCTATGAATGATCTTAGTAAACGCTTTAGTGATACGATTGATCAAGCTTATAAGCCGGTAGTCATCACATCACAAATCTGGGCATTTGGTTTCTTCGGGATTGTAATAAATGTTGACTGTAGCCAGTTCTCCGGGATTTTACCGCTATTATATATGTTGTTAAAAAGTACAACTAGATTATCAAGGAACTGTTTGTCTGATTTAAATAGGATCTTTAATATTTCGCAGGGTACATTGTCCGGACCTGCTGACTTATTGTTTTTTAGTGCTGCAATGGCATCTTCTATCTCCGATTTAAGGATTGAAGATCATGTTTCTCCTTCGCCATATAGGTGATCATCAGTCCTGTCAGATGCAAATAATTTTTCTATGTATGATTTCCATACAGTTGTCCACATCTATGAACCATACGTATAGAGAAGATACACTGATCGTAAATTCTGGTTTTCACACATTGTTCCATTTTAGTGCTTTTCAAGATCCAACTCAGTTTTCCAAATCCTCTCCATACTATTTATTCACTAATGAATCTTCTGTCCCGTTAGTAGGCAGATATAATTCTTCCGAGGTATTGGGCGTGGGAAATCCATCACAGAAATATTTGTTAACATAACTGAACGTCCTCAAAAAGTTAACGCTTGGAGTATACCTCGAATTGTTACAAATTTCTTCCCGCTATTATTAATCTTGCTGATGTAAATCTTTGGATTTTCAGAACAATTGGTTTTATCAACACGGCTGTTTAGTTTACAACGCTCGAATTATTAGGTAGTATTTAAACAATACTTTCCCGAATTGAGTTATCAATGGAACAGGCGATATTAAATGGCCTGCGCAGTCTCCAGATCTTACACTCATGGACTTCTTTTTTTGGGGACATTTTAAAAGCATTGTCTACGATCATTTTGAGGCTAGAACCCAAAATTTGGATAAATTGAAAAATCAAATAAGAGAAGTTTCCAATTCTGTTACAGCAAAAACTCTTTCATTTGCCCTCAGAAGTTTTTATGACAGATTGGGATACTGTTCAGTCATAGAAAGTTAAATATTTGAATCATTTTTGTAAGGTAAAAAAAATTATTTCTTATTTTATATGAATTATTTTTTATTTTCAATAACAGTATCTATCTATCTAAATAGCCTTCTTCGGTCCATCTTTGAACATAAGCCTCCCCAACCCTTTTCCATTCTTCTCTGTCTGTCGTTACAGTCATCTACCTAGATCACACGCTTCTTGATGTCATCTGCTCATCTCATTTGGGCCTTCCTCTGCTTCGTTCCACGGTCTCCAGCTTATAATAATTTTGTTCCATCGGTCTTCTTTTTGTTTTATATTCTGGCCGGCAAATCTCCATTTCAATTTTTCAACTTCTTGTCTAACATCCTTCACTTTTGTTTTCTCTCTTATTCACTCGTTTCTCTTTTTATCCATTAGTCTTATGTGCAACATCAGTCTTATGCGAACAGGGAATTAGCATTGATTGTATCTTCTTTAAGTACCACTTTCTCAGGTTGCGCAGCTATGACATTCTACGCCATCCTATGCTTCTCCTTTCTTGATTCTTTCCCTGCATAATCAGTTGGAGCAAGGTGTATTTCTCTCTACATGTATTATGTCCGAGATATTCTAATTTTCTTGTTTTTTTATACATTTTATACATCATTCTTTCGCAGAAATCCATTTTACGATCTCGATCGCATTCTGTTAGCTCTCGCACAAACGTCAATTTATGTGGATAAAGTTTTTCTTTTGGAGACACCTTAGGACAGTTGTATGACTCACATTTTTTTTGACGTGAAATTTGATGTGAACTTGATGTTGGATTCTCTGCGACATTTAACAAAATATCTACTTTCACCTCATCTCAATAAAGTTCGGTTTTCTTTTTAATGGTTTGACATGTCCAAGTTCTTTGAATTGTACATAAATTTTAGATTAAATAAGTTTGTTCCTCAACTTGACTTCTACAATTCTCCCCGTAAACGATCATCAATAAAATCTCAATTTAGTGGATATCAGTTAAATATTGCTTTTTTATTTCTGCAAGAAATTAGCGTTTAATTGGGTATTTATTATTTTAATGTAAAATGTCAACACACCACAACTTCATTAATAACAATAAAAAATGTTAACACGGTTACTAAAGAGAAATTTTCTCCAATATACTGACACTTAGAGTAAAAGTGCATTGACTGTATTTAGCTAATGTAAAATAATACCATAACACGTGATAAATTATTAATTTCAAAATTTCACCTTGTATTATTCATTATATATAGATTATCCATATACATGATATAGTTCGTTGAAATCAGGTTGTTAAGTTTATTCTCTTAAAAATAAAAATATACAGGGTGTTTCATTAAAAATAAGGATTATGAACTATGCCAGACTTGCGTGGATCACCCTGTACATTTAAATTTATGTTTAAAAAGCGCGTAGTTAAATTTAAAAGGTAACGTGTCCCAGAGTTTTTTTTATTATTTTCTATAATAAGGACACAAACAATTTTATTCCATTAGTGGTTGTCACACTGTATAGAATTTTCACATTCGTAAGAGCTGTGAGTCAATGAAAATTGTAGAAAGCACAGATTTGGGCAATTTCCTGAATTAATTTCAAACGTAAGAAATCTCTGGATTTCTATACATCTGAACCATACCGATGCCAATCGTTCTCAATATTAAAAAAAAAGATTACATAAAACAAAATTGTTTGATGTAAAACCATAAAATGAAATATTTGTAGATTCAAATTATATGAAAAATTAATAAAAATATTCTCTAGAAATATGGAACTGTATTTGAATAATAGAAAAAACTAAAAATCTGCCACGAAATCTATAAATATCTAACTTTGTTTCAGAAAAAAAAAAACTTTAAAATACATTTCCAACTTCTCACTGGTCTATATATTTAATATCCTTCCGACAAAAAAGAAAGTCGTTATTGATAAAGTTATGCAGGCCATTTTTTCGCCTAGACTTCGCTAGGCTACGGCGTCGTCGGACTTTTCTCATAACAAAAAGACAGAAGGAAGTTCTTTTGAAAGTTTCACGACGGCGGCAGGGTTAGTGTTAGCGAAGTAATAATGAAGTCTCGGTATTCTTTTTTGTTTTGTTTCATCCAATATACCAAAAAGTACAAAGTACAATAATTTTTTCGTCTTAAAATATTTCTCGATTTTATAAAGTTACTTAAAACTAAAGTTTATTACAATAGAGTATGAAATCTCTATTTTACCTAACAGTGGACAGGAAGCATAACCATTTTTCAATTTACATAGAGCTTTTTTTTGAGTGCGAAAATCTTCATAGACACTTGGAACGAAGCGAATAGGATACCTTAACAATGGTATGACACCTGATATAGTAAACCTGAGTGTCATTAAGCTCCGCCCGCGAAAAAGACTTACACTCTTAAAAACCACCACTCATTATTTCTAAGAATGCCTGGTATTGACTTATCGGTGTTACATCGGACACACTGCCTTTTGTGCCTTTTTTTGCAAGTTCCTTATAGTGAAAACTAACAAACTTTTAAGGGGTATGGATGAAATCATGGATACTGACCTATTAACATTACAGGTTTATGTCAAAATTAACATCTTTAGAGCACCAGTAGCCCTTATCACAAATTTTTCAAAAATAAAATCAATTCTACTCTATCGATTCGTAAAATGGCATAAGGGAGAAAATTGTCGCAGCATATGCGATTTTCCTTATAAAAGAAAATTCAATTTCCACGTAGATTTTCATAGAAAACTATGAGCAGATTTCCTTGAAGACACATCGATTTCCTTAAAATTTTAACAGTAGCTAAGGAATACCTTAACAAACAAAATTTAGCCTATGCCGATGTGTGCTTTTTTTGGATGGTGAATACTAACGTCGACTTCCCGGTAGTGATAATGTTTTGAAAAATAACTTCACAAATGAATAGAGGGACACATTTTAAGCAAAAAAGTTTTATAGATTGTTTTAAATGCACAGTTTTTGACTTATTTGGGATTAAATTTCGTACAAACACGTCTTCAATCGGTTTTTATGAATAACTCAAATAATCTTTCATCTTATCAAAAAAAAAAAGAGAATAAAATGAAGCTCATGAAAAAAAATCGAAGAGATTTGCTTAATTTGTTTATTTAATTTTGTTGTTGTGGATGCAATAGAAACCGTGATATAAAGATTTTATTGATTTTATCAGTGGCACATTTGATGTAAGAACGAAGAAAGTCTGAGTCTTTGGGTTAAGATTAAAGCTTTTGGATACTATTATTGATCTGATTTTTACTGTAACCAATTTGGATAAAGACTTCTTTTAAAGAAGATATATCAGTGAATTTACTTACATCATCACAAAGGCGTATTAATCTGGACATAAGGATATTAATGACTGAATTAATTTATGAAGAATGTTAATGAGAATTGGTGTCTAAGTAGCAGTTACATGCACTGGATAAACTTGGATTCCCCAAAGGGATAAAGGTCGCCTTAAAACTGAGATAAAATTTGACTCCCAATGGTATGACCGATACTTCTAACGGGAAGTTAATCAGATGAGATAACACATAAATAAATATGCGAAGAAAATTAAAGATCCAAAACAAATTTAACTCTAAAACACAAAACACATATTGAGCATCCTTACATATTGATGCACACCGGAAAGTAAAGTAGAATTGGAAATGTGTGCCTTCCAACACACAAAATACCGTTTCCAAATATGACTGAAAATTCTAGGGTGATCTTAACGGGATATTTTTCGGTAAATTCTTTGAAAGCATTTTAGCGTAACTATAACGTAAACAACGATTTCCATATGCACACAAAAATCGGCAAAAAATGCACAAAAGAGGTACAGAACACCAGGAAACAACGCAATAAAGGTATAGTTGTAGACATTAAAGGCCAGATATTGACTATTATTGAAGATCAATTGCGAAGATGGATATATGCAAAACTTATTTGAGGATGCAGCACAAAGTCCGACTGAAATAAACAATCCCTACAGCCCAGAAATAACAAACGAAGAAGTAACTATCATCAATAAGCGAATTAAGATGAGAAATAACCAGGACCTGATGAGGTGCATGGTGGAATTTTCCTTAGCTATTTAACAGCATCTACGAGACTGGTTACTTACCAAAAGACTGGCTACTATGAATATTCATTCCACTTTCTAAAAAAGCTAGCAATAGAAAATGTGAGGTAGATGGATTAATTAGTTCGATGAGCCATGTACTTAAAGTACTCCTTACACTATCATTCATTCAGAAGTTTAATTTTGATTTAGAGCAGGACTCGAAACGAGGGAAACTTTTTTAGGTTTGCAAGTTCTAATACAGAGAGCTAGAGATATCAACTGCGATGAGTATGCAGGATTCATTGAATTCAAGAAGACATTTGATAAAGTCCTACATGGGAAACTAATTGATATCCTAAAAACATCAGGACTAGATGTTAAGAATACAAGACTGATTTTAAACTTATATTTCCAACAAAAATCAACAGTGCGATTAGAAAATGAACCTTCCGAAATCTTCACAATCGAAAAAGGAAAGACAGGTTTGAATATTGTCACCAGCAATAGTTAACATATAATCTGAAAACATCTAGAGAGGCCTTGGACGAATCAGAAGATGGGCTGCAGTAAAAAGCCAACTTATAAACAATATTAGATATGCAGACGATACAGTCTTGCTGGCAGATGGGCTTTTAAAAATGATGGAAAAGCTATAGAAATATGCTACAAATACGGCCTAAAACTAAATTGCAAGAAGAAAAGAATAATGATCATTAGTACGAACACCAACATAAACGCCTAAATTACAATAGGCGATACACCGTTAGAAAGAGTGGAAAAAATGTGCTATTGGGCTGCACTATTAAGGATACTTGGAATCACAGCTTCGAAATAAAAACTCGTATCTATCTAAAACATATCTATTCTCTAGACTAAAAAAAGAAAAATGAATTGTTGACACCGTAAAGAACAGAAAATTGGCTTACTTCGGCCTCATCATGCTTAGATTCTAATAATAAACACCGACTTCTACAGTTGATTCTATAAGCTAATATCGAGAGTAAGAGAGGCCCTGGACGTACACGTACATCCTCGCTGGCCAATCTTAGGAACTGGACTGGTCTAACGTCAAAAGATCTATTTCGAACTGCTGTAAATAGAATAAGATGGGTCACTGTGGTCGCCACCATCTCAAAAAGATAGGCACATTTAGAAGAAGGTACCGGCAGGGAGAGGATAGATAAACGTTAGATATCTATATACTTAAAAGATGTCTCGTTTAAAATAAAAATCGGCCTGTTTCAGCATTTTCACAAAATTAAATGAATATTGCCAAATATCAGGGCAGATCCATTTGAGAATCTAGCCCTGTATATATAAATCAAATAGTGTTATCTAATATCTTTTCTGCCCTTTTACAAAATAATTCCAATTACAAAAACGAAATATATACTCAATCTCCGCCACTCTTTATCCAAATGATTTACTATATATGCGTAATTTATCGTTTTTGATTAAGCTTAGCTCTGGCAAATTTATTACCTATAACATATATATAAACAGTTTGAAATATGACTTTAAAAGCCGGCATGTAAACGCAAAATCAGTTTTGAACAAAGTTTGTGCGAGTGGAAAAACTTTTCGAGTTGCGTGGCAAAAAACTTGGCTTTCATATCATCACTCTTTATTACTAATCTTTGAAAATTAATGGCGAAAGTTTCCGGAGATTTCGTCAATAAAACGAAACACAGAATGTTTGGGCAATAGAGAATAGAAGAAAGATAGGTTTTGTTAACGTCAAGTAACAGTTTGTCTCTATTAAGATAAAAGTCAGCATTTGTAAGGAATGATTTTGATTTAGCTTTCTCAGCATTAATTACTAAAAACGTAAATTTTAACAAAATGTATTTTTATGCTAGTATAAAGGATACAGTATAAAATACATACGATTTGTAAATTAAGAGATATTAAGGTCGCCAAAACATAGCTAAGAGAGCATTTGAATATTTTAATAATATTTTAAAAATAATAATCTGATATTTCTTTCGTTGTAATTGAAATCATCTTAATATTTGAATTATACATATACAGCAAACTCGGCGTGCTTGGGTCAAGCCTGAATACAAGGAATTCCTCGAAAGTCTTAAGGAGGAAGAGCGACGCAGGAATCGTTCTCCGAGTCCCGTAGCTAGACCTTTCAACACCGAGACTTTCGCGAACTATGTCTCTTCGGAAGGAGAAACCTCGCCGGTGAGAACATCAGCTTAGGGTGAATCGGACACCCTCTCGTCCCCAAGGTTCAATAACGCGGGTCAGCGCGGTGACTACACACTGTCCGCTAATGTGCAGAACTCCGAAGTTGATGAGCTTGTTCCGTTGAGCGACTGTAAGATGATTGCCTCTTACATGAAATATTATATGAATAGCAACAACGGATTGTGGGAAACAGAACAGCAGATATATATGTATATTCAATACACGAGTGCTGAGGGACATCTTGAGGGCGTCAGGTCTATTTTAAATGAGGATATTACCGCAGAGTTTGTTACTGTGAGTGCCGGGAAGCGGAAACAGCAGCAAAAACAACAATCGAATGAATCGGAAGCTTCTAACGCCCCAGCTATCGAAAAGAGACGACATGAAAATACTCAACAATACCGATTGACCCAAACTCGATGCCATACTGATAGATCTGCTCTGGCTAGAGCAATCATAGATGACAAGTCTCTCTTTCGCAATGATGTACACCCCGACATCAGAGTTGTTAAACGGGAATATCTATCTTTCTCAAAAAAAGAGCGTTGATCGTCGGATATATCTTGGTCTGCTAGTCTGCCGGTATCCTTAGCCGTACAGCGTGATCTCAAGCTATTTTAATTCCATTTTTAATACACATATAGTTCATTTCTTAAATTGGACTTTACGTTGGAGAATGATGTACAAAAAGAAATATGAAGAATAATCAGAGGACAAAAACAAAGAAATAAACGAACGAACAGAACTAATAGAATGAAGCATTAAGGAAATTTAAGAATAAAAAATCATTAGGAGAGAACAGAATACCGAACGAACTTCTAAAGTACAGAGAACCAGATCTGACCAAACAACTATTAAAACTAATCCAAAAAATAACAGAACAAAACAGAATTCCTTAAGACAACAACCTCCATTTCTCAACAACCAAAGTGATTAAAAACAAATAAACTGAATAAAATTATTAACACTAACAAAAGAACAAAAAGGTTTTAGGTCGGGAAGATCATGCACCAACGTTATATTTATAATAAGGCAAGTGAAAGAGAAATCATTAGAATACAAAAAACCGGCATATCTATATTTCGTGGACCTAAGGAAGGCATTTGACCGAGTTAAATTAAAAGACGTTATTCACTTTTTGTACGCAAGAATAATGAAAACGATTGAAAATGTCTGCCAAAACAACACAATAACAGTAAAAGTAAAAGAAGACTAACTAACTGACCCTATTGACACTGGCAATGGGATTAGGCAGGGACATTTGTTGAGTACTCTACTATTCAACCTGATTATGGATGAAATAATAAAAAAATAAGACCTAAAAAAGATAAAAATTTGAGAAACACAACTTAAAATAATAAATATGCTATGCAGGCGACAGAATACTACTCACTTAAAGTGAGGATGATTTCCAATGTATGCTGCACCAATTTAATATAACCGCCAAAAATTTAACATTTTTATTTGACCAAAAAAGGCGAAATGCATGGTTTTAACAGCAAATTTACTAAGCTGTAAATTGGAGCTGGCAGGTCCGATAATAGAACAAGTGATAGTTTAAATATCTAGGCATCTCATTATCTAGCTACGAAAAGCTCAAAACTGAAGTAGAAGATCAAGTGAATATAGTGAACAGAGCCGCAGGTTACCTGAATAAAACAATGTGGAGAAATAAAAATATCGGGACAGAAACGAAAGGCAGAATTTACAAAAGAGTAATCAGATCAATAATGACATATACAACAGAAACACTTCCTGACACAGAGAGGACAATAGTGATGTTAAAAAAAGCGTAGATGAAAACAATTAGAAAAATTGATGATAAGACTTTATAGGACACAGCTAAAAGTGCCGATATACGACATAGATGAAGGTCATACAACATCAAGAACGGGGTAAGAAATAGAAGAGTAGAATGGAACGATCATACAAGACGAATAAATAGAGTAGTAAAGATGGCAAGAGACGGTTCCCCAATAGGAAGTCAATCAGTAGGAAGACCACGAAAACGATAGAATGACAACTTACTGGAGGCACATTGAAAAACAGACAGAGTCATGTCTACATAAAAAGAGGAAGAAGAAGAACTTTACGTTGGTGTTTTATAATTTTGATCATTAATCCTGTTAGGTATACCTAAATTTTAAAATAGTTTATTTGACCATTGTAGCATATTGTATTGATTACCGTTCAAAGTAAAACAGTGTCTAAGTTAAGGGATCTACTGGCTTGGGAAATTAAGACTTCAGAAGCGCAGCTTCTCATTCTAGTCATTCTACGTTTCTGCCCACGATTGTCTAATATTCGCTTCTCTGTACCATGTGGTACCTGCTTGTTTCTTTATGTCGTAGTTCCATCTTAAGTTTGGACGTCGTCGTCTTGGTCTCCTGACGTCTCCTGATCCTGAGCCAATTTTATTCTTTTGCTGATTTATGTAAGTAAGGAGCCAGATTTTTGTAATAATTGTCCCAGATATACATACTCGTCTACTGTCTTAAGTGCAGTGTTATTTATTATTACATCTTGAATATTCACTAGTTCATTATACATGGTTTAAATAACTTTGGTTCTTAATTTTAGTGTTTAATAAATCAATTTCTCTGTAATTTTCTAGGTCCGATTTATCTCTCTTTTTGAAGAGAGGTATAAGGATGCTTGATTTCCATTCTTGGGGAATTCTGTTATGTTATATTATTTTTTGGATTAGTGTTAGTAGTTGTTTGATCAGATCTTGGCCTCCGTACTTTAGAATTTTGTTTAATATTTTCTCCTCTCCTAGCGATTTTCTTTTTCTAAATTCCTTAATGCTTCCTTTACCTCTTCCTTCTCAATATTTATTTCTTCGTTCATGTGAATATGGAACTCAATGGTTTTAAAAATTTTGAATGCCAATATTCTTCAACAGGTCCATTTATTAATCGAAAATCAAATTCTGTCAGAGAGTCATTTCAAATTTAAAAATCAGTTATCTTACGAGTTACCAAAAAAAAATTTAGATATCTTCAATATAAACTCCATTTAACAGTGCCAATTTTCAAATAGTTGGCTTA
This sequence comes from Diabrotica balteata, assembly GCA_918026665.1. Lineage (NCBI taxonomy): Eukaryota > Metazoa > Arthropoda > Insecta > Coleoptera > Chrysomelidae > Diabrotica > Diabrotica balteata. The sequence continues at coordinate 167,473,750 of OU898277.1, forward strand.
AGACGAAATAAAAGAGGTCGTCTTATTTAGCAAGCAGCTTTACCACTAATAAATATGCAATTTTTTCTTAGTCTTACAAATGAATTTATTGATATTATGGATTTGTTCTTATACTTGCCGGGTATTGGCCATGATTTAATAAGAATCTGCCTTATTCAAATGAAGAATCCGAGTTTCCTAACAATAATGATGAAGCATAATTTTGTAACTGCATATTGGTTATAACAACAGTATTGTGCAAATTAGTGGAATCATAGGCTGTTTTAATAAAAAAAAAAAACAGTTTATTTAGTAAAAAATTATATTTTGACAAAACTATAAAGGTAAATTTACATCATTCAGTAGGAAATATGTCCCCCTTTGGCAGCAATTACTGCTTTTACCCGTTTTGGCATAGATTCTGAGTTTCTGGCAGTTGTCAGATATCCTTTCATCTCGATACCAAACCTGAATGGCCGCTTCTATCATTTTTGTTTTAGTGGTACAGTCAATTTTTCGCAGTCTAGCATTGCAAATGGCCCATAAATTTTCAACGGGGTTGAGGTCGGGCGAATGATCGGGCCAATCTAAAACACTAATCTTCTTATTTTTGAAAAATGCCATCATTTTCTTTGATTTGTGGCAGGGAGCAGAGTCCTGTTGAAGAATCGCTCCTCCTTGGGGTTGACATTTTTGGAGTTGTTTGTCCAAATACTTTTCCAACATGGATTTATATTTTTGGCTGTTCATCATGCCTTCAATTGGCACCAAAGATCCAACCTCCATGTATGAAACACATCTTCAAAACATTTTCTTGACTGGATGTTTTACGGTTTGATCAATATGAGATGGTGTAAGCTTTTCATTGTCAGACTTCCTGACGAATTTTGACCGCTGTCCCTGAACTATAAAGTGGGTTTCATCTGTAAATAGGACTTTTTTCCAGTCGCCTACAGTCCAATTGGAGTATTTTTTGGCCCACAGTAGCCTTTGTTTCTTCATTCGTTCAGTTAGAAGCTGTTTTTTCTGTGGACGAATTGCCCTTCTACCATTCTCCAAAAGTCTTCTACGAACAGTTGAGTCATGAATCATTATAGCTGATGCTGCTAGATCTTGTTGTAGGTCTTGGCTTGATTTTCTTGGGTCCCATTTGCTCTTTCGAAGTAAAAATCTATCATCTGCTGGTGTTGTTTTTTTCTTTCTTCCACATTTTCCTAACCTTTTCACATCCACTGATCCCGTTTCTCGTTTACGCTTCAAAATTTTGCTTACTAACCCCTGACTCACTCCACACGTTCTAGAAATCTCTCTTTGTGACATACTAGTGTGTTCACTCAACGTGACAATCTTTTCACGCTTCCTAGGCGTAATATCCATGTTGGAATAAAACCAAAAATAACACAAAATAGAATAAAAACCCCCAAAACAACACAAGCTTGGTAAGAAATGGCCTAAAACACACTCAAACACACCAACACACAGTAAGGTTATGTTTTCAATGCTTGGTCAGCTGTCAACTGTGTAGGTAGTGTTGCCAACTGTGAATATTGAAAAAATGATAAAAAATTCACAGTGATTCCATTAATTCGCACAATACTGTAAATAAAAAGGAAATATTTATGACTTTTTTACATATCTGTACATGTCAAGCATACTCTCTTAAGTCACATTCTCATAAGTTTACAGGAGGATTACTCACGAATTATATTTGTTGTTTATTAGTGAAACTTTTGTCGATATTTAAAAATATATTATTTATAGCTGTAATATTATAAAAGTATAATGAAAATGGACTTATTACTTTTAAATTATAAATATATAACCAATTATTTAAGAGGACTTAGTACATCTGTATTGTAAAAATAAGGAGTTATTCCATTCAAAATCTCATGGTATATTATCAGTTGTCCATTCTTCGTTCATTATTTACAGTAGCGATACGTTACGTATAAAAATTTAAAAATTAAATTAAAACGAAAAATATGTGAAATAAACCAATTGTTACAAAATTTCCATAAATTACAATTCAGCTGTACTAAAATTAGCAAAATCGCTGTCATTAAACCATCATTTAGCCGGGAATTCTCTTGCAAAACATGCAAAATGGTAGGCGTGTGTGTTTCTTCAAATACTACTTCACCTCAAACATCCCGTGATACACAATTTGCCCGCAAATTGGGAGAAATATGTAAAATATCAAATAATTTGGCCGCTTATGAATATTCATGTTTTGGGAGAATTTGGTTTGCAAATATGGCTACCCTGATCTAGTCACTGACGGCACTGACGGTGCTCTCTCCACGCTTATTATTGGTTATTAAAATATAATTAGAACAAGTTTCGACAGAGACGGACTTTGTTTATAATTACCTTGGTCTAAATTATGGTATCATTTTTTAATCTATGTAAATTATTTTGAAATGCAAAAAAGGGTAGTAAAGAATTGTTACCCTAATTAAAAAAATGAAAATTTAAAAATTTAAAGTAGATAAGCTGACTTTTTGTATCCAGATACAACAATTAAACAAAATAATTTTCAAAAAAGAATATTTTAAAAAAGCGATTTGTCATTATAACCAAGTTGTGTTAGTTGGTCTCGATCTTGTAAGCATATAGCTATGTTTTTAGTTAATAATTTTGAGACTGATTAAAAAATATTATTTAATAGTTTTGTTAAAAAGGGTGTATAACCACCAAAGTTGTTGAAGAGGCCATGCCAAGTAACTATTGTACTACATAATCTATGTTTATTTACGCACCACATTATAAGGGTTTATTTTTTTATCATTAGAGTTTACATGGGTTTATTTTGTTACCAGATAGATAATATTTTTCCTGAAATGATGTTTTCCAATTTATTTCACTTTAATCCTAACCCAAGGTCGTCAGAACCACGCGGTAGTCCGAATGGTCTCGAGCAACTCCCCCTGCCTCCATGCCCCCTGTCAAGCAACTGTTAGTGCTTTCGTAGTACGATGGCTCCACGTAAACACGTGACTTTTACTATGGAACCAAAGACCAAAATTCTCAAGTTGATACAACAAGGAACTAGCTACAGTTTCATTTCAAAACAATTTAGTATGGGCACATCTACCATTGTGGATAATAAAAAAAATCAAAGAAAAGATCGAAACAAAAGCGAAACGAAAATCAGTCTAGGAAAGAGGAAAACCGTCAAAACCCCCGAATATCCGAAGGTAGAAAGTGCGTTGTTCATGCAGTTCCTCGAACAGCAGTGAAAGCATCTTCCGGTGAGTAATGAAATGTCTGAAAAACTTGTTATTTCCATTACCAAGCTTTAAGTGCATGTACGACTTGGTTGGACAACTTCAAACGACCTCATGAAATTAGACATCATAAAATCACTGGTGAGAAGCTTTCGAGTAATGGCAACGGTATCGAACCCTTCCGAACTGCATTTTAAAAACTTAATATGATTAAAACGTGATTAAAAACAATTTAAAACCTGAGCAAATTTACAATGCAGATGAAAGTAGAATATTTTGGCGTATGTTACCAGACCACACATTATTGTCATCCCAAGAAACGAACGCTCCTATTGTGCAAATGCTTAACGGACTCAGCAACTTTGTTTGCTTGTTGTGGGGGCGATTAACAAGCATGGTGCATTAAAATCTGTTAATCTTTCCGTTTGACATCAAGGGCAAGAAAATGCATGGGTGAGACGAGATTTTTTCTTGGATTGGTTCAAAACTGGATTCGTACCTGATGATTTCGCACGTGTGAATCTCCCTCAGGAGGCAGTGTTGCAGCTGGACAACTGCCCTGATCATCTATCCGCTGATTAACTTCGTAGTGAAGATGGTAAAATTTTTGCCATGTCTTTACCACCCAACACCACAGCTATGATTTAACCAATAGACCAGAAGAGCATCCAGAACTCAAAACTGCGCTATCGAAAAGCTTTACTCTCCAATATTCTTGCTAACGAGCAAAGTGGAACGGATATGGTAGTAGCTTTTAAGTAAATTAATCTTAAGGACGTCGTTTTCAATTTGGCAAATTGTTGGTCATCCATTTCACAATGTTTGATTTACCTTTCTAGGAAAAACTTGAGCCCAAACTTGGTGACTGTTAACGACTCTTCATCTAAGGAAAAAAACATTATTTATGCTTCCTTGTTGCTCAGCTGGCTCAAGACAACACGACAATAATTATTGAATCTGAGGTTTAAAAATGGATATAAGGTGGCTGTGATAAAGAAATTGACACCCAAGAAATACTCACGGATGAAGAAATTGTCAGAGCTTTTGAAAATAAAGAAACGAAAGAGGAGGATGTCGATGATGAACCACCTGCTTCAAAAACTTCTGCTGCTGAAGTTGTTAAAGTTTTGAACACGGCCATCAGTTGAGACCAACCATAATAGCAGCGAGGAGATCATGATGCTAAGGCGTATAAGAGATAGAGCGTTTGATCAGCACGTTGAGACTGGCGTCCATATTTTATTAATATTTTTTAAGCCCTTCTCTCTATTCGGATTGCCGAATGTAGGCCTCTCCTAATTCTCGCTATTCATATCTGTTGTTTGTAAGACATTTCCACATTAGTCCTGCAGTTCTTTTAATATCGTCTCTCCAACGCATTTGCGGTCTTCCTCGTGGTCTTTTGGATTCATATGGCCGCAAATTCCCGATTTCTTTATTCCATCGGCTATCCTTAAGACGTTTCTTATGTCCAGCCCATTTCCATTTCCGTTAAGCTGCCTGTTCGACAGCATCTTTTACTTTTATTTTATTTTAAATGTTTTCATTGGTTTTATGGTCTTTGAGCTGGATACTCAGCATCTGTCGTTCCATAGCTCTCTGAGATTTTCTGATCTTCTCCATGTTAATTATTTTAGTGAATGTTTAGGTTTGAGCTTCATATGTAAATACAGGAAGAATAGAGGAATTAAACACTTTGGTTGGTAGTCTTGGAGGTATATTTTATTTTTAAGTACGTGTAAGAGTCTCCTGAATGCTGCTCATCTCATTTTTACACGCCATTTCGGTAGTCTGATTTTCTTTGCTTACTTTGACATTTTGACCAAGCTATGTATATTTATCGACGTTTTCTATGGATGGTTATGATAGGTTTGTCATTTTTGTTTGACATTAGTTTAGTTCTGCTGAAATTAATCGTATTCATTGCATTCTTTCTTCTTCTGATTTCCATATTTTCCCAGTCTATTGACTTAAAGATATCTTTTATGGTAGCTGTAAATAATTTTGGATATATTGTGTCTCCTTGTCTTACACCTCGGTTGATTTTTACTGGCCTTGTTTCCATTCTATTACCCAACGTCGCCATCATTTCAGCTTGTTCGTAAATATTATTTATTAATATTCTGTATCAGGAGTCGATCCGGTTGTTCACTAATGCTTCTTCTATTGTCCACAGTTCTACGCTATCAAAAGTTTTGTCATCATCTGTACAAGCCAGACATAATGGGTGATTATATTCGTTACTCTTTTCTATTAGGATTTTCAAAGTATATAGATAATCACAGGTGCTATACCTTTTCTAAATCCGGCTTGTCTTACTGGTTGATAACCATCAAATTTAATTGTTAACCTGTTTGTAATAATCTTTGTAAAGGTTTTGTAAAGTTTTGAAAGAAGTGAAATTGCACAATAATTTTTCAGCTCTATGGTGTCTGTGTGTTTAATGCTAAACTGGGGAAAGAAGAAACGTTTGCAAATATATTTAGGAAACGCAGTGTGCACACTGAAACCAGTCAAAATGGACTTAGGGTGGCACAGTTCGCAGCAGCAAATAATTACGTAGTTGTCAGTACTAACTTCCAGAGAAAAGATATCCATAAAGGAACATGGAAAATACCAGGAACTAACGAAGCCATTCAAATTGACCATATACTCATCTCAAGTATCGCGGGGCAAACTCTGACTCAGATCACTATCTTGTAGGGACAAAATTATGGCAGAAAATAGCGACAGTAGCAAAAGGGAAAATATTCAAATAAAAAAATGGAATGTCGAAGGATTCAAAAGCGCAACAAAGAGACAAGATTACAGAAATGCTCTCCAAATAAAACTCAACCGAACTAGAGAGGAAGATACTGCAGAGGAGGAATGGAGACAATTAAAAACAGTTATAACGGAGTCAGCAGAGGAAACGCCAAAGGGCAAAGAAATGCGGAATGGTATGATGATGAATGCAGAACTGCAGTAGAGGAGAAAAGGCAAGCTAGGCTTAACTAACTTCAAAGAAACAGTGAGAATAGCAGTGAGATTTATAACGAAAACAGAATACAAGCGACTAGAATATGCAGAAGAAAGAAAAGAGAGGTTATAAAAAACAAGTACAAGAAATCGTAAAGCATAACAACAGACGCGAAAGTAGAAAATTCTATAAATGCATAAAAGAAAGCACACAGTCATTCAGACCAAAACTAACGATATGCAAAGACAAGGACGGAGAACTACTAACAGAGAAGCAAAAAATTATAATGAGATGGAAACAATATTTCGAAGAAAATCTAAATGCAGACAACGAAAATGATCAGAACGAGAAAATTTATTATACGGCGGAGCTGCACATTGAAAATCTGAGAATGAAGAAGTAGTTCAGATAATAAATAAACAAAAAACAATAAAGCACCAGGAACGGACGGAATTTCGGCAGAATTATTAAAGCACGGAGGATCCAAACTCTGGGAAAGAATCCATTACCGAATAACATTGATATGGACGAAGGAGCAAATGCCAGAGGAATGGACAGTTGGCCTCATACAGCCAATATATAAAAAAAGAGATAAGAGGGAATACCAGAATTATAGGCCAATTACATTGCTAAATGTAATATACAAAATTCTTTCTGGTATAGTCTACAATAGATTATTAGAATACTCAGAAAATATAATTGGTGATTATCAAAATGGATTCAGACCAAATAAAGCCACTACAGATAACATATTTATACTAAGAACAATACAAGAAAAAGCTTATGAATACGAAATAGACCTATATAATATGTATATAGACTTTAAACAAGCTTTTGATAGTGTGAAAAGAGGCAGAATGCTGGAAGACCTTTGTAATCTAGGTATACCTAAGAAATACATCAGCCTTATAAAAATGACGTTGCAGGGTTCAAAGCCACAGACAGAATAGATGGAGAACTGACTCCCCTGTTTAACATCAACATGGGAGTAAGACAGGGAGATGCCCTATCAACCATGCTATTCAACGTAGTTCTTGAGGCAGTCATCAGAAAAACCAATATAACCGGCCATATAAACACAAAATCAGTACAAATTACTGCATATGCAGACGATGTAGCCATCATTAGTAGGAATAAGCCACGACTAATGGAAGTGTTCAAACAAATTGATCCTGAAGCCAGAAAAAGAGGTCTCAAAATAAACAAAGCAAAAAGGAAGTATATGACAGTCAAAAGAATAACTGACAATGAATAATATCACAATAAACAACTGTACTATAGAACGAGTGGATGCTTTTACATATCTCGGCACAGAAATCAATCAGAAGAACTCCGTAAGTAGCGAAATTAATGCACGTATTTCCAGCGGGAATCGTGCATACTTTGCTAATAAAAGATTGATGACATCGAAATTATTAGACAAAAGAACGAAAATGACTATTTGCAGAACACTGATTAGACCCGTAGTAACCTATGGATGTGAAACTTGGGTAATGACGAAAAAAGATGAAGCGGGACATGTGCAGAGACAAAACGATGCAAAAACAACAAAGAAAATGTTACAATGGAAGCCCATAGGAAGGCGAAAAAAAGGAAGGCCCAGAACGAGATGGTTGGATGACGTGAAAGACGACCTGAAAACAATGAACATAAGACGATGGAAAAGAAGCGCATAAGAGAGATCTGGTTATGATGCCAAAAGAAGAAGAAGAAGAATATGTCTGTGTGTATTAGTATTGTGTATTGTACTATATGTTATAGTAATATTTTAGCAATATTCGATTGTTCGGGTATGTTGCCTTTAAATAGACATTTGTTAAACTGTATTTTTAGAGATGTGATGGCTTCTTCTCCGCCTTTAGCATTTCTGCTAGGATTCCATCGATTCCAGAAGCTTTATTTTTTTTTATTTCCTAGTTCCGCTTTGAGGAGTTAGGGGATTTTAATTGGCTTTGCTTGATGGCACTACGTGCACACCGTTAAAAATTGAAAATTTGATTGTCAAGGAACAACGACACAGTCAAGCAAAGAAACCAACTAAACAGGTGGGGAGAGATGACAGACGCCATGAAAATTTGAACTTGGTAGTGTATACATTCCCGACACATTATTGTATAAGCACATACTTATTTACGTATGTTTAAAAATATATTATTAATAATTAGAAAAACTATTGGAAAAAAAGGAATGCAACAATAAATAAAACGCCAAAGCAATGCTTAGAAAAAGTACAGTGAATTGGTAAAATACTGTCGGTCAATGACATCCACAAAATTTTTTAGATAGATTAGATTGCCCTTAGATCTTTTTTGGCCTGTTTTCCTACTTCTCCCAGAAACTTGTAAATTAACAATTTTTTGTATTGTATGATTAAAGTCTTAACGTTGAATATGCCAGAGCCGTCTTAACCTATGATATTATACAAATTAAGATGTGTTGTTTGAAAACTAAATCCAGCACGGAAAAAAGTATCACATTTAAAATCCTGCTAAAATTTTGTGCTTTTTAACCCAGATATTACTACCGTCCTTTTAAAAGGCAGTGTAAACTATTGCTTAATTTAGGTTAGTACAGCTACCAACTGATAGATGGCTCTAGATGGAGTGTTTTCAAGAGCCAGCATTCGACAAGTTTCAACGATTTTAGTGCGCGCACATGCTGTAATTGTGAGGTTATCTGTGTAAATTGCCAGGTTTTGGACTACAAAATGGATGCTCATAATTGGAGCTAAGTCTACAATTAAAAAACTGTTATTTCACGGCATCGGCATGTGGATTATTGTATAATAGGGACTTATGTACGTATATTCTTGGCTCGAATAGTTGTCACGTTGTTTCAAAGGCTTGGCGCTTGGGATTTCATTTTGTTCTTTTAAAAGGACGGTAGTAATTAGTACTACCAACGTGCGTATTGTTTCAGGAGGCCTCTCATATTGCATGAACTATTAGAAGAGCTTGATTATGATGAAATCCCAGTCCCTCCAGATGGTTTGATTATATTTCCCCCAGAAAATGCCAATGATGATGTCACCGATTGCGACTCCGGCGATGAAGAACTAACTACAATAAATAATTTACCGGGTAGTCAGATGAGAAACGATGTAGAACTTGTTTTTGACAACGCGACTGAATTACCACAAGATTCTGTGAATTCCAGCCTACCTGAAGAAGATTCGGATGATGACAATGTACCATTGGCTTTGTTTATTTCCAAGGAAAAGCCGCCCCATCAATTAGAGAAGAGAATATCTGCACACTGGATTCAAGGAGACTTGTATCAACACCCTGATTGTACTTACTGGAAAACTTAATTTGGACCGAAAATGACTCTGTCGCCGATGGAAATTTTCAATTTGTTTTTTGATGATGAAGCCATCAATTTGGTTACCGAATACACTAACATCTACGCAGAAAAAGAAATCTTTTGAACGACATTACTCAAAATGAGATTCGATGTTTTATAGGCGTTCTTGTATTGAGTGGTTATGTGGTTGTGCCGAAAAGGTACATGTACTGGGAAAATCGTGACGATTCGCACAACGCAATGGTGGTAGCTGCTATATCTAGGGATAGATTTTCCCACATAATGAAAGTTTTGTATGTTTGCAATAATTTGTCATTAGATAAATTTAATAGATTTGCCAAGATGCGACCCCTGTTTGACGTAATAAACAAAAAATTTATACAATTTTCCCCTTTAGAACAACATTACAGCATAGATAAGGCAATGGTTCCGTATTTTGGTCGCCATCCCACAAAACAATTCATCAGGGGAAAACCAATCCGTTGGGGGTACAAAATGTGGGTAGGAGCCCTTCGTCTGGGATACATAGTTTGGTTTTCTCCTTACCAAGGTAATTCCACTACAATACCTGAACAATATAAAGTCCTTGGATTGGGTGCATCAGCAGTTCTATCCTATGCAGACAGATTGAATGAAGTATGGCCTTGAAGGCGATTCCATCATATTTTTGATAATTATTTTACTTCTATTCACTTACTGCATGAGCTAAAACAAAGAGACATATTTGGTACAGGCACTGTAAGGGAAAATCGCACCATGAAATGCCCTTTACCCTGTTCATCTATTATGAAAAAAGCTGAACGTGGTAAATACGAGTATCATCTTGATAAAAATACAGGAATAGTGGTTTGCCGCTGGCATGATAATAATATCGTTTCTATTGCTTCCAATTTTGTACCAGTAATGCCTTGCTTCTCTGTAAAAAGATTTTCACAAGCAGAGAAAAAACATATTCAAGTTCCTCAGCCAAATATTTTTAGAATATACATTAACTTCATGGGTGGCGTTGATCGCAGTGACCAGAACATCAGTTTACATCGAGTGTCCATAAGAGGAAAGAAATGGTATTTTCCCCTTTTTGCTCATTGCGTTGATATGGCTATTCAAAATGCGTGGCAGATTCACAAAACTCAAGACGGTAAACTGGATCAACTTGAATTTAGAAGATCTATTGCAACTAATATTTTGGAAACTTTTAAAAAAGAAACAAAACGCGGACCTTCTAAGCGGAATTCGAATTCGGTAGCCAATTCAAGATATGACGGTATTAACCACTTGGTTCTTTATCAAGGAAAGAAATCGCGATGTGGAAATTGTCACAAAAAAGTCCAGTTTTTGTGTGAAAAGTGCAAAATACCTTTACACCCAAAATTTTGTTTTAAATCCTTTCATTCTTTGTAAATTGATACTAATAAAATATATATGATATCTGGTACCGTATATTACTACCGTCCTTTTAAAAGAACATGTCAAAACTTGACAGGTATCGTCATAAAAAATATATGATTGTGTTTTTTGGTTCCATATGCTATAATTTCCATGAAAAGCGAAATTAATTCAAAATGTTAACAATAAAAGTTTCAGTAATATCTGGGTTAAAAAAATTCGACAGAAAGAGCGTAAAACATGATAAAGTTACTATTGATATCAATATGTAATAACTATTTGTTTTTAATGCTATTAAATTATTGCACAACAATATTTATTAAAATGTCTGTAACATAAAAAAATTAGTATTTCAAAGATAAAATTTTTAATATCTCGCTCTATAAACAAATTTTCATAATACCGAGCCATTCAGAGACAGCAGAAGAAAAAAGAAAAAGTAAAAGATCTAAAAGAGTGTAATTTTTCATAAAGTACATCTCTGTGAACGCGTAAGCTGATAATGAAATATCTAATTCCGTCTCTTCTTCGGAGCGGAAAGCGACTTTAACTAATGTGTTGTGTGAAACTGGTCGTTTTTCAGACGAGAAAATTTAAACGAGAAAATGCCTAGTTGCAACCACTAATTTACATAAAACTAATTAGATGGATGCTTTTTGATGTAAATGTGAGAATGTAAGGTAGCAAGCACAAACGTTCACGGGAATTTTGAGGAGGAATATTTTACGACCTCTATTTGCAGGCAGCATTGTCTATTTTAAAATATCTTTAACAATGTTTACTTATAATGTAGAGCGGAAAGTATAATTGTTCATATTTTTTAGCCCAACACCATTTGAAACGAAGATCTTCTATACCTGGCCGAACCAAAGGGAATTTAAACCCAATGTTAATAACGTCATCAGTCGGATGTTCTTTATAAAATAATTTGTAATTGTAAAAGACTGAAATTCGACATATATTGGGCGAACATGTCAATGTCTACAAAGAAGAATTGTTGGACACAAACTTCGTGTATAAACCAAAACATTAAGCACTACAGCCTTAGTCAACCATTGTCTAGAAAATAGCCATTATTTTAAGTTTGAAAATGTACAGTGTTTAAAAAAGAACAAAACTAAAACAAAAAGGCCAAATTGGAGGTGATTTGCATAAAAAGAGATTATAATTCTATCAGTAATAAGATCGATGGCAAAGTTCTTTCCAGTATGTATCATAATGTAATAATTTACTACATTCTTGTTTTTTATATACACCATTAGCAAATATTTAAAATACGAACCTTAACCACTCGTATTTTGAAGTACCTGCCAGATATATTCAGAGTCAGATACCACTTTTGCATTCCATGTTAAACTGTCAAGAAGTGCAGACATAATATACAATTATTGTGAATTATGAAAGGTTAAATAAGTAAAGTTCTTATTGAATATGGCAAATAGTCGAACTTTTAAGCAATAATTAAGTAGGTAAAGAAATAATAAATAAGACTTACTCACAATCAATTTAATTTAACTATCAGCAATTTTCAACTTGTTGAAAAGTTGAAAAATAATTGCACACCCACACAATTTGTACATCTAAACTTATTCATTGTCATAAAACTGTCACTTCATAAAACAATTACTCAATAAATAACACACATTTTATAAATATATCTCTCGAATAACTATAAATAACTTTTAAATAATACAATGGTATATAACATCACTTTCATTTAACAAACAATCACACATATATCTCTGCTTCATTGGATCAAATCTATCTCCTCAAGAACTTCCCGTTTACTGTCAAACAACTACAATAGCAGAATTGAGTTCTCCATTCAACAATACATAGTAGTTTAAACCATGTTCTACCATCCATCAATTAATAGAATAATTCAATTTACTCATTTTGAAATAAAACCACAGACATGTAATATTGGCATAATTATTGTAATTTACAACATCTAATTTGTTTATCTTTATTAGACAACACCCTAATATGGGTTTTTATCATTTCAGCATTTATTTAACTTTGTATCGAAACCTGAAGATGCTTTGCATATTGTAGAAAGCGAAACCGGTCGTCTGATAGTTAAATTAAATTGATTGTGAGTAAGTCTTATTTATTATTTCTTTACCTGTTTGAAATGGACTCACACAAGCAACAGATTCATGATTTTAATAATTAAGTGTTTTATTAGAAATTAACAGGTTGACTTTTTCTTCTCAGGGTGCCTGTTCGTTGCACATGTTAAAGATTTTTCCGACTATGATGACTTTGTCGGTTGTTCTGCGGAATAGCTGTGTTAAGGTATTTCAATACCATGCTCTAAGATTAGCAGCAAAGATATTCTCCTTCGTCCTGGGGCTATTTTCCTTTAATTGTACGTTGCAAAATGCTTTGTAGTAGCTCATAACTTCCCTGATTTCTTATTATATGTCCCAAGTACTGCAGCTTAAGAGCCTTCACGATATTAATCAAATCCATTGTTGTGTTCATTCTCTTTCTCTTCATTTTTTTGCCTTTCCAATGCGACATTTAATTTCTTAGATATTGTCTCAGGACTCATTGATTTTGGATCCTAAGTAATTGTACTCTTCTTCTTCTTCTTTAAGTGCCGTCTCCTTTAAGAAGGTTGGCTATCATCACGGCTATCTTCACCTTTGACACTGCTGCTCTAAACAGCTCAACAGAGTTACAATTGTACCACTGCCTCAAATTGTTTAGCCAGGATACACGTCGTCGGCCTATGCTTCTTCTGCCCAGTATCTTTCCCTGTATAATGATCTGCAGCAACTCATATCTCTCACCTCTCATGACATGACCCAGATACTGCAATTTTCTTATTTTAATTGTATTTAATATCTCCTTTTCCTTGTTCATTCTTTTTAAAACGTCGTTGTTCGTAACCTTATCGATCCAACTTATTTTTAAAATTCTTCTATAAGCCCACATCTCAAACGCTTCTATTCTGTTACTTATATCTTTTTTAAGCGTCCAAGCCTCCATTCCATATAATAACACAGAAAATACATAACATCTAAGCATTCGTACTTTAAGTTGCAGACTCAGATCATTGCTGCAAAGTACTTTTCTCATAGTATTGAATGTTGATCGGGCTTTTCCTATACGTGATTTGATTTCCTGTGTGTAATCGTTGTTTTCGGTTATGATTGTTCCCAAGTATGTATATCTGTTCACCTTTTGAACGAGTTCGTCCCTAATCCATAACGTGTCCTGTTGTTGTGTCTTTGCGATGGTCATGAATTTCGTCTTTTTGATATTTAAAGTAAGTCCAGCCTCTTCGCTACTGTCTACAATCTTATTTATCAGAACCTGCAATTCTTCAACTGACTCTGCGATTACTAAAGTATCATCGGCGTATCTGATGTTATTTATAAGTTCTCCGTTGACTTTAATTCCACTTGATGTTTCCTTTAGTGCCTTCTGAACTACCTCTTCTGAATAGAGGTTAAAAAGCAGCGGAGACAATATGCATCCCTGCCTTACCCCTCGTTGTATTTCTATTTCTTCTGATAGTTCGTTGCCAACCTTTACAGATGCAACTTGATTAAAGTAAAGGTTTGATATTATTCTAATATCTTTCATATCCAGATTTTTATCTTGAAGTAGCTGTAGGAGGCGATTATGTCTGACTTTGTCAAATGCCTTATTGTAATCAAGGAAACAGACATAAAGAGGTTGGTTAACATCCATACATCTTTGGGCCAATACATTCAGGGCAAACAAGGCCTCTCTTGTACCCATTGCGTTTCTGAAGCCAAACTGCGTGTTACTAATATCTTGCTCCAGTTTTCTGAAAATTCTTTGATGTATAATTTTCAAGAATATCTTTAGAGTGTGGCTCATTAAGCTGATGGTTCGATGGTCACAGCATTCTCTAGCGTTAGCTTTTTTCGGTAGAGTCACGAACGTCGACTTAAGCCATTCTTTTGGAATGACGCCTGTATCATATATGGTGTTGTACAAGTCTTTTAGTATATCTATTTGATCTTCTGCGATTAATTTTATAATTTCCGCTGGTATCTCATCAGGACCTGTAGCTTTATTATCTTTTGCCAATTTTACTGCATGCATGACTTCTTCTTTTGTTATACTGGGCCCCGTTTCTCTACTGTTGTATAGTTCTATGTTTTCTGGTTGTCTCTCATCTTTAAATAATTCCTGTATGTATTGTTTCCATCTTTCTATTTTCTTGTTGTTATCAAGGATAATTTTACCTTTTTCATCTAATAGAACACTACTGTGGTTTGTTTTTCTGATGCCGGCCAGTTCTTTTACCTTCCTATGTAGATTAAAGTCATCATGCCTTTCCAATAGTACTTCTATTTCCTCACACTTGTTTGAGTACCATTTTTCTTTGGCTTCTCTTATTTTCTTTCTAATTACACCATATATGTCTTTATATTTTTCGATGTCTACGTTCTTGTACAATCTTCTCTTTTCCATCAATTGCAGTATCTCATCATTAATCCATGACTTTGTTGTGTTATTATTTTTCTTTCCTTTTAGAATCTCCTTCGTTGGATTCAGCATTATGTTTTTAAATGTTTCCCATTTTCTGTTCGAATCTTCGTCTGGATCGATTATATTTATCTTTATTTCCTCGTTAATTTTTTTTGGATAGCTGATCTCTTACAAATGAATTTTTCAAAAATGAACGTTGTATTTGATTCTTATTGCAACGTGCAGTTAGTTTTTTAAATCGGAGATCGAATGATACAACAACGGGATTGTGGTCTGTGGCTGCATCAGCCCCAGGGTATGTTTTTGCTGATTTAATGGAGTTCCGAAACCTTTTTCTTATTAAAACATAGTCTATCTGGTTTCTAATAACTTTCCTATCATTATCCGCAGGCGATCTCCAGGTGTAGAGTCGACGATTAGGTAACTTAAAATAAGTGTTTGTAACTACCAGACTGTTCTCTTGACAGAACTCCACCAATCTTTCCCCCCTCTCATTTCTTAAACCAAGTCCATATTTCCCTACAATATCTTCTACTTCTCCTTTTCCTACTTTTGAGTTAAAATCGCCCATAACAATCGTGATATCTCTATGCTTTGTATTATCCAGGGCTTGTTGTATATCTTTATAGAATTGTTCTATTTCATCGTCTGTCTTGTCGGAAGTTGGAGCATATACTTGGATTATATTTAACTTTCGTTCGATCATTGTTAAAGAAACCATAACTACTCTATCTGAGATAGGACTGAAAGAAGTGACTGATTGACATAAGTTCTTATCAACAATGATTGCTACTCCATTTCGATGGTTTGGATCATTATTTCCCGAATAGTATATTTTGGAATTTAAAATCTGTTGTTCACCCGAGTCTGGCCATCTGGTTTCACTTAGTCCCAATATTTTGACAGACATGCGTTGCATTTCTTGTATGACGTTGTGTATCTTTCCGGCTTCATAAATTGTTTTAATATTCCAGGTAGCGATCTTTGCACCTTTATTCTTTTTGTAGGGTTTTCGTAGATTAACGACCGGGGGAGCCCTACAGTCTTTTGGTTGTCTACCCCTGCCGGATCTTGACGACCGAAAATCATGATCAGTAACTTGTTGTAACCATCTTGTACTAGCCATAATGATTAACTAGGGATATCCATTAAGGATCTTTAATGTAGTGGTTTCCCCTTGCCTTCTACATCCTTACGCCGTTGACCTATTTTTTCGGTTCGTCCGCCTTTAGGGTCAGTTTCCCAACCCCAGGACAAAAGGGTGCCCTACCACTTACCAACTCATCCGCCCGAAGCCGTTGGTCAGTAAGTGGGGGATTGCTTATACCGGCAAACGTTCGGTAGAATTTTCGCCATATCTGGCTACCCTCACTTAGTTTAGCCTGCAGACCAATGCAGTTGCCCGGGGTGTGGCACGTGGAGCCATAAGTGAGAGTTAGTTGTCTTATGAGGACCAGTTATCAAGAACCATCTCCCGTCTATGACGCTCGATGTGGTCGTTCCGATAAAAGGTGCTACCTCTATAACACAACTCTACACCCCTCCAATTGTACTCTGGACACGTTTAATTCTCATTTGGTTCACATACAGATTTGCTCCAGTTATGTTTTCCTTACTGATAATATTTAGCTTGGTTTTGCTGGTGTTTATATCCAGTCCACATGTTCTACTTGTTTCCGATATTTTGTTCATTAAATTTTGCTATTTTGTTTATCATTAACTGATTGGGCGAATTTATTCTTCGCATTTCCGGTAAATTCTTTTATGGATGACTTTTAACAGCTGTAGCAGATGGCTCATTAGGTTTATGATTATATAGTCTTCACAAACTTTTGCTTCTGGTTTTTTGGCCAATGGTACGAACTCCCATTTGAGCCACTCTACTGATATTTTTCCTTCTTCTTCTTAAAGTGCCCTCTCCTCAATGAAGGTTGGCTACTACAATTTTAAACTCTTCTCTATCTTCAGCTGTTCTTATTAGCTGTTCAAAATTTAGCCCTGTCCATTGTCGGATGTTTCTGAGCCATGATAGTCTTTTCCTTCCTAGGCCTCTCTTTCCCTCGATTTTTCCTTTCACTATAAGTTGGGCATATTGGTACTTATGATTTCTCAGTATGTGGCCTAGGTATGATGTTTTTCTTACTTTTACTGTGTTAAAAAGTTCTCTTTCCTTGCCTATTCTATGCAGCAATTCTTCGTTTGAGGTATGCGATGTCCATGAAATTTTTAGTATTCTCCGGTAGATCCACATTTCAAAGTCCTCCAATTTATTTACGGTTGATGTTTTAAGGGTCCACGTTTCAACTGCATATAGAAGAGTCGACCAGACGTAGCATTTTGATAAACGTAGTCGAATTTCGAGTTTTATTCGAGAATCACAAAGCAGTTTTTTTATTTTTTCGAAAGATTTTCTAGCCTGTTCTATTCTCGATCTTATTTCTTGATCAGGATTTAGGCTGCTATCGATCCAACATCCCAGGTACTTAAATCTATTGACCTGTTCTAAGATGTGCCCATTTATTGTGCAAGGTTGAGGTACGTTTTGGTTTTTTCGGATTGACAACACTTTGGTTTTTTTAATGTTTATTTTCATACCAAATTGCTCACAGGTCGAGTTGGTCTTGTCGATGAGTCGTTGTAGACCTGAGTCGGAATCCGCAATTAACACTGTATCATCGGCGTATCTGATACTGTTGATATTTACGCCATTCACCTTGACTCCTATTTATATTTTTCCTACATTGTATATTTTATTAAATAATTCAGTTATTATTTTTATTTGTGCTTCTAATATTATACGATGCTGAAGCTATTAGATGTATAATAAGATATTATGCATCTGGTAGCTACAGAATTCTGCAGAAATATTGTGACTACGTTCCCAAAATACATAAACCATAAAACTATGCATTACAGGTCCCCCGTGACCGGTAGATTGGCATGAACACAATGCGTTTTGTGATAAGAAAGATATATTAAAATTTTAACTTTTTTTTTGCTAACCGGTAACATTTCAAGCTTCGACGTAGCACTGTATAGTAAGATGACATCTGGTCAGAACTTTCAATCAACCCTGTATTATCATGTAATTCATTTAAAATAGTATTTGTTTTATAACTTTCTCCAAAGTTTTTATAATCAGTGATTGTTTGCTCATTTTCAACTTCCATCATCTTTTGTTTCACTATATCAACTATATATCTTGCCCTTTCTGACATTTTAACAAGTACTGCTCACACTACAATGAACTACGATAAACTAAAACTAAGTATATACAGCGACAAGCACCAATAAGTTGAAATGGATGGCAATGACACATGCTTCCCGGGGTCTGTGACGCATAGTAACAATAAATTTTTGTTTATGTGCAGCACGTGTCTCCGGTGCATATCTCATATTAACGACATAAGTAGCAAAAATAAAAAAAAATTGCTATTGACAGCTATTTGTTACACTTAAAACAACGTACAAATACCATATTTATCGCTGCCTCAAGTGGTTTGACCAATTTTACTACAGCACAGTTAAAATTACATATATGCCCCTGGCAATACGTTACACAGTTAAGGTGTTAAAGTAAAATTGTGACTTATTCCCAATAAAAAAAGTATAATAATTCTTACTATTTTCGTTTTATGTTATTTGTTCGTTTTATTGAATTCTGTAGCTTTCTGTACCTTCGCGAGTATTTTTCCATACTCCTTCCTTGGATTATTCAAATTTCTACTGTAATGGAGTATTACGTGTAACAGTATTACGCCTTTTTGGGTGTTACTTTTTACTGTTAACTTAGTTTTGCCTGGTAAAAAGTCCACTGTGAAGCTATTCCGTCAGGGTATTCAAATTTTCTGTCAGATTATATCCGCCCAAAGTTCATTTTAGTGTCCACGCCGCCACAGAAAATTAAAATTGCCATTGTTTAAATATTTCTGAAACAGAGTTTCAAACAAGAGTAATTATCGTGAATTTAAACCGGTTAAAATATTTGAGCATAAAATATTCAAAGCTTTTTACCATGAATATTTATGTTTTTTATATAGTTCGCAAAACGAAAATTTTGCAATACGACAAATGATTATTGTGTAAAATAAAATTATGTATTAAACGTAAGTTAAGTCTGTCAAATTATTTTTAATTATATAAAATTTAAGATTTTTCAAAATCTATAATTTTCAAGAAGATCAAACAAGAAAATTTAATATTTCATTTATAATTGAAAATGTCTGCGACTACCACGAAGACACACAACTAAAGTGTTTCTCAGAAAAACCTCATTGTCCAGTTTAACCAAAATACTAATAAAGCTTAAGGTGAAATTATCAATTGCACTATACTCTAGAGATGGCGATTTTAATGTTCTTAAATTTATTGGTACAAGACACGCCTTATACCGAATCGCTGAAGCAAACACCTTGTGCGCAAGTGACGTCAGAATACGGCAGGAACTTTTACACTAGATGGGCTTTTTAGAAAAGCCTCAATAAAATTATTTAATTACAGATGAATTTTAATACGACTTTCCTCCTCCTCCTAAGTGCCTTCTCTATTGAGGTTGGCGATCAATATGGCAAATTTCTCTCTGTTCTGGGCTTGATGGATTAAGTCATTTCCTGTTGTGTAAGTCCAATCTCTGATGTTTCGGAGCCAGCATTTCTTCTTTCTTCCTATATGACTTTAATATTTTGTAAAGGATATGAAAGATAAATCATTCAGCAAAGTAATTAATAAATATTTTTGAATTGAAATAATTTTAAAAAAATAAATGTTGTATTTGAAAGCGTACTTCTTCTTGTTTGATAATCAAAAATAGTCTAGTCTACTTACATTATTATTTAGTTTGTTACCTTCATAGTACTACCTTAGATTACAATTCTCTTCTTCTTACGGTGTCTATACGTTAATAGTCTGGTTGTAGATGTATTAAACCACTTCCTTAGGTTTTGAAGCCAAGATATTCTTCTTCTTACTGGTCCTCTTTTTTCAAATACTTTGCCCTAAAGAATGAGTTGCAATAAGCCATATCTCTGTTCATTTCTTATAAGATGTCCAAGATATTCTAATTTGGGCTCTTTGTGTTCGTGATCTTGCCTTCCTTGCCCATTCTACGTAGAACCTCAATATTAGTTACACGATCTTTCCATGAAATTTGTAAAATGCGTTTGTAACACCACATCTTGAAGGCCTTGAGCTTTCCTAAAGAAACTTCCAAGAGCGTTTATGCCTTTACTCGGTATAATATTGTAGAAAATACATAGCATCTGATGATACAGATTTTGGTACTAAATGGTAAATCGTGACTTCTGAAAAGAGACTTCATCTTTACAAACGCTGATCTTTCCAGTTATATATATTATGGTAAATATAGTCGTTATTCAGTGTATTCCTTATTTTTCCATAAGTTTGAAGAATTTTGTATAAAATTTGTCAGGCCCTACAGCTTAATCATCTTTAGTT
The DNA here is from genome assembly GCA_918026665.1 of Diabrotica balteata. Taxonomy (NCBI): domain Eukaryota; kingdom Metazoa; phylum Arthropoda; class Insecta; order Coleoptera; family Chrysomelidae; genus Diabrotica; species Diabrotica balteata. Next base: position 167,494,534 of record OU898277.1, read on the forward strand.
TTTCTAATAGCTGTCGTGACTTCTTCAATGGTAATCGGGGGTCCTGTTTGGCATTCTATGTCTTCAATAGCAATCTGCCTTTCATCTGCAAATGTTACTTTCACATATTTCTTCCAAGTGTCTACTGTCTCTTCCACACTTGTTAGTGGATTACCTTTGTTGTCTGCCAAACATCTAACTCTTCTAGGCTTGTATAAGCTTGACGCTCCTTTAACTGTTTTGTGCATATTAAATGAATCGTATTTCTGTTATATAAGCTGTATTTCCGCACATTGTTCTCTCTGCTGTGTGTCTTTAGCCATTCTGATTTCTTTTTGAATCTCTTTGTCTATTCTCTTATACACTGTCTTGTCCTATCTTTGACCTTTCGCCTCTCTTCCATCATATCTAAAATCTTATTTGTCATCCACGATTTTTTCTTAATTTTTAGTGGCTTGAGGAATTTTTCTTGTATGTCTTGTGAAACTTTATGCAAATTTTCAAGCTCCTGGTCTATTAAATCCATTTGAATAACGGTATTCAAATTGCTATGTATAAACTGTTTTACACTCTGTTCTGTACGTTCTGGTCTTTGAGTAGCCTGATGTCGTATTTTGGGTTGACACTACGTTGAGTCTTCTTTAGCCTGACCCTCATGTTGCAAATCAGTGAGTTGTGGTCTGACTTGATATCAGCTCCTTGGTATATCTTGACAGATGTAATGCTGTTACGCAATCTTTTATTAATCATAATGTAATCTATTTGGTTTTTGACTATGTGGCCTGAAGTATCTTGAGGTGATTTCTACGTGTATAATCTCCTGTCTGGGAGCTTGAAGTAAGTGTTAGTAATTACAAACTCTTCTTCTGATACAAATTCACCCAATCCGTCTCCTCACTCCTTTTTTTCTCCTAGCTCAAACTGTTCTGTGAATTCTTTCGATTATCCCCTACCAATCTTGGCCTCTAAATCACCCATATTCAAGGTTAGATTCTTTTTGGGAAGGTGTTTCAAGGTCTTAGATAATTCATTAGTATCACACATAGTAAATGTTAATTTACTACCGCTGAATACCTACCTAATTAAAATAACAACTAACTAATGTTAGTTGTTATTGGGTAGGTTTCAAGTTAAACGAGGAGAATTTTTTCTGATGTGGGTACAAACTTTTAAGATATTTGGCAGTTTCTTGATTTAAAATTATATCCACTTCATTTTTGTGTCCTTTGTTGTGGTTACCTGAATGATGATTGTTAATTTCACATTTCCCAGACTTCGTCCATCTCATTTCGCTTATTCCCATGATGACTATTGATAGTCTATCCATCTCTTTGATTGCAATATGAGATTTATCGGCCTCGTATAATGTTTTAATATTTTATCTGCAGATCGTAAGCATTTTCTTTGCACTAGATGGCGAGGGTTTCGTCTGTTGGTGACCAAGAAGGCCTTGCCCTGTCGTGATTGTCTTTCTCTGCTCGATCTTGGTATCCGAATTCCATGATTAGTATTATCTTTTCCTTGACTAGTTATCCTATTGCTGATTATACTAGGGGTACTCTCCAAGTCTTTCTTCGCCTTCAAGAGCAATTTAAAAATCTTAGGACAAAAAGGTCCAAAAGATCCAAAGGTAAAAATCCACTTATCAGCTTATCTGCCCAAAGTCGTTGGCCAGTAACTGGGGGAATTGCTTATACCAGCAATCAATCGGTCAATTTTTCTAGTCTTGTCTGCAGACCAATGCAGTTGCCCAGAGTGTGGCACGTGGAGCCATAAGTGAGAGTTAGGTGTCTTATGCGGACCAGCTATCAAAAACCATATCCCGTCTATGACGCTCGATGTGGTGGTTCTAATAGAAGGTGCTACCTCTATAATAAAACCCATACACCCCATATTACAATAATGAAACAAATTACTTTTATTAGTATAAATGGTTAGTTTGAAAATCATGATCAAACATATGTTCTTTGTATTCAATAAAAACCTAAATATGCACAATACTCATGACTCATGATTCATTTGGTCATGAATTTTAAATCATTTAATTTGTGTATGTGTCTCATAAATGGCGATAATAAGTTCTCATATTTAATTGCATACATTTATTTCATTTAGCGTCTGGCTACATCACAGGTTCATATAAATATAAATATATAAATATAAATTGTATAAATTACAAACAACAGTAAATATAAAAATATTATTCTACAAACAAACATCTAGATTATAAATATATTCGATTGACTCTTTTGTAGCAGCCAGGAAATCTGAAGGGTTACCATTATAGGATCTAATCGGGCATTCCTCTACCATGTGCTTTACTGTTTGCCTTTCGGCGCCACAGTCGCAATTTGGTAATTGTATTTTTCCCCATCTAAAAAGTGAGTCGGAACATCTGCCACAGTTCGTCCTTATTCTATTGAGTGTGGTCCAAATTCGTCTCGGTTGGTTGAAGCCCTCAGGTTTGCTTGTAATACATGGCATGTTCCAGTTAGCTGGTGCAGCGTTATTCTCCCATTGTTCTCTCCACCGTTCAGTTACATTAAAGTTTTGATCTACTAGCTGCTTTTAGAGGCGGGTGTCTTGAACGGAGCCTATTTATGTCTCTGGCGGAAGTTCCGACATGGGAGCGGAGCTCAGGATCAGTATTGATTTTTGTAAATTCTCTGACAAGGGCATGTTCCCAGCGGATGGGTGGTGAAGCTATATGACTCAAAGCTGGTAACCAGTAAGTGGGCGTGGGCTTGATTGTGCCCGATATAGTTCGCATGGCTTGGTTGAGTTGGACATCAACACGGTGGGTATGTGGACTGTTTATCCATACTGGTGCACAGTATTCCGCTACGGGGTATACCAGTCCTAATGCTGTCGATCTAATTGTGGGTGCTGAGGAGCCCCATGTAGTGCCGCAGAGCTTTTGCACGATGTTGTTACGAGTGCGGAGTTTTGCAGCAGTCTTAGTAAGATGCTCTTTAAAGTTCAGCGTTCTGTCAAGTGTAACACCTAAGTATTTTGGGTGTTTATTATATTTAAGGAGTCTATCCCCAAAATTGATTTGAGGATGATATTTGGCCATCTTGTTGTATAAATGGAAGCAGGACACTTCTGTCTTAGTTGGATTGGGTTGCAATCTCCATTTGCGGAAATAATTCCCTAGGGCGTTTAAATCGTTTGTTAGAATGCGTTCACTGACCTCGAATTCTTTATGACTTGCGGCAAGCATCCAGTCGTCTGCGTATCCAAACTTTTTTGATGTGGTTTCTGGCATGTCTGCTATGTAGAGGCTGAAAGGCATGGGAGTCAGCACGGATCCTTGTGGAAGTCCATTATTCAGTTTTCTTTGGGTACTAGTCTTGTCTCCCAATATAACTTTAAAGCATCTGTTGGATAGCATGGCGTTAATAACCTCAGTGGTCTTTCTGCATGGGATTATTCGCATTAATTTATATATTGCCCCTTGTCGCCACACAGTGTCATAAGCAGCAGATAGATCGATGAAGACAGCGGTTGTTTTTGATTGCTTTTGAAAGTTTGATTCCTCATAATTGGTCAGGGCGAGTACCTGGTCTGTGCAGCTGCGGTTTGGCCGAAATCCTGCCTGTTCCACTGGTAAGTGTTGGAATATGGTTTTGCTGATTCTATTATACAACAGTCTTTCGAACAATTTGTACACCATATTTAAGAGTGCGATGGGGCGGTAGTTTTTCGGTGAATTATTACTTTTCCCTGGTTTTAAAATGGCGACGATTTTTGCATTTTAGAGTTGGTGGGGGACGTTTCCCGTTTGAAGGATGTCAAAAAAGAATTCTGCGAGCCATTGCCTAGTGAATCTGCCGCTATGTTTGAGGAACTCAGCGTGAATGGCGTCGAAACCCGGCGCTTTTCCTGTTTTCATTTCATTTAGGGCTTGCGATATTTCTTCATGCGTAAATGGGTTGGAATATTCTGTTGTGTGCAAGACTAGATTTTATGGTTTTGAGGTCTTTTTTAACTTTAATTGTATGTAAACGATTTTGAGGTGCCCTAGAGGTTGACACTATGTGCGTAGCTATTTGGTCTGGAGTTACTAGGTTCGTTTGGCGAACGGGTGGGTTGCTACTTCCGAGTTTCCGCAGTAAGGACCAAGCTTGTCGACTTGACTTCTGGAAGTCTAGGTTTTCTACTGTCTGTGTCCATTTTTCACGCCTGGCAGCATCAATGCTGTGGAGTAGTTCGTCTGAAATCTCCTGCTTTCTATCTTCGCAGTATTCTTCATACAGTTTTTCGCTCTGTTCTGTCCAACCAGGGATATATTCTTTGCGGTATCCTCTAGGGATTGTCGCTTTTGCTGAGGTGATTATTGCTCCTGTTAGTCTCCCGTAGTTCTGGCTCTTTGGTGGAATCCATCCTAGGCATTTGTCAAGGTTACTGGTGAAAGCAGACCAGTTAGCTTTCTTGAAGTTCCATCTGACGTGTGGGAACGATCTTATAATCGGAATGCTGATACCGATCTTGCATACAAACTTGAATTGCATACAAACATAATATGTCACAATCTAATGTTTCCTTAATTTTCTTAATCTTAACTACAAACCCACAGATATAGTAAACAATATCACAAACATACGACGACAATGTTTTTGAAAAACCCAAATTAGGTATTTAAAGTATAATCATGATCACTAGTTCTCCTTTATTTTTATCGGTCATAAAATTTTTAATAAGTTGATAATCAGTATTTTTCATTTTCACAGTATGTATAACAGTTAGGAAAAGTAGTGTAACATAAAGAATATATATGGTCAAGGCACTAGTGGTAGTACTGGTTTCTTTACTGTAAAATAAAAAAAAAACTCGGAACTATTCAAAAAGCTCTGCTCGAACTATTCAAGTTGAGCCGAAGAGAGTCACGAGCTAAACATGTAGCTCGAAGTTCAAGCCGAGCTTCTTTCTCTAGATCGGCTTGAAATTTCGAGCCAAACTAAAGCTTGTCAAAAGCTCAGCTCGGCTCGGCTGGAGTAAAAAATATACATTATATTGGACATAAGCTACACCCAATGGCTAAAGGCAGGTAAGCTCTACAAAATCTACTAAAATATATTACTCAGGAAACAGCGACCAATGGGTCAGTGATCTTGGTAAGGAATGCTTTATTTAATTATCAGTTTAGGCAAAAAATTTTTGTGTTTTACTAGAAAAAATTAATTGAATTTTTAACATTAATCCTTTGCATAATATATCATTACATGCCACATCCTACGACCAGATGTTTTTACTTTGTAATTAATAATTTTTACACAACAAACTTCTCCGCTTCTACAATAAATTTAAAAATGAACCAGCAATAGGATTTAACAAGAGCCATTTAACCGCACCAACCAAGAAAATTTAAGTATAATTTTATAAAGAAGCTCTTAAAATATCAAAACTTTTTGAAAGTCTAACTTTCAATGTACAATTTACCAAAAAATTTCGGTTGAAATGCCACCGCAGATTTTGCTCAATTCTTAGCTAAGACGTAGCGGTATTAGTGGTGACAGTAACAGGGATTTAAAGAGAAAATACATATTAGAGGAAAATATATTAGATGCTTTAAAAATGTTAAACTGATTTTAAGTAAATTTTTGACAATAAATTATTTAAAACTTTGTGCAAATTGCAATTGTGGTTAATTCTTATCTAAATATTTGAAATATCCAAATAAAGCGAATGTAAAATGATAAAAGAGTTAACTACTTCTAGTTTCTGGAAGCCGCTATATTTGAGGAATTCCACAAGAATTCGCACCTTAACTGGAGCCTTATATAGTGATATTGGAATTTGCTGCCCGTACACAGCAGTAACAATTTTTTTCTGTAGGTTTATACCAAAAAACATGTTTTCAGGTGCGAGCCTAAAAAAAGGCAAATTTAAGTTTTTCCAACAAAAAACTGATTTGTTCGCTAAAGCTATTTCATTCTTCTAGCGATCTGCCTCGAAAAACGAGTGAAAGAGACTTCTATACTTAGAGCACACGTACATATCAGGTACCAATCGCTTCGTCTTAGTCTTTGACTAAGACGACTAAAGTCAAACTTTGACCCTTTGAAGAGCCAAGAAACACCTGCTCAAAGTGTGGCAAACGGTTATTCAGTCCCTAAAATCGACGTTTTTTTTCATTTTTTCGCGATTGTATCCGAAAATAGATTAAAAGATACATCTATGGTTGGAGCACACATACATATTAGGTACCAATCGCTTCGTCTTGATCCCCAGAATAATTTCTGACCCTTTGCAGAACCAAGAAACACCTGCTTAAAGCGTGGCAAGCAGTTATTCAGTCCCTAAAATTTGATTGTAAAAACTTGATTTTACCGGAAAATCAAGTTAAATGACTTCCGTAAGTGAGGTTCATCTACCTATCGGAAGCTGGTGACTTGATCCTCAGTATGTAGCCTGGTCCGTCATCAAATTATAGATAGTAAATTGTAATATAGCTGAAAACCTTCACATATTAATTTATCGTATTTTAAGTAAAAAAATATGATTCAATTTTTTTTCTTCTTTTTTTTTATAACAAACTTTTTTTTGTTAGTATAAGTATTAGAACGAGATAAAAGTTAGTGAATTAAAAAAAAAATAAATACATAGAATACAATATATCAAAAATATTCTAAATTTTTTATTATTGATAGATACCTACTATTTAACAATGGTATAAATATATTTATTCTTCATCAATTAAACACTAATTAATAAATTGAAAAAGACTGTAAGACTTGTACACACTTCTAAATAGATCTAACTGGTAAGCAGGTTTTGTATGTTTTCAATAAAATTGATAGTGTTTAAAATAATTTATTAATTAAGCTGAGTATACTTTTGATATAATAAATGTCATCATCAGAGCTATCCTAAAATAACGTTAAGTTATGTAAATATTTTATATAAAATACAATGACAGAAAAAAAAAACAGAAAAAACTTACGTCAATTAGGCAATAAATACTTCATAGAAGGAAAATTGTGGACAAACGACATATTAAAAAACAAAGATCGGGCTCTCTAGGCCACAGATCTTGGGTCTAACCCTTATACATATGTATAATTCACATCAAAAACTTTTTTATAAAACATGGTTACCACATACAGCAACGACAACAGCTGTTCTTGACTTACATTTTTGAAGTAAAATGAAGGAGACGGAAGCTCGGATATACGGAAATAAATCAGAGAGCGACCTCTGTATTTAAAATTATTAATTGAAAATTGAAAATGTCTAAACTAACGTCTGAAGGTTATTGATTATTACTTTTAGTTACTACAGAATTTTAAATTTAAATATTTTAAATTGATAAGTCAACGTGAAAATTTAAAATATACATTTATCAATATTATCAAAAAACAAAACTTTAAAGTTTGACCAAGTAGAAGAAAGTAGATGAAAACCAACCAAGGAGAAGTTTCATTTCTAAGTTAAGAGTTCAGTAGCTACTATTGATTATCAATATTATTAATAAAATAAATAACGAAGAAGAAAAATATCAAACATTCTCAACTTAGATGAAATCAATGAAAGAAAATTCAAGAAATTCTCTCTTTTAAATCTCTTTTAAAAATAAAGGTCAAAGCTTAATAAACATTAATTATATAAATTATACCAAATATATCTTATACTTATATTATTATTTATATTATTTTCAATTATTTTTTTCTGATTTTCACTGATGTTGTACATTATTTTATTTCTAAATTTAGTTAATTCTGGCGATTTTATTTTACATAAAACTTGAGTTGATAAAACGTTTTGTATATGCTCTGGTCGATTCAAAAAACAAAAGCCATTTTTTGTAGTTGAGAGAAATTTTGTTACAAGATCTTCGTTGTTTACCTCTTCAACTACCCCTGCGTACCATTGATCATAAATTACTACGATCCAATCGCCTTTGGAAAACTCAGTTATCAAACGAAAGTCATTTAAACTTGATTTTCCGGTAAAATCGCGAAAAAATGAAAAAAAACGTCGATTTTAGGGAATGAATAACCGCTTTCCATGCTTTGAGCAGGTATTTCTTGATTCTTCAAAGGGTTAGAGATCCTTCTGGGGAGCAAGAAGACGCGATTGGTACCTGATATGTACGTGTACTCCAACTATACAGGTCTTTATTAATCTATTTTCAGATAAAATAGCGAAAAAATGAAAAAAAAAAAACGTTGATTTTAGTGACTGAATAACCGCTTGTTACGCTTTGAGCAGGTGTTTTTTGGCTCTTCAAAGGATCAGAGCTTCTTCTGGGGACCCAGTCGAAGCGATTGGTTTCTGATATATACGTGTGCTTGAACTATAGAGGTATCTTTTAATCTATTTTCGGGTAAAATCGCAAAAAAATGAAAAAAACGTCGATTTTAGGGACTGAATATCTGCTTGCCACGCTTTGAGCAGGTGTTTCTTGGTTCTTCAAAGGGTCAGAAATTATTCTAAGGATCAAAACAAAGTGATAGGTGTCTAATATGTACGTGTACTTTAACTATACAGGTCTTCTTTAATCTCTTTTCGGATAAAATCGCGAAAAAATGAAAATAAAAAAACGTCGATTTTAGGGACTGAATAAACGTTTGCGACGCTTTGAGCTTTTTTTTGGTTCTTCAAAGGGTCAGAGTTCATTCTGGGGACCAAGACGAAGCAATTGGTACCTAATATGTATGTGTGCTCCAACTATAGAGGTATCTTTTAATCTATTTTCGGGTAAAATCGCGAAAAAATGAAAAAAAAAAAAACGTCGATTTTAGTGACTGAATAACCGCTTGCTGCGCTTTGAGCAGGTGTTTTTTGGCTCTTCTAAAAGTAAGAGTTCCTTCTGGAGACCAAGACGAAGCGATTGGTACCTGATATGTACGTGTGCTCCAAGTATAGAAGTCTCTTTCACTCGTTTTTCGAGGCAGATCGCTAGAAGAATGAAATACCTTTAGCGAACAAATCAGTTTTTTGTTGAAAAAAACTTAAATTTTCTTTTTTTTGAGGTTCGCACCTGAAAACATTTTTTTTGGTATCAACCTACAGAAAAAAATTGTTACTGCGGGGTACGGGCAGCAAATTGCAATATCACCATATTTGGCACCAGTTAAGGTGCGAATTTTTGTAGAATTCCTCATTTATAACATTATAAAATACAAATCATTTTTTCGAACGACTTTCGAAGTGGAAATTAAAACGTCAATAAACTTACTTTAACCTTTAAATGTGGATTATTCCCATAGATATAGTAATTATGTGTAACCAAATATAGAAAAACTATATATGTATATACACTGATGTTTGATTGTATAAATAGCTTTTTATTTTTTTAATTAAGGAGTTTCCTGTAAGAGGGATGCAGCTCCAGATTTGGTAATTATTGGGAAATTGAAAAAAACTGTTTTTTTTAAATAAAAGTTTTTATTTTAACCCGAAAGACATAATATCAATAGATGACAAACAGATTTGGTAAATATTTGAGACTATTTTTAGTTGGACATGCATTTATCTTGCACAAAACACGTGAAATAATGCTTCTTTACCATCATTTTTTGAGAAAAACAAAAACTCGTTTATTCGGTTACAACAATCAAACGACTATGGTTTGCCTACTAAACAAATACGAAAAAATCTGTAAAAAGAAACAGGTTGGTGTCAAAAAATAGCATTCAGAAAAAATATAAAACACTAAACACACGGGCAAACACATCCTTCATTCATCTACTTAGTCGTCATCATCCGTTCCAGATAATTCGGTTTTCTGGTTCTCTTCCATGGCTGCATCACTTGTGAGACGGGTGTTAAAAGCCATTTGGTCCATTGAAACGAATCGTGTTGCCAACTGCATTACATCTGCATATTTGACTTTTTTGACAGGTATAGGATTGCAATAGATAGCAATATCAGAAAAAACTTAGAGGTCGCTGTCAAGGTTTCTCAAGATTTGGAATAAGTAAAAACTCGGAAGGCCAGTAGATATACTGACTTTAAGACCATGTAAATGTTTATTACTGTACTGGAAAATTCGGTATTTGGAAATCTGCAATCTTTACTTTTCTGTATCTGAGGTAATTTTTGTAAAATGTCCTTCATAGTGACCACTAAAGTTCAGGATAATATTTTTTTTACCAGAATGGAAATAAACTGTTTAGATGATTGTTTAACAAAATCTGCATATTTTTGGGGACTAAAAACAATAAAAACTTCTCAATAACTCCAAAGCATGACAGAAAAGAAAGCTATGTCCTGGCTTAGAAAAGCGGTGCTCTATCTTGTCAATAGACCTAGTTTTCACCAGCAAATACAGAAACTAAATCATTACTGAGTTTTTGTTTTGCAAAGCAGCGGTATCGGAGAAAAACTATAAATTTTTAACATTTTTAGGAAGTATATTTTTATATAGTGGTACAAAAATGAAATTACCTAGCTTGAAATAAAAGCGGAAGGTTTCGTTTGAAGGTCAGAACCTCCACTTCGTTGCTATGCTTGCACAATGTAGTTTTCCCCTTCAGCTCCTTAAAAAACAAATCGGCCTTAATTTCATGCAACTTCTTTTTCGCTGCTAAAATTTTCGTTCATTTTTAAGTTTGTTTAAGTTTAAGTTTATTTAAGACATCACATTCTTTGCACGTATCTGGTCGAGGTGAACCAAACCTGTAGTTGAAGTTTTCTTAGAAGTATCGATAAGTAGAAGTCATAGGAAACTTTGGGTTTATATTAAGGATTGCTAACACTTTTTGGTTAGTAAAATTCCAAGTGAGATCTACACGATTTCTTGATGTACCGCGAATTGAACCAAAAGCGTGTCTACAACTCGTTTGAATAACTTACCCAGCTTTATGAAGTATTTGTGGGAACAAGTGCGGTGTTACCTTTCAATTGCCTTTTTCCGAGTTCTTTAAATAGTAGTAGTTTGAATTAACAGTCCCAAATAGGTATTTTGCAAATCTTTGTCGCCTATTTTGTTAAAATTTTGTAGGACTACTTGTTTCTTCGTCCCCATTCTGAAAACACTTGTACCTGCAGTTGTAGTTCGATCCAATTAATCTCGGTCCCTTCTGTATTCCTTTCCAGTTCGTATACATTTTCCCTTCCCCAATAGCTTTTTTTCATATTTCTTTTCCACAGAGTGGGGTTGCCACTTTTTTTCTATTTTTGATTACAAAAACAATTGGGGGCTCTTCCGTGGATTCCGTGTTGACAACAGGTTCAATGTGTTGTTTTTTTTACAGAAATACGTTTCTTCTTTATATGCTTCCTCCTAGCTGAAGGTCCTGAAACATCAATATTAAAATAACTTTTATTAGAGCTTGTAGGTTCATAGTCTGCCTCATTAGCGCTAAACGGATCTGACTCGGTTTCACTCATTTTTACAGGACGTGAAATTTTTACACGAACAATTAAACCGCATAAAAACGCACGCCACGCAGTAGTGATAGTGACTAACAAGTCAAAACAAATCAGCTGCCCTGCCGGCCTAGTGCCACTGACCTTGCATTCCATGAAAATCAGCAAACATTCACAATCGTTTGTTGCAAAAAGGATGCAGGTCTGGAGCTGCACCCTTCTGCACCAAATGAGTAAGGAGGCAGATCCATAAATACGTATAATTCCTTTATTTATTATCGGATCTGCACCGTTCTTATACCAGTCAATCGGCCAATTTTTTTTAATTATGACATATTATGTTTCCACCCAAAACGGTCTAAATATGGAACTGCTTCTTTGTTACAGCAAACGCCTCAATTGTTATCACAGTTTGTAATTGTACGTCCTCAATAAATAAATTTATAACGATAATATTTTCGTTTTTTAATTTGAATGTCGTAGCTTGCTTTGCTTCCAAAGCAGTAGCAATGAATGATCTCGGAATCCGACAAACACTAATAAAAGCAGTTAAAGCACTGTACAAGGAAAACAAAGTAGCTATTAAATGTGGAAATGAAGCCTACAATCCATTTAAGACAACAAAAGGACTTCTACAAGGCTGTGCTACGTCCCCTACTCTGTTTAAAATATTCTTGGAAAAGACACTCAAACCATGGAGGAGAAAGTGCGAAGAAATGGGCATACCAGTAAGAGACGAATACCTATACACCTTAAGTTTTGCCGATGATCAAGTAGTCATCGCACAAGATAAAGAAGATCTCAGATTTATGCTCAGAAAACTAGAAGAAGGATATAAAAACAATGGAATGGAAATAAAAAGAAAACCGAATACCTAACAACAGAAAATAAGGATATGAGAAACCTAGAGATAGACGAGGGAAGACAAGTAAATGGAACAGATAAATTCAAGTATTTAGGAACCATAATATCGAACCAGGGAACAACAGAAGAAGGTACAAACAACAGACTAAGACAAACAAGAAACTGTATAAGACAACTAAATTCAGTGCTGTGGGATAAGAACATTACGATAAAGACAAAAAAGAGAATATATAATACCCTGACAATAAGTATCCTGACATATGGGTCCGAAAACTGGACAATTAATAAGAGAAATAGAGGTAGAATAAGAGCAGTAGAAATAGAGTTTCTGAGGAGAAGCTGTAGATTTACAAAAAGAGACAGAATTGAAAACGCAGAGATTAAGCGGAGAATGTGAGTGCAATCAGACATAATCGACTATATAGAGAAGAAGAGACTATCCTGGTACGGCCACGTCAGAAGAGCGGACAGAGGACGCTGGATAAACAAAATCACAGAATGGAGCCCGATCGGAAGAAGAAAGAGAGGAAGACCCCGAAGGTCATTCAGAGACGAAATCGACGAGGCTATGGAGAAAAGAACCCTGCGAGATGGAGACTGGAATGACAGGGAAAATTGGAGAAAACGTTTGAGTGCAGGAAGACAGTGAAAACTGTGGAAATTCTTAGTAGTAGTAATTTGAATGTCGTAATTTTATGTGATAAAATCTTACAATATATTTTAAATTTGCATCCCTTGTGCCCTTAACAGAAACCCGCTAGTGCTTATATCTTTTTGCCATAACCAAGGAACTTTCAATGCGACAAAATAACGTTCTTTTGTTATAATCTCGGGGGATCAATAACAAAAGAAAACTTGCAAACATTTCGATACATAGAGCTGGATAGGGTATGCAGTTACTGCCGCCAGGGGTATAAAATTGTTAACCGTTGCTCCAATTAAGTCGACCGCAAACGAACAACTGCTGTTTTTAGAAAATCGCTAACGGAGCGACAAAACTTTGTAAGTTAAAAAAGGATATATGAAGACACAATAATTAGTACAGTTGTGTATAGAATCATTTTTCCCTTTAATGTGGTTTAGCGTGTGGTGTCGAGTTTTCTGGAAACTTTTTTCATAAATTAATTAAAGAAGGATGCATCTTAATAAGGTGTTCCTTTTAACCAAAAGTCTGCAGTTACTTATATTGTATTTTTATGTATGAGAGAGTAATAAAACAATAAATTATGTATGCAAATCCCTAAACTGTTGATACGGGTGACTCAATGAAAAACAGATATTTGTCAACAAGTTTACAGAAGTAATATAGGAAAATAATTTTAAATTGAGTATGACCACCAGGTATAAAGGTTGGAGCAGAATAGAATACAATAGTTGTGAGGGTTACTAATCCCTAAATAAGGTTGCCAGTGTCTGAGTGATGGAGGTTAACAGGTACTAATGAATTTGCAAGAAATGTAAGATGTTTATTTTATTGGTTATATATAACCAATAAAAGTTTAATAAGAACCTACCTATTTGCAAAATAAAGTTTAATTCTTTAGATAAAATAAAACGTTTTATTTTATCTGAAATGAGTGCATTCCACGAAGTAAGGGTTTCAACAATCAAACATTTAATTCTTTAATTCCAGGAATCCACGACAGTAATTGACTAGATAATTACCTTCTAAACTTATTCCACAGAAAATGTGATAGTGGGTTTTTCCATTTTGTAGGAAGGTCCAAGTGGCGTATTCAAAATTCTTAACAGTTCACTAAAAGTAGGTACTTCAGTTGCAAGGTGCAGTTTATCGTGTATACTAGTGTTATGGAAAATTTGGAAGTGCCGTGTAAACGCCGAAAAATTGGTCCTTTAACAGTTAATGAAAAAACATTAATATTTAATTGTTTTAAATCATTTACAGACAAACGTTTATGTGAAAGTGTTGATGAGACCGTTGAGTTAGTTAGCAGTACACTTGGTGTTGGGAAATCTACGATTTGCAGAGTTATTAAAGAAGAGAAATGTGGTAGTTTTCAAATGCCACGTAATGCTTCCGGGGAAACCAAAATTTCAAATAGAATATTATTTTAAAGAAGGACTTCGACGGAAAGTGCATGAATTCTTCTTTAGACAAGAATTTCCAACATTGGATAAAGTTCTTGTCTCAGTTCGAGATAATAAGGATTACCCAGAAATGAGTCGAAGTACGTTATGGAAACTTTTAAAAGAAATAGGCTTCCGCTGGAAAAATAAATCCAGAAAGTCTATTTTATTAGAAAGAAGCGATATTGTCATATGGAGAAGACGTTTTCTAAGAACCATAAAGGAAATGAGAAACCAAAAAAGAAAAATATTTTATCTTGATGAAACATGGATCAACGAGGGTCATACACCAAATAAATTTTGGCAGGATGAAACTGTTACAAGTCAAAGGCACGCTTTTGTAAATAACTTATCTACTGGTTTAAACCCACCATCAGGAAAGGGACGCAGGCTGATAATAGTACACATTGGCAGTTTAGACGGTTTTGTTGAAGGTGGTTTATTAACTTTTGAATCAACTCGTACCGGTGACTACCATGAAGACATGAACGCTGATGTCTTTCAAGAATGGTTCGAACAAATGATAGATCTTCTTCCTAAGAACTGTGTAATAGTAATGGATAATGCAAGTTATCACTCCAGACTTATAGAAGGACTGCCCACAACCAAGTGGTTAAAAAAAGACTTGCAGAATTGGCTGAGTTCAAAACATATTACGTACCCTTCCGGATCTATAAGAAAGGAACTTTATTCGTTGTGTGCCCTTCATAAAGAAAAATTTAAAAAATACGAAATTGATGAAAATCACACTATTAAAGAAGAGGAAAAAATGTGGAAGCTGGACAATATTACTGATAAAATGATCGAGCCAGTTATTATAAATCTTGGTTCTGAAAGTTCATCTTCTGAATCTGATTTGGATTTGTAACAAGTAGCTTTAAGTTTTATATTAATAAAATCCACAAGGAAAAATTCCTGTAGCTGGCTGTATACCACGTATAACAAAAAGAGGTTAATCTTTGTAAATGGGTATATTTATTTAAAAAACCCTTAAAAGGGCCACATCAATAAAACAAACGTTTTCGGACCACACAGTCCATCATCAGGTTATTAAAATCGAAAATGCTAGGTCACAATGCCTGAGCCACCAAAACCAGTTCCACGTTGTTCTCCGAGTGCAGAGGTTCCCTCTCACCGGCTCTGGAACCCAATTGAACCATGTGTTACCTACAGTCAAATTTAATTTAATACTGAACATCACAGTTATTTTATAACACAATGTACAATATTTCATAACTAAATGTAATTTAAAGGGTTTTTACCCTAATATTTTGGTGGCTCAGGCATTGTGACCTAGCATTTTCGATTTTAATAACCTGATGATGGACTGTGTGGTCCGAAAACGTTTGTTTTATTGATGTGGCCCTTTTAAGGGTTTTTTAAATAAATATACCCATTTACAAAGATTAACCTTTTTTTTTATATTAATATTTTTATTCATCTATTTAACATACCTTAGACGGTTTTAAAAACTCTTTTTCTCTTTTGTAATTTTTAAAAATTAAAAAAAAAATGTGAATTTTTTAAAACCCTTTTTAATGTAGGCCAGTCAGTTCTAATATAGTGTGTGATAAAAGAGGTCACTTTTGTTTACATACACATAACACTTTATAACACTGAAAAAATTCATTTATTTTTTACAATTATTCAAAGTAATTTTTCAATTAATCTTGAGCACGCCCATGGAGTGATCGAAGGTACCAGTTAAAATTATGCTAACTACTCTCTCGTTCATAAAAATAAACTATAGAAATGGAGACTTAAGTTGAAAAAATAGTAATAAATGGCTAATTTAAAATAGCTTTTTAATAAATTTCTTCTTCTTCTCCTTTTTATTTAGACATGACTTTGTCTGTTTCGTGGTCTTTAAACTGATCGTCTTCCTATTGGGGAACTGTCTCTAGCCATCTTTACTTCTCTATTTGTTGTCATTCGGCAAATATGATCGTTCATATTTTACATCTTACCCAGTTCTTGATGTCCTCCACATTGCATCTACTGTTGTTTCTAACATTCTTTGTGTTCTCTGTGCCAGGTCATGTTTCTGCCGCGTATGTCATTATTGGTCTGATTACTAATTTGTAAATTCTGTTATATATTTCTTTTCTGATATTTTTATTTCTCCATATTGTTTAAGGCAGTCTGCGGCTTTGTTTGCTCTATTCACTTGATCTTCTTCTTCAGTTTCGAGCTTTCTATAGCTAGATAATGTGATGCCTAGATATTTCAACTCCATCACTTGTTCTATTATCTGACCTTCCAGCTCCAATTTACATCTTAGTAAATTTGCTATTCTAACCATGCATTTTGTCTTTTATGGGGAAATTAACATGTTAAATTTCGTGTTCACTTTAAGAGAGTAGTATTGTGTCGTTTGCATATAGCAGATTCTTTTAAGTTGTTTTTCTCTTCTGTGGTATCCTTTTTTAGTTTTTACTTTTTTTATTAATTTATCCATAATCAGTTTAAACAATAGAGGACTCAAAAAATTTCAATAAAATTAAAAATCCGTTTTTGTTGAAAAGGTACAGGCTTGTAATCAATTTAATGACGATGTTTGTGAATTTTTTGTACTTATTTTTTTATTCGTAAAATACAGTACAAGTCTGTAAAATCTGTGCATTGTTTTCCTGATAATCCCTTTGATAGATGTAACCAGGAAATGTGTTTATTTATTGATAAAATATTTCTACTAGTACGTAATATTTGTATCATTATTCCAAGAGTAGAGTTTTATTAGCAAATTCCCCAAAAACCCTTGATCCTTGCAATACCAGTACGTTCCAAAAGTGCTATAGAGCAAACTGGCACAAAGCAGTACCTGCATCTCTTTCTAATTTGCCAGGTTTATCGACCACGTAACCTAATTGATCAATGAAAACGTTACGTGGTCGATAAATCCGACTCATTAGACATAGATGCAGAGACTGCTTCCGTCACATTCTCTGTCGCACTGTGGGAACGTGGGAACGCCACTGTATTTTAGCAGTCAGTCTATCTGGTATTACATGTCTGTGGTATTTTATTAAAGTAAAATTGTTGACAATACACATGTCTAAAAGCATTGTTTACACTTAAAAATAATATAAAACTGTTTGTTGATGATGATCATTATTTGTTTAAACTACAAAATTAACTTTAATTTTGGTCAAAATGGTAAACATACTTAGTGTATCACATTACTAAGTCATCTGTTACTGTGAGTCGTGACTGGAAGGAAAATGCCGATGACAGTGTATGTCTCAAAGCTTATGAGACCTTAACCTTATACACCTCCCATTCAACACATACCTCTTCCACGACTGTTTGTACTTGATTTCCAAAAGATATATGGTATTATTGGCCAATGAGACCAATAATAATCATTTCTCAACTCACAGTTCATACTTTGATAGATGGACATGCAAGGTGTCAGACATTGTTTCTTTTCTTATTTAAAAAAATATAAAAAATAATGAAGAGTTAAACTAAATGAATGTATGTAAGTAAAAGATAAAAATTGCGATATTACAAAATATTTATAATTTTAAGGATTAATCTACTAAATAAAAATTGATTCAATGGTTATTTTTTCTTTTATATTTCAGCCAAGGCACATCGTTGCGCATGTACAACACAGTCACTACCATGAGACGCAGTTTGATAGTTCATTCTACGGAAAGTTTGCCCGATATATATCCCACTGCAATCTACACAGGGAATTCTGTACACCACACCAGCGGCACTACCCCTAATGTTTTATATTTGCAAAGCATACCACTACTTTGAACGCAATTTTGTTTTCTTGCGGGTAGATCTTAAAACGGTTCTATTTGGGCAAGGTATTTTTAGACAAGTTATGATTATTTTAAGATCGCCTTTTTAGCAAAAGAATTTGCTAAATGTTACTTAAATACCAAAGTGCTCCTTTACCCAGATGAAAGTTACAGAAGTATGTTCTGTCAGCAGCTGTAGTTGAAAAAGCTACTGGGTAACAATTCATTCGATGGTAATTTTTCTTTCATAATTTTCAGCCACTCCTATGAGATGCAGTTCATTAGTTCGTTCTACGGAAAGTTTGCCCAATATATATCAAATTGTAATCTACACAGGAAATTCTGTAAACCACATTAACGGCACTACCCTTTGATGTTTTATCTTTGAGAGCATATATATATATATATATATATATATATATATATATATATATATATATATATATATATATATATATATATATCAATCAGTTTATATCGTTCTAATAAGTTCTTAAGTCTTTATCGATTCCTTCTCTCCAACTTAATCTGGGTCTACCTTGCTTTTTTCTTCCATGCGGTGTCCAGTTTAATACTTTCTTTGGTGTTCTGTGTTCAGCCATTCTTTGGACGTGTCCATACCATCTTAGTTTTATGATTTACTCTGATGTCCTCTGTTAAATTGTGTTTAACCCCCATAATTTCTTGTATTCTTTCGTTTCTAACTCTGTCTAATCTTGATTTTCCAGCCGCTCTTCTCCAGAAGTCCATTTCTGTTGCTTCTAATGCTTTTAAGTTTTTTTTTCCTTTGAGAAAGGAAAAATCTTTGAGAGCATAGCACTCAATATATCAATTTTGTAACAATAAAACACTAAAAACTTTGTTTTCAAACTTCTACAAAATTTATTTTAAATTCTTATCACTACAGCTGTTTTGGCTGATTGCCTTTCTCAAGTGATCTATTTGTGGCATGCGTTTACACTTTATAGTCTCTAATGAAATAGGTTGAGGAGGGGAGAACTGTTTGTCTCAAGTTGGTCATTCAGAATTATATCTGTGTTTTTTAATTTGTTGATTTCCATAGATTCTAACAAAGATAGCTTTGGGCATTTATTTTGAATGTGAAGAATTTTAAATTTGTCACTAAAAGAATGATTGTGATCTAGAAGGTGAAGTGCGTATGTAGAATCTGTTTTTTATTTATAAGAACCCCTTTTATATTCTGCTATTCGTTTATTAAAGTTTCTACCAGTTTGACCGATGTAAGTTTTTGGGCAGTCGCCACATTTTAGTTTGTACACACCACTGTGTAAGTGTTTTAAATTTTTGCTCTTGTTGTGTTTAATATATTTGCCTAGGTTGTTATTTGTTCGGAAAGCTGGTGTTATTCCTTTCTTTTTTATGTTTGGCTATTTCTGTTGATATTTTGCCTGTATATGTAATCGAGCAGAAGGTACTGGATTTTTTCTCTGGTGGTGGAAATTAATACTTTGAACGATCTCCTTAATTTTATTAGCTGTGTAAAACTTTAATATTGGTAACTTTGTCTACATACGATATGCAACATTTTACCATAACAGCGTTCAAATGACTCTAATTTTTCTGATCATTTAAGGGTTCATAGACGTAGAGCAGCGTTGTAAAAACAGAATAAACAATAGTTGTAGTTTCATTTTTAGATTTGTTATTATGTAACATTATCTTTATATTTAAAAATTTAATTTAACTCTAATGATTTCAATATTTTAATATTCCGGTATCCTATTGCTACTACTACTACTATTACTATGCTGGTCTAGTGGTATAAATAAAAACTATTACAATATATAATATTAGGTTATCATATAAAGTATTATTAAAGTATTAGTATAAAATCAAATTACTTTTTGTACGCGAACCAAATTTTGATATTTATGTCAAAACTTTCCTAAACTCCTCCTAGAAAAGTTCCTATCTACGTCTGTTGTCGCTGTATATAACTACCAATAAATAGTGGCTTCGTCGTTGAAAGAAGTTTTCCCCAGGGGGCGCTAACTTTCGTGTATATGAGCCGACTGGAATAGATAACTACTTTTATTAGGCCCTAGTATAGGGAATAGAGTGATGGAGTGTCTGGGGGTAAAGATGAGACGGTATTAGAAATTAAGATAAAGAGTATCGACCAATAAAAGTTTGTTAAATTATGAGAATGCTTACAGCCAGATGAACTGTTCATAATAATATACTGAGTGATAAAGAAAGGGGAACACCTGCACATAGTTTTAAGATTTTATTAAACTCTTCATTTGTGGTAATTTCTGTTGTTTCCGGTTCTAGTGTCGTTTGTTCTTCCTTTGGATAGAACTTTTTTAGGTGGTCAATCCACGTATCCGTTTTTATGAGTTTTGGTTCTATTAGTTTCTTTACCTTCGTTCTTTGACTTCTTCTTAAGCGCCATGTTTTCTTTTGCAGACTGTAAATCACGTTCCATTTCTTTCGAACAGCATTCCCAGTGATATTTTTTTAAGTATATGTATTTCGTTTCCAATTGTCTTGTAATTTTATTATGGTATGCTTCTGGTCTTTTAGTTGATATGTATTTCAGGTAAGTTTTTTTCTTTTCTTAACATTTTTCCTTTAATTCTGTACAAAACCACGGAGTTCTTGGCCTTGAAAACGATTTATTTTTATTTATGTTTATTTCACCAAGAGCTTTCTTGGCCGAGGCTAGGATATTATTCTTGATTTTTGACCAGCTTTCTTAGACTCCGTCACTTTATGTAATATATGTGTTTCTGCTTTTTTTTCGACTATCATTTTTTAGAATAAGTGTCTTGTGAACTCATCCTGTAGGCTGCTGATCGTCTGACGTACAAAATTCTGGAGAGGGAGTTAACAATCAAAGACGCTGGTACACTGGCTTAGCATACACACGAAGAATAGTCAAATCATAATAGCAAGAACAAATAAGAGCCAGAGGTAGTTAACGCTACCCCTAAAATTAAGCTGCTTTATCTTAACAAAGGTCTCTAGAATTTTACAATTCTCATATCATTTAAGATAA
Source organism: Diabrotica balteata (assembly GCA_918026665.1). Classification (NCBI taxonomy): domain Eukaryota; kingdom Metazoa; phylum Arthropoda; class Insecta; order Coleoptera; family Chrysomelidae; genus Diabrotica; species Diabrotica balteata. Next base: position 167,515,561 of record OU898277.1, read on the forward strand.
AATTAGTAATCCTCCGTAAGATTATGACAAGCGATTGACTGATGAGAAGTTGTAGAACAAAGAACGGTACTAAGCTCGGGCTTCAGTCTGGTAGAGGTATCTTGGTCGAGGTTCTTGTTATAGCTCAAATATCACGGATCAATTAAACAAGTACTTACAACACAAAGACAAGAAGTTAGAAGGGAAGATAAGAGATAAGAGAAGAAAAGTTATTTGGGCACCACCCTATTTTTAGAGGAACATGGAAACCTTAAGGCACATAGAAAAGGATGACGAGAAAGGTAAGGTACAGCTAGAGAACTCACGCGAGAATAAAGTAAACCGTGAGAGAAAAGGTATCGGAATTATGCGGTACACTCCTAATATTTCGACAGATATACTCAAAATATACGATCAAACAAATAATAATATAATTCAATAAAAAATGCCTGGAAGAGAAACACAAAAATATAAATTCAAATTATATAAAAAAATATAAAAGAAATAAAAAGCAAATAGTTCTTTAACAAAATTATATTTAATTATATTTGTTAAAGTAAATGTACTATACCAAATTTTATTGAACACTTAAATGGCATGATTATTGCGCAACTTATTATTAATTACAAACAAAAAATATTTCTTTGAAACATAGTTATAAATAATTTAGTATCCTCAAGAATTAGAAAAAGGCAAGGAACATTATAATTATATCTACGTCAATATTTGACAAGCAAGTGAATTTTACGCCTTGAGGATACCTAAACATGAAGTTACTAGGTTTTTGATGGTGATCACTTCAAATATAAGAACAAAATTTATCAGAAATATAATCTACATATAAAATAAATTGTGCGTTATTTATACGTATATATTATCCTGTATTTTTATACTCAGTCAAACTAAACCTCCATAAATAAGAAGGTACACTGAACTGGAGTCCTAAATCAACTTCTTAAGATTTCGTTATCACAGTTTAGTCAATAAAACTTATACTCACGAAACAGGTGTATTCAGATAATGGTATTACGCCCTCAATAAGGCACTTGACTTCGGTCCGTACAACAGGTAGTTAGGATGACACCCATAGTAGTTAGGATAGTGTTCCTAACGCAATCCCTTAGATTGTCTTAGGCCAACGAAAAGAGGCAGCCAGACCGGAGTAGCACAGGTAGTTGAGATAAAATGAAGATGACTGAGAATCGAGGTGGACGAACGTAGCCGTGAATGTGTGAATAGTGTACACGTATAAACGGTGTAAACTATGAACGGTGTAAACTATGAACGGTGTAAACTATGAACAATGTCGAATATGAACGGTGTAAAATCTGAACGACAAACAGAAGTGACCTTAATTGGAAGACGTCTGTTTGACAAAAGAGAAAATAATTAATATAAGACACACTGTGTAAACATAAATAAGGGTGAATTGAAAATCCACTTACTGCCGATTGTCGAAGATAAGACAGCTTGCCACAGGAACCATCTTGGAAATGAACAAGTTCACGGATTGTGAACTTAGAAGGGCTTAGACAAGCGAAGGTTAAAAATAGGGAGGGGATATTGGCTAAAGGATGCCACGCGAAATTGACATTAAATAGCCGGGCTACTGGGGTTCATTTTCATAGCTTTTACCAATGGAAAGTAAACTTTCTACGAAAAACAACTCTTCTGTTTTTCTGAGAAGGAGCTCGGAGATTTCACAATAGCGCCTTTTTCCTTTGTTATTAGGAAAGATTTTTATGTACCAAAACAAGATAACAAGAAGAAGGAACATTTGGCGAAGTTGTTTCTTTGTTAAAAAAAGGCGTAACGAATCGCTCGGTAGTGTCGGTTATTTGAGGAAGATAGGCAGGCATGGGCGGCGTGAAAATAATTTACTAAAGGGAATAATTTGAAGAAATTATGAACATGCTTCAAAGTTACTCATTTGATCTTCGGATATGAGAATTTCTTACTTCGCGTAATGTCACACGTTAGGTGAAGTAGGAAAGTACATGTCATTAAGAGTTGGGATTGACATATTTTTGTGTACATTATCAAAAGTTTGTACCTGTCGCTTGTTTGCTTAGTTTAACTCCAGTCTTGCCTTTCCAGAAGTTACTATGTTTCCAGGTTCTTCTAAAAAATTGTCGATATATAAATCATTCGTAAAAAATTCCACAGAAAATTGTAAAATACGTACGATATTTTAATCAATAAGAATACGAGTAATATTTGCTTTACTTTAACTTGTAAAGTTAGAATTTTAACTTAAATCAATAAAAGTTCAAAAGTTCGGTAGCAAAAGAGAGTAACTAGAGATCGTGTAACATCGGTTGTAAGTTACCCATATGAATCGTGCCTTATCATAGAAAATGACACGTTTTGTTAAATTTGCTGTACAAGAATACGATATATTTGCAGACTCCATACTTTTGAAAATTAAATCAAATGCAGAAAGCAGCTATTTTTGTGTTGATTGTATTGTATGTACATTTGGGTGTTAATATAGGACTGTAACATGAACTAGTGGTTCACTCAAGTTTCTTGCTTAATCTAACCTAACCTAACCTTAAATTATTATTAACTAGATAGATTTCTAAAATTGTTAAAATATATTTTTAAATACATTAAAACTTATCAAGTTAGTTCCATTGTATTATCTCCTAACAAATTGATAAACCCAATTGTTCTCTATATATTGGTTCGTAGTGTATGTTTCTTAATTAATGCAAAGCTTATTATAGACCAAACTCGCAATATATTCCGAAGTACTACTAACAGCACTAGATGTTTAATGACATAATCGTTGATGTCCTCGCTCGTCTTAATACCTCCACTTAATTTGACTTAACACATTCATAGAACATAGAACAGAACGCAACTAATGGATGCTGTATAGTGGTGCGAATTACCCCCAAAGGAGTAGATATATAAATTTCTCAAGGATTTTTATTTAGTTCTTTAATAGTTTCTCATACTTATTATTTTATAATTTTGATCGTACATGGGTTATTAAAATATTATGCTTTAATTTTGTTTTTAGATTAGTACAACTCAGAAAATTGTTTTTGTATGTAATAATGAAACCAGACTCTATTTTCCCATTGGCATCACAATTCACATTTTGCTCTTACTAAAAAGTTAAACAATAAATATTTCTACCAAAAGAAGAGATAGAGCTTGACGTATTGGCTGGTTGAGAAAACTTTAGTTGAATTGAGGACATAAAAGAGAGTTTTCCCTTGTTATACTTGCAACCTTCAAAGAATATATTTCAATAAATCCGTCAATATTCATATCTGCGGCAGTTGAATCGACGATTTCTTTTTGTTCTTCTTCCTCTTCTTCATTTTATTCAACTTCTTTTTCTTTTTTCGCTTCTTCGTCTTCCTTCATTTCTTCCTCGTCTTTCTCTTCTTCCTCTCCTCCTTTTCATGTGCTATACTATACCTAGACTTTACCAAACAGTGATCCAACAGTCTTGTCAGGAAGCAAAACTTGGATTATGAACAAAAATTAAGAAAATATGCTGAACATCTGGGAACGAAGTATTTTAAGAAAGATATTCGGAGTAGTAAGAGACCACAAAGACGTTTGTAAAAGACGAACAAATGCAGAGATCGGAGAGCTGTGCAGGAAATCAAATCAGCTAGATCGTCATCTTCATCCGTTTTTTTTCTCTTTCAAATTGCACTATTATAAATATAACCTTTAAGAAGATCTTCTTCTTCTTGTGCCGTCTTCTAACGAAGGTTGGCGATCACTTCTTTAAACGCTTCTCTATCTTTTACAACGTGAAATATCTGTTCAATACTGAGGTTAGTCCAATCTCTGATATTTCTCAGCCAAGATTTCTTCTTTCTTCTCAAGCCTTTTCTTTCCTCTACTCTACCTTGCATGATGACTTGTAGCAGAGAGTATTTATCATTTCGGAGTAAGTGGCCCAAAGAAGTTTAAGAAGATACTAGGGTTGAAACGACTTTTGGTTAGTATTGTATATTAATTTCAAAACAAGATAAAAAAAATATGAAGGCATATCATTTATTACATTCAAGATTGCTCCGAAAAGCGGGTTTTGCTATGGACCAGCAATTCGTTCATTAAAATAGACAGACGTTACGAATCAAATACTATTGCCTCAGAATAGACATGGAATACGGATTAGACTCAAGATACGAAATAAGGACATTTTCTTAGGCACATGGAACGTATTAAGTTGGTTCAGGCCCGGAATTGCAACACATGCCACAAAACAGCTTTAAAAATATAAGATGGACGTGACAGCGATTCAGACAATGAGATGGACAGAATCGGGAAGCCTGCAAATGAAAAATTTCCTGGTTTCCTTATTTCCTGAAAAAAAGAAAGGCACGAATTTGGATGTCGGTTTGTAGTTAACGGAAAACTTAAGTATGTCATAATTGATTTTAAACCAATTAACAAGCGCATGTGCTCTCTCAGACTCAAGGGGAAATGATTTAACCTAACCCTCCTCTCAATCCACGCAGCACCGGAAGAAGCAAATGAAGATGACAAGAAGGAATTTTCTAATATTTTAGATTAACAGTACACAATGGCACCCAGATACAACGTCAAAATCATACTGGGAGACTCAATGCCACACTAGGTAAAGAGCGGTGATCGGCACACATAGCTTACATAATAACACTAATGATAACGGATCAAGACTGGCAGACTTCGCTGTAGTCAACAATATGGTAGTAAAAACTACTCAATTCCAAAGAATAGTTATACATAAAATAACCATGATGTCAAATGACAGAATCACATGAAACCAAATAGACCATGTGCTTATCGATGGAAGACATTCTAGCAATATCATGACCACTTCTGACCACTTCTTGGTCAGAATAAAAATGAAAACAAGATTAAAGACGAGACAGCAAAAATACCGCCAAAAAGGAAACAGATAGGGCATTTCAAGGCTCGATTTACCTGATAATAAACGCCAATATCAGGCACTGATCCAAAACAAATTGCAGACACTGGAAGAAGAAGAAACATCAACTTTAGAATTAACCATAGACCAGAGATGGCAAAATATAACGAACGCCATAGAAAGTGCTGCGGCGGAAACTATAGAAAAAGAAAGGAATAACAAGAAGAAAAACCAGAGGTTTCACCAGGAGTGCGAACAAAGCTTGCATCAGAAAGCAATCAAGAGGCTAGAGTTACTAACAGGCCCTACAGATGAGAACAGGAAACACGCGATGTAAACCAAATCTTCGTGGACTTTACCATGGACCATGTTAGAAATGGGAGTACCTGGAAAGCTGGTACGACTAGTACAGGTGAGCAGAGAGAACTCTTTCACACGGATCAGAATTGGCAGCACCACGTTAAAGAAATTCCTCATTGATGCCGGGTTATTCATAACTTTTGGTTATAAAAACTTAGACTTGTTTTTCTTTGGAAATATCTTATGTATAAAACATAAATCGACCATATTATCGTATTAATCTACAGGGAAGATGTGTAACTTGAAACCATTTCGCATTTTAGATTGTTAGGATCTCTGATAATTGAAAGTGTTTTATTTGAAATAAAATAAGATTTGATGGAGTCGACCGTTACTTGATGGAAATTCATTTTATGTAAAAATAAAACACTGAAAACTTTGTTTTCAAACTTCCACAAAATTTATTTTACATTTTATCACTACAGCTGTTTCGGCTGATTGCCTTTCTCAAGTGATCTATTTTTGGCTTGGGTTTACAAATTTATAGTCTTTAATGAAATAGGTTGAGGAGGGGAGAACTGTTTGTCTGAAGTTGGTCATTCAGAATTATATCTGTGTTTTTTAATTTGTTGATTTCCATAGATTCTAACAAAGATAGCTTAAGGCCTTTATTTTGAATGTGAAAAATTTTAAATTTGTCATTAAAAGAATGATTCTAAAATTCTTCTGATTCTTCTATAGAATTCTTCTATAGAATTCACCTTCTGATCTAGAAGGTGAAGTGATATAATTCTGAATGACCAAATTAAGACAAACAGTTCTCCCCTCCTCAACCTATTTCATTAGAGACTATAAATTGGTAAACCCAAGCCAATAATAGATCACTTGAGCAAGGCAATCAGCCGAAACAGCTGTAGTGATAAAATTTAAAATAAATTTTGTGGAAGTTTGAAAACAAAATTTTCAGTGTTTTATTGTTACATAAAATAAGATTTACCTGTTTTTCTAACTATAACATCGTAAAAATTTTGTAAAAAGAATCCTGTAAAAACTGTAATAACAATTGTTAAAAATTATGATTTTAATTCATTTTTTGCCCTAATTTTTATTAAAAAATAAATATATTTTAAATTAATATAGAATAACATTGTTTTTAGCACACGCCTATGGAGTTAGCTATAGATGAATAGAGAATAGGAGAGGCGGTATTAGAAGTGACGTAATTGTCACTTGATGATGTGCATAGACAATTACCCCCATACACTTGTTTCGAACTAAGAGAACAAGAAATGTCTCCCATCTACTGGAAATTTCATTGTTTGATGTTAAATGTGCCGTACTGATTACGGGTGTCAAGCAACTTGCGCTTCGCATAATACAAAATTCCAGCGACTTTTTTGTTCTCTAAGCCAGATTAAAAAAAGATTTTTTACAGGATAAAGATGAGACCGAAATAGGGGAAATTGAAAAAAAATATAGATTCACAAAATTTGACGTTTTTGTTGTACTAAAGAGGACAATAACTTTAGTTGGGTTATTAATCATGTCAATTAATGAGGAAGTGCTCACTATAATGAGGACTATCGAATTGGCCAGCCGGGTGCATATAAAAATCCCTTTTAAGCTACAGGTGAAAAAAAAATAGACCTAGGGCTTGGTATAGCGCAGAAATTGTTTTGCGGAGCGAAGGGTTGATAAGTCACTACTATGAACCTCGGGTATTATCTGTCATCCAGGTTTTATTACCCCGGTGGTTATACCAACACCAGTTTGGAACCCACATTCGTTAGAAGAGGTACGGGTAGAGATGAATGCATAGTCATTAGAAGAAGGATAACGAGGGCAAGGGACAGAACAGAAATAAACTCTCTCGTTGAGCAAATCCAGCTAATCGAAATAGAATACCGCGCACAAAAGAGAGAACTTTTAGAGAAAAATTCTTACAGAAAAAAGAAGGCATTCAAGAGAACTTTGTCACAAGGTGGATGAGGACATCTTTGGTCAGGGATATAAGATCGCAATGAAAAAGATTCATGCGTACCCCTCATACGAAATGCAACTAGACAAAAAGCTTCAGAGCTTTTCCGCTAATTTTTTATATCTTTAATTAATTAATCAGCCAATTTTATATTTTCTACATAAACACTCTCGTTCATACATCTACGTACAGACTCTATGAATTTTAATTACAAATAAAACTACTGCTTCATTATCTAACTTAGCTAGGCTAAAACATATTTAAAAAAAGAATCCTACGTATAGGTAAAATTTAATATAAGCTTTGTTTCGGAGAGTTTTTGATATCAGCATAGGAAAACTTACATAATGTTTTTATTCATTTAATATTAAATGTTCGCTTTGGGTTTTATTAGATCGAAACAAAGGTTATAATGTGTATATTCCATTTTTTGACGTTGAAATTTTTATGATAATTTTAAACAAAAAAACAGGCATAAAACTTATTTATAAATATTTCTAGACTTTTCTAATATCTATTTGTGTCGGAAATATAACCAGCGTTATAAGAAATGGGTATGTATACCCTTTAGCTATTTCTAGACTCTAGAAAAGCTCTGTTAAAATATTTAACATATTGGAAAATACAGCCATAACAAAATAAACTAAATTTCCAATACTTGTACAAACTAGATGGATCAATACTTTTATGTAAAATATAGTTATCTGTCCATTTTAGTTGGAAGGAAAAGCAATTTGTTTCTCTCTATTATTTGGAGAACTGTTCGAAACTGCTTAGTTTCTTTATCAAGACAACCCGCTACGGAACAATGTAACTGTGGAACACCCCGTGTTGTTGCCTTACTTTTTTTCAATTCTTGATACTATTTTAAGGACTTATTTGGAAAATAGTTAGTATTAAAATTAGTTTAATATTAAAAAAATACAAATAAACTGATTAAAATATATTTATTTAGTTGAAATCATATAACTTACGTGCGTACTAACTACACACACTCTTTTTTTATTGAAGTGTTTATTCTTTTTTACTATTGTGAAGATTAATGAACTCAACATTAAACAGCTTGAACATTAAATCAACTATTACTAATATAAACTAGTGACAATTTATAAAAAGCCATAACAAAGTTAATATTGTTAAGAAGATTTCATATTATCTAATGTTAAGAAATAGAAAACTCTCAAGGGAATTACATAAAACAAAATTAATATTTTTAGTATATCAAACCTTAGGGGAAACAGTAACACAAATGCAAATTTTTCACAAATTGAGTTATCAATACTACAATCTTACTAATATTCGTCTTTGTCTGGGGACGCAAAAGTCAGAGCTGCAACTCGTCTTCTTGTCACTCATGTGACTTTTACTCATTTATGGATTCAATTAAAGGAAAAAGATCTGTTTAGTGGTTATCGTATGTCACTCAATATTGTATTTAAAGACATTGGTTTTAAATGGCTAAAAGATGATCCAAGTCGAATACTGATGGAACAATCTCATATTGCTGAGAAGAGAGCACAATCTTTGAGATTATAAAAAAAAAAATGTAAACATTAAGAACTGTACAAGTTTGTTTTTAAAGATGAAACTTGATCTATAGATCTATATGTCGCTTATGGCAAGACGAGAATAAAATATGTGTAAAATCTATTAAAACTGATGGAAATCCATAATATATCTATATTTACCATAATATATAACCGTAATCATATTGAAAATATGAAGGTCTTGAATTTTTTTTTTTGCAGATGTATTATTCTTAATGCTGGTAATGAAAATGGCTACATTAAGGGTGCACAGGCTATATTTTTCTCTTAATCGGCTATAATGGACTACCATGAAGAATTGAATCAAAAAATTTTTTTATCGTGGTTTGAAAATCAACTATTAAAAAGTTTGTCTGAACCATCCCTAATAATTATAATAGATAATGCTCCATACCATAAAATATTCTTAGAGAAAATACCAAACATGTCTTCAAACAAGACTGAAATAAAAGCTTAGGTAACTATATAACAATAAACTGCCAACCGAATGCCCACCGAAATAGAAACTCATGTATTTTAATTCTCATCACTATCTGAATCTGAGCTATCACCAGGATTTCTTCTTCTTCTTCTTCTTCTTCGTCTAGCCATTCACGTCCACATCTGAACATAAGCCTCTTCAAGTCTTCCTTTCTATTGTTTTTTGTTTTACGCTACTTGTAGCCAATTTTTCCCAGCAGTCCTTTTCAGATCATCTGTCCATGTCATAGGAGGTCTGCCTCTGGGTCTTTTGTGTTGGTATGGTCTCCAGGTTAAAATTGATCTGTGCCATTTGTTTAGATCGCTTCTAGCTACATGTACAGCGTATTCCCATTTCAACTTTAATGATTTTTGCACCACATCGGTGACTTTGATTTTCTGTCTTATCCATGTGTTTGTTTTCTTGTCCTTTAGTGGTATACCTAGCATTGCTCTTTCCATCGCGTGTTGAGTGACTCTAAGTATATTCATATTCTTTTTTGTGATTGTCCATGTTTATGCCGCATAAGTTAATACCGGATTTATTATAATTGGTTAAATGTCAACATTCACCATACTCTTGTCTCGGATATCCAATTTTTTATAATTTCATTAGTATGTCTGACACATTTCTCCCATATATCTGCATTACATTGTTCCAGTGCCTTATTCCGCATATTTAAAACAGCTGTATCAGAACACCCATGCTTATCTATACCAATATACTTATTGTAATACGACTTTTCCAGTTTGTAAACCGGTTTTTCCAAAAACCGGTTTTTTGGTTTTTTTAATCCAATAGATTACAAAGTTACATTTACAATGCACTTTAGTTTGTTTAATTATCGTATTTAATTATTGATGCAAATTTAATTTACCATTTAAAAATATAATCCTTTAAAATATCCACCAATTTTCCTCTCCTCCCAAACTCATAAAATTCCTCAACCATTGCAATTTATAAAAAATTTTCTAGACTCTTTCAAATGGGATTTAAAAAAATAATATCAACACAAATATTTTACTTAAAAATAAATTGGATAATGCAATTCATCTTTTATTTTTACTACCATCAAAAAAAATTTATCCCGTATTTATATATACATTTGTATATTTATATACATTTTAACTCATGTATTCGTAATCAGTAATTCGATATTCATAGTCAGAGTCAGAACATTATTTTTGGTAATCAGTAAAAGCCATTCACCCAATTTCAATTTCAAGAGTCAAGTGTGAAAAATATATGATGTTTCTTATGTAAATATTATGATTTTAAATACTTTTTCAACGAAATATTACAATAAAACTTAATTGTTTCTGGCTGATGTGAGTTTGCACTTTGAGTTTGGTTCTGCATTTATAAAATAAAATAAAATTTGAATTATGGTTTTGTTTGAAATAATTACTTGAGAATAATAATTATGACTGGAATCCAAAACAATACCTAACCTAATCACCGTAAAAACCTAATAACCGGTTTTTACTTTAAAAATAAAAAAACCGGTTATTACCGGGACAAAAAAACAACCGATAAAACCAGTTATTGCAAAGTAAAAAACCGGTTTTCGGTTAAAACCGGTAGGTTTTTCCTATCCCTACCTCATGATCATATTCTCGGAGCAACTCGTCAATTACATATATATTTTCTTTTCCAAAATTTTTGGTTATTTGCAGCAATTTAGCTTGGGAAAAATGTGGATCATATAATAATATTTGTTATCAACCAACTAATAATTTCATATTCCCTTGATGTAGATGAAGGTTGTTTATTTAAAAGGACACTCTGGTAAATAGCATTATTCATTACAACCAATGATGGCTCTTCTAAATTAGGTATTAATTGTGTTCTTCTCCACTCATAGTAAAAAGTTCGTTACTAATTTCTCCATGATAATTAGCTGCGTTAAATTTTGAACAAAACAATAAATATGCTACCGAAACAAATTCTTTGCGTGAACCAGCGTGAACAATTACAAAACGTTTACCATCATAACTATCTGGTTTTCGGACACTTTTGGAACTATTGTCTTGCCAAAAATTCGTTTTATTTCCTTCGGAGTAAATCCAAGTTTCATCTAAAAAAACAACTTCTCTTGTAAATACACTTTCAAGATTTTCCATATTTTTACGAAGGAATCTGGCTCTTAGAGTAGCAATACAAGTTTGCTCAATTAATGCTCGTCGATTGTCATCCTTTTTGAATTTAAATTTGATGTCTTTTAACAATGTACTAAGCAGTTATTTTCCAATATCTACTACTTTTTTATCTTTTGACAGGTCAAACTCTGCAGAGTAACATGCTTCTCTAAAAAAAATCATTATTGTCTTTTATAGTCAAAAATAAGTAGATACAAAATTTCGTAAAAATTGAAGTACCTACGCAGGTTCTTGTTGGCATAAAATTCACACTGAAGAAATCAATACTTAGTCTGTTGGTACATACCGCACAACGTATTTTCTTCTGCCATTTTTGATGCCTCGGGCATATCAGTCGTCTTACTTTTAAGACGACGTCTACTTGAAACGCCTGGTTTTGAAAGAACGAGGTTGTCTTCTTCCGCCGTGATATTTTTAAAGCAGCGGTGACACCCATTTTTTTTTAACCTATTCTCTATTCTTCCATTGTTGGATATAGGTCTTCTCCAGTTGTCTCCATCTTTCCCTATCTTGAGCTGTTCTCTGCCATGTGAGACCTCCTTGTTTCCTGATGTCATCTTTCCACCTCATCTGTGGTCTGCCTCTTGATCTCTTTGCATTGTCTATACGCCACTTTCCGATGACATTGTTCCATCGTCCGTCTTGGAGACGTTCATTGTATCCAGCCCATTTCTATTTCAGTTTTGCTGCTTATTCTATCGCGTCTACTGTCTTTGTTCTGGTTCTGATCCACTGGTTACGTTTTCTATCTTTAAGTGATATACCCAACATTTATCTCTCCATCGCTCTTTGTGCTTTCCTTATCCTATCCAAATTGGCCTGTGTCAATGTCCATGTCTGTGCTTCGTAGGTGAGCACCGGTATTATACAGGAGTTATATACCTTGCTTCGTAAGTATAGAGGGATTGTTTGATTTTTTAGAACGTAAGAAAGTTTGCCGAACGCTGCCCATCCCATTCTTACTCGTCTCGATATTTCGGCTGTTTGATTTTCTCTGTTAGTTCTGATTGCTTGTCCTAGATAGATATACTCATTTACCTGTTCTATTTTTTCTGTTTGTATTTTTATTGCCTCTTGATCTTCCGTGTTTGTCATTACTTTTGTTTTGTTGAAGTTAATTTTTAGGCCTTTTTGCACTGATTTTTCATGAAGTTTATTCAGCATTAATTCCAGTTCTTGTCGTTCCGATGAGATCAGGAGTATATCACCCGCATATCTAAGGTGATTTAGGTATTTTCCGTTAATACATATTCCTCTGTTTTCCCAACCTGTTGATTTTATTATGTCTACGAGGGCTTGTCGCCTTGTCGGACTCCTCGTTTAATTTTTATATTATCCGTTATTAATTTGTGGTCCAGAATTACGGTCATGGTTGCGTTTTGGTAAATATCATGTATCAATTGTCGGTATTTTGAATCTATTCTAATATTGACCAAAGCTTCTTTAACCGCCCAGTGTTCAATGCTGTCGAAAGCCTTTTCATAATCTACGAATGCTAAGTACAGCGAAAGGTTGTATTTATTGGTTTTCTCAATTAAGATTTTAAGCGCATGTAGATGGTCGATTGTGCTGTATCCTTTCCTGAATCCGGCCTGTTCCACTGGCCGGTAGTTATCAAGTTTATAGGTTAGACAACACTCTTAAGAAAAAAATTATTTAATAGTATCTGATTAACAAACATGCATTTGATATTTTACCTCTTGAACAGGTGTAAGAGGCTTCAAAGGTCCTCAATTACTTCTTTCTAACTCAAAATATTCATATAAATTTAATACAAGTTATCTCTTATCTTATGACAAATTACACGTCCTACACATTTTATTCCAATAATACCACAGTTAGGGGTATTACGTTGATTTAACTAGCATGGGATTTTATAAGTTTTTAATGGAAAATTAAAATCCATAATTTTATTCTAAAAAGATAAAAAACATTTATTTATCTAGGAACACTTACTTTTATTTAAGGAAGACGGTCAAACAAAAAAAAACTGTGGTGCATTCTAACAAACCAGGTCATTAAATTTTAACCCGAAATATTTATCCAGCTTTTCCGCTTAACTAGAACAATTTCCTGACCCAAAAACGAAAAGAAGAAAAAAAACGAAAACAAGCCCTACAAACATCTGAATAAATGTAGTGTATATTTTAATGTAACTGTAGGCCGCTGGCAAGGACAGTGAAGGATAGACAAAAAAGGAAGCCGGAATGCCGGAGAACGCAACGAAAAAGAATAGCACTGAATAAAATATATCTGGCAGTTTTAATTAAAAAATTTACTCGGCTGGCGTGCATAGTTGGGATTATTAAAATCGTTGCGTTATTCAAGAAATTAAAGTTTTTGGTAATCCCTGTTTAACTTTCGTATTTTTACACTACATTACAATTCGAGAGATTGAAAGTCATTTTATATACTAAATATAGTTTCACCATACAACTTTTTAAACCTAATTACAAGCCATATCAATTTTACTTCTGTAAACGTTATACGTAAATTCGAGACAAATGTTTTTAATTTGTTTGTAAAACAAGTTATAAATTTACTTATCACTGAACCTGTTATTGAAGAAATAACAGTGTCAATGAAAAGTAGGAGGTAGGAGGCCAGCAGATTGAGACAGTAAAAAGATTATGAATTATGATTTACTTATATATAATTATATGAGACTTACTTATGAATAGAGACTGGATTATATGCTCTAAAAAATAGTTAAAATATGCATGCCAAATGCACTTAAAAAGTAACCAAATATGCCTTTATTATATGCAATATGCATTTATATTATGCACTTTAAAAAATATATATTTTTTAATTTTTAAAGTGTTTAATAATGTCTTTGTAAGATGCACTCACATATTTCTTGCAAATAGTACTAAAAAACTTGGTACCTGTACTGATTTATTTTCAACTTTAGAATATGTTTTCAAAAATTTTTGGCACACCTTGATATTCAATTTATACAATGGGATATTGCAACTTAAAAAAAATTACATACATCTTTTGCAAACATTTCTTGCCCCGTCGATGTGTGACGATTTTGAATACTGTTGTTCTGCAAAAGCTGCTGGCGTGGTTTCTTGAAGTTCTTAGATAGTTTATATAGGTGGAGAACCGCTTTCAGGTGTTGGGAAATTTGTAATTTTTTTCACATGGAATCTGTAATAAATCGGTCTAGTAAATAGAATTCTTAATGTTGTTCTGAAGCTATTTTCTTGTGGCATTTTAAAGTAATTACTATTTAACTGGGAATAAGCCACAATTAAAGATAAAAATACGTTTATTGACATTTCAATTTCCACTTCGGAAATCGTTCTCAAAATACAAACAGTAAATTAAACAAATTTTGTTTTTTGTTACATAGTGAAAAATTCTTTTAATAATTTAATTTTATCTGACTCATTTATATTGACAATTCAGACATACATTATGCATTTTAAAGTAGACGACTTTAAAATGATATTGCCAATATTGTTGAGTTGCGCTCCTGGGATGACTTTACTTATAAGATAGTTCATTCGATTAAATTATATCAACTTTAACTTGAGAATATCCGTCAGAAAAAAAATCATAGCATGTAATTCGTCTTTAAAAAGACAAACACATGACATGATGACAGTTAAATTCTCCTGTTAGTGATTCCATAGTAAATTATGAGGGAAAACCAGGAAAAAAACCTCATAATACTATCCCGACATTCTTATTAATAACTTCCTCTTTCAATATTGGTAACCAGATCCTACTACATTCTGCCGAGGAATTTGCGACACAATTGTCCTCATTTAGCATTATTAGAGGCGCTTCTTTGATTTTTCTTTTTTTACCATCCGTTTCTTTCAGAACTACATTTGAATTATTCCATTGAACCCTATGTTCATTATCCCATGCGTGTTTATATATTTGAGATCTATCAAATTGTCTATTTTTAATATAAGATTGATGTTCAGTTATTCTAACATTTAATGGCCTTGATGTTTCACCTAAAAAAAACTGATCGCATTCACAAGGTATTTTATAAATGCAATTCTTTGTCCTTTCTTGTTCATTGTTAGGTTTGGTTTTGAACAAAATAGATCTCAATGTGTTTGTTGTTTTGAATGTTGTTGAAATGTTGAATTTATTTGCTATCCTTTTAAGTTTTTCTAATAATCCTATTATGTATTTATATATTTATTATTTTATGAAGTGGAAATTGAAACGTCAATAAACGTATTTTTATCTTTAATTGTGGCTTTTTCCCAGTTAAATAGTAATTAAATAGAAGTCTAATGCAATAATATGGACTTGCTTGGCTTTTATTTATTTATTTTACTTTACTTTACCTTTATTTATTTTACCTTTTTATTTTTATTTATATAGCCAGCAGTGGGAAACACGCCGCCTAGTGGTGTATATAGTAGTGAGAGAATTTCAAACATATACATTACTGTAAGTATTCTAATAAGGTAATACATACTTTATATATACATGTATTACACACACACACCCTTGTGTATATAGACGAACAAATATTATAATATGTATAATAATAAAATCCTAGCACGAAAAGTGTATTGATTACAGCGCGCAATTCTGCGTTTAATATTGTGTCGCCCCTTATAAAACGGTAGAATCGATGGTAAATAAATTCAAAATAGTATTTTTTTGTATAAAATTTTCCGTAGAATTAGAATTCGTTGTCAGAAAACCTCTAAAAGTTATTTAGAAGTTGAAAAACGAAGAAAAAACGCTAAAAAAGGCGGGAAAATCGCGTTTTTTTGAATCTTATAGGGTGCAGCGGCTTCAAACATATAAAAAGGATTTCTGAGACAACTTTTATTCGAAAGTACTTGTATTAAGGCGTCTTTTGTGAAAATTTGAAAAAAATTAAAGAGGATGTTTTTGTGATATGAATTTTTCAAAAAAAGCGCTTTGTTTTGCATTTTGTGGCTTTACATGACGTCATATGGCAATACTGATACCGGGATCGTGTTCAGCAGGAAATTTTACATTGAAAAACATATAGTGGATATTTGTCTAAGCATATTTAGCTCGCTGTACTTAAAAAATCCGCGAAACACGAAAAAAAAATTGATAAAAAGCGTGAAACTTCAATAGCGCACCACGGCCGCCATTGTGAATATTGAGGTCTGAAAATTTGACAATCATGTTTTTTTGTCTAGTACAACATGTGTGTAAAATTTCAGCCAAATCGGAGAGGGTGATCCCACCAACTTGTGTCGATTTTTGCTGGAATTACTGTATGTCAAAATGTAGAAATATAGCCGGTTGTAATAGCAGTAGTAACGATGTTCTCAGTCTTTAAATGGACTTTTCCTCCTTAAGGTATTTCGAATACATTAAGTAATAACATAAAGGTAAATATTCAACGACCCAACAATCTACAGTTTACTTTGCTACGTAAATTTGGAATATTTTGTTACCGTTTAAAAAAGTTCGTCCTTTGCTTTTGTGATGCGAACCTCCGGAGGACTATTAAGCCGCTGACAGTGCTTGTAGCTTGTATAGATAGCTGTTGGGTAACGGATAAGATATTATTATAATACAGGTAACAGTTATTATCCTTGCTGATAGAGGAAGAACCGAACATCGCTTGCCGGATTTGCTAGAGACTGCTTTCTTTTGCTTTACTCTGTTAGTTTGTGGGCTAGTTAGTACCGGAGATTGTCTAAGGTTTATAAGTACGTTTAAACTTTCTACGAAATTACAATAATAAAGATGGTAGAGTTACAAATTTTCACAATTTGAAATTTGTTCCAATTTTTGTATTTAATTGGTTATTGGTTATTATTGTCAAATCTATTTTATTGGTTATTATAGATTTAGCTAAAGCCTTCGATTATGTCAGATTGTAAGATGTGTTAAGATTACTAAAAATAAAAAATCAACCTAACAAGACGAATGAGATAATTAAAGACAATAATACGAAAAACAAAACCAGAATAAAAGTTAAGAATAAACAAATTAAAGCAGATGGATGAGCTGACACCGAAACTATTAAACCTGTCTCTGAGATATGTGATCAGCAATTTGAATATACTGTAGCGTGATTAAATAAAACGAGCGGTTCGAATTTATATAAATATATTTATTTATAACTTTACAGTTCGGTATTCTCTTATCAACTCAACTCACTCCTAACACCGTTACATATATATATATATATAATATATATATATATATATATATATATATATATATATATATATATATATATATACCAAAGTTACTATATTCTAGAACATTCCCACCTCTAATTCTACTTCAGTCAAATACCTAACGGATTGTTCTCTTGCGGTCGAAAGATCTATCGATGATTCTCGATGGCCGAGATGCTTCGAGATGCAACTGTTAGGCGGGCCACACTGAACGCATGTTCGTAACAATACGCATATCTAATCTCCTTACAAGCAAATCCATACAGATTGCTGCGTATACCGATGACATCATTATTATATCTTACAGAATGGAAGAGGCGACAGAATTATATGTACAGCTAAAAATAGTGGTACAAGAGACCAGACTAGAAATTAATCTTTAAAAGACAAAAAAGTTTACACAGACGGAAACAGACGAATAGTTGAATTAGAGGACTATATTGAAACTGTTGCATTAATCAAGGATGGAACAGAAAAACCACAAATTTAAAGAAGAATAGCAAAGTGAAAATACACTGGAGATTGAAAATCAGGTTAAACAAAACTACCAACAATATGTTATGGATGCGAGACATTGGAGATGACAGAATACACAAAAAAA
Organism: Diabrotica balteata; assembly: GCA_918026665.1. NCBI lineage: Eukaryota > Metazoa > Arthropoda > Insecta > Coleoptera > Chrysomelidae > Diabrotica > Diabrotica balteata. The sequence goes on from OU898277.1 coordinate 167,533,625, forward strand.
GCTGGATTTTTTCAGAAGAAAAGTTTTAAGGAATAGATTTTATTTCATTAAGGAAAAAGAAGTATAGAGATTCAGGCACAACCATGAACTCTACTTACTCTTCAAAGAAACACCAATCTCAGAATTCGTAAAGTTCAGAGACTTCAATGGACTGATCACGTAGAAAAAATGGAGTCCCAAAAGATTGTCAAAAAGAGCCCTAGATAGAAAAAGTAGGGCTCAAGACCAAAAGAAAGACAACGAAAAAGGTGGGAAGATGTAGTGGAAGTGGATGATCGAAATTTGCTAAACATGAGATCCTGGTGATGCAACTTTGCCGTAGTCTCCACCAATTGTTGGGAAAAAGCCTATTAATTTTTTTCACAGTGGGTACAGTACCAAATATTTTATGACCATGAAGTGTTAGAAATATTGCTTCGATGTCTTTAACACTCCATGGTCTTAAAATTACTTAATACTTAAGTATATATATTATATACTTAAGCAGACTTCAGTCCGATGATTCCTTATGTGTTTGGTTTTATCGGGTTGTACTTAGAGAAAAATAAAGGGTAATCGATCGATACCACACATTTAATAACTAGAGAACATTTACCAAACAACTATAACTAATTAAAGAATTTGCTTTACCGCAATATTCAATATTTAAGGATTCCCCACACCGACACAAAACTTTTGAGACGCGAATTTTCCGTTGCGGAACATTCGCAGGCGGGGCGATAGCGGATAAGGCTTCTCCACATTCGCTCGAAACCCGAAGCCACTGTTCGCAAAACAAATGTGGACAAATTATATTTTTAATCGTTTATTCGTAGCTTACAAATACATAATGACTTCGTCTGATGAAGAAGAAGTTCTTCTACTATTGGCACTTGCCGAAACTGAAAAAAACAGGTAGCTCCGGAAGCAATAACTTGGTACGGGATACATTCAGTATTGTTAGTATCGACACATATAGGGGAAAGTATTGGTGTTAACTGTGTATTTCTCCGAGAAGAACATCTAGTATTAGAATTGGAAGTGCAAAAGCCAGCTGCTTCTTGTTTTTGTTGAAACTCCAATGAAACTTTTTTCTTATATTTTTATAATCTTCGCCCCTTAAATCATAAAGTAGGATATTGTTTCACAATTTCAATTAGTTTTTCTGTAACAGTCATTTTAATTCACGCGAAACTATAACTGCAGCGGAAAAAACCGTGCATGCAGCGTTTCATGAAAACAACGCTGATCTGCCGCGACCGTTGCGGATTCCACCCCAACTTGTCTGAACACCTGCATAAGCCGTCGTGCCTTACGATTCGCCGCGATTCCGCGTAGGTTGCGGCTGCGAAAGTTTCGCGTCGGTTTGGGAATCCTTTATACTGGTGTTTTTGGAAAGGGCGAATATAGCGAAAACTAATGCAGTTTTCACTGCATCTTTGACACGAAGGGGTAGTGTACCAAGTACCGCACACAACTGCGCATTTGGCTAGCACCTTTAAAACACAATCGCATCTGCGATTCTTTTTTCTGGAACCAATTCTTTCCTAGAAGGGCCGTCAGGCCGGCGTCAGTGTTTGTAACCCAACGCCCTTATAAAACAAATATTTTGTAGGTAAGAAGTACAGTCTGTCACATAAGTCTCAACATATGACAACGAAAAATAAATAATATTAAAACAACTTTTTGTTTTTACAACACCTAGAGAAAATCGAAGCGAGGCCAGCAAGGTTGGAGGCATAGTTTAGAGAAGCACAATGCTTAATTTAAATTGTATTGCTGTTGGAGAGAGATTGTCACTAATATTTTGCCTACCACATAAGGTAGTATTATGAGGGGTTGAAAATTGGGGACAGAAATTATTGGGGCAGAGATAGGACAAGCAAAATAAATGAAACTGTTGTAAGCGGCGCTCAGAGTTTATTTGGAGAACTGATTCGTGGATAAGTGAATAATAAAATGGGATTGGATTGAAGCAACTACAAAAATTAAACAAAAAGAGGGTACTTACATAAATCTCCTGGACACATCAACAAACAAAACACAAGAAGGCCCTCTAGCTATTTGAAATAAGGACGAGGCTTAGAGTCTTAAATAGTTTAGGAAAAAAATTTATTTATTTCTCACCACAAAGAGCTACAAAAGTAAATAGTACACAAATAATATATTAATAGTTACAAAAGTAAATACAGAAATAACAAACAGAAACACTTACTATGTCCTATCCGTTTACAAACTCTAGAAGTTGGAGATATTACAAAACTTACAATTTATTGTTAATGGGCGACAATTTGTAGTAGAAAAAATTATTATAAAGGAATGTCTTTTTAAATAAAACTATGCATAGAGGTTAACTTTTTTTTAAAAACAAAAGAAAATCCCAAATTTTAATATGATTGGATATTTAAATTTTTTTAAAAGTAGTGCTAACTGTCATATGTCAATACTAAATCTCAAAACTGAGAACAAATAATATGACAGCAATCCAGGGCACGCCCTAATATATATAGTTTTAATTATTAAAATTTTTTTTACAAACTCTTATGAAAGCAATTATTATTAGAAAAAAATGTCTATTTTTACTTAAAAAGTTTAAAAGAAAAAAGTTACCTGGATTTCACTAAAATGCATATTAAGATTTCTGGGGTTACACTCTCCACCACATGAATAAATTCATCTCCAAACTACGAAAAGTATTTTAAAACAGCTTCTTAGGACAACAGGTTGACACTTTTAGGTTGAAATTGGCACTGGACACAAACTTTAGACTCGGCTTCTTAAAGAACTGGACAATGGAACATGTAGGTATCTTTAAAAAAAATGTTATAAACGCCGTTTTACCAATATCTCAGATGAGAGACGGCATACAAATACAAAGTAGTGATAACTTGTTTAAAATTGACACATTACAATGAGTAAAAATCACTTTTTTTTTCAACAGATTTGCCGGTTTTTTCCGACTAAGCTAAACACGTCTATATTCAATGACCACCCATTCAAACCTGAAACTTAAATTTACTTCGACCTTGATCTGTGTTGCCACACTCTTCCTCTCTGGTCCTTGCATTGGGCCAGCCCAAAATTCTTGTCAAAGACGGTATTTGATCTTGAATCATTGCTCGCTTTTAAAATTGTAGAACTAACACGTAATATATGAATCTAACCATATTTAACGCCGCAGTTAAAACTGGAATTTAAAATTTTCATTTCTATCACAATATAAACAGAGAATCGGCGAAATATTTATACTTGACCCAGGGGCGTACTAGAAAATTTTTATTACTTAAATATTAGATAGTTATATATATATATATATATATATATATATATATATATATATATATATATATATATATATATATATATATATAAGCGAGGTTCCTACAGCCTCTGCCGTTTCTCGCATTTCGACCGCCATCGTTTTCTGTCCATCCATTCGTCTTCTCTGATGGCTCTATCTCTCATTATGTGCCGTACATTTTCTTCCCAGGCAACTGAAGGCCTTTCCCTTCTTCTTCTTTATTGTGGTATGTAATTTAAAGCTTTCTTTGGCCATCTATCTTCATTTATTCGTTTCACGTGACCATGCCACACTAGTTGTCTCGTTTCAATTCTATCTACACTGGAATATACAGTATTTGTCCTCCTTATAATATCTTCATTCTTGATGTGATCTTTTTTGGATATACCACACGCTCTCCTTAGAAAATCCATTTCTACTACTTCTATTTTTTTTCTATCCTTCTGCGTTATCTGCCAAACCTCTGCCCCATAAGTCATAATAGGCTCTACCAAGGTTCGATAGATTGTCAATTTCGTTTCTTGTCTAATATCTTTAGACCAAAGTAGAGAGTTTAGAATGTTTACCACTTTTTTTCCCTGCTGTGTTCAGTTTTCGATTTCTCTTTTGGTAGTGCCTTCTTTAGATATTATAGATCCGAGATATTTATATTCATTGCATGTTTTTGTGTTTCTAATTTCTAACTCTGGATCTTCTTCACCATCTCCTATTTTAAGATACTCTGTCTTTGCCATATTCATATTGAGGCCCCATTTTTCATATTCTTTCTTTAGTTTTCTAAACATGTAGTCCATGTCTTCCTCGTCATTCGCTACGACTACCTGATCATCTGCGAAAAATAAAGCTGTTAGACATTCACCACCGCCTATGTCTATTCCCATTCCGGATACTTGTTTTCTCCACTGCTCTAGCGATGATTGAATATATATTTTAAACAGGGTCAGAGACAGACAACATCCTTGTTTAAGCCCCTTGGTTAATGGAAATGATTCAGATATAAAGTTTCCTTCTTTAACGACACTTCTTGCATTTTTGTATATATTTGCGATAGCATCCACGTACTCTCTACTGAGACCTACTTTCGTCAATGTATAAAATAGTTTTTTCAAGGTACCGTATCATATGCCTTCTCTAAATCTACAAACAATAGGTGGGTAGATAGATTCCTTGCCTTCCGTTTTTCGATTACCTGCTGCAGAACGAATATATTATCAATGCACGATCTTCCTGCCCGAAATCCATTTTGTTCCTCTATGTCTTCATATTCTGATTCAATTCGTTTTTTTATTATTCGACCGTACAACCTCCCAACTGAGCTAGTAACAGCTATTCCTCTATAATTAGAGCAATTGCGTTTATCCCCTTTTTTGTATATTGAGCTGATGTATCCAACATTCCAATCATCAGGGATATTTTGTCCTTTTAAGCATTTATTAAATAGTTTAACCATCATCTCCTGTAATATTTTTGGTCCATACTTTACCAACTCAATTGGGATGTCTCCAGGCCTGCTGCTTTACCGTTTTTCGATCTTTTGAGGGCATCGCTTAACTCTCCGGTTGTTATCTCAATTATTTGTGTATGTTCAGATATTTCTTCCATTTCGATATCTTGGAATTCACGTCTATCCTCTGTCAATAAGACCTCATAATGCTGTTTCCACTGTTTCAGATCTATTAATTTTAAGTTAGATTTTTCCTTTCCTTCCCTCCGGAGAGACTTTATCACCTTCCACGCTTGCCCAACTCTTGTTCCACCCATATACCTATCCACCTCTGCACATCTTCGATCCCACATCTCATTTTTACTTTTCACTACTTCTCTTTTTACATCTCGATTTAATTTCGTATATACCTTGTGATCTTCCTCCTTTCTCGTTGACATCCATTTCTGATAAGCAGTTTTCTTCTTGTTGACTAACGTTTGTATATTCTCCGACCACCATTCTTGATTTTTTGTTTCATGTTTGTCTTTATACCCCAAAGCTTCACTTGCAGCCTCATGAATGTACTTTTTAAGTTGTTGGTATAATTCTTCCGCTGTTATATTTTCTCGATCCACATTTTGTAATTTTGTGGCCAGTCGTAATTTGTAAAGAAATTTTGTTGAATCTTCTTTTAAGCTTTCTAGGTTATATTTAGGAGATGTTACTTTTTGTCCCTTTTCTATATTCTGTACCTGAGTGTTATTGTTTTTGCGATAACTATCACATTGGCCATAAGTAAATGATGGTCGGATCCACATTCTGATCCACGGTATACCCTTACGTCAGTTGTTTTCAGCTGGGAAGTTTGACGTTGGATTACAAAGTCGATTATCGAGCGCAGATTCCTAGTAGGTTGTATCCATGTAAATTTGTGGATGTCTCTATGTTGAAAAAATCCATTCATAATTTTGAGAGACATTATTTCACAAAAATCTCTAAGACGCATTCCGTTGTCATTGGTTATTTGTTCTCCATATCTTCCTACGACTCTGCTATTTTCTTCTGTCCCTACTCTGCCGTTTAAATCTCCTAGTATAAAGATTTCACAGTTTTCTTTAACTTCAGAGAGTATTTCATTCATATTGTCGTAGAAATCGTCTTTACTTTCTGGATTTGCATCTTCGTTTGGGGCATATACTCCGACAATTACGATATTCTGCCCATTCTTTTTCATTTCCAGTATTAGTAGTTGTTCATTGACTTCAGTCCACGATTTAATGTTGTTTTTAAGATTTTTTCGAATGGCAATAGAGACTCCCCTTTTAGCTCTGTTATCTTTACTCACTCCGCTGTAGATATGTATATATTCTCCTATCTCTTCATTTCCTTTTCCCTTTTTCTTGGTTTCTGTGAGAACACATATATCTATTTTTCTTTCCGATATTAGATAGTTAAGGAATTTAATTATGCTAGAAGATTTAAATCTTGAGTTAAAAAAAAATAAATAAATAAATAAAATTTAGAATTTACAATCAGTGGTTTGACAAAAACGACGTATCAAACACAAGCCAAATCCTCGACCGGTTAAAGTAGTATTGACCATCCGTGAAAAAGTGGTAGTAATAGCTGTCTTTATTAACTAAGGAGAAATAAAAACAGGTAGTATTGCCTACTTTAAATAATCAAGAAGAAAAAAGAAATTTTCAAATCGTAGTCATTTCAAAGTTAATATACAATAAAACACCTGGTATTATTATATTGTTACAGAGTCGGTGGTCGCTCTCCTCTCTACTCCTTTGTTTCCATAGGATTTTTGTTGTTGTTGCAGATAATCGGGCGGGAATTCAATTTGTGTTATCTCTTGCGGTAGAGAACGAGAGGTTTACTCTGTTCAATACTGTTACATTGCTGCTCCTGTTTCATGCTGATTTTGATGTTTGTTGCCTTCATTCTCTAAACTTCATGGTGACTAGAGCTCGTGTTATATCTACTGTTAAACTAATTTTACAATGCATTATGAAAATTTAGAAAATTTAAAATTAAAGTTTTAAATTTGTTGTCGTTGTTTCTGCTTATATATTAAATTAATATTAAATGAGTTATAATAATAATAATAGAGTTTATGTATAACAAAAAAATTTGTTACATTATAAATTTAAATATTTTATACAATAAATAAACCCAGTTTCTCACAGAAGTTATGTGTTGCATGGACTTGTACGTGAGGGTTGAATTTTTTTTAACATATTCGCGTAAATTACAATTATAAAAATTAAGTAATAACATATAAATTTTTGACAAATTACAATTATGAAAACATAAAATTTAAAATAATAACATTTATTTTTTTTTCAATTTTTTTTTGTATTTTTTTCCTAGACTCGGTGTACCTTTTAATGGCACTGAATAGTACACTTTCGCATAATTTGGTGAAATTGTATGAATCGCTTCAATTGCTACCTGTAAAAGTATCCTGACAGACCCCATCCGTGGGTGGGCGTTTCTTGCTTTGTGCTATGGTGTGGCTAATATTGCAGCTATAAATTCATTTATTATATACAAATATACGAATGCAGAATTTCGGTCTTCTCGTCAATTGTTTCTGAAGTCTTTAGGAATTGCGTTAGTCCAGAAAAATATGAAAATACGAACGCTAAATGTGCCTATACCGAGAACATCACGGTTACTTGCCGCAATATTTTCTGAGCAAACTACGAGGGATTAGCCAGCCCCGGGAAAACGGAGATGGTGTAAATATTGTAAAAAACAAAAAATAGGTATTTTTGCCAATTGGGCAGAAACTGGTTATATATGGAACATATAAATCATGTGCCAATTGTGTATGAACAAAATTAACAATATTTACTCCCCTCTATTTTCTGTTTCGAATTTTGATTTTGGATATTTTGTTTTTACTTGTATTGCTGTAAGTATATAGAGTTATAATATTGTCTCTTTTATATTTTTTTTCCTTTTGTATTTTACCGTTCATGATTTTTTTAATAATCTCTTAAAGTAAAAAATAGTGGTGGTAGTTATTTCGCAGTAAGCTATACCAATACATATTGATACACATATTATATGTACATTTAGGTAGTACAACGCTACATCAGTAAGTTTCCTTAAAAATATTTTAAAAAAAATTTTTTGTAATGAGAAAAATGATGTTTAAAATTTGGTTCTGATAGATCCCACCCGTGGATTTGTGTCACAAGAAAGTCACACGTGGAAAGGAGGGTTAATAGCTTTTAAATAATTGATGCAATTTATATTTATGACCATGGATCCATTGTTTTATTTTTTTTTTAATTTTGTATAGTTGTGTATTATTTTGATGGTAGATGGTAAGCAATTAAACATTTTTGGTCCCAAAAAATCAATGCAGTGTTAGCCAATGGTTTTTCCTTTTTTTGGTACTAATATCGTTAAATTTCTATTTCTAGTTTGATATGTATGATGGGTACAATTCAGAAATGATTTTTCACTGTGTAAATATAATAATTATTTGTAGGAGTACAACTGGTTTAAATCCATAAAATGACTGTAAATAATTGGTCCACGGAAAATATTATACCCCTTTTATCATCATCATCAATCAGCCCTGAGTTGTCAATTGTTAAACATAGGTCTCCTCTAGACTTTTCCATCTGCTTCTGTTCTGCGTCTCTGCTATCCAATTGGTCACGATTCTTTTGAGGTCGTCGGTCCATCGCGTTGGGGGTTTTCCTCGGCTTCGCTTGTCAGCCCGTGGTCTCCACTCAAACAATTTTTTTGTTTAACTGTCGTCTTTCATTATTGCAATATGTCCTGCCCATCTCCATTTTTGCCTTGTAATATGTTCGATAATGTCTTCCGCTTCGGTTCGTCTACGAACTTGATCGTTTCTTATTTTATTTCTTAAGCTTATTCCAAGCATTGATCTCTCCATCTTTCGTTGTGTCCTTCTTCCCTCAATTTTTCGGCTGATGTTTTTGTGAGGGTTAAGGTTTCTGCTCCGTATGCGAGGACTGGTAGAACGAACTGCTTAAAAGCTTTTCTTTTTAAATGGCTCGGTATATTTGTTTTAAATACGTCTCTCATTTTTCCGAATGCAGCCCAATCCAGACTTATTTTTCTGAGCAGCTCGCATGTTTGGTTATCTCGCGTTAACCTTATTTCGTGAACCAAATACACATATTTTTCCACAAGTTCTATGGGCGACTTTTCGATTTCTATTAGCTCATTGGGGACGAGATTGGTCATCATTTTTGTTTTTCCATAGTTTATTTTTAAACCAACTTACCAAGTACCTGTCTATTACAATACCAAGGTACTTAATATTTTCAGCTTCTGGAATTGTTGCATTGTTGTCAATTTCAAGTTGGTTGAAGTTTGGCAACCCATTGGTGTATGATGAAAATGGCAAGTATTTAGTTTTTTTAATATTTAATTTTAACTGGTTATTCAAACCATTTTTTTATTTTTACAAAGTCCATTTCGACATTTTCCTTCAACTTTTTCCAATTATTATTGTTATAAAAATGGCTGTTTTATCAGCGAAACTTATGATCTGGCCTAAAGTCTGTAATGTAAGTAAATAAAAGCGGCCCCAACATCGTTCTTTGCGGGAAACCGTAAGTAACAGTTCTGGTGTAGCATTTGCAATTTTATTGATTCTTTGGTATATATTGATATCCCCTCATATATGTAATAAATTGAAATCCCCTCATATATGAAATAAAATAACGAAGAATAATTTCAGTGTATTTCAGTTTGCTATTGTAAAAGTTAAAATACGCAAAAAGTATTTTTAATTCCTTCTTAGGTCGGCCAAGCAATATAAACCATTTTAGAATTGTTTATTTATTTCGCAGCTGCGTATGTGCCTGATACTGCGTTTTCAAATTAATTTTATTTACGACTTAATTTTCGTTGTGTTTTGTTTATTTCAAGTGCTTTATTTATTCTAACTCACGTGAATTAATTATAAAGTAAATTTTATCCCTTTCTTTGGAGCTGCGGTGAAGAGCGGTGGTCTTCACCTTATGTCCAAATTTTACGTCAAAGTTGAAATGTTCCTCGTTGTTCGTCTTTTTTTATGAAGAATATGTAAAATATAGTAGCAGTTTAATGGTTCAGTTACAGTTTTAAGTGAGTTTTTAAATGTTGCCATTGTATCCAGTTGTACCCATTCCTGTTTTTAAGAAGCCAAGTCCAGTTGTTTTCAAGGTTTGTGTTCCAGTGACCCACTTTCCTTTTTGTTCGTGTGTCAGAGATTCCCGGCCATTGTTGAGTTTTTAAGACGTCCAGTTTATAGCTCAAGTGTAATTTTTGTGAAACTCAGGTAACTTTTTGTGTGATCAAATTTTAAAGTAAAGACTGTGATTTGAATTGCTGTTTTAAATTTAATGTTAATGTATGACAGCCCGTTTTAGTATTTTTGATATTGATTTGTTTTGTTTTTTTTTTGAAGTTATTGAAAGGTATTAAAAGCTATACAAAATTTTTGTATTTCCCGACTATTTGAGGTCATATTTTTTGCATTGTCTTATTTTTGTAACTGTTTGTGGTGATACAACAATAAATGTTAAATTTTTTCTTAACATTTTGTAAATTTTTTTAAATAACCCTTTCTGAGTTTCGTTTGAAAAAGATATGTTTTTCATTTTTAATAATTATTTCTCTATTTACAACTAGCTATTGTTATGGTTATAATTAGGCACCTCGAAGTGGCGTCCTATCTTAAATTACTAGAGGTGTTTCCTGATTCTTTTTATTTTATTTTCCAAGAGATTGATGACCCTTTGTGTCATTTTTTTGTAGTTGCCCCAATCCAACCCTCTTGCCATTTACTTATCCACGACCCCAGCTCTTCTAACAAACTCTGAGTGCCGTTCGCACAAGTAGTTTTGCTAGCCATATCTCCACCTCCATAGTTTTTGTTCATAATTTTCTACCCCTTATAATAATACCCCTAATGTAGGCAAAAATATTTTCGTTACAATGGTCATGCTGATTTTACCATCTACAGTTACCTTTTGCTGTCTATAACTTAAGTAGTTCACTAACAATTTGAAGGCTACACCTCTAATGCCGTAATTTTTTAGTCTTTGTAACAGTATTTTGTGTTTCACAGTATCAAATTCTTTAGAGAGATCTACAAATATACATACAGAAGCTTTTTTATTATCTAAAGAATAAGATATTGGTAGGTAATTCTTGATGTTTGCTTTGTCTCCTTTCTTGAATAGTAGAATGACTTCGGAGTTGTAAAATTCTTGAGCAATCTTTCCTTCATCAATTACTTTATTAAATAAAATATTTAATACCTGTTCCATTTTTCTGCCACCAATTTTCAACACTTCAACTGTAATTTTATCCTATCCCGGACATTTATTTGTTTTTAGTTGATTTAGGGCCATTATTATTTGATAGTTGGTTATGTCAGGTATTTTTTCTTAGCCGGTGTTAATTATTGTTCATTTAATACGTCGTGTGTATTTACCAAGTATAATTTAGTGCAGAATTTTTCAATGGCCTCCCTTATTTTATTTTTTAGCGAAATAAGCGAAAACTATGTAAATAAATACTAAATACTTTCTCACACACTTCTATGTTTAAGAGAAGCTTATATTTTTTATAAATCCTTATTATTGCAATATATTTATTTTATTAATTCAAATATTTGATCAAATTTAGATAAAAAAAATATTTATTTACACAGGATCCCCACCGTACTCTAAACTCTAAATAAAACCCAAATTAAAAATATAAGTAAAAGCGAGATTTTGAAATTTAGAAGTCTTTAAAAAGAAGGCATTCGTTAATAAAGTAAACATTCCAGCATGATTAATGTCTTAAAAAAAGAAAACATTAAAAACCCGAATATTCTGAAGCGATTAAAGCTAGCTAATCTGCCGGTATCCTTTTAAGAAATTCGTTGAAACCGCGAATCCTTCAATCCTCATTGCAGTAGAGGTTTTATACCGCAGTCGTAAGGGGCGCAAAAAAAATACAATTAAATTGAATTTTACAATTTAGATTTTTAGCGGATTTTGTGAGTGCACTAATAACATAATTTTTTAAATAATTCCAAGTCAGAAATAGGTTTCATAATTCAAATGTAAAGATATTAACACCAGTAACCAAATTGTTACAAGAATACCAATTTCAAACAGAAACTTCATAAATAGTTTCATGTAATGAATGTTATGTGCGTAATGCACAAAGTAAGTTTATAAAAATTAAAAAAAAAACATTTGAAATTAAAAAATGTAATAATATTTAATACGGACTGTTGTACATTTTTATTATTATTGCTTTCAGTAATACAGTGTCATCATAACCTAATCTAAAGTGCTTAACCTCTATATGCCCTGAGACCATGTGCCGCCTGTCCCATGTCATAGTCCTGTCAGGACTTTACATTTATGAGCTATTCAGTCTCATGACATCTTTTCCTTCCTATAAAATATAGACATTACAACAATGAACTAAGAATAAAAACATTCTAAAATAAAAACTAATAACAGTACTGATTGCAAAACTAGTACATTTTAAAATCATTATATTTAGATGGGGGTTTAATTAATATTTTACTTCTGGTAGGAAACTGATTCGATATTTCACTCTCACAGGCCGTTGATGTTGAAGGTCTGTCATTCTCATTGTAATCAAAATCATCTGCTATCTGCATCTTCTCTTATAACTTCTTATAATCTTATATCTTTATAACCACATTATCCCTTACACTTAATTCTTCTTTTGTAGCTGTATTTGTATTATAGTAGTGCTTGTACAATCTTCTTATATTATCCAATTTATTCTTTTCATTTTTTAGGTCTACCTGTTCTGGTAAATATTTCTCATGTAAAACTGAAAGTTTGTCTCTAAGTCTACAACTATTCAAGAGTTGTGCTGGAGACTTGTCTGATCCTAATAGTGGTGTATTTCTATATTCTAATAAGGCTAACTAAAGATCTTCACACTTCCTGAAAATATTTTTAGATATCTGGACGGCTCGTTCTGCCTGACCATTTGCTCTACGATATCTAGGGCTAGATGTCACAAATTTAAAGTTCCATTTCTTAGAGAATTATCGACATTCCTTAAAGCCAAAGTTATATTATCAGATACAATTTCCAAAGGAATCCCATGAGTGGCAAACATCGTTTTAAACGAATTTATTATTGGTTGGGATGTTTTGGACTGCAACAGAATAATGTCAATCCACTTTGTGAGATAATTCATTACAATTAAATAAGACACTTCTCCAAATTCACAAATATCAGCTGCTAGCATTTGAAATGGCAGTTCTGGAATTTCTCTTAGTATTAATGGCTCTTTAACATTATTTCTCTGATATTTCTCACAATCAATGCAATTTCTAACCAAATCCACTATGTTCTTATTCATATTTGGCCAGAACAATACCTGTCTCGCTCTTTGTTGTGTTTTTGTAACCCCAAAGTGTGTTTCAGGAAGCAACTTTAACATCCTATGCCGCAAAGAATCCGGAACTATGACTGTGTCCTTATAACACATCAAATCATTTAATGAGTGAACATCATGCCTAATATTCAAATAATCTTTTACAATGTAAGGTACCCCCGATGCACATGACGGCCACCCTTTTTCACAACAATCTCTAATTATTTGAAGCTTCTTATCCTGTCTAGTTTCAGCTATTAATTCCTCTTTCCTTGCTTCTGTTATATTTAATGTATGCACTATTTCCGTTGAGAGTTCTAGATCCTTTGAGATAAAGGATGGACTCAGACAAGGAGATGCTCTGGCTTGCCCCCTATTTAATATTGCCTTAGAAAAGGCAGTCCGAGATACACGGATTAGGGACGGCGGTACTATTTACAATAGATCGATACAAGTCTTAGCATATGCTGATGACATTGACATAATAGGGCGTAGCAAGCGAGATGTTGAGCAATATCTCCTAGAATTGGAAACAGCGGCGAAACAAGTCGGTCTAGTCATCAACGAAGACAAAACCAAGTACATGTTGGTTACAAAGGATCCGACAGCAAATGAGGAACGAGAAACAGTCTTTGGAAGTCATACCTTTGAACGTGTTGACAACTTCACATACCTTGGGTCGCTATTGACTGCTACCAATAAAACAAGCGAAGAAATCAAAAGACGAATAAATCTTACAAATAGAGCATACTATGGACTCCAAAAGCATTTCCACTCAAGAAACATTCAAAGAAGAACTAAAATTATTATATACAAAACATTGCTGAGGCCGGTCCTCACATATGGAGCAGAAACATGGACATTAACGCAGAAAGATGAAAGACTTTTGGGAATATTTGAGCGTAAAATACTCCGCAAAATATTTGGAGCTGTAAACAACCAAGGGCAGTGGCGCAGAAGATATAATTTTGAATTGTATCAGCTCTTTGATGAGCCAGATGTCATAACGTTCATTAAAACACAGCGACTTAGATGGGCTGGACACATAATACGAATGCCAGAAAATACCATTGCTAAAAAGCTAACCACAGGAACATCTGTAGGAACAAGAAGCAAAGGCCGACCGCGAATTAGGTGGTTAGATGGAGTAGAAACCGACCTACGAATATTAAAAATCAGAAGATGGCAACATGTTGCCAAAAACCGAACAGAATGGCGACGAATCTTAGAGCAGGCCAAGATCCACAGAGGATTGTCGAGCCAAAGATGATGATGATGATGACTATTTCCGTTACAAAAGCATCATCCTCTACCTTTTCCTTCAAAAAATTTCGAGACAACAAATCAACTATAAGCATTTCCTTGCCGGACTTATATTCTACAGTTAAGACATATTTTAATAATTTCACCTTCATACGTTGTAGTCTAGGAGAGTCTACTTCGGCTATGCCTTTCTTCATTATCGAAATTAATGGCTTATGATCTGTGAAAATTTTAACTTCTTTACCACAAAAATTTATTATTTATTAATTTATTACAATATTAATAAATAGGATTGCATTTAGTTCATTTTCAATCTGGCTAAATCTGGTTTCACAATTGGTTAAAGATCTCGAAGCAAAAGATACAGGTTTAAGATTTTGTAATAATACACATCCAACACCATTTTGACTTGAATCTGTTTGAATTATTATTGGAATATCTTCATCAAAATTTGCAAGAACTGGTGGTGAGCAAATTAACTTTTTTATTAAATTAAATGAGTTTGTGTGACTTCTAGTCCACATCCAAACTGTATCCTTTTTCAACAATTCTCTTAGTGGGGCTGATACATCCGATAAATTTGGTATACAATTGCGATGGTAATTGATCATGCCCAGTATTCTTTGTTACTCTTTTTTATTATTGGGTTCTTTTAAATTTATGATAGCTTCAAATTTATCTACATCAGGTCTCATACCATCTTTATCAAATGTATTTCTCAAATAAATTACTTCGGGCATTCTATACTGTATCTTATTAGAATTAAATATTACTCCAATATTTCTAGCACGTTCTAATACTTTATTAAGGATTCTATCATATTCTTTAAGACACCTGCAAATATTAAAAATCATCAAAATAGATGAGATATCCCTCAATATCACCAAAGTTAATTCTTTGAAAAAATTCAGGAGCAATATTTAGTCCGAATGGAAGTCTATCAAATTTCCAAACTCCAAAAGAAGTTCCAAATGCACAAACTCTACTGGACCTCTCATCATGCTGAACTTGATAGAATCCCTCTTTAAAGTCCAAAACAGAAAAATAACATTTGTTTTTAACTTTGGCTAAAGGGATGCTTCGTGGGGGCTTAGCCACACGAACACAACTCTCTTTAAGTCATTTTTTGTTATATTTAAATATATGTTATCTACGCTTTGTATAGAACCCAAATCTAAACATGATTTTAAACCTAAAATTTGCATAAGGTTATCCTTAACTATAACAAATTCTAGTTGAAATGTTCCCTTTAAATAAACATTTTAGTGTAATAATACCCACAGATTTTATTTTACATCCTCCATAAGCTTCTAACCTTATTTTGCTCTGATTTATCTTTTGCTTTTTATTGATTTTATTTAAAAAGTAGATTGATATAATGTTAACCTGAGAACCTGTATCTATTTTAAAGTTTATTCCATATTGCTTAATTACTAACCTTTCAGTCCATTCCTTATTTCCTTTTATTTCATTTATCTCAATTGATGTTACCATAAATTCTTTATGTTTACTGTCCATATCTACTTCTTGAATCTCCTGAACTTCTCTTATGATCCTGTTGTTACACATTTTCTCGAAATGATTGTAATACAAACACTTATTGCACACTCTACCAAATGCTGGACACCTTCGGAACTCATGAGCACGGCCACATTTTCTGCACTGACCACTTTTCCTTGAGTTTTCCTCCTGTTCCCATCTTTTGTTTCTTCCAGTATTAAAGTTGTTATTCGAAGCTTTTTCCCTTGCTGTTTGATTACCATTTCCCCTTTTACAGAATGAACATTAAGTGCTTGACTTGACTGAACTTCTTTAAACTGTATTTTTGAAATTTTATATGCTCTACACATGTCTATTGCCTTAGATTCTGCAATTGTCTATGATTCTGCAACATTTTTTCTTTTAAATCTGAATTGACTGTTCCTAAAACTAGTCTATCCCTAATCATTGAGTATAGAACATCTCTAAATTCACAATTTTTTACCAATGTACGCAAGTGAGTTAGGTAAGTATCAAATAACTCTCCTTCCTCTTGTTTTCTATTGAAAAATAAAAATCTTTCGTAGATCACATTTTTTTAGGGGTGAAGTAATTCTCTAATTCACTTAATACTGTACCATACGATTTTATCTGCGCATCTTTTAACTTTAAGGTGTTAAACACATCAAGTCCTTTATCTCCCAAAAAATTTAACAGTAGAGCAATTTTTACTGTGTCTTGCTGTTCGGCCTTGTCACTGGCCAAGAGGTAAATTTCATTTGCTAATTTAACAACCTATATTCAGGCGCATGCTGAAATCTACTTGACATCGCGCAATTTTCGCAGTAGACGACACAACATCGCTTAATCTGAAGGAACAAGATATGTGCATAAATCACCTGTCTAAGCAATAAAAAAAAGCTTACCTGGATGAACAAACCTCTGTTTAGACATCTCAATGAGATCAACCTTGACGTCGGGAAATATGTTTCCCGAGAAAGAGGGTTTCCTACTTGCTATTTAGGATCAGTCTACATATCCCCCCAGACCTTTCTAGATGGATGGATACTTGTAACTACAACATAGACAAACCTTTTAATGTGTTGTTTTGCTATTTTTTAAGTTATGATTTATGATGAAATTTCTTTTTTCATTTTTACGATGGAATTTAACTCTTTTAGATGACGATGCAACTTGGAACTTTATAGAAGATACCAGGAATCGTAAATAAAATACGTATAATAAAACATAATAAGATGGGGCGTCTGGTGTGTGATGTATGAAACAAAATGACCTAGCTAGAAAAATTCCCCTTGACCGACCCATTGGTCCGAGAAGCAGAGGAATACTCAGAACAAGGTTCTTGGTAACATCGATGAAGACATGAGAAATATGGGAATACGTGCTTAGCGAAGGAAGGCAATAAATAGAGATGACTGAAGAGAAATTCTTGAGGAGGCTAGGACGTACTTACCTGTCTTTTAGTGACATTTTGTTAAATTTGATTATAACTCTAAAGATGGTATTTAAGCCGAAATCTTTCACCTATGAATTAAATTCTTTACACACTTTTAAAGTACTTTCATTTTCTATCTATTCACGTAATTATAAGTGTATATAAAATGTATCAGTCTTTTGCAAATATTTTTAAAATACATAAAAATTAAATTAGCCTGTTCCGCCACTGAATATACTAAGGCTACAATATTTAGATTAAAAATTCCTTTGATAGGGGGTTAAAGCATCCTTTTTGCACGTATATGTTTACTTTTTAAACTCTTAAAAATTCATTACTGCAGTTGCCAGGAAGATCAAAGTAATGCAGCAAAGCTTTTTCAAAAATTATAAAACATTGAAATATACATTTATGGCGTTAGTTTTAGGGATATTACTTTGAAGATCTTTTATAAGAATATTTCATCAAAATAGTCGGTTATATGGAAATATTCAAATAAGTTATTAACAGGGATGTATCTTCCAAATATTTAAAGCAGTATATCGTTAGTACGCATGCAAAGGGGTAAAAGTATACATTTGGTGAAAAATGAAACACTACACTACGCTGTAAAAAGCAAGTTCATGTGGTTGTGCAAAGAGATATAAGTTACGAATAACACCGCTATCTAGATATGGGTTGGTATCCAATGACTCTAAATCAAGATTGTATCATTCATTGAGTGCAAAGGAGTATAACTTAACTTTTGTCTCTTGACACCAGTATTCAGTTAACTTATATCTGTTGACATGTGGCCCAAAATAAGTGTTAAGCACGTATTTGTAACAAATACGTACTGCTTAAAACAGTTTGAACAGTTTAAAATGAGGCCTTTCCGAGCTGATCAAATTTTGGGAATGTGTTGGAAAATACAATTAAATAATACAGGTAAGCTATTATTATTAAAATTTGTTTTAATGTGACTAATAACTATAATAACCGTAGATTCCGATTCCGAATCTTATCGACATCAAGAGGAAGCAGATGACAAGCCAGAGTCAGAAAATAGATAGACTAATAGTAACCTAGGTAGTGGTACAAGTAAGTTCTCGTTTGTTAATTTTAGGAAAAAATTAAAAAATTAACAACTACAGTTTTAGGTCATAGCAGCTTCATCTATTTCTGAGTTTCTACTGACATACCTACTATATGGTCTTGATGATGATAGTGATATCGATCCTTCTTATGATTCGGAGGAAGATTTTGACGTAGACTAGTACTAGGCCGGCCGGATTAATAACGGATAATATAAAAGTGTAAACGAGGAGTCCGATAAGGCGATATAATTCACCTAAACTGTTTACCTTGACCCTTGAAGATATAATAAAATTAACAGATTGGGAAAACAGAGGAACATGTATTAACGGAAAGTACCTAAATCACCTTAGATATGCGGATGATATACTCCTTATCTCATCGGAACGACAAGAACTGGAATTAATGCTGAATGAACTTCATGAAAAATCACTGCAAAAAGGCCTAACAATTAACATCAACAAAACAAAAGTAATGACAAACAAAGAAGACCAAGAGGCAATAAAAATACAAACAGAAAAAATAGAACAGGTAAATGAGTATATCTATCTAGGACAAGCAATCAGAGCTAACAGAGAAAATCAAACAGCCGAAATATCGAGACGAGTAAGAATGGGATGAGCAGCGTTCGGCAAACTTTCTTACGTTCTAAAAAATCAAACAATCCCTTTATACTTACGAAGTTAGGTATATAACTATTATTTAATACCAGTGCTGACCTACGGAGCACAGACATGGACATTTACACAGGCCAATTTGGATAGGATAAGGAAGGCACAAAGAGCGATGAAGAGACAAGTGTTGGGTATATCACTTAAAGATAGAAAACGTAACCAGTGGATCAAGATCAGAACAAAGACAGTAGACGCGATAGAACAAGCACCAAAACTGAAATGGAAATGGGCTGGACACAATGAACGTCTCCAAGACGGACGATGGAACAATGCCATCGGAAAGAGGCGTCCATACAATTCAAAGAGATCAAGAGGCAGACCACAGATGAGGCAGAAAGATGACATCAGGAAACAAGGAGGTCCCACATGGCAGAGAACAGCTTAAGATAAGGAAAAATGGAGAGAACTGGGGGAGACCTATATCCAACAATGGAAGGATAGAGAATAGGTTCAAAAAAAGTAGTAGTGGTCCTTGGAATAAGCCTTTTTTCTTTTGAATATTTAGAATTTCTACATTTCAACATTTCAATAAGTAAAAAAGATTCAACAAAGAAACAGCGTAGTAGTCCAAAGAAATAAAAAGCAAGTAAAAGTGAAGAAAGAAGCATAGATAATACCTGAAAGATAAAACAAACTGCTAAAAATAAAAATGAAAGTGTTAAAGATAAAATTGGAGAATTATTAATAGAAAGAAAACAAATGGTGCCATGCTAATTTTTTTTTAGTACTGGCCTGTATCTGCAACACTACTCCTATAGAAATTATTAGTTTTTATTGCTGGAAGAATTCTTCTCTTCTATTTCTTCCTTTTGAGGTTCTTTTGACATGAAGTTGTAGTTTTTTGTTGTTTTTAGATGTTTTCGAGTTGTATTTGTAAAAATACCCTTTTATGTTGCAATTCTTTTATTTAAAATTTTAAATTATTTTTTAACATATTTTATGAGAATGTTCGCTACAAGGAATAACTAAACATTTTCAATGTAAGTTTTAGATGATAACTTCCACTTGTACTAAATAAGTTTTCCATTTAGGTGCTGATGAAGATGACAGCCTATCATCAATAATTTCACATTTCGAATAAAGTTCTTCACCAAACTGGCTCTTACCATCTTTAGCCAATCCTTTACCTGACGCTTTTTCGATAGTTATTTACCGAAGAAATGTATTGTAAATGTAAATGTACAAATATGGTTGTAAATAAGTTTTACTCTTAAAATGTATTACGGTTTTGTAAATCTCACATGAAATTTGATGCTTAGGAGAGTGTGCCATATTTTACCCCAAAGTTCCAAAGCAAGCCGAAATCCGATATCATGACATTAAACAATAAACTTTGAACTGGAATTCACTTACAACTCCTGTAACTCCTCAAACTCCCGAAGTTATGTCTTCTATTTTCTTGGGTGTCGTAATCCGAACCGATATTTACCTGAAAAAGAATAAATATATCCAGATTTCTACCTTGGGACTGTTAAACTGAAATCTCCGGCCGAAGAAAACCTGAGATAACGTCAAAGGTGAATGTAGGCCAAGGAAAAACGTATTATTGATAAAGTTCGGGTTTATTCCGTTTTAAACCCTTGTTTTGGTATATAAAGCTGAAATATATTTCTACTCCTATTCACCTCAGAGAAAACAGCGACTATCTGCTAATATTATTGAATAAATATTCCGTAGACATAAAAATGTGGATAGATTATATTTAAATTAAGTTGTTATTACAGAAAACAGATTAGATTAATTATTTATGTGTTTAGAGCTAAATATTAAAAATTATTATTATATAAATAAATATATATTTTTTGCTATGATTAGTCTATAGTGTCTGCCTGTTTGAAATTTATTTATTATACTGACATTTTTTATTGTAGCAGTCTTGTTGGTTTAAATTAAGTCAATTTTTTTCTTAGTGGTTCCATTTGCTGCTTCCCAAGTCTATTTCTATTCAATTTTTTCTTAAAAATGTATTTGCAATAGTCATGTTGTGGTAACAGCAAACTAAACCAGTTTTTCTCCTCTTTTATTTCTCTTACCGACATCATATTTTTCCATGACTTGCTATTTTTTCTCACTTTTGCATCACTACTAGTACTACTTATCGGTTTATAACGTTCTGCGTCGTTTTCCTACTTCCAATCGTCACTTAGTCTACTTCCTCCTAGACTATGCTGACATAATTAGACAAATCATCGCTAGTCTTCTCAGAAGCCTGACTTAAACCCACCTACACTAAACATTAGTCAATTTTAGTTTAAATCCAAATCTACCCATTCTTGCCGCCTATTAACGCTATTACGGGAAACGATACTAAGGAAAATGCTTATTATACACTTTTGACATTCATAACTTTTAATAATACTGCAGACTACAAACCAATGCGTAATAATTCAACAACCTATCTAGAAAAAATAGCAAAATCCATCATCAATAAAACCTCTATTCTTACTGACGTAAAACAAACATAACTTCTTAGTAAAAAGTTTTTTAGAACACCTAGAATATATGGTCTACATTAAATTTACAAAACTGCTATTCCTCTACGTATCATTATTAGTAAATAGAACTGTCCTATGCAGTTCCAGAACTGCTTGAAACTGATAGGGAAGATCAAGTGAATAGAGCAAACAGAGCCGCAGGCTGCCCAAATGAAACAATATGGAGAAATGAAAATATCGAGAAAGAAACGAAAGGCGGCATTTACAAAACAGTCATCAGACCAATAATGATGTACGCGGCAGAAACAAGACCTGACACAGAAAGAACAAAAATAATAGCAACATCAGAGATGAAAACACTTCAGAGAGAAAAATTGATGGTAAGACACTATAAGACAGAGCTAAAAGTACAGATATACGACGTATATGCAAGGTGAAGAACATCAAGAACAGGGTAAGAAATAGAAGAGTAGAATAGAACGATCGTATAAGCCAAATGACAACAAATAAAGTAGTAAAAACGACAAGAGATGGTTTTTCAATTGGAAGACGATGAGTAGGAAGACCACGAAAACGATGGAATGACAAGTTACTGGAGGCACATTGAAAAACATATAGAGTCATGTTTGTATAAAAAGAAGAAAAAGACGAAAAATAACTGCCCTACGCTACCAATGGCAAAATAGACCAAAACCCAAAAACCTCGCGCCAAAAATAGGTCAGGAATCCTGGCCAGGAATCGTAAAAAATATTTTTATTTTATCGAACTTCTTAAACAGTATCTCATCGTCTTTGGACATAGACCTCCCCCAAATCAATTTACTGTCTTCTATTTTGCGCCACTTGCTTCCAGTTGTGTCCTCCGATCTTCTTAATATCATCCGCCCATCTCATTTGTGGTCTTCCTCTGCTTCTCTTTCCGAACCTTACCAATGGAGACCATGGCTAGGAAAGTTAGAAAAAAAAATCAATTCTACAGACAAATAAATGGGGCACCGTTCTCTCCAATAATTGCCAATATTCCAGGACAATGAAGGTTTGGTATCTTTTTAAACTAATCTGAATGGTATACATCTTTTTCAGTTTTCGACGGAGATGAAAACTGATTAATCCCTATTATTCCTTGACTTTATCATAAAGAAAAATCGATCTCTCTGTTTACCGAAAACCTATCCGTATCAACAGCTACTTGCATGCCAACTCTCATTATCCACCTTCTTAAATTAATTAATTGATTAATAAATTAATAATTCTATTCGAGATCAATACGCCCTTTAGATGATGATTCGCTGAGCTCCCTTCTTTAAATTAAGTTCTTATCCATAATGGTAATCGCCAAAAACCATATCAATACGAGCATCTACAGACATCAATCTTCCACTTAACTAAAATTTAAACAATCAGATGCTCATCATACGAAAGCTTTTGTTGCCTATATCAAAATTGCCACTATCAAAACAGACAAAATTTTCAAATCGATAGGAATAAAGACAATATTTATCCCCCAGCAAAAGCTTTCATCTTAAACAGATCACAAAATTGATTTTAAAAATTCCTGAACTATAACCTCTATCCGTTTATTCTTCTTAACGTGCCCTATCAAGTCCCTTTGACGTTGGCGATTAACATGACGAAACTGCCTCTGTCTCCAGCTATTTTAAAGAGTTGCTCAGCTTTCTTTATTCCTGTCCACTCTCTGATATTCTTTAACCAAGAGGCCTGCTTTCTATCAATTCCTCTGCGTCCTGCGATTTTACCCGTCATAATAAGTTGAAGAATATTATATTGGTCTCCCCATACTACGTGTCCAAAATAGGCCATCTTTCTACATTTAATGTTATCTAGCAGCTCGCGAGCAGCATTTGCTCTCTCAAGGACTGCCACATTTGTCAGCATAGCCGTCCATAGGATTTTTAGCATACGTCTGTGCAGCCACATTTCAAAGGCCTCCAGACGATTAATGGTGGATATTTTTAATGTCCATGCTTCGACACCGTATATGAGGACTGACCAAATGTAGCATTTAACCATACGCTTTCGAAGTTGAAGTTTCAAGTTATCATTACAGAAGAATGACCTCATTTTTAAAAATGTCGTGAGGGCTATCTCGATTCTACATTTTATCTCTTGATCTGGATCTAGTTGTTTAGTAATATGGCAACCAAGATATTTAAAACTGGACACTCTTTGAACTATATGACCATCAACATATAATCGTGCATCTTGATGTGCTAAACGGCTAAACACCATATGTTTTGTTTTTGAACAGTTTATGTTTAGGCCAAACTCTCTTCCCACTGTATCAATGGCATTTAAAAGGCATTGTAATCCATTCATGTCATCACTTAAAATAACTGTATCGTCTGCATATCTGATTGTATTTATCAGAATTCCATTAACCTTCACGCCCCATTCCAAATTATGCAGCGCTTCTTTAAATGTTCTATCTGAATATAAATTAAATAACAGTGGGGATAGTATACAACCCTGTCTGACACCTCTTTGTATTTTATATATTTCTGTTGATTTTCCGTTTATGCAAGCTGTCGCTGTTTGACGCCAGTATAACTTTTCTATGAATCGTATGTCTTGACTATCAACTCCTTTATCTTTTAATATTGTAATTAATTTGTGATGCTGTACTCGATCAAAGGCCGTTTCATAGTCAATAAATACAGCAAAGACGTCTTTCCTTTGATCTCGACATTTCTGCAGTAATACATTTAGTGCAAAGAGGGCGTCCCGAGTTCCCAGTCCATTTCTGAAGCCAAATTGTGTTTCATCCTGATCTTCTTCACATTTATCTCTGATTCTACTGTGGATGATGCGTAGAAATATTTTCAAAGTGTGGCTCATAAGGCTTATCATTCTGTAATCGCTACAGTTTTTCGGACGTTGTTTTTTGGTAGTGTTATGAATTCGGACTTTAACCAATCTTCAGGGATATCACCAGTCGAATAAACATCATTGAAAAGTTTGACCAGTATTCCAATGTTCTCCTCATTTATAAGCTTTAACCTCTCTGTCGGTATGTTATCAGGGCCAACGGCTTTCTTGTTCTTTGCTAACTTTATAGCATACAGTATTTCTGATTTTAGTATTTCTGGTCCTTCACCTTCAACTAAAGTCTCCGGTTCTTCGGGTCTATCATCATTATACAGTTCACTTATATAATTACACCAGGTTGTTCGAATTTTATGTTCGTCTATTATCATTTTTCCCGACGAATCGCTTATAGTATGTGGAGTTTTCTTATGATAAAGACCAGCTACTTCTCTAACTTTTTTAAACATATTAAACGTATCATGTTTTTCATTCAACTTTTCTAATTCCTTGCATTTATCCTACATCCATTTTTCTTTAGCCACCTTTATTTTTTGTTTAATTAGTTTCTGTTTTTCCTTATATTCTGTCTTGTTACCTTTCAGTTTCCTTCTCTGCTCCATTAATTCCAGGATTTCATCAGTCATCCATTGTTGTTTTTTGTGAATGTGTAACGTTGTTGAATATTTTTCTATTATTTTCAAGGTAAGATCTTTAAATGTGTTCCATATTTCTGTGTTGTTTTCAATTATTGATTTTTTTAGCTCATTGTTTAAGTCATTTTCTATTAACGTTTTGTTGGATATTGAGATATTTAATTTTGGTGTTTTGGGGCTTTCTTGGACTTTTTTGAGCTTCACTTTGATGTCAGTTATTACAGGGTTATGATCTGAACCGATATCTGCACCAGGATATGTCGTTACTCTGGTGACGCCATTCTTAAATCTCTTCTTTACCAGAATATAGACTATATCCGTTTATATCAACCAATAATTATTGGAGAAGCCATATATACCCATATAAGAGAAGACCTCTTTTCTCATTTGTCAAATATTCAAAAGGTGAGCACAGCTTGATTTTTATTCATATCACGTTTTCATTTCACTATTTCATCATAGTTTTGGTGGACAAGTTTATTGCAATTTAAGTATCTTCTTATGTATCTCATTTTTATAAATAGATCTCTCGGCTGGTTATGTTGATCATATTTTTCACTTTAGTTGCATCTATTTAAATAATATTGTTGTGTGCTAGCTTTAATCTTCATTGAATTTCTTTAGTCAGGTTTCTTACACTAGTTTTTTTGCTTTTTATGACAATATCAGTACCAATATATTCTTGATGATTTGAAATATTTTGTCTTCTATCCAGTGTTTTAGCTTCAGAGTATTGTTTTTCTTTAAAGGGCTTATTGTTGTTGTTATATCACCTCATACAAAATGATATCAAATAGTAGATTGATTCAGTTTTTTATTATTAAGTTTAAAATTAACTATATCAAACATTTTATCGATTTAGTTTTATTTATTTGTACTTTATACTTTATATACTATTTGTACTTTATATATGCTATTTGTGATGAAAAAAGTAATTGATCGGCTTTAACTTCCAGTTGAAAAAATTTAGGTAGAAAAAAAAAGGAAATAGTTTTGTGTGCGAAGCTATCCAGCGATCTAATGGAGACTACGGGCCGGGACGAAGTTTTCTTTGAGAAGTTTAAGCTTTGTGGGTAGGTGGAGGAGTTTCGACAATCCTCCGGAAGTTTGGCAATAATGTAAAGGGAAATCTGTTCTTGAGGGAGTCTCTTTAACTCGGAACAAAAGAAAACGAATTACTGGAAAAAATCTTGATAAAAGAAATAAAAGAACGGGACACGAGTTGTTTTTCGTCGAATCACAAAGACAGGTTGACAGGAAATTGGATACCAGTAAATTTTAAGTTGTACTTATTATCTCACTTCCTCGAGTTATCGGCGAGTTATAAACTTAGCATATGACTTAAACGTGCAAAATTTAAACGTTTAATCAAAGCTTCTTATTTTATTACATATATACTAATAATTCTTAACTTTGCAATACAAAAGACTGTACAGAGGTTACGTCAACTTCAACATAATTACTGTACAAATCGTGACGTGACATATGAAAGCAATATCTGAATAACTATAATAGAAAAAAGAAGAAAATTAGGGGCACAAACCATGGACGTATAAACACAGATGGACTCAGTTATTTACATAAAATTGTGTAGTCAAAATTATTTGAATAGGTCACATTCTCAGCACCTTCAACTGTTGTCACATTTTGTTTTAAAATTTCTTATTCGCGAGTCGCTGAAAATATTCCTTCATGTTTTATACTCTACAGGTGCTATCAAACCAAAATAATAATTTATTGGTTAGATTAATATATTTAATTGTAATCAAAATATCAAGTGTGTACATAGTGTGCATTATCATTTAATAATAGCGTATAATAGATATCAATCAATTATTTTATATGTAGAAGCACTGAAAACTATTTATAAATGGCAACGGTTGTTTACATTTCTCTGTCTTATGAATCTATGTCAAACTTCAAATGCTGTTCCATGTTTGTTTACATTATACAGTATTTAAGGAAAAGTTGTTTTTCGATATTTTGGCTGTATTTTGAGTGATATTTGTGAAAAGTGAAATAAAATAAACAAAATATTTACATCCCGATCTCTCATTTCATTTGTAAGTACATACAATTTACATTATTTAAGATGAGGAAATGAGGAAGCGTGTTTGTTTACATTTTAATAGGCGTACCATTGGGTTTATTCATGTTCATTAATGTATTGAATAAGATATGAGTTCATGAAATTAGTAGACATTTTTAAATTGTAAGTAAACATCATCTAATTAAAAAAGATCTGTTTAGTACCTTTTGAATTGAATATTTCTCATGGATACAAATAAATTAGTGAAATGAATAAAACTGATTTATTTTTCTATGTAGTTTTCCAAATAATATTGACGATCGAACTATATTTAATTGTATTAATTTTAAAGCAAATAAAGTTGTATTTAAATTTTTCTATAAAGACGTGATTTGTTAATAGTTAAACCCTCGTTTTTTTTTAATTATTTGAACGTGTTATTATACATTATTACTACTTCAAATTTTTAAAATCTGAATAATTACCCGCGAGTAAAAATTCAAGCACGCTTATGCTTATTGCGGAAGCATCATATTCTATCGAAGCTTCAAAACATTGTGTGTTAAAGGTATCTTATTGCTGTGTCCATCTACGTTTATACGTCCATGGCACAAACAATATGATTTATAATTTTATAATCAAGAAGATCTATCTTGACTTCTTTTGACGTATTACTGGACGGTAAGTTTTTCAAGACCATCTCTTCGAAGCACGTGTCTAAAATAGCTTATTGTTTTTTCTACTATTTGTGTTCTTAGTCTTTTCTTAAAGGTCCATCGATACCTTGCATGTTGTTGTACGTTGAGCCGTCCACTATCCAACGAGCCCTCATACGTCATGATTAGACGAGCCGTCGTGCCTCCACAAGGAAATGAGCCAAAATTGACTAGAATGGACCTTAGCGATTTCTTATGGGATTTAACATGGGGAAATACGCAAAACTCTTGTTGCCCTTTCACTAGCTTTGCTCTGCAAAACTTGCACGAAGAAGTCACTAATTTATATTAAACTTGTTTGTAATTTAGTATTGATAAGTTCATGTGTAGTAGTAATACAGTGTACTTTATAAATGTACCACATTAGTAATAGCGGGCCCCCTAGATGTTGAGAATTACTGAACTAACCAACAACAATTTGATTGAAGATTCCGTCCCAAAAAAATTTTTCTTCTTTTTCGTTGTAAGCAATTCTGCTTGTTCGTTTATCGGCAGATTAATACCTCTATGGAAAATTGTCACTTCATCTTTTTCGTGGTCGTCCGATACTTCTTCTACCGATTGGCGACTTATCTCTTGCTATTCTGACGAGACGGGTCTCCTCTATTCTGGTTATTTGGTTATTCCATTCTTTTTCTATTTTGTGTCCATTCATTTATACACTATATAAATGTTAATGTTGTACAAAGGCATCCTTCTAAATGGTGAAAGAGTAAACAATATTAGATATGCCGACGACACCATGGTGATATCAGACAGTTTAGAGGGACTGCAGAGGCTAATGGACAGAATAAACGAGTACAGTCAACAGTACAGACTAAACATTAATACCCACAAAACGAAACAAATGATTAAAAGTCACAACATATCCCTAGATACAAAAATGGGACATTTGAGATGCTATGTTTTCTCTGTGTTGTTGTACGGGGCAGAGGCATGGACGCTTACAGACACCACTATTAAAAAACTTGAAGCATTTGAGATGTGGCTTTATAGAAGAATGCTAAGAATATCATGGACAGCAAGGATCACGAACAAGGAAGTTCTAGGAAAAATGAAGAAGAAACCAGAGATTGTGTTTACAATCAAACGCATAAAATTGCAATATCATGGCTGCGAAATTTAAGAACATGGTTTAAGAAAACCTCAACGGAGCTGTTTCGAGCCGCAGCAAGCAAGGTTATGATTGCCAATATGATTTCCAACATCCGAAATGGATAGGAACCAGAAAAAGAAGATAAATGTTACATTTTCTTTTAATGTCTTCACTTTTCGTTCGATCTTTTAGCGTATTTCCTGTAATTCTTTTTAATACTCTCATTTCTGCCGTTTCTAGAAGTCTTTGCGTTGTGGCTGTGTCGGGTATTGTTTGTGAGACATATGTCATTATTGGCCTTACACTGGCTTTATAATTTCGTGATTTCATCTCAGTGTTAATACGTCTGTTTCGCCATATAGTGTTATTAACGTAATTTGTCATTACTTGTTCAATCCTGATGCCATCAATTTTTATTTTACATCTGATTGATTCTTTGCTGACTCCTATTGATTTAGTTTTTTGAGATAGTATTGCCATATTAAATTATTTAAATTCTGAGTGTAAAAAAACAACATTTTGAGTATAAAAATTAGGAAAACTTTTCGAGCTTTAATTCCACTCGGTATTGGGCGTTTTTGAAAATTACACAGAGCCGGAAGGTTAATAGGTTAATAATAATCTGTACATCACATTTAAATTGCATCAAATATATGCTATACAAACCAATTTATTATAGTACGAAAATGTAAGAAAAAATATATTTATCAAAAAGCGCTTACCTTGATGATGTTTTATTGCGAATTCGTTTGCCTCTAATGAGATAAACTCATTACGCAGCACTTCGTCTCAAAAGAATAAACTTGACTTTCCTTTCACCACGAAATGGGATTTATAAGATCAAAAGGAAGTTTTGCCGGTTGCGATGGCAAACGGTATATCAATTAAATGATTTTAATTTGAAACTATTTCACAGTTTAAAAATTGCGATCAAAGACGAAAAGGGGATGAGGGACTTTTCAAGTCTTTTTAATTCTAAGCTTTTAATTACGGGGTATTTAAAGGTTCAAAGAGAATGAGTACCCTGCAGAAGCGTATTTCTAGGTCAATTATACAAAGAATATATACTAAACATTCGCTGAGAAAAAACTCAACACCTTCGTATTTGAAATTTATACTACTTGGCTTTAATACTAATACAGTAAAACCTCGATATAACGGACTACGTGGGGGGACGGGGTGTCCGTTAAAGCCTTCTTCTTTCTTCTATTATATAGGCTTTAAAGCCTGTTTCTTCGTCGATATTAGACTCATAAATTGTCGCACCATTTTTTTCTTGGTCTGCCAATACTTCTTCATCCATTTGGTGACTTATCTCGTGCTATTCGTACTATTCTCTCCTCTGCCATTCTACTGATATGTTCGTTTCACTCCTGTTTTCGTTTTGTCACCCATCCATTTATGTCATCTATATTGCCGTTAAAGCCGAAAGTCCGTTATATAAAAAGATGTTTAAAATAAATAAAAAAAACTTGTATATACCTACACTGTATTTAGATATTTATAAAAAGTAGAAAATACAAACAAAAATCTATTTAACTTTCTTCGGACATTCATCATGAAGTAACGTTGCTGTTTTGAAAAAGGAATTAAGTTTCGTTTGCACTTCGATGTTTGCTGTTTTTTTTACTACCAACTCTTTAAAATTACGAAACTGCGCAGAATACAGTTAAACTTCGGTATCTGATGAATAATCAATCAATCTTATTAAATCGTCGAGATGCAATTTTACCTCTGATAACATCATTTTTGGCAGTGTTGTTTTATCATCTTCTTCGCTATCTTCTCATCCATCCTCATTTTTTAAGTTCATAAATTCATTTGCTATTTCACTTTGAGTCATGATGTTATATCCAGAGTCACCTTCATCCACTTCTAGTAATTGTAAAACATCATCCTCAGCTACATATTCTCCTCTTTTATTATATATTATCCTACAAATATAAGTAACTTCCGACCCTTCTAAATCCATGCCTGTATCTTGGCAATCCAAAAAATTCTTCTAACCATTTTTTAATGTTGAAAAATCCACTAGGAAATTAAGTTCCTGTAGCTGGCTGTATACCATATATCACAAAAAATATATTTCAAATCCTTTATAAAAGGTATATAATGGCTATAAAATAAATGGGCTATCACAATTAAATTACAAAACGTTTTCGGATTGTTAAATCCATCATCAGTGTAAACGAGTTATACATGCTATGAGCCACCAAAATATCAACGGTTTCTCGAAGACACTTCGTCTCAGGACCATTTTACCTATGTAGGGTCATACGTAGCCATGTTACCAATTCCAACGGTAACTTAAACATCATAATATGTAACCATATATAATGTAAAACAACTGTAAATTTATAACATTTAAAGGGTTTTGACCCATATATTTTGGTGGCTCATAGCATGTATATCTCGTTTACACTGATGATGGATTTAACAATCCGAAAACGTTTTGTAATTTAACTGTGATAGCCCGTTTGAGCATTTTATTATATACCTTTTATAAAGGATTGGAAATAAATTTTTTTAATGTTGCTGTTTCTCTAACTCCTATGCTACAGCAAAATTAAAAATTGTTGATTTTAAATTGTAATATTTTAAGTTTTTCAAGGTACGCTGTCCTCTTCTATCTTCTACATTATCTCCATCGTGCAATACAACCACAACTTCGTCTTAAAACTTTCTGCGATATATTCGTTTCGTTGCCAAAACTATTTCCTGATCCATGGTTTTAAAAACGATGTTGTATTTTTTGGTAAAAACATACAGTTAAAGTTTTTATTTTCTAAACGTAGAATATTTTTAGAGGGGTGAGCAGGAGCGTTGTCTAAAAACAATAAACATTTCACTTCTTCTGGCGGTATTCCCAATTTCTTCTCTTGAAATTTTGTCACTGAACAAATACAGTAGAAATTCTTTGAAAAAACAATATTTGAAAATATCTGATGTAAACCATGCCTTCTTGGAGCTATATTATGAAACGGGCAGATGATGCATTATATCTTTCAAAACTATTGATTTATGAGATTTACAGAAGTCATTTATGCGATCCATCGGCGTTAGCACAAAGAAGTGCCGAGACCCTGTCCTTGCTGATTTTTCTTCTAGAATTTAATTTTTTATATTTTTTGGCTTGTGTGCTTTTAGAACATAACAAACTAGTATTGCCAGCATTGCAAATCTTCTTCTTCTTCTTCTGGTTCCTATCCGTTTCGGATGTTGGAAATCATATTGGCAATCATAACCTTGCTCGCTGCGGCTCGAAACAGCTCCGTTGAGGTTTTCTTAAACCATGTAAAACCATGTATCTCTAACCATTGCAAATCTAAAATTCTAATATCATTTACTTATATGTTCTACTAATTTTTGCCTAAAGCTCTATTCCTTCTTTTGGTGCACTTGAAGCTTCGCCGTAAATTCTTTTATTCATGCAGGGAGTAAATTTATTTATTCATCCATCACTGGCTCTAATGATATGTACATATGATTTGCTAATTTAATTGCAGCAGATTTCAATTCGACTGTCCGGACCAGGACCCCAATAGAACGTTGTTAGCGGTACCATTTTAAGATTGCTTCTACGTCAGTCAAGTTTCACGACCCGATTTCATTTTCTTTCTAAGATTGATGTTTGTTCAATTTTCTCACATGCGAAAAATTATGTCATTTTTTCGCTGTATTATTAACTATCCTTATATCACAATTTTACAATAATTATCTTAGTCCGATAACCCTTGATAACCCTTCCTATTCCAGTTCAACCCCCTCTCTTAAGAAATACAGCCAGTGTTAAGATAGCAAAGAAGAAAGACGCTCTCTCTTAGTTTGGCCATCGCTAGAGCCAGACGTCCTCTCTCTTGATCTGGCCACTGCTAGAGCCAGTCGTACTCTCTCTTTCATTCTCTCTCTCTCTCTTCGCTTATCAAGAAGAACAGCATCTATCTTGGTTGTTTTTCTATCGTAATTACCTCTTTCCCGCTTTAGTTACGCGAGAAATATCGAAAATACTGCATTAAATCGTGTGCAGACACAGTGTGCTCTATATCGTGATATATTTGCGAAACACGTGTTCAGAAACCGGTGCATCGGACAGATTTCGCGGGTGAAGAATAACCACGAGTGAAGACTGGAAACAACCATGAGAGTGTGGAGCAGAAAAACTATTGGTAAGACTTTCTATAAACTTAATTTGCTATTGTCTGTATACCTTTTACTACTTATCCTAATTTTATTGAACCAGCCCTATATAATACAGTCCACATACACGGAAATTATATTAATAATTTCCCACATATGTACACCCTTTTTGTACAATGTTCTCTCGTACATCACACTTTAATGCAAATTTATTTATTTTGCTTTTGTTTTTTTTATGTCCTAAACAGTTTACTTTTTTATGCTATATAGATCACATATATAAGACACAGACTTTCCAGACTCCAATTTTTGTTTAACCTCTAGTGTTTGAATGATCTTTAGATTGATTCTTTTCCGTTTGTCCATTATCAAAAAGTAAGATTGCGAAAATGTTAACTTATTTACTGGCTTACACTAAATGCGTTCAGTCACAATGAAATAAATAAGTCAAACTGCTGTAAAGTTACGTGATGTGAATCTCAGGGCTGCGTGGTAAACATTTATATTATAAATTTTGAAAAATGAAAGGCAAATATCAAGCACAATTTTAACAATTAAATCTTGCCCAAGTACTTTCGCTTACTACAGCATCTTCAGGGGCATTTCGTCAAATTTGGGCTATCCAGCAAGCGTAGAATGTGATAAACATGAATCTTAACATAAAATTGTACAAAACACTACACTAAAACAAGGACAAACAGTTTAAAATTAATTAAAATGGTTCTACGCTCTAAATTCTTTGTCAGTAACAGGAGAGACAGTCACTCTCTCTCATCTGGGAACAATGATTAACTCCACAAATAATTACATTCATAAGATCAAAAACAGAATAGAAAAGGCTAGAGCAAATTTCAACATGATAAGAAGAGTGCTATGTACAAGGGATTTAAAATTGGAACTAAAAGTTAGGTTGGCGAGTTTTTTCGACTTTGTGTTATGGAATGGAATCTTGGACCTTGAATGCGACATCAATGAAAAAAACAGGAATCATTCGAGCTGTGGGTGTATAGAAGAATTCTGAAAATATCGTGAACATAAGGCGTCACAAACAAAGAGGTTATGGGAAGGATAAATAAAGAAATAGAAATTTTTAATACAATTAAAACAATAAAGTTGGAATATCTCGGACATATTACACGTGGAGAGAAATATACCTTGCTTCATCTGATTATGCAGGGAAAGATCCAAGGAAAGAGAAGCATAGGAAGGCGTAGAATGTCATGGCTGCGCAACCTGAAGAAAATTCCACTTGTAGTAAAAGGTTTTCTGTATTGTAACCAAAAAGAACACTTTTCACTTTGGAAAGAACTTCCTCGAAAATCTTCATCACTATTAGAATTGTCGATTTTAATCTTATTATTGATATCAGTAAAAACGTCCTCTACGTCAGAAGCTTCATCTCTGATTTGCGTCGCGGAACATAGTCCTCACCTGATTCTTTTTTTTTTTCGTTTTTTTTACTTCCTCATCCAAATCGTCTATAAATTGTTGCCAGTACTTCTGTTCCTCTTCATACGTTATTCCAAAACATGAATGATCTATGTATAAAACACAGTAAAAATAATTCGTAATAACTTACCTTCTAAATTTGCTAGTACTAGCTTCTCTTCTTGACAATATTATTAGATAAAACACTCATGTAGTCACAAAAACATTAACCACTTATAAACACATTTATATGAATACTGAAAGCATCGAGTTACAATCTATGGAGAGGGCATCACGTGACTAAAAACGATCTCACTTCGGCCATATATGTATGATCGTTTTGACAGATCGTGTATGATTGTTTACGTTTGTGTTTTTCGAATATTTTTAGTTTTGTAATACTTTAACAGAAACTGTAATAGTATATTGTGATAGTGCATAATAATGGTTTCTTACGTAGTTACAGTAACAGAAGCAATGTTAATAAACAATCTTCAGGAATAACGTTCCAGGTTAGTTAGTTCCAGGTTAGTATACAAATATGTAAACAAAGTTATGACCCGTACTTCAGAGAATAAATAATTTAATAGTATTCATAAAAAATCTTATAACTGTTATAAGATAATGTACTATTATTTCATACCATATATTCATTTTATCCTTTAAAATATTATTTATATTATTATCTCTTTCAGATATAAATTACTTGACTGTATTAATTTATCTTTATATATAATACATAATGTTTTTAGTGTTTACCGCGAGATAAATAAATCAAAGTTTGTTAAAAATGTATTGCACTTATTTAGATTATGATTAAATCTTCTGAATAACGAGTCATACTTGTATAGTAGTTTTAATATTATTGATTCTGGCCCTGATCCCACCGCCATATTGGTATGATCGTTAGCCACACCTACCTACGCCGTAGGTGTTTTTATTACAGAGGTTAATATGCTCATAGCTTCTTCATAGATTCTATCTCGATGACTGAAAGCAAACAAATAAATGTTAAACGTCTGCCAAACATCTCTCGTATTTTCGGAACCTACAAACGAAGTGTAAAATACCGAAGTGTAACAAAACAAGGCCGGGTACCTGGGTAGCACGGGTATAGACTACCGTATAGACATAATAAGAGTTACACATAAATCAGTGACGATGCCTGTTTTATGTACGTAAAGTAGATATAGCTATTAAAATGACCCATCCTCTACAGAATATTTCAAATTTCAATTTCACTAACAGACATGCACAATCCCAATGTTAGATAGATAGTCAAGTCTCAAATATTGTAATAAACCGACGACGTTGTGGCATAAAGCAATTTGCGTTTGATTTAGAAAACAAGCAATTGAAAATAAAAAATAACATTAAAATCTCATTTTCCGCCATTTTTGTTCATTTCGCAGTCCAAAATTGAATTGCATAAAGCATAAAACAAAAGAAAACAAAAAACAAAATAACAGAAGGAAATACTCGGTATATTTCTGAAAGAAAAAGCTCCCGAGGGCAATTGAAGACAATGAGTATAAAGCAATGTCTTTTACCGTGACACAACGAAAGAACTTCGAAGAACATTTTCTCCTGGAGAAGTTCGGGAAAATATTGAGCGAATTCTAATATCTTTTATCTCTCGAGAAATGGCACTGGATCTGAATGTTAGGAAATACATCTTTAACGCTTTAAGCGAAAAGGAGTGGGATTCTAGGAGCTTTAATGCAGTACATACCGGAAAAATAAAAATGGGTTTAAAAGTAGGATTTAAAAATTTTTTAATGTTCTTGAACTTTAAGTGTTACTAAAATTATCAGTTCAACATCAGTAAATTGGTATAGTTTATATGTCTCAGGAAAACTTTTGAATTGTATAATAACTACTAATGACTATTATAATAACTACACGAACATGTAGGGTAAATCAGAGTAGTATGGTAAACATAATTCTTAAGTCGTGTAGAAGATAAGATATTGTTTATTTAAACGAATTTAAAATTCACTTCTTTCACAAAACATGTTGGCAACAACTTAAAAGTGTCATTGTTTTTTTAAGACATTACCTTCTTCTTAAAGTGCCTATCCGTTCTGGATGTTGGCAATCATCACGGCTATCTTTATTTTGTTTACTGCAGCGCGGAACAGTTCAGTGGTAGTCGTGTTATACTACATTCGTAAATTTTAAAGCCAGGAAATGCGTCTTCTTCCTGGTCCTCTATTACCATTTACCTTCCCTTGGAGAATCAGCTTTAGAAGGCACTATCAATGTTAAAAAAAAATAATATTTTTGGCGAAATGGCAAAGGCACTTAAAGGTGAAATTATAAACTAACTTCTCCTGCATTTTACCACATATGTCACACATGGATTCATATTTTGAATAGTATTTGTGCAGCCAAAGTAGGCGGGGAATAAATTTAATTCAATTCACCTTATTTTTAGTTCACCACACTCTACACAACTACAATCGATTTCCATCGATGAGTTAGATTGGGTGTCAGTGATACACGCTTTTCTTTTCTTAGGTTGCTTGGTTTTGTTTTACGCTTTGGTAGGTCTTTGGTAATCTCTTTGATAGAAACGGCCACAAGACGCACAGAACCGTGAAGAGCGGCAAAAATGGGAGAGACTTATGTCCAGCAGTGGACAGAAGAGGTTACATGATAATGATGGGTATCGTTGGTTACTGTTTTTCTTTTACCTTCCTTTTTTCATTTGATCTATTCTTGATTGACTCAATTGTTTTGTTTTGTCGTTTTCTGTTTCTAGGTTGGTGATGTTTTCTCGAAAATTTAAAATCTCAGCTGGAGCTCCAGAATTCTTTCTTGCACATGTAACTTTATTTAAAACATATATCGGTGAAATATGGTCCAGGAGTTTCCCAGAGGTTGCTTGACATTTTTTTGATGCCTCTGTTAAAGATAGATCTGGTGCTTCTGATGAATAATACATGATTTCCTGTAGATTTTCTGCACAGCTCAGTTATTATGAAGTTTTCCTGCGTTCATGTTCTTGATCTTTATGTACTTCTACTGTTGGTTTTTCTGAGGAATCAGCAGTTTCCTGTTATTGGTAATTATAAGCATTGTAAGCATTGTCAAGCATTGTAATAATATGATTTTGAAGCTTTAAAAAATACTCTGTCCAGTGGCTGCTGATAATGGGTCCTGTGGCTGGGAAGACAGAGCAAAACTGTCTATATTATCTTTCTCTGCAAACTCTAATGTTTCCACTCTGTTGCAATGGGAGATATGTTCATCCAAAATGAGCACAACTATTCTCTCAGGCTTTCTCGGTGCAAAATGGTTGCTTTCTACAAAAGGAAAATATAAGTTGTTACGTACGGCGACTTTTGTGACATGAACATTACGAAACCAAGCAGCATACCGTTCTTACACTCGGTTTTTTTTCTTAAAACACATGCTGGAGGTAAAAACATATCCTCTTCATTGCAGCTAGTGATTATAAATCGAGACAATTTAAGGTACTGGAGAGATGTAAATCCATACTGGAAGCGTGAAAACCATACTTAAAGACCACAAAAGTTTAATGCATGGTCAGGTATAGTGGGTACTCAGTTAATTGGGTCATTTTTTATCGAAGAAAATTTACCGTCCGATAGTTACGAACGATTACTTAGAAATGAAATTGTACCTACACTGAGAAACTTGTTTGGGGCCAATTTCAATCAGATATGGTTTTAGCAAGATAGAGCTACAGCTCATTTTGGCGTAAATTTTCGGCGTTATTTAGATAAGATATTTTCCGGACGATGGATTGGTAGACGAGACCTTGAAATAGGAAGAATTAAATGGCCTTAACGTTCACCTGATTTCAATCCTAAAGATTATTTTTATTGGGGGTACTTAAAAAATTCAGTTTACAAAACTAAACCAGCAAGTCTTGCAGAGACAACGAATTATCGATTAATCTCGGATAATTTCTAGATAATCATGGAAAAATGTGGTAGACGCATTCTACCATCGATTAGAGTACTACCAACTCACAAATGGAGCACACTTTGAATACTTGATAAAGTAAGCATTATGTTAAAAAATATAAATCTATCAATTGAACTCGTATTGAATAGGAGATTCCAATAATGACTCAATATACCGGATGGTGAATTTAAAAAACCAAAGTTACTAATAATATAAGAGAAACGGCAAATCTGGCAACATTGCAAAAATCAAATATGGAATCTTGATATCCCAAAATAGGTGTATGTCACATTTTGTACAATTATGACTAGCAATTTACGAGATAATTGGCCGTTTCCAGACTTTTGGCCCACTCTGTATAAGCTCATAGCTAAAATAATTTT
Organism: Diabrotica balteata; assembly: GCA_918026665.1. NCBI lineage: Eukaryota > Metazoa > Arthropoda > Insecta > Coleoptera > Chrysomelidae > Diabrotica > Diabrotica balteata. The sequence continues at coordinate 167,572,325 of OU898277.1, forward strand.
CTAGAGCCATATTTAGTCAGTTTTATGGGTATATATTTGGATATTTGATGCCTAAATTCCCTTACGTCATCTAACGTGAGGATGGTGGAAACTGACTACCGAGATTTGACCGCATTAGACAAGTTTTTGTAGATTTTTCTTAAGTTCTAGGCGAATAACCCACAAATCACATATTCATGGAAAATTTAACAATTTGGATGCGTGATATCTAGACAAATCACGACAGGTATTTTATTTAAATCCAATTATTAAAAAGAATAAATCATTTTTGGTTATAAAAATCTTGAAAATTGTAACTAGTAACTTTAAATTTACATAACCCCTAAATAAATATTTTTTATTAGTCTTTTAGCCTCAAAAAACAGCTTCCATATCCACCTAATCTAATACATCAACATTTCACAAAGCCACGGAACGTATCAATTTAGTTGAAAAAGGGGAAGGCCAAAAAAAAACCGAAAGTGTAGTGAAACTCAGATTCCAGTCAACCTGCTGACTAAGATATTCCTTAAGAAAGCAAGAAAAATGGGAAAAGAGCATAATGTAGAGCCAGCCGAACACTATGTAGGTAAACATCAAAGGGCCCGGTGAAATATAAAGGGAATAATAAATTTTGCACAGTGGCAGGTAGTCCCTCATATTAGCCAAGGATTGAACTGTTAAAAGTGTGTTGGATAATTTTCACACTTCATTAGATACATAAATATCGACTCTCAGAAGGGTATTTTTTAGCAAAATAGCTTCTAATATTCTACGATTCCACTGAAAATTCACCACGTTTATAACGTAGGTAATCAAACTCACATTATTACATGGAAAGGTGTTGCAAATAGTTTTAATGCAATTAATGGAAATTGATTTTTGAAACAAATATTATTTCGTTTTATATTAGTAGGTGTTCGCATGTTTTTTATATCAAATTGTAGCTAATTTTTTTTTAATATGACAATATAAGATTTTATGAGAAAAAATGGTCAAAAATTAGGGTTGCCAGCTTTTAAAAACACGAGCTATTAAGGATAAAGTAAAGTAGAGTTATCGCGCATACAAACTAGTTAGACAAGGGTGGCAAGTGTTGAACTATTTTGACGAACTTTTGAAGCTCGTTATACTGTTACTACTTTGGTTAAAGTAAGGTTTGCTTTTTTAAAAAATGAAAAAGTATATTTTTAATTATATTTTTATAATATTCTTGTGCCTATGTGCCTATCTGTTACGAATGTTGGCGATCATCATGGCTTTATCTTATCTGCAGCAGCGCAGAAAAGCTGCACAGATGTTTTATTTAACCAGAGTCTGAGGTTATTTAGACAAGATGTTCTTCTTCTTCGTGGACCCCGTTTTTTAAGGATCCCTCGTTGCAGGATGGCTTAAAGGGTAATACGTATATTAATAATACTATCTATCAATGCCTGCTTTAAAAACTCACACAAGTAACACTAGCTTTAGACTATTTTTAGTAAAAAAACTCTTGCTCTAAACTATAATGACATAAAACAATCAGATTCACTGTAAACTAATTTTTTGGAATTAAGGTTCGATAGTCATCTGACTGATTATATTTGATGGTAATAGTAAAAGGGAATAAAAAATTTGGTGGTTTAAGAGCCCTACTGAACTCAAAATACGTTTCTAGACAAGGTAAACTCAGAATATATAAAACAGTAATTCGACCCAGAGTAACATATGCCGGTGAGACATGGACATAAAATAAGAAAGAAGAGGATACTCTGGAAAGATGAAAAAGGAAAATATTGAGACGCATATTCGGAGGACGGAAGACAGAAGATGGTTGGGAGAGAAGAACCAACAATGAATTAATGGTTTTATACAAAGAACAACTACCATTATCAAGTTCGTCAAGGCACAAAGAATCAGATGGTTGGGACATGTGGAAAGAATGGCAGCAAACAGAATGCCTAAACTAGTAATAACCAGAAAATTAATCGACCCCAAAAGAAGAAGTAGACCCAGAACGAGGTGGATTAGTAAAGCGGAGGATGACCTTAAACACGTGAAGGTGAGGGACTGGAAAATAAAAGCACAAAATAGAAGCGAATGGAGAAATATTGTACACCAGGTCCTTCAGAGTAGTTAAGAATGTTGTGAGTAAAAATAATAAATAAATTCACCTGACGGATCATATTAATAATAAATATATATTCTGATAGATATATAATCTCAGAAAATAAGCCTTCTTAAAATACTTTTAAGGATAACAGAGGAAATAAGATCTTTCTACCAGGAACAATAAAAACGTAAAGAGGTTATCAGAGACATCATCATCATCATCCAGCCTCAATAGTCCACTGCTAAACATAGGCCTATTCCTCGTGTTTCCAACCCCGTCTATCTTGCTCCGCTCTTATCCAGTTTTTATTCAGTCTTCTCAAATCGTCAGTCCATCTTGTAGGTGGTCGACCGACGCTTCTCTTGTCTTTCCTTGGCCTCCATTCCAATAACCTCTTTGTCCATCGCCCATCTGTCATTCTGGCTATGTGTCCTGCCCATCTTCATTTTATATTCCATTTTAGAAAATGGAGATCAGAGACATAACCCATATATAAAAAATGATGAACTTGCTTAATACAACTGTTAAACAAAAATATCATCATACAAAAAACGTGATCATATAATATGATCAAACAAGAGTAGAAAGACCTACAAACAAAACACATAATATGAAATAAAGGGACTAAAATCTAATAAAAGGTCAGGAATATTAGAAATATTGACTGAAATGATAAAAACAGATGAGAAAAAGCTACATAAAGGGATTCATGAACTGATAAAAAGCATATTGAAAACAGAAAAAATGCCAAAACAGTGATTCATATCAAGCATATGTTTAATAAACGAAAAAGTTAAAAAAATAAGACGAGAAAACTGTACAGGCTAGAAGTAGGTTGAAAAGTCTTGACGCAGCTTGAAAGTGGCGACATTTATCTCCATTTGTTGGAAAACACCATCGAACCTTTAATTGCGAAGGAATTAAAGAACCAAAGGAACGATCAAGGCAACCTAGCTCTAGACGAAGATTTGCTGCACTTCCAATAAGATTGAGCACCTCCTCACTATGCAGCTTCAGTTAGGCACTGGTTGGATACTAATTATCCAAACAAATGGATTGGAAGGAGAGGTCCTATTAAGTGGCCACCAAGAATTACGCAAGCATGTCGCACTATAACTAGAACAGCATTGGCCAAAGTTTGTTCAGAATTTAAAAATAGGCCGTATTATTATTTACAAAACAACGAAAATCACTTTAAACATTTACTTAATTGACATTTTTAACAAGTTTGTAGTTCAACAAAACCTTTATTAAATTTTCCATTTAAGCCAAACTTTCACAATTATTGCTTCACCCTGTATAATTATTATTTATACCATTGGATAGCATTTTTTATAGTCTTCTCAATAATGTATCACAAGCAGAGGTTTGCAATTTAAACTTTTTTGGTTGTGGTGGGTGAGGCTTAGGGGTTGATGGGGTAAGTTCTCCTTAGTCCTTCGTCATTTTAGTTCCCTGTAATCCTAGAAATGTTCTAAGGATTTTTCGATATCAGCTTTTGTTCGTGAGATATAGCCTATTGTAAGGTTTAAAATTGACACACTGTATATATGATCTGTTCATCGACAACAAATAGACAAAAATAGACTACAAATGTACGAACTAATGAAAAAAACAACTAAGTAAAATCGTCAGAATGCTAAAAATAACTATGAAAAACACAAAGAACTAAAGATCATGGAAGGATTATAAATCTAACATTTTGGAATAAAGGATTCCGACAAACAAACTTACTATCAACGACTCAAAGGTCTAGGAATTGTTTTTTTTTTTTGGCAAGCAAAAGTATTTGCTTTTGATACTACTGACCGTTTGGACCAGTTCAGTTTGAAGAGATAGGAAATAGGATTTTGTTGTGGCAAAATAGGTAATGTTATATTTTTAACCACATTAACTATACTCATAATATTTAGGAACCCATTAAAAAAATAGGAAAAATGCAGCAAATGGTCTCTTAGAAAAGCCAATACAAAAAAGAAAAGGATAGGTGAACCACGAAAGATATGGACGGAAAACATATATAAAGACGTATATATATATTGTTATGCTATTTAAATTGTATTATATTGCTTATTTAGAAAAAATCCTGTCTATATTTATTAAATGATCTAATCTCCAATTAATCACAATAAATCAGCATTAATTAATTACAATCTCAGGCTATTTAACTTGTACTATTTACCTTTGATCGTGGATTCAAAATATTTTCCAATTGGCTTCCTAATTGGGATAGGTAATATGACCTGAATAAAATACATAAAATTTCATCTGAACTATATGTGAGATGTCTTTTATTTTAATGAAATTTTATATAACAATCAATACTGTAATATTTGCAATATACTAAATTTAAATATATGAGAAGTTGTTTTCTATCATGGACCCAAATGTTATTTTACATTGATTTTTAATATGTGTTATAACTAAGCTCTTTTTATAAATCTTTTTTTTAAATGATTGCAAAATTAACTGTCTCTATTATTTATTGAATTTATTTAATTAATAAATGAAAACCACACTCCTGCTCTAATGAAAATTGACTGACCTTTCTTTCTCTGCCGTTGCAATTCAATGTCATTATGGCCACGTCAAAAAAAACCTTTCTCTGCTTCTGCTCCTATTGTGGTCCAGATGACGTACACCTTTCTCCTATCTGTCCTTGTATCTGCAACCCAACAACTCGTTTTATTCTATGCAGCCTCCTTTTGAGCCAATCTCCGCGCCTGTTTATAACTCCAAATGTTTCCGGCTTCGTCTGATATTAATATTCTTATACCCTTTGGTTTTTCTATCTCTCTGTACCCTGTTCCTCACACTGGTCAGCTTTTACGCAGCAAATAAACACACCCGGTAAATTACGTCTTCGGGACTTCAAACACAAATCACAAAGCTCCTTCCTTCTTGAACGACGAAAACTGACTAACTCACTTTTTTCCTCTCTCCTATCTCATAGCCAAAACCACCACCTCCTTGCATTCAAAAATTGACCAATAAAAATCATCCACCTCTGTGACGTATATCGTTACCAACCAACTCTATCTATAAAACGTCATTCGGGTAATTCCAGAAAACAACATTCTTTAATTATTCTAACTAAATCTATCTGCTTTACAAATATTTCTTACTAATAGCTACAAACGATACCTGTTTCTCAATTCAATGTCTTTTGTTAATAAACTTTTACCGATATAATCTTTCGGGGAGAAAAACCACCGCAAATCCCGGTCTCTTGTTTAAACACTTTCTATATACACTTTCATTCCGGGTAAATCCATTCCACAATAACCGACTTATTTAAATTTCTTATTGATAATATTTGAAAGTCTTGTCTCTGAGGCCTAATGAACAATTCTTCGAACAACTTAAAATACATATTTTGTCTTATACAGGATGTTTGAAAATTTATATGCCCGTGTCTTTATGAAATATCAATAATTTTAATTTTTATTTAAGTAATAAAATTTGTATATCGGTTTTTTGTTGCTTATGGACATTCAAAAGTACAACAATATATATATATATATATATATATATATATATATATATATATATATATATATATATATATATATATATACCCGGTATTTAGGCGGCACACGCCCTTCCGGTAGGGATCTATGGAGGAGTATCACCGAGCCGCAAGCCCTTATCTCTTGCCGTAATGCTTCACCATAGGCCAATTAGACACCAGCATATTCTAGTCTGAGCCGCAGATTCATTTTAGAGTTTTAAACTGCTGCGTTAGCCTTTTTGTTTTCTGTACACGGAGCTGGAGATCGAACTTACTTCCTCTGAACCACTAGCACTGAAGCGAGTGAGAAGCCGGCCACCCAACCCGCTTGGCTATCTGACCGACGTGGTAATGTTATATTTTTACCCACATTAACTATACTCATTATATTTAGAATTCCATTAAAGGAACGGGAAAATGCAGAAAATGGACTATCAGGAAAGCCAAGACAAAAAAGGAAAGGAAAGGTTGATCACGAAAGATATGGAAGGACAGCGTATATAAAGACGTACAAATAAGTAATATTGGGGATTCAGAAATCAATGAAAGGAAGTGGTTAAAAATGTATGAAAAACTATGACAAATATTAAATGTACTTTATATAATTCAAACAAAATGGAAGTAGTAATGTTAAAGAAAAATGTAAACTTTTGAAAACTTGGCCATAAAGATCTGTTAATATTTATTAACGATAATATTAATTATATTTCTTAACAATATTGGTTATACGAAATTAATTCGCAAATACTTGAACTGTAACTATTTGTATTATACTATATTATAGTATAATACAAATAAATAGTTTACGGATATAAATATATTTTATAAAATTTAATAACTTGTTTCTTTATTTTCTACAACTTTATCTGTACATCAATTTGTATGATATTGCTATTTTTAGTACTACTACTAAGGATTTCCACAGTTTTCACTGTCTTCCTTCACTCAACCATTTTCTCAAATTTTCCCTGTCATTCCAGTCTCCATCTCGCAGGGTTCTTTTCTTTATAGCCTCGTCGATTTCGTCTCTGAATGACCTTCGGGGTCTTCCTCTCTTTCTTCTTCCGATCGGGCTCCATTCTGTGATTTTGTTTATCCAGCGTCCTCTGTCCGCTCTTCTGACGTGGCCGTACCAGGATAGTCTCTTCTCCTCTATATAGTCGATTATGTCTGATTGCACTCCCATTCTCCGCTTAATCTCTGGGTTTTCAATTCTGTCTCTTTTTGTAAGTCTACAGCTTCTCCTCAGGAACTCCATTTCTACTGCTCTTATTTCTACTACCTCTATTTCTCTTGTTTATTGTCCAGTTTTCGGGCCCATATGTCAGGATACTTCTTGTCAGGGCATTATATATTCTCTTTTTTGTCTTTATCGTAATGTTCTTATCCCACAGCACTGAATTCAAGTGACAACAGTGAAGACAACTAAATTCAGTGCTGTTATTTTTACACACCCCTTAATACCTTCATATCGTTGATGTGACTTGTAGTTAATAAATAGACCAAAACAATATTAACAAAAAAAGTTTGAAACACATGAGAAAAAACCTTGTTTTTATTTTTTTTATGATCCGCCAGTGTAGGACGCAAAAAATAAAGAGAATAATAAATTTGGAAAGGTACCAGGAAGAGACAAGACATAACCAAGTGAGCCGTCGGAATAGGGCTGCGAAACCCCAACAATACTCAAAACCATAGCATCCCGGCAAACGGAATAACAATCACTTCCAAAAAGGAATAGTAGAGGAAATTCTTAAATTGCCAGCTGACGTAATAAAAATGATAAAAACAAAAATGTGTCCGACACAGAAAATAAGTTTGTGTTTTATTAGATATAACCAGGGGTGTACGTGTATAATGTTTAAAGAGACATCAAGATGGCGTTAAATACGAGAATTCCTGTTATCTTTGTTAGCAAAAATAATTTTTAATCAGATTATCAGGACCATTTTTAACCAGTTAATTTAGGTTTCTCTAGGTATTGATTTTGTAACGGTGTAAGCGTCACTTGACATTTTTCTTTAAATAATTATTTTATTTTAATTTATTTTGATTTTATTCATTTGTTAACTTTCTCTTTTGTTTTACTATTTTTCTTCTAAAAATATTTGCCGCTTAACTTTTTAATTATTAAATATCATGCGCATCGTTTTGCCTCAAAACATTTACAATTTTCACTATCGGCCAACTGATCTGAAAATGCCCATATCAAAATATATAAAAATAATAAAAAGACATTTTCAAGTCACAGGTGAGTGTTGCTCCAGCTGCCAGATAGGGTCTTCTGGTACATTTTTCACCTTTAAAAATAAGTTTTTATTCCATTACTTATATGAAAACTATCGATTATACACCAAAGATTGAATCTACGTAGAAGGCACTTCAAATTAAAGTCCCTCTATAAGGCCTCGTGCGAATGGATAAGTATAAGCAACATATAAATTGAGACTGCGACCTTCGCTCCCTCTGAGCTACCTTGCAAACTTCACACCATCAGCTAACTTTATAGTCGACCTGTTCTGCAGTTCCTGAAATTATCCAGTGACGGAGATTTCGGCGATTGAGAAGTCCACGAGGCCACCAGTCTCAGAAGCTACTGAGGTCCCCGGAGTAGCCGCGGAGTCAATTCGTGCCGTACTGCATGTTATACGAACAACACGTAGGCGTAGGCATACTCCCTACTAAAAAACCGGCTGTAAAATGATTATGGATACCTGAAGATTTTTTATGGACTTGCGTCTATAAACTTGTATAGCATTTTACGTATAAAAGTGCTTGTATGCCACAATTTATATAAAGTGACGTCACTTATATTTAAAATTTTCAGAACGTCAACCTAAACGCGCGTACAGACCTACAAACGCATGCGGTGAGCAGCCACGAATACAGATACGTGTGCAAATGTGGACGGCGCTTTCGTAACCTCTCGCCGCATGCGTTGCTTCTCGCGAATGACTTGAGCACACATGCTGCAAGCCAGAGTGGTGTCGGTTTTTTCGCACACATCAAAGAAACATACGTGTGAGTTCGCACTCAGTTTAGACGGATAGCGTGGAGATTTGTTGCATTTGTTGTTTCGAAGCGGTATGTCGTGATTGGTAGTATAAACTGGTCGAAGGCTTTTTCTTTAGTTCATGGAAGTTCTGGAAATCATCCAGGGTATTGTATCCACTTCTGAAGCTAGCTTACTTTCCTGGCTGTGCAACATCTAATGTGTTTGTTAATTTGTTGTTGATGATCTTGGTGTATATCTTATATATGATTGATAGTAGACTGATCTTATGAAAAAGAATTATGTTTTCGGTATACCAGTGATCTGGTATACATCTTGATCTGAGGCAGTGCGTAGATATGCCTACTAAGATTTTTCAAGTTTTTTTTTGCCAGCTTCTTTAAGCAGTTCCACTGTTATGTCATTTATTTCTAATTGTCCATCCAACTCCTTCCGAAAGTATTTCTGGTACATCTTCTTGGTTACTTATTGCTTTCTATCAATACAAGAATTAATCAATTCTAAATATATTGGATGCATGACGAGGAGGAAATAGTACACGAAGAAGAAGCAAATGAAGTAGACATCGAAATTTCAAAAGAACCAACATTAGAGGAATTGGATGGAGTAATACAGAGAAGCAAAAATGTAAAAACCCCAGGTAAAGATGGAATTAATATGGAACCAATAAAATACAGGGGAAGGGAACTAAGAGGAAAAATACTGGCACTATTGAAAAATATATGGAGAGAAGAGAAAATGCCAGGTGACTGGGAGGTAGGACAGATCATAACAGTACATAAAAAGGGAGACCAACAAATCTGTGAAAATTATAGAGGAATAACATTACTAAATACAACATATAAAATATTGACATCAATAATAAAAAAGAGGTTATCAAAGATCACAAAGAAAACAGTAGGACAGTACCAATGTGGATTCACAGAAGGAAGGTCTACAATAGATGCAATACACACAATAAAACAAATAATGGAAAAAGCAAACGAGTATAAATTAGAATTGGAAATGTTATTCATAGACTTCAAACAGGCATTTGATTCAATTAAAAGGAACGTATTAATGACAGCACTTAAAAAATTAAAAATTCCACATAAACTCAGAAAATTAATAGAAATGACAATGAGAACTACAAAAATAAGCAAAAAGACACAAAGAGGAGAGACAGAAGAATTCAGTATAAATAAAGGTATGAAACAAGGAGATGCCTTATCAACAACGCTATTTAATCTAGCATTAGAATATGTACTGCGAAATATAAATAAAGGAAATCTCAGAACAAGAGGTGGTCAAATAATTGCATATGCAGATGATATTGCTATTATTGCAAAGAACAGAAAAATAATAAAAGAAATGCTTGAATAAGAGAGAAAGGGGAGGTAATGGGGCTAAGATTAAATCAAGAAAAGACAAAAATTTTAAGATTAGGGAAAAAACCAATGAAGGAAAAAATCAAAATAGGAAGTTCCGAGTTTGAAGAAGTAGAATACTTCAAATACCTAGGAGTTACAATAAGTAAATCCGGAGAAAGGAAATCCGAAATAAATGAAAAAATATTAGCAGCGAATAAAGCTTATTTTGCAAACAAAAGATTACTTAAAAGCAAAACACTGACTAAAAAAAGCAAGATGAGCATTTATAACACCATAATTAGACCAATATTATTATATGCAGGGGAAACAATGACGATGGTTAAAAAAGATAAAGAAGACTTAAGAATTGCAGAGAGAAAGATTATAAGAACCATACTAGGACCAATCAGAACAGAGCAAAATGAATATAGAAGCAGAACAAATGCAGAAATTAAAGAAGAACTTAAGGAAGACATCGTAACTAAAATAAAGCAATACAGAGTTAGATGGTTAGGTCACATTTGGCGAGCGGGCGATGAGGCAGTGACATACGCAATGATAGAATAGAATCCAGGAGGAAGAAAGAGAAGGGGAAGACCGAGATCAAAGTGGCTGCAAGAAGTTGAAGAAGACCTCAAAAGGGCAGAAGTCAGTGAATGGAGAGGAAGAACTAGAGACAGGAAAAAATGGAGAGATATTGTCAAGAAGATAAGATAAACAAAAAAAAGACTGATCCACTTAAGAAATAGGATCTAGAAAGCATTTGCGGTTTAACCCCACGCTGGGGTGTATAGCCATTATATATATCGCACCCTCAGTAATATAGAGGCACAATTCAAAAAAGTAGATTTGTGGGAAATCGCGTTTAAAGATTCTGGTATCCGACATTACAGCTATTTTTTCAAATAACGTGCTTATTATTTAAGTTATAAATATGAAATTTGGCAGATTTGTTATTTGATAACTGCACTAAAACTTACAATGAGGAAAAAGTAATAATATAAATAAATTCTATTAATTACAAGGAATGGAAAAAACCACTTTCGAGTTAGTCCCGTATAGTATAAAAAACCATAACAGAAATAAGGAACTATTAAAGTTTGATCCCTTATATTATTAGTGTACCTGTCACTGTTTAATTTTTAATCGTAAATGGTACTCTATATCACCAATCCCAACCGATGTTTGAATTTATTGTTTCTGTTTTATAAATAAAATATCAGGTAAAATAATAGTAATACTTTATTAATCAGTGCAAAATATAACAATAATCTAAAAAAATTCAAAACAAGAGTTAAACATAATAAGATAGCTTTAATATTATCACATTTATTAGTTAAACTTTTTAATTCCAAATAAAACTTACAAGTAGTAACTCCTCAATTTTTACATTGTCGTTTACTTATTACTTAATTGTATATCACAATATCTCCACAGTAAACTTAAAAAATTATACATAACAAAAAAACATTCATTCCTCCATTCTAAACTTAGAAAACTGCACATAACAAAAAAAATTCATTCTAAAAAATAAAGTTTTCAAAAATAAAATTCAGTCTCAAAACTTAATTATTGTACTTTGACTATGTACTCAGTCTACACAAAATAATGTTGAAATCCCAAAGATTAGTAATATTAAGACAACATGTTGTTATAATAAGACGCATAGTATGGATCTATCCATTGTTTATTAATAAGATCCTTAAGATCATTCTTTTTAGCACAACGAAGTGGAAGTGCCTGGATGTACGCTTTCTGCATGGTTATTTCTTTAATATTTGGCATTCTCTTCCTCTTATCACGAACATTAACTATTTTAAACTCATCGTTATATGAGCACTTGTAATAAAACGAAAATGGGTCTTCTTTGGTAAATTTCAGTACTTTAATACTATTCCATACAAGATTATTTTTCTGTTCATCTGTATTAAAATTATAGCCCCAATTTTCTTGTAATTTCTGAAGATCATAAAAAACATTGTAAGTTAAACTGTAAACTATAAATGGAGCACCAGTTTTCCTTGCTCTTTTGATTGCTGAGATTTATTGAACAGGAGAGTGTATTGGGTCAGTTTTCCTATCTCTAGCTATCTGCTTTTGTATCAAACTATGCACGTTATCAGCTTCGTTCTGAGTGTGCCCTTTTATGAGATATTTGTGAGTTATCGACGACAAATTTTTTAGATTGGCAACAGCGTATAAGTTTAGTATAAGCATGTGAGATATTTATTTTTGTTTTGCTCACAACAGTTATCGGAAAAAAATGTTATATTTACTTCCCTGTCACCAGCTTTATCAGACACAATCTGTAAATAATGTAAAACACAGCTCCCTATCTCTGTAGCGCCTCTTTTCGCTTGAGTCTCGTCCCAAAAATAATAATGGACATTTTCATAGCCTTTAGAGATGTCCATTGTTGACACATCGTTTTCGTGAATTTTTTTTAATTCCGTCATAGTGAAATTGTAACTATTTAATTTAGATTTGTAGTAGAATGCTGATGCTTGTACATCGTAACATACACAAATATTGCATTCATCAATGTTCTTTCTGTCATTCTTTTTTTTCCTCCCTGCATAACTTCTTTTGTTAAAAATTTGTTGTGTTAAAAATTTCATAAAACATGTGATATAGTCCAGCCGGGTGAGACCTTTCCTCTTGCAGTACTTCAAAATCTCTAAAGAGCTCTGCAATACTTTTACCACTGCTGATGTACTCTCTAGAGGTAGATGCTCTTAGATAATGTGACTCAATGCGGGGTATAGGGTTGATGAAGTTGGTGATGTCATTTATAAGCTCATCACTTACACTTTTATGACTATTGTGTTTGCCGCGTTGGTCATCCTTTATGAAGCCCAGTTTTTCTATTATCTTCATGTACATTTCAAATCATCTTATGAGAAGTATCAATAGCATTAATAAAAAAGCTTTTGCATACCCTAACTCTTTCGTTGTCTACGGAAAAATAGAATGCATGGTTTGGATTTCGTGGTTTTTTGGCATTGGTATACTTGTACCTAGGTGTAATCTGTGCGCTATTAGACAAAACATACATTCCTCGTAATTGTCTATCCCCTAATGCCCAAAATGCACTAAATAATTTCAACCTTTTGTAATCATCGATTCGCTCACTGCATTTTAATTTACATTTTTGGACACAAGGTGGTTTCATATCACGTGCAGGAACCAATTTCTTCGAATGTATAGCTACATAGCTTTGACCCAAGTTTCGTTTCATTTTTTTGTGTGTTTTGTATCTATTTGGTTGGATCTGCTTTACGTTTTCTGGATTGTCTTTGAATGTTATCATTTGTCATAGTTACATTGTTTGTATCAATCGAAGTTAGAGTTGCTGTGATCCGTGGACTTCGACGAAAATGTTCTTGTTTGTAAGTGGGATCGTTATCACTGAGGTCTACGTCGCTTTCCTCTGAATGTATTGAAGACATTATGTAATTACCTACTGTTCTTGATCTAACTGATGGCAACTCATCGCATCTCGATAAGGATGGCATGGAAATATTGGCTTTAGACGTACCTTGCTGAGGAACGAACTCGGATTATATAATAAAATAAAATGTAAAAATTTTACACTACAAACAATACATTGCATCTATGTAATAAACACTGTTTTAAAACTACAACTTAATTATTTTTCTGTTAATTTAATCGGATCAATTAAAAAAATAGTTAAAATTTTCATGTAAATAAGGGCCAATTACAAAGTTCGCCATCAACAATAAAACAATTTACGTAGTATAATGAACCAATAAGATATGATTCCGTATAACATCTCTACTTTTTGGCAATATAGCGAGCTATTATGAATTAGACCCAATTATTAATTACATTTTACATAATATAAGGGCTAAACTAAAAATTGTTCTATATAATACAAAATGTTAAGATACAAACTCACCAAGAGTTTTGTCATAGAAGGGCACAAACACGAATCGCACGACGTTTGAACAGTCCGCCTTTGACGACTATGGACACGTTACTGATTGTTACCTTGTAGCAGTAAAAACAATAGGTTGGCGGGGAGAGTAAGAGAGAGGCACAAATATATTTACCGAGCAACTAATGTCCTATTTCTCTCTCTGTCAGCGCTAACCGGTAGAGAATTTAATTTTGTGCCCATAGCATCTAAAATCTCAATTTACCAAAATTTTGAGTTGGTCCCTTATATTACTGAGGGTGCGATATATATATATATATATATATATATATATATATATATATATATATATATATATATATATATATATATATATAAATATATTGGAAAGGTCTTCCTTACTTCAACTGTTCTATTTTATACCAAAAAATCAGTTATACCGTATTATAATTTTAAGTGAATATTTATATAAAACTGTATACATTGTGTAAGCCTGGTTTTAAACAAGTCAACTAAAATTATTCCTTATTGCTTCTGAATTTTCATTTATATTCTTGTACGCGGACAATTCTTGTATAACACAATATTGTAACAAACTTAATATAACTACATTTCGCTTTATAAAAATTAAATTTGACTCGACGTGTTCGTCTTATCTTATAAATCTTTTGAGTTTCTTCGAGATTTGTATTGCGAAGTAAAACACTAAAGAATAGTTTTTGACAAACTTTATTATCCAACTTTTCTCGTTTAAAATCCTCCACTGGTTGTTCTATTTTTTTTGTCAGTTTTAGATAGCAGTATCGTTCTATTTTATTATATATTTAAAAAAAATATATATAAAATTTTTAGGATAATTAAAAAAAATAATAACTAGTTCATAATTGTTTTTGAATTTACCTTAATGTAAAGTTGTCTTCCCTTTTTAAATATCTTTATATGTTTTATTTTTTATCATAGCAATTTTAATCTCCTCCACCAAATTGCCCTCTTTGATCTTTTTCTGTTAATCCTTTCAGGAAGTTCCAAATTAGTAATTTAGCAAACCAGTAATGGCTCATTGATATCTCAATTTTGAATATGTTTTAAAGACTTTAAAAAATACTCCCTGATTTTCATCTTAAGTAGAGGTAAGCGTTTGTTGTAAGGTAGGTTCGCCAAATAAAGCCCGGTTCCTAATAAAGCACACTCGCCCATATTCCTCAGGATGGACAAATAATGGCAGTATGCTGCAATGTACAGATGCAGTAGAGCCATCTAGGTGCAAATTGTTACACTAAGTTGAGCAGCGACGCGAACTGTCTCTTTTATATGATCATTCGTTTACAGTGGTCAATGGGTAAACATCCAATCTAATATTGAGGTTAGTATGCTTTTGTAAGCATACTAACAATACTAACAATACTAATATATACTAACATAGAACAAGCAGCAAAACTGAAATGGTAATGGGCTGGACACAATGAACGTCTCCAAGACGGACGATGGAACAATGCCATCGGAAAGTGGCGTCCATACAATGCAAAGAGATCAAGAGGCAGACCACAGATGAGGTGGAAAGATGACATCAGGAAACAAGGAGGTCCCACATGGCAGAGAACAGCTCAAGATAGGGAAAGATGGAGAGAACTGGGGGAGACCTATATCCAACAATGGAAGGTTAGAATAGGTTAAAAAAATGCTTTTGTAATTTAATACGATTATGAGTGCGATTTTTTTTATTTTGCATGACATTTGTGTACTTATTAGTTGTACTTTCATAGTACCTGAATTACCTTATGTTTATTAAAACGTAAATAATGGTAATTTCTAAAAACATTGATCACCTACAGTATTGCTAATAAGGCCCGGGTGGGCCTTATTAAGACTACGGGTGGGCCTTGTTAAGACCACTACAATAACACGTTTTATAAGTTTTTAACTTTGTTTCAGAAAGAATACTAAAAAGCTTAAGATGCCTAGAGCTTTGTGGACTGAAGAACAAATGGCTTTGGCCTTGCAAGCAGTTAAAAATGGGATGTCAATAAGAACAGCCGCCAAAGAATTTAATATTGCCCGTCGAACACTTAGGAATCATTTGCTTAGTGGAAAAGCGGAAAAGAAACTTGGGCGCCCTTCATGTTTAACCCCCCAACAAGAATGTGAGTAGTGTGGAAGAATTTTTAGGCTAGCTGATGTTGGAATGCCTCTGACATCAACAGTGATAAGACGTTCTGTCCATGAATATTGCCAAAAAATGGCATATCTGCACCTTTTATCGATAAAAACTTAGCTGGTCGAAAATGGCTCAAACTTTTTTTAAATCGACATCCCGAAGTAGTTAAAAGAAAATCTCAATTCATGAATCCAGCTAGAGCCGCCAAATTAAACAGATTCATAGTCAATGACTATTTTGAAAAGCTACGCGAAGGTATGTTGAAGCTTGATATCCTGCAAAGCCCTCAACGCATTTTTAATATTGACGAGAAAGGTTGCCGCCTAAACCTTCATAAATCACAACAGGTATATGCTCGTAAAGGTGACAAACGAGTTCATTTGATTTCGCAAGAGCACGCTGAGAATGTGTCAATCGTCGGTTGTGGAAATGCTGTAGGACAAATAATTCCACCTATGATCTTGTTCAAAGGAAAAAGAAAGAAGAATGAATGGTATGACAATCTTCCTGCTGGAACAGTTATTGAAATGACTGAGAAAGGAAGTATGACTACGCCAGTTTTCATTAAGTGGGTACAACATTTTGCTAAGTACAAGCCAATAGGAAGAATACTGCTTATTTTTGACGGAGCATCGTCCCATCTGGATGCAGGTATTGTTGATGAAGCCGAGTCGCATGAAATTACGCTTTTTTGCCTGAAAAGTAATAGCACACATGAACTGCAACCTATGGACAAGGCGGTATTTAAAGCCTTCGAATCTTACTGGGACGACGAAGTTATCACCTACTGGACAAATAAACCAAATCGAACGATCAATAAATTTTTGTTTGGCACACTTTTCTCAAAAGTATGGCCAAAAGCAACTACAGTATCAAATGTTATTTCAGGTTTTCGTGCTACGGGAATATACCCGTATGATCCGAGTGTCATTCCTGACATAGCTTTTTGCCCATCAGAAATAACAGAAAATAAATTAGACTCGGAAGATTCTGCTATTCCATCAGCTTCGACTTCCGCAACGAATAATCCTTTTGGCAGCTCCACTCCAGACAGAAAAAAGAAAATAAAAGCTCTAAAGGAGAAAAATACGCAAGATAGCTCTGAGAGTTCTGACGGTTCTGACAATGAATTTTCAGTACATGACAGCTCAGAAGAAGAAAACGAAATGTCAGTAAGTTTAAACGCAGTGTTAATAACACCAGAATTGGAAACTGGAAAACGCAAAGGTGCTAGAAAGAAATCCCTGAACTATCGAGCACAGGAAGTCACAAAATCATTGTTTGATGAAGCTGGTTTAAATGACACTAAAAACCAATCAAGAAAAGGAAAAAACTTGGCAAACGGAAAAATAGTCAAAAAACAACTAAAAAAAGAAGAAGAGAAAAATAAACACAGCTCACTTGAAACCTCAAAAAACAAAGAAGAACGAAAAGATAGTTGGTATTGTTTCGTCTGCAATGAGGATATCGTTAAGGATATGAGACTTTGTGACAGCTGCAAAAGATATATCCATGAAGAGTGTGTAGGACTTTTAGCAGATGATAAAGATCTGTTGGTGCAATTAGGCATAATGGTCACATTTAAAAAGTGGGCCTTATTAAGAACATGGTGTTCCTAATTAGGCCCAGAAGCAACTATTTTTTAAAGACTAAAAAGTAACAACTCATAAAACTTTTAACAAAATTTAACAATCTCATATTAAATTTAAATATGTGATTTATTTTGTCTGTGGTTTTCAGATTTATATCGTGATTTTATTTATCAAAAAACAACTAACAAACATTAAGTGGGCCTTATTTGGTCAACTTACCTTATAAGTTTAGTACTCCCCATCACGAAGGTGTCTGTCCAAATTTTCATAGAAAACTTAAAAAGTACCAACGAAAGGTAAGTCTGGCATATGTTTACTCTACCTTTTAAGATTTTAGTTATTATTAGTTTACTGGTAGCCAACACACAACTTATTGTTAAAGAAATTAGTTTACACCTGGGTAAGTAAATAGGTCTGGCTTGCTATATTAGCTTTCTTTTTTCCACTTTTCAACTATCCTACTATCCCCAAATCTTGGCTTTTGAATTATTGTTTTTATTTACATGCTCTGCTACATGCAAATCATGATTTGCCAGTTTTAGATTTTCCCTTACTTTTCCGTTTTGGGTTGAAAAGATCAATTAGGATCAATTTTTAGAAACCCAGTTTTTTCATACTACATTTATTTTGTACGTAAACTAAAAAAATATAATTAAAAAACTAATTATTAATATTTGTCAATTTTGTATGTATGTAACATATGTTTCACCTTAAATTGGGAGGTCCAAAACTGTCAGATAAAGGCGGTAGGTGTCGTGTCAGTCACTCACGGAGCGAATAAGATGTAGTTGGCTCAGGTCTAGCGTTCTGCGTGCGTTAGTAATGTAAAAATTATTCAAGAATCGCCTCCACATCAATCTTTTAGATTCTGATAGATGTATATCTTTTTGTAGAGGATAATACCACGACAGAATACTACCGATTCAACTATGCTGGACATTAGTTGAGAGCGACGAGTGAAACTGCTCAACTCTCTCACTTTACGATTCTCTCTTCCTGCTCTCTTCTTCTGGATTCAGTTTTCTGATCCTAATGAGTGAGTTGAAAGAGACCTAGCAATGCTCCGTCGAAATGATCTAGGATGGATGAATATATTGGATCTAGAGTATACGGACGTATAGTCAGATTTAAGTCGAGTTAAGTTCTCGAGTTTATACTGGTGGGGTTGTCTTAAAGAACTTTCAAAAGGAGGTTCAAGGACTCCTGGGGTAATCAATACATTTATTTATGCAGCTAAAAAGTATTTAAATTATTGTTTTAATATTTTTTAAGTGTGTAACGACTATATTTTGCTTACCTCAGGGTAAGAACATGGGCAAACAAAATAAATCGAAACAAGTGCGTACGGCACTCAGTTGGTTGTTGGAGAGCTGGGTCGTGGATAAGTTGAAGATATGGGGTTGGATTGGGGTATCTACAAAATGAAAACCAAAGGATACTTACATAAATCTCCTGGGTCAAAAAAAAACGAATAAGATATGGCAGATAAATTTACCTCTAGCTATTTTTCTTTTCTTGGACGCCGCTTCGAAGAAAACTTCCTGCTAGAAGAAAGAAAATAATTCTTCTTCCTTACAATCTAAAATACACACAAGGATTAGGAGACTTTTCTAAATCAAAAGACAAAATGGATCAGAGAAACAAATTGAACGTTTATTCTTGTCTCAAACAAACAGTTATCACAATATAGATTACAAAAGAAACATACTATATATATCATAATACAAAATAACAAAACTTACATGTCTTTGTTTACATCAAAGATTGCTACAAAAATTCAAATGATTTCTAGATTATAATATGGCCAATTTAGATTCTCAAAATTTTATGGATATCCTTTTTATGAAAAATATCATTGAATTTAACCTTATATATGGAATTTCTTTTATATAAAATAATGAAATTAAAATTGTCTTATAACAACAATGGATTAAAGCAAAATGTCATCTGTCAACATAACAATTTAAGACAGATTAAATTATGACATTTTTATCTATGACAACATAATATAAATCTTATTTACAATTATTACAAATTGTATTAATGAAAGCAATTATTAATAATGTCCATATAAATTGGAAAGAATAAAATATTAAAAGTTACCTTAAAATTTTTTTTACAATCACTTAACTTTGAAACTTGTTATATCTCTGGGGAAGCTTACTCGGACAAAACTCTCAAACTGGAAAAACAGTAACCATCAAGAATCATTTCCACACTCTGGGACGAACGATCAAACAGGCTGGTTGAGGAATCAAGCTAGTATTTGGAACACCTTACACCACACTTCGCAAAAGCTTCCGGCATTCATTTAAATCTTCCGGTGACTACCATACCATAGGTAAACGATATAAAATGAAGTACTCTGTTCAAAGACGGCAATTAAAAACCAAGAATATCTTCATTTTTTTTTGCTGGTATTAAAACATTACCAAAACAATTAACGATTGAATCAAAAAAGTCGATTCAAATCGATATGACTGTCCCTTTCGGTTGACTTAGCTTGACTGCCCTACCCAACGCGTACCCACCTCTCAATTCGAACGCCGAATCCACCCCTTTTCCCCGCAGTTAGCCTGTCATCCACAAACTTTTTGCGTGATAACAAAAATTACCTGACTCTGCGATAATTTTTCGAAGAAACTATTTTTAAGCTGAATATTTGTTGGCTAATCGAAACAAAAATCGTTCTCACGACCCAATACGCATTTAAAAATTTTGACTTCCATTACAGACACAACACATTTCTTGGTATACCAGGGGCGTACTATGACAATTTAGAACCGAATTTATATTATTATATAGACATTAAATATAAAACGCTACAAGTGCTAGTGATTTTATTCCCTAAAACACTAAACATATTTGTTTTTTTTTGTAATTTAACTTATTAATAGTCATTGTGTTGTCAGTACTGAAAAATACAGTAACACTGGATATTTTTAACATATGTTTACTAGCCATTATTAACTCAGATCTCAAAAATAATCTCAAAACTATTACAACATTTAAAAAAGATTTTTTTTAATACCCATTATGGCAATTTGATATAAATGTTTCCACAGAATATTATATTACAAATTAAACTACGAGAAATACGAACATCTTTAGTATTTAATTAATTAAAATCAAATAAAATATATTTTGTGCTCCGTACGAGGATATATTGATATTAAACTAGCCTTTGATAGATGGCGCTACTTGATACCGAATTGGTTTCCGTGTTGACATTTACCATTCATAATATGACGTCTGTCAAAATTTTAGGTTTTAAAAATAATTATTTTGGCTTTTACAGCCGTCAAAAGCAAGAAAATTTTGTATTTTCGAAGAAATGGAAAAAGTCGAGTATCGATCGGTGATAAGTTCCTCCACAAAAAGGGTAAAACGAATGAGCAAATCAAAGCCGATCTGGACAAAGTTTATTGTAAGGTTGCACCTTTGTTAGCAACAGTAAAATTTTGATTGATCAAAATGATCAACAAAGTTCATGACATTATTATCGAACAGATCGTCAAATTAAGCTCTACGAGTTAATATAGGTCCTAAACATTTTCTAAAAATGCGTACACAACATCATTCCCCATCATTTGAACATGAAAAAGCTATCCGCGCGATGGGTGCCGCGTTTGCTGACAATCGATCAAATGCAAAAACGTGTGACCACTTCGGAGACACTTTTGTCGATGATACGGCGCTATTCGAAGGATTTTTTTGACGATTTATCACCGTTGATGAAACCTGAGTGCATTATTACACACCGGAAACCAAAGAATAGTCAAAACAGTGGCGCAAACGCATCGAAGAACCGCTAAAGAAGGCAAAGAGTGCACATTGGGTCGGCAAAGTGATGACGACTGTTTTCTGGGACGTGAAAGACATTATCCACATCGACTACTTGGAAAAAGAAAAACTAATCAATGGTGAGTATTAGGTAGGGATGGCGGTTTTTGACAAAACACCGGTTTTCGGTTATACCGGTTTTTTTTCTTACGGTTTAACCTTGCAGTTATAACCGGCCAAAAAACCGGTTTTTCCAAAAACCGGTTTTCGGTTTTTTTAATCCAACAGATTAGAAAGTTACATTTACAATGCACTTTAGTTTGCGATACTACACTCGACTTGATATCAATATGATCAAAATTAGTACCATCGAAAGAACATCAATATCAATGTAAATAAAACAAAATTTTTTGTGTTTTGTGAGAAAAAAATTCCGCAACAAAAATTTCCCAGACTTTTTCAAATGGGATTTAAAGAAAATAATATCAACATAAATATTTTACTTAAAAATAAATTGGATAATGCAATTCATCTTTTATTTTTACTACCATCAAAAAAAATTATCATGTATTACTTTTAACACGTTTGTATATTTGTATAATAGGTACATTTTAACCCATTTACGACTTCCGGTATGGGTATAAATCGTTTTGAAAACGTAGGAAAATCCTTGGAGATTCGTATTCGTAATCGGTAATTCGATATTCATAGTCATTATTTTTGGTAATCAGAAAAAGCCATTCACCTGCTTTCAATGTCAAGAGTCAAGTGTGAAAAATAGATGATGTATAAATAAAATACCAGATAACTTCTTATGTAAAAATATTATGATTACAAATACTTTTTCAACGAAATACTACAATAAAATTTAATTGTTTCTGGCAGATGTGAGCTTGCTTTCAGTTTGCTTCTGTATTTATAAAATAAAATAAAAATTGAATTTTAGTTTTGTTTGGAATAATTACTTGAGAATAATAATTATAATTGGGTGGGATCCAAAATAATACCTAACCTAATCCTAATTACCGTAAAAACCAAATAACCGGTTTTTACTTTAACAATAACAAACCGGTTATAACCGGGACAAAAAACAACTAATAAAACCGGTTATTTCGAAGTAAAAAAACCGGATTTCGGTTAAAACCGGTAGGTTTTTCCCATCCCTAGTACTAGGCACCATTATTGGATCGGTTCGATGCCGAGTTTGGTTTGGAACACAAAAAAGTGCTCTTTCACCAAGACAATGCACCGGCTAACCGATCGGCCGTTGCCATACCAAAATTACACGAATTGGGCTATGAATTGGTTGAACAGTCACTGTATTCCCCAGATCTTGTCACCAGCAATGTTTTCCTATTTCCAAACCTAAAAAATGGCTCGGTATCGAGCTAAAAGGGGGCTATGTTAAGAAATAAATAAATTTAATTCCAAAAAACTTGTTTTTCTTGTCAAAGGCTGGTTTTATATCAATCCACTCTTGTATAAAGAGCTGCCTCTTTTTAGTTTATATTGACGACCTAAGACGCATTTTTGATAAATCAATTTAATTTATTACAGTAACGTATATTTGATTCCATGTTGTAAAAATATTTTGTATAACCTTCTATACGCTATTCTACCAATATGATCTTTATCCTCCATGCATACTTTACCGCATATCATCTGCACTTATATAAACAAAAAAGAGTTCCCATTATCCTCAAAACCTTCTCATCCATTAATTTTTTACAACTTCCTAACTTTTTAATTTGCAGATATTATACA
Source organism: Diabrotica balteata (assembly GCA_918026665.1). NCBI lineage: Eukaryota > Metazoa > Arthropoda > Insecta > Coleoptera > Chrysomelidae > Diabrotica > Diabrotica balteata. The sequence goes on from OU898277.1 coordinate 167,595,461, forward strand.
CAAGTGTGAGCCGTAAAAGGAAGAGCTACAAAGTTCTGCTACAAATGAAAATATAAAAATGTAAAGCGTCCATTTCCCTAAATAAAAAGTAATGTCTGGAGCAAGAGAACAGGAACACTCTGGGGGTGAATATTTTTAACGGCGAGTAAAGTTTTTTTTTTATTATATTTATAAAACGATTTTATACCTAATTGCAGATAATGATATTGTATATAGTATTGTTTGGTAAAGCAGTTTGCTTAAAAAGAGCTAGTAGTTTTTGTTAATTGTTATTAATGTATACAGAGCTTAAATAAGGGGCGCCAAATCATAACGTTGCAAGGGCCAAAATAAAAGTTTTTAGTAGAGACAAAAAACTGTTTTAGTTGAAAAATAATGAACAAAATAATTGTAATACATTTATTATTAAAATTTGGTTAAATTAATACTATTGACATACAAATTTGAAGTCTAGTGAAATAAAATAGTTAATGTTTTAATTAATTTAAAAACACAAAGAGAACCAAACGTTGTAATTGACATTATTTATGCAAGTCATTACGTTGTAAGTGTGTTTTTACTTGCATTTAAAAGTAAAAAAAAGATCAAATTAACAATAATTATAGTAAAAATAAAGCTAAGATTTATTTATTTACTTAGGTAAGTTTAATTAAAAATTTAAAAATCAGCATTTTGTAAGATTTTCGTAAAAAGTTTTTGCTTCTCCTGCTACATATGATAGCATGGATAGGATATCTTCATTTTTTTCATAAATAATGACACAGGGGTTTCCTTCATCTTGATTTTCAACTTCTCAAAACTTTCCTTGGTGATTCCAGGTTTGATCAATAAAACTTTAAGCCATGGAGCAAAATCTCCTTTATGGCGAAGTTTATATAAACTTTTGTTTATACAAACTTCACCATAAACACCAAAGAATTCAGGTGTTACTCGAATCATAGTAGCAGAAGATATCTGCAAGTTTTTATTGTTTATCATGGATTTAGCTTGAATCATCCAGTCAACAAATGTTGTAGTATTCATTACTAAGAACGGATTTTTCTTCCCAGCATTAGCAATAATCTTACTTAGGTATTTTGGTATAAGCGGCTTGGCATGCTTCTTTAACCTTTGTGTCTATACCCAGGTACCTGGGTATCCTTGGTAATTGTTTCATCTGAATACTAACGATAGTATAAATATTTTTTTCGAGCTTCTAGTTATTCCCAATATTATTTAGAACGAAGAGATTTATAAGAAAAACCAAAGAAAAAAATGCATATAATATATTAAAATTACTTGTCAAAGTTTTTACACCATTAAGTCCACACCCGTGACACCCGGGTAACACTAATGTTTAGTAAATTATGAAGCTCTGTCTAGTTTTTTTTTATAATAAAAGTGATATGGAAACGTAAATAAACGCTACATTTTAAACACATTGTCCACACTTACTTATATTTACTGAGTGTTCGTTACATAGTGAGCGATTACAAACATTACATGATTTTCGTGTCTTTCTTAGCCGCTTTTTCGCTAAAGACATACAAATGTAGCAGTTTCCAACAATTTTGAGGCATCCAGTGAAATTTCGAAGTGGTAATGACTCTGCAGTATTACTTGAATCTGTAGGTAGAGGTTTTCCTAACATACACTCAATTCCTGACCTTGATGAAAAATTTCGGTATACATTTGGTACTTTACATTTAGCAGAAATTGCAGGCATCACTAGTTGTTTCCCTAAGTCTTGCAGAAAAATTCTACGCTTACTGGTTTCAGTAAAACTCTGTGAATTATTCTCTGTATAAATAATATAGGTTGCTAGGCAAGCTACATCTAGGATATTGTAAAAGAAGACTACTGGCCAACGCAAAGTTCTGCGTTTAGTGGAATAATGAGAAACCATTTTGTCTACGTTGTCTACGCCTCCTTTAGTTGTATTATAGAACTGAATTATTTCAGATTTATTTTTTGGACCACTTACATTATCGTTGTCATGCATTGTTGACAGCAAGATAACGCTTTTTTTCTTTTTTGGTACATATGAACAAATAATATCACGATCTGCACTGAATTCGTGTAATGACGATTCAGGCTCACGCTCTGGCGAAGGCAGCATTTCTTGTAGAATATGTGGTTTGTTTCTTTTCAAAGTACCAAATAGTGATAAATTCCAAGACAACAGGAGACGGTCTAGTGGAAGAGTTGTGAAAAAATTATCCGTTGTTATGTTTCGTCCAGAATTTTTGTATCGGTAACACAAATCTTTTACTACGCGTTCACCTTGATTAGTTTCACGTCCAGTCGAATTTTTTCTAGTATAAATTTGTCGAGTAAGTGGATACGAATTATTGGCGTCACAAACCCACTAAACCTTGATGCCATACTTGGCAGGTTTTGCTGGCATATATTGCGTGAAACGTGTCCTACCTCTAAAGGGAAATAACTGTTCATACACAGTAAGAGAATCCGACGGTACATAGTTACGACGTAAATTATCATTGAGAAGATGAAATATATCTGTAAAAGCTGCAGCTTTATCATTTTGCAAACGTTCTGCACGTGTTTTGTCATTGTCAAACCGTAAGAATCTGCTGATGCTCCAAAAGCGATTTATGCCCATACTTGCTCGGTACAAAGGATGAGAGTCTGTTTTCCATAAATCTTTTGAGTGCTCTGAATTTGAATGCCGTACTACTGCTGTAATAAGAATACCTAAGTATGCATCAAATTCTTCTGTTGTGAGTGACTTCCAAACATTTCGAGGTTTGTCGGGGTTTTCAACATTATACTTTTCACAAAAGCTATTAACTTTTGGATTGGTTTCGCGTATAATTATGTCACACATTACGTCCCTGAAAACACATTTGAATGTATCTCCAATCGAAAGAGTTTTAGTAGAACGTACTGGGCCCGTTTTTCACGCAAAAGGTTACGTTTCAGTGTTCGACTTGAAGTAAACGGTTTTCGTTGCCAAATCGTTTTATCTTTTGCAACCAGAACATCACTTTGGAAAGAACTTTCTTGAAAATCGTCAAAATCTTCATCACTACTATCGTCGCCGTCGGTATCGATTTCAATCTTATATTGATATCAGTAAAAACGTCCTCTACGTCAGAAGCTTCATCTTCATCCAATTTGCTTTGCGAAACCTAGTCCTCATCTGATTCCTGGGTTTGGATATTTTTATTTCCTTCCTCATCTATATCGTCTATAAATTGTTGCAAGTACTTCTGTTGCTTTTCATACTTCATTCTAAAATTAAATAATCTATGTATAAAACATTGTAAAAATAAACAGTAATAACTTACCTTCTAAATTCGCTAGCACTCACTTCTCTTCTTGCCATTCTTACAAGTAATTACAACATAAAACACGCATATAGTCACAAAAATATTAACAACTTGTGAGCACAGTTCAATAAACACTGATAGCAAACAAAGAAAAATCCCAATTGTCTGTTATTTTCGGAATGTACAATCGAAGTTTACGGTTAAAAAGTAAAGCCTGATTCTTGTTTTGGCCATCACAATTGAATGCTTATCTCTAGTGAATTCTATTTAGCTACTGGTAAGAAACCTATACAGACAAGAACTTATCTCGTTAAACCCCTTTCTCTACAGTTTTATACCACAAGAGCATGATGCTTATTCCTTCGTCTTCTAAAATACCCATATTATTACTGGCAAGCTAACAGCTGCAGTAAATTTAAATATGAGTTAATGTTGGAAGATACATCTGTTCCTGGTGATCAAACTAAACTGGAAGAAAACTAAAAAGAAGATCAAACTAAAAAAAGCTAGAGAAAGCACATTGTTTTATGTGTAGTTTCTTTTTCTTAAGAAAATTTCTCACGTAAAGAAATTTAACATGTTTTCTTAACACAAACAAATTTTGTGTTAGGGAATATAGTAAACTCTCATTTGTCGATGATCCTTAAAGTTTTTTTTTTTTTTTTTTGTTTGTTGTAGCACAACTTCCTCACATATACATGTCATCCAATTATTTCCCCAAATATTTACTAAACTACAACCTATCACCCTGTACAACTTGTAAGATTGCAATCCCAACGTTTGCTTTATTTTTAAACTCAAGTAAACTTTTTTTGCTTTGGTATAAACCACCCTATACATTGTAAACGAAGGAAGCAGACGGATAAAAAACGAACTGGTGCAGTGGATAGATACTTTTCTCTATCAGTGAACCACATCAAAGCAAGTTCTCTTCTTTTGTGCTAGCTAATCTCTATAAAATTTATTTTTATTTGTTAGTTCTTGCGAACGGATGTGGAATCGTCTAATTTATCGTTGATAAGATTTTCCGTTAATGTTCAGATAAATTTTCCGGGGATTTTCTTTTGTTAGGATCTATGAGCTAAGCAGATTTTGATTATTGCCAATTTTCCTACTCCGGCAAGTTTAACTGAATTGGAATTAATATCAATATAAAAGAAAATAAAACAATGTTTATATCAATGTTTATATTAAAAATATTAATTTATTTTAAAATTATGGTCCACATTATTAGTTAATACATACTGAAATTAAATTTCAAACAGTAGTAATGATTTTATGGAAATTTATATATAGGTAATAAAAAATATTAACTATTAGTATAAAGGGCGTTTTAGTTTTTTAAAGTAAATTCAAAGTAAATAAATAAAACATTACCAGAAAGAGTTCGATTGTGTTAATCATTCAGAATTAGTAAGATTGCTCGAACGTTCGATATACGAGAAGGACCTTAAAATCATAAAGAACCTTTATATGGATCAAGTGGCACCTGTGAGAGTAGGACTGGAATCTACATTACAGTGGGTGGCCAAATTATTAGGGACACTGCATATATTTTTGTATTTTCTACTTAAAATTATTTTTTTTGACCAAAACAATTGGTGTTCATATCTGTATTTTACTTGGTAATTCTTCTGGTATAACTATTAAAATTTTTGAATAAGTGGCAACACTGGCAGACTGCTTATGTATGAAATAATAATTATTGTTGCATCTCAGTTGGCCATCGGCTGTCACCGCAGTGAGGTTTAAAAATATTTGCAAATCGTTTTAAATTGTTTTTGGTCGGTTTTCGTGTCAGATATATTTAACAGGTAAGTAATATTTGTTATTTAGTAATTTTTGCTACATTTAATGACACGAGTTTATTTAAAAAGATTGTTTAAATTCAAAATTATTTTTTTAGCATGGGCAAAATTGCAGACTTGTCTCCAGGGAAACTTAGAGAAATAAAAACATTATTACTGCACTCGAGGCTTTCCCACAGTTATAGCAACTACTGCAGGTGTTTCAAAGTCTGTAGTTAATCGAATAAAAATAAAAATATATTCAAACGAGGCATTGGAACCGGGCCGTGTTGGAAAATGTGGCAGGAAAAGGATTACTACTCCTCGTACTGATCGTAAAATTAGGGATATTTATCTCCAAAATCGTAAAAAGAGTGTGACACATCTGACTACGATGATTAATGAAGAAGTAATTAATGTTTCCAGAAGGACAGTACGACGACGACTGGCCCAAGAGAATCTGCTAGGTCGCCGGCCTATGATAAAACCACGGCTCACCGAAGCCATGAAGAGAAAGAGGCTCCAATGGACCAAACAACACCGAAGTATGACTGTTGAAGACTGAAGTCGAGTAAGTATGACTTTTTTTAACGAATGAAGTTTGTGAACAGCGAATATTATCATTTTTATAGGTATGCTTCTCCGACGAATCAACATTCCAGATTTTGGTCGATAAAAGTGCGTTTGCCCGACGACGTCCTGGGGAGCAGTTCCATCCAGATTGCATTGTGGAAAGAGTTAAACATCCGGTGAGTGTCATGGTGTGGTCTGTAATCTCGACAAAGGGTATGGGACGCTTGTACATCGTGGAAGGGACAATGAGACAGGACCAGTATAAGCGAGTACTTGAAACTCGGCTACTGCCCCAGCTCAAAGAATGGTTCCCTGGTGAAAAAAATTACATTTTTATGCACGATTCTGCACCGTGCCACAAAGCCAGGAGTGTAACTGCATATCTAATCAAAGAAAATATTGCAGTTCTGCCCTGGCCCGGCAACTCGCCTGACATGAACCCTATAGAGAGCATGTGGGAGTTAACCAAACGGGAGATCGCCAAAGATGTTATCACCACGAAGCGGCAGTTGATTGAAGCTCTTATTAGAGAATGGCATCATAACCCTAACTTAAAACACAATGCAGGAGTTTGTATTCAGAGCATGCCCCGACGCGTAGAAGCTGTAATTGCAGCAAAGGGTAGCATCACTAAATATTAAAATTAGTCATATTATGTTAAAAAAATTTTGCGAAAAAAATAAATGGTCTTACTAACAAAACTTAATGTTTTTGTGATCCTAATTTCTCAATCTCTTATACAAAAAATAAATGCAAGCCTTAAAGCCAACAAATTGCAAAAAAAATCAGTAAAACTAAAAAATTAAGGAATCTTTTACTGTCCCTAATAATTTGGCCACCCACTGTATGTTTCTCAATCGAAAAAGGTGTACGACAGGGTTGTGTTCTGTCACCCCTCCTTTTTAATCTTTACTCTGAAATGATTTTCAATAGAGTCTTAAGTGAGACTGAAGATGGAATAAAAATCCACGGACATACTAGTAGTAATCTTCCCTGTGCTGATGATACAGTCATAATAGCTGATAGCCAATAAGCGCTACAACGACTAATAGATAAAATAAACACTAAAGGAGAACTACTGGGCTTGAGGATTAATATAGACAAGACGAAGGTAATACGAATTGCTGCCAATGATAAAAAGATGAAAAACTGCTTATCTGGGTCATATATTTCGAAGTTCCATGTACCAGTTCTTAAAGCTTAGTATGAAAGGGAAGATAGAAGGAAAACGGGGCATCGAAAGAAAGAAATCATCATCATTTAACCCGGATCTATCCACTGCTGGATATAGGTCTCCCTCAGTCTTTTCCATGTATTTCTGTTTTGTGCTGTTTGCATCCAATTTTTGTCGATTCGTTTTATGTCATCAGACCATCTTGTTGGTGGACGACCTCTACTTCGATGTGCTTCTTGTCTCGGTCTCCACTGTATTATTCGCTGTGTCCATCTGTTATCCGACATTCTAGCTATGTGCTCCGCCCAGTTCCACTTAAGGGTCATAATTCTTTCAATGGCATCTGTCACTTCTGTTCTCCGTCTTATTTCCTTGTTCGTGATCCGATCCCTACGAGAAATGCCTAACATCGATCGTTCCATGGCTCTTTGGGTAACACAAATTTTATTTCTTACTTTCTTGGTTAGTGTTAATGTATCTGCACCAGATGTAAGTACTGGCAACACACATTGATTAAAGAAAGAAAGAAAAAATTCATGTATGCAAAAAAATTCATGTATGCAAAATTCAGGAAAAGAAAGAAATACTCACGGCTTAAAATCATAAGGGATTGTAAGAGCCACACAAGATTGAGAGGAGTATGCCAGAATTGTCACCAACATCCACTAATTGGATAGGGTACCATAAAAAGAAGAAAGCAAAAACTTTACACGTCACGATTTATACAGAGTGACGTCACTTGTATTTAAAATTTCCAAAACATCAACTTTAGAGATAAAATTTCTCTAACATAGCTAATTATACGACACCCTTACGGAACTGCTCGATCTTTCATAAGCATCAACATGGTATAATAATCGGAAAAATGTAATCATGATTATATTGAGATGATTATATTTTAGAATTATATTGATTAAATAACCAAAAGCATTTGTTATTATTAATAATAAAAATTTTATCAAATAACTGTTTAAGTTTAATACTCCACAAAATAGTAATTTAAATTAAATAGATTAGTTATTTAATAACTAATCGCCTGCCCCGTACGTTAATACTCTAGGGTTAATGAAACTCACAGATATGTTAAATTGGTTTATGGCGAAAATCACATAAATAGGAGCATCCATAGACATCAATATTCCACTCAATTTCAACTTAAAAACTTCCTCATCATTCAAAAGCTTTTCTTTACACTGACAAAATCAACATAATCCCTAAATTAAAAGACAGACAATTCTACCCCTCCTCCCAGCAAAAACGTTCATCTCGTCCGATAAAGAGGCCAAACAAATTGTAGAATCCAAAGGATTAAACAAAATTTCTTAGAATTTATGAACATAAATTTAAAAAATTTAAAAATATAATTTGTTAATGATTTAAAAGCAACGATGAGAACGGCGAAAAAATAAAAAAAAAACTATGAACGATATTTTCTTTCTTAGTAGCTTATTCTCTACTTAAAAACAATTTTCAATAAAAATAAAAAAAGTCGTTGTCTTTGAGCAGTTCCACTTTTTAAAAAGTTTTTAACTTCTTTCTAATTTTCATTAATATTTTGTCCATTCTACAGTAAAACTCCACGGAGTTCGACCCTCTTAAGCGCTGTAAATAATTGATTAAAAGGATTCAAAGAAGAAAAAGAGATCCGCGCGGATGAATTATTAACAATAAACCCTTTTAGTGTTTGTTTATTTTGAATTGTGAAGTCTTTGCAGATACGGCGGCAGTGGAAAATTCGAAACTGGAGATGGAAATTGTTTTCCACGACTGTGCCAGGGAATAATCTCATTTCTCCCCAGTGATTCTTTGTTTCTATAGAGTGCGCATTTATTTATTCTTTTGTTGTGCGTTATTCATAGGCTAAATCAACATTTCATTTGTGAAATCTTTGTTTAGCTACAAACGAGCAAATTAAAATAATAATATTATGTTGATTTACGACAATATAATTGATTCCGAAACAATTATAGCAATTGGTGATACCGCATTTTCAAATCTTTGTTTGTCAAAATCACAATTTTATTAATTTCATTTATTTATTTACACAAGGTACCTAGATATACTGCCCAGATAACCAAAAGTGCCGTAAGTAACAATAGTAGGATTTTGAGAAAACTCGACAAAAAGTTTAGAAGGATGCTTTAATTTTGAATGGAAATATATTTTAGTTATTAATTGTTTATTCTTCAGGTACATTTATGATAATCACAAATGAAAATTTTTATTCTATAATTCTAATTTTTAATGCAAAAAAGTTGAAGATATAAAATGGTGTCGTACATACTGCACTCTTCCTTAGTAATGTGAAAGGCTATATTTGCCGTATGTTTTTAATAGTTTGTTTACATTTACTTTACATTTTTAATAGTTTGTTGAAACAACACATCATTTAGATATTTTATAATCTATTAACACTAGAAGCACCAGAGCGGTCATTTTAACTGCTTTTCATTTTTGACACTCTGTATTACCTATTCATAAATGTTTAAGAAACTTGATAATTCATGACTTTTTCTAGATCTATTTAAAGATTATAATTTCTCTTTTACAGGTAATTAACGTAATTACATTTAAGATATGGTAACGTATACCTAGAACTACCATATAGCAGCCATTTTGACTGCTTTCTATTTTCGACCCTCATTATAGTGTATTTTTATGTATGAGAGAGTAATAAAACAATAAATTATGTATGCAAATCCCTAAACTGTTGATACGGGTGACTAAATGAAAATCAGATATTTGTCAAAAGTTTACAGAAGTATATAGGAAAACAATTTTAAATTGAGTATGACCACCAGGTATAAAGGTTGGAGCAGAATAGAATACAATAGTTGTGAGGGTTACTAATCCCTAAATAAGGTTGCCAGTGTCGGAGTGATGAAGGTTAACAGGTACTAATGAATTTGCAAGAAATGTAAGATGTTTATTTTATTGGTTATATATAACCAATAAAAGTTTAATAAGTACCTACCTATTTGCAAAATAAAGTTTAATTCTTTAGATAAAATAAAACGTTTTATATTATCTGAAATGAGTGCATTCCACGAAGTAAGGGTTTCAACAATCAAACATTTAATTCTTTAATTCCAGGAATCTACGACAGTAATTGACTAGATAATTACCTTCTAAACTTATTCCACAAAAAATGTGATAGTGGGTTTTCCCATTTTGTAAGAAGGTCCAAGTGGTGTATTCAAAATTCTTAACAGTTCACTAAAAGTAGGTACTTCAGTTGCAAGGTGCAGTTTATTGTGTATACTAGTGTTATGGAAAATTTGGAAGTGCCGTGGAAACGCCGAAAAATTGGTCCTTTAACAGTTAATGAAAAAATATTAATATTTAATTGTTTTAAATCATTTACAGACAAACGTTTATGTGAAAGTGTTGATGAGACCGTTGAGTTAGTTAGCAGTACACTTGGTGTTGGGAAATCTACGATTTACAGAGTTATTAAAAAAGAGAAATGTGGTAGTTTTCAAATGCTACGTAATGCTCCAGGGAAACCAAAATTTCAAATAGAATATCATTTTAAAGAAGGACTTCGACGGAAAGTGCATGAATTCTTCTTTAGACAAGAATTTCCAACGTTGGATAAAGTTCTTGTCTCAGTTCGAGATGATAAGGATTACCCAGAAATGAGTCGAAGTACGTTATGGAAACTTTTAAAAGAAATAGGCTTCCGCTGGAAAAAGAATCCCAGAAAGTCTATTTTATTAGAAAGAAGCGATATTGTCATATGGAGAAGACATTTTCTAAGAACCATAAAGGAAATGAGAAACCAAAAAAGAAAAATATTTTATCTTGATGAAACATGGATCAACGAGGGTCATACACCAAATAAATTTTGGCAGGATGAAACTGTTACAAGTCAAAGGCACGCTTTTGTAAATAACTTAACTTAACTTAATAACTGGTTTAAACCCACCATCAGGAAAGGGACGCAGGCTGATAATAGTACACATTGGCAGTTCAGACGGTTTTGTTGAAGGTGGTTTATTAACTTTTAAATCAACTCGTACCGGTGACTACCATGAAGACATAAACGCTGATGTCTTTCAAGAATGGTTCGAACAAATGATAGATCTTCTTCCTAAGAACTGTGTAATAGTAATGGATAATGCAAGTTATCACTCCAGACTTATAGAAGGACTGCCCACAACCAAGTGGTTAAAAAAAGACTTGCAGAATTGGCTGAGTTCAAAAAATATTACGTACCATCCCGGATCTATAAGAAAGGAACTTTATTCGTTGTGTGCCTTTCATAAAAAAAAATTTTAAAAATACGAAATTGATGAAATTGCCAAAAATCGTGGAATGACAGTACTTAGATCCCCACCATATCATTGTGAATTAAACCCGATTGAACTGGTATGGGCACAGATAAAGAGTGAAGTTTCAAGAAAAAATACCACTTTTAAAATTTATGATGTTAAACAGTTTTTTTTTTGGAGGCCGTAAATAATGTAAAACCTGAAAACTGGGAAAAGGCAGTAAACCACAATATTAAAGAAGAGGAAAAAATGTGGAAGCTGGATAATATTACTGATAAAATAATCGAGCCAGTTATTATAAATCTTGGTTCTGAAAGTTCATCTTCTGAATCTGATTTGGATTTGTAACAAGTAGCTGTAAGTTTTATATTAATATTTTTATTCTATCTATTTAACATACCTTAGACGGTTTTAAAAACTCTTTTTCTCTTTTGTAATTTTTAAAAATTAAAAAAAAATGTGAATTTTTTAAAACCCTTTTTAATGTAGGCCAGTCAGTTCTAATATAGTGTGTGATAAAAGAGGTCACTTTTGTTTACATACACATAACACTTTATAACACTGAAATAATTCATTTATTTTTTACAATTATTCAAAGTAATTTTTCAATTAATCTTGAGCACGCCCATGGAGTGGTCGAAGGTACCAGTTAAAATTATGCTAATTACTCTCTCGTTCATAAAAATAAACTATAGTCTAGAGTATTACTCATTCATATTTATTTTACAAAATTTATTATTAGGGACTTTATTATTTACTTGAGGAGTATAATTTATCTTTTATAGGTACTTAGTATAATTACATTTTGAATATATGTATGTTGATGTCTACCTAGAAAAATGCGGTTCTAATGACGAGGTAGTCTAATTTTTGTTCTACTTTTCTGGGAAGTTTTTATTTTATGTATAAAATACATCGAAAATATTTGTTATTATGTAGTTTGAGTATACTCTTTGCAATTGTATGTTCAATCTGTATTTTGATTAATTTTACATTGTGATTTTTATTACTTCTGCTGTTATCATGTCTCGCATATATTTGACTCAGCAGGAGCTATTAGAGTGTCTATAGAATTTGTCAGAAGATGAATATGTAGCAGAGTTATCTGATAAAGATGTATCCGGTAATAAAGTTGATTAGTATGTGCCTAATACAGTTGATCAAGGACATTCATCTGGCAGTGATTCTGAAGGTGAAGTTGAGATTGAGGTGATGCCCAGTACTTCTGCTTTACCTTCGAATGCAGACTTCAATACATCTTCAGAAATGATTACCAACTAGGTAAGAGGAATTTGCAGAAGCAATTTAGAGAATTCTTCCATAGATACCATATAATGGGAGTTACTTGACGACAATGCTAGTACACCAGGTAAGCAACTATATTATATTAGTAGCTTCTATTTATGTATTCACTTAGGTGTATAATATTTTTGTAAATATTCTTCTTGATGTCACAAATATTGGCGATTATCATGGCAATATTTACCTTATCTGCAGGATGTTCTTCTTCCTGGACCCCGTTTTCCAAATATTTTTCCTTGCAGGATGGCTAGTAGAAGGGCGCATCTAGATTCATTTCGCACAATGTTTTCGATATATTGTAACTTTCAAGATTTGATAGTGGTTCACAGGATTTGAAGTGTTCTCCAATTTAGTCACAACTCGAATGCTTCCAATTTTCTGCATATATCTTCGTCAAGGTCAACTATTCAATACCATAAAAAAGGACAGAGAAAACGTAGCATCGCAGCATCCTTACTTTTATACCAAGAGAGAGGTTATGGCTCTTGAAGAAGGCCCCATCTGGTTGAAGGTAGATCTAGCTTTGCCGATGTGCGCTCTTATTTCTTGGTTGTTGTTCCATTCTTTATTTATTACGGTGCCATTTATTTAAATAAAGAAATAAATGAGTATATACCTGCATAATAATTTATCTCGTTCATTTTAGGAAGGCGTACCAGTCAAAATGTTCTAAAGGAAGCTGCTGGACCACCCCTCATGCTAAGAGAAGCATTATTAGAGATTCTGCAGCTAGTGCATGGCGGCTGTTGATTGATGAATGCATACTCCGTAACATAAAATCATGTACTGTTGCTGAAGGTAGAAGAAAACTCAAAGATGAAAATTGTCAAATTTCTATTGAAGAAATTGAAGCATTTATATCCTTACTGTATGCTAGAGGAGCTTATATGACACGAATTGTTAGCGTAAAGATGCTGTGGTCTGGTACATAGGGTCCAAAATTTTTTCAAGAAACGATGTCTAGAAACAAATTTACACAAATAATGAGTTTTATCCGTTTTGATATGAGAAATACCAGGTCTGAGCGATTATCAACAGATATATTTTCACTTGCGTCGGAAATATGGAACCCATTTATAGAGAATTGTATAATATGTTATACACCTGGCGAAAATATAACTATCGACGAACAGCTTTTTTCCACGAAAGCAAGATGCCGCTTTACCCAGTACATGGCGAATAAACCCAATAAGTTTGGAATTAAATTCTGGCTTGCAGCTGATGTCGAGTCCAAATATTTGTTGAACGGATTTCCTTACCCAGGGAAAGATGAACAACGACCAGCCAATCAACTTCTGGGGGAACATGTTGTTAGCCGTCTAATGGAGTCATTTATAAATAAAGGAAGAAATGTAACAAAGGATAATTTCTTTACGTCCATAAAGTTGGCAACAGAATTACGAAAGAAAGCTACCAGCATTGTTGAAACAATCAACCGAACAAGAAAGGATATTCCACCGTCAGTAAAAAATGAAAAGATGAAATTGTACAAAACATAATTTTTCAAACACGAAAACTTGACGCTAACGGCGTACCAGGGAAAAGTCAACAAAAATGTTCTAGTGCTGAGTTCTTTCCACTCGAATGATATTAAAATGGGCACAGATAAAAAGAAAAAACTGGAAACCATCATCTTCTACAACCAGATAAAATACGGAGTAGACGTTGTATATCAGATGGCTAGACTGTATTCAACCAAATCTGCTTTAAGAAGATGGCCATTGCAAGTTTTTTTAATGTTTTAGATATGGCAGGAATAAATGCTTGGGTTCTGTATAAGAAAGTTACGGGCAGTCAAATATCTAGGCAGGATTTCCTACTTCAGTTAGCAGAAGAATTGCAAGAAGATTACATGACTAAGATCAGGACAACATCAACGGATACAAATCCAAGACGTACCAAAAAACCACCAAATAATAAACGTAAGCAGTGTCAAACAGGGAATTGCAACAAAAATAAAACATTTGAAATTTGTCATATAAAAATTTGTGTGTGGGTTATATACAAGCAAAATTAAACAATTTTGCTACTGCATAAATTGTACTTAAATAATTAAATAATTTATTTAAATATATTAAATATGTCTTTTATTATTAGTTATTAACTCAATATAGGTTTTTATCAAATAAAAAAGAATACAAAAACGGCTGGCAATAGAAAATTCTAATATCCGTCATTTTGACCGACGGTGGTGCTTCTAGGTATGCACAAATGCTGGTGCCTCTAGTGTTTGTAAGAAAAATAAACATAATATACAGTTTTAGGAATGGATTAGTGATCAGCGTAGTAGTGTCTGGGGGCTTGGGGAAGTGACAACCCGGACGGCCTGAACAAGACATGAAAGAGGATGTGGAAAGCGCGTGTGGTTCAACCCGGAAGTCTTGTCCGTTTGATAATAATTTTTATAATAGTATTTATCCTAACCTTTTGTTTAATATATATATATATATATATATATATATATATATATATATATATATATATATATATATATATATGAAAGTAAAAGATTGCATTTCATTTCAATCGGAACTCCATCGTCAGGAGCTCTTGTGGAAGTTCAGAGGCTTTGAATTTGCGGTTCATCTAATTTGCTATCAGAGAGATCTCTCGACTTCTTGTTATTACATATATATATATATATATATATATATATATATATATATATATTTATATACCTATATATTTAATTATTAATTTAATACCACTTTAAAATGTTTTATTTTAACGCATTTAACACATCATCGCATGATAGTTTCCAACATACATTTATCTAATGTCTATAAAACACTTTTTACACTTTTTATCCGCACTAACGTAAAAATAAAACTGTAAATAGGTTCTTTTTTCATGTAACGTTTTATGCAGTAAAAGCATATCATCGATCTCGGCGGATCTGGAGCAAATCGTTTTCCATCTTCAATACATTTTATCAAAACATCAGAAAGTTTGGTAAATTCGCCAGTAATCGACACGTGTCATCCCCGCTAAACGTACGCAGATTTTCCAGTGATGGATGACGAAGAAGAAAAGTGTGGAGAAAACTGGAAAATGGGTATCCCTCAGTATGACTGCATGTAGTGTACGAATCAGAGTAGTAGGATTTTATTTTAAAACGGGGTAGTTTTACGGGATTTTCTTTGTATTAATTCTTTTTGTTGTTGATAACGGAAAAAAGACAGCAATGCATATATAAACACATATTAAACTATAAATAAAGTATCTTGTGATAAGGTAAGAGATCATATACACATTATACTATAACAGAGTAACAGAGTGAAACAGACAAATGAAATAAATTCTGTGTACGATGTTCGATTGACCAACTTTCTTATAGCAAATACGACAGCCTATTATTATTATATTATTTAATTTTAAGATTCCTTAAAATATTCTAGATATATTTTATGTACAATGTCCTCTACGTTTTTTTACTATTAGAGATTTTTTACAATTATTTATAAAGAAAGTTATCTGTGTATAGAAATTTACTACATCGCACTGAAAAACTAATCAGCGATACTGTTTATTTCGTCTCATTTTGGCAACATCCTAATTTTAAATCAAATATTTAGTACACAATATTTCTGACATATCTTCGTAAGAGGTCTAACGGCGTCAGATCAGCGTCAGATCGTGCTGGTCATTCCATCGAAACTCGCCACCCTATCATCACATCTTGAGAAGTTTCAGGTACCTTTCAAAATACTAGTCGATTCTTAACATATAATAGATCATTTTGCTCATTTTAAATTGCAGATCTCTCGACAAAATATACAAGTCTAGCATAGATAGAGAATTCTGAGAAATATAAATTATTCGTAACCAACAATAGTCTTATTATTTGATGATTTTATGTACGAAATCATTATTTGGTGCTTAATTTAATCAAGGTTTTCAACGATTCTCCTAGAGTAAATGCCGATCGAGATTTCTTGATTCTTATAAATTATCTTACCATTCTATTTACTATAGTCCTTACTTAATTTTTCCTCATACAACCTCATACAGCCTTAATATACATTCCTTATTACAGCCCTCCCATTTTTCCTCCAAAAAATTGTAAATCAACAGGTTCTAATGAACTAATAAGTGAAATATAAGAGCTATAAATGATAGCAATATTTTAGAGGCTATAACTCCGTTTTTTACTACCATTCATATCAGCTGACACCTACCTAATGGTTGGTCCAATTCCTAGTTAATAGCTCCATCTAAGAAGACAACATCAAAAACCTGTGCTAAATATAGAACCATCAGTTTGTTAAGCCATTTATTGAAAGTTTTTCTAAAGGTAATACATATCCGTATCTATAACAAATCCGGGGAATACATAAGTGAAACGAAACAGACATTGTTTGGAATGAACTTGCTTAAAGATGTTGTGATATGTATGAAGATATATGTACTGTTGTTTTATTGACTTCCAAAAAAGAATTTGATCATGTTGGTACCCTATATTGAATGAAATTCTAGGAAACATTGGCTTGTATGTAATAGACGTTCGTATAATTGTAAATTTGTACTGGAATCAAACAACATCAGTGTAAGTAGACGGTTTGAAATTACAAGCTTTTAATATTAAAAGAGTAGTATGGCAGGGATGCCTATTGTTAAATAACAAGAAAAAAATAATTGTGAAAGAATATTTGTAATCATTACTTGTCAGTGTCATAAGGAAGCAGGAAACAGAATATAAAACTGTCTGTATATGTAAATAGTACCAAACTTAAGTAAGTTGATCAAATTGTTTACCTTGAATATTAGTTAAATTGTAATACACAGAGTTACGGCGAAATTAGATCCAGAATTAAGCAGGCTTGACTTGCTCTTAGAAAGATGTCCAAGCTATTAAATATCAGACCTAAAATTACTTACTTACTCCGTCGCGTTACAACCCTTCGTGGGTTTTAGCCGACTCGACAACATGCCTCCACTGTTTTCTGTTTTGAGCAACCTCTATCCAATTCTTCACGCCCATAGTGCTTAGGTCTCCTGCTATATTATCTCGCCACCGGAGACGAGGGCGTCCGCGTGGTCTCCTTCTAGTTGGGACTTCCTCCCACACCAGTCTTACTGTTCGTTCGTCAGAATGTCTTCTGAGGTGTCCTGCCCATTGGAGTCTTCTGGACTTTATTTCTTTTATGATGTTGGGGTCTGGGTAAAGTTCTTCAAGCTCTTTATTAGTTCTTATCCTATATTGTCGTGATGCTTCATCAAGCACCGGACCAAAGATCTTCCTTAGGATTTTTCTTTCCCAAACACGTAGTCTCTCTTTATTTGCCTTTGTTATCGTCCACGTTTCGCTTCCATACATCACAGCGGGTCGTATGATTGTTTTATAGACCTGTATCTTCGTACGTCGTGTTAGTTGTTTTGATTTTATAAGGTTTTGTAGGGCAAAAATACATCTGTTGTCGGCCTGAATCCTGTTGTTTATTTCTTGTGATCCGTTATTGTCTTCAGTTATTGTTGTTCCAAGATACTTGAATTCTCTAACGCGCTCAAAGTTAAAGTCATCGATGGTAATGTTCTGACCGATTCTGTCTCTGCTTTGGTTATTGCGGCTCATATACATATATTTCGTCTTGTTTTCGTTGATTTGAAGCCCCATCTTCTCTGCTTCCTTCTCAAACCTTACGAAAGTCTCCTTCATCCTTAATCGCGTGTTTTCTATTAGATCTATATCGTCTGCAAATGCCAGTAGTAAGTTTGGTCCTTCTCGATGAAATACTGTATTCGGTGTTCGATTCTTGCACTTCTGATTATGTGTTCCAGAGCTAAGTTGAAGAGTTGTGGTGAAAGTGCAAGACCTAAAATTGGCATTGCTAATTTGTTTACTTGACTGATAAGTGTTTTAGGTCTTACTTTATAGTGTCGAATTTTAAACTGTGAGTAAAAGTGATCTAAATCGCCTTAAGGCTTTGGAAAAGCAGTGCGATAGAAGAATCTTAAAAGTTACTTGGGTAGAAAAAATTCGAAAATCCACAATACTAGAAGGTCTCAGTAAGACTACTGAGATTATAAATGGCATCAAGAAGAAAAATTTACTTGGGAGATTGGTCTGATATGGATACCGGCATGCTATTTATAGTAGTATTGAAAAAAAAATTAAGATATTTTTGATGGTATTCAACGTTTTGAAAGAACGTAATACATAGAGAAGAAGTTGATTAGTGTCTGGAAAAATTTTAATTGTAGGCTATTTTCCTGAACTAAGTATTTTGACGACTTAGATTGGTCGCTTATAATTATGTAATAAAAAAATCTCTAAATATCAAGTTCCGGGAAGGGGCAGGAGATGAGATTTTAAATTGTCATGACCAAAATTAAAAAAAATTTAGATAATTCTTAGAAAAAAGGAAGTGACAGTAATGTATGTGTTACAGATGACGGCATTTTTAAAAATCATTAAGTTCCATACGTCGATCTCTTTAGATATTGCTTGAAATACTCCCGAATTTTTTTAATAAAATATATGACGGTAATCGATTGACTTTAATGATATATCCAATTCCCACCGTTAAGTATCTTGACGGTGAAAGACGTAAGAAAGGAAGCAATATATAAAGGACGTTTTCTCTTCTGGACTTGCAGAAGAATTGTGGGTAAAATCTTGGAGTAAAAGGTAATCTGTAGATTGTACTCAGTAATATGAACGACAGTTACTTATGGTTCAGTACTTTGGTGCAAAAAGACGGTTTTGCAATCTTATCCAACATCTTTTACCTCCCTACAAAGTGAAGATATAGATAGCTTAGGAATAGCATCTTTAGAGCTACCATAGATCTTTCTCCGCTGGAATTACATAGTTTGGCGGTACTCTTTATGACCACCTTGAGATTTAAAGCATACAATGCTTGAAGGCCGAATTGTGTATTGAATAGCTACACAGATACTACATTTTAGGAATCCATATTTTTGATAAACTTAGATGTGGTAATACTAGGACTAATCTTCACTGAGAACATTAACAAAACTGTACCATCTAGAGAGCAAAAAGTCCCAAATATCAATGGGGACTTGGTTCACTGATGGATCTAAAAATGCCTATAATACTAGCTGAATCAGAAGTGTTTGGAAACAAATGTAATTATAATAAATCTTAAAGCTTAGGTCAATCTATAACTGTGTTTCAGGCTGAAGTTTTTGCTTTGGTGGCCTGCATTATAAAATCACGGATGGATACCTCAAAGCAAAGAAAATCAACATTTGTACAGATTGCCAAGCAGTTATTTTTTCAATACAGAACCTACTCACCTAATCAAAACTGATGAGGAACTGCAAAGATGTCCTCAACCATCAAGAAAATAATAATAATGTTGTGTATCTTTATTATGGGTGCCTTTCATGCAGGGGTGCATGGGAATGAACGAGCAGATGGCAAACCAAGTTTAAAAAAAAATCTTTGTAGGCCCAGAACCATTATGTGGCATCACTAAAGATGCTACAAAAACCGATGTTTAGAAGTGGCTGATCGAGAAGCATTAGAAGAAATGGAGAATTTCTTAAGGACTAATTCAGACTAAGAAAATAGTCAATAGTATTGATAAAAAATTAATACGGTCACCAAAAAGTAACTGGAAATTTTTGTTCAAGGAAACACCTACAACAACTAGGCAGGATGAATAAACCATGGTACAGAAAATGTGAAATGGAAGAAGAGATTGCAATACACATTTTGTGCCATTGCAATGTGCAAAGTAATATGAGGTAGGAATTCACTGCAGGTAAATGTTGATTACCATTAACGTACAGGAATCATTAGAGTTTACTGAAAAAACCAAGTATGATATAAACGTCTTAATATAATCTATGTAATTTTTCTATACCTTTTATAACTCCCTTGAATGTCTGGTCCGTTTTCAGTAATGTTTAATATTAACAAATTATTTTAAAAACAAACTACAAATAAAGATTTCCCTTTTCCCTTTATGTGTCTACGTTTGTTTCCAAGCACATCAAGAACCATCAATATCCAAGGATATTTGTGTATGTGTATATGATACGCGCTGTCATACGCTGTAGAATGGTGTCGTTCGGAGAACTGAGACAGCTATCAGTGGGGGGCAAATATTTACAACAGGCGCTTCCATTAAATCGAAGAGAATTTTTTCCGGATTTAAATAGAAAGTTCTCAATTATTAAAGTAATTTTAAAGACATTTAACGGTTTAGATTTTTAAATCAAAATAAATTATGTACAAAAATATGTTTAAACCTTATTATAGTTGATTTATAACTATCAAAAACATTTTCTATCAACTATTTGGTAAATCTTGAACTCTTAAAATATACAATTAACGTATATTTCCTACGCCAAAATAATTGTCTAGTTCATTGTAGCGTTTTATGGCTTTATAAATAAAACAATATATTTTAACGGTTTTAGTAGATATTTTATATTATTTTTATAAGCCAAACCTCAAAACATAAATCTAATCCAAGTGTATGCTCCAACATCTGATAGCAATGATGCTGAGGTCGAAAAATTCTACGCGGACTTAGAACTGTTAACAAAAAACATAAAGAAGCAGGAGGTAAAAATAATTATGGGCGACTTTAATGCTAAAGTCGGTCGAGGAAAAACTGGAAATATAGTAGGAAATTTTGGGTAAGGTAAAAGAAACGAAAGAGGAGACAGACTAGTCCAGTACTGCCAGGAGAAAGAATTAGTCATAACAAATACATACTACGACCTACCCCTACGAAGATTATACACGTAGACTTCTCCAAAAGATAACACCAACAATATAATCATAAACCAAATAGATTTTATAACGATTAACAAAAGGTTTCGTAATGGAGTACAAGTGCAAAAACCTATCCAAGCGCAGATGCAGATACGGATCATAATCTATTACTAGCAAACGTCAACATTAAACTCAGGAAACCTGAGAAAAAAGTTAAAACCACCAAAATTAACATCAAAAACCTAAAAGATGACAACTGCCAACAGCAACTAAACGCAGAGATAAATAAATTAACTGAAGGAAGCGTTGAATGGGCAGATATGAAAAAAGCCATACTAAAAGCGGGAAAGGAGGTCCTAGGCGAAGAAGAGAAAATAACTAAAAAAGACTGGATGACACCGGAAATAGTTGAGCTAATAACTGAAAAAAGAAAATACAAAAATAAAGATGAAAATAAATATAAAACCATCAAGAATAAAATCAAATATGAAATCAGCAAGGCTAAGGAGGAATGGATGAACAAAGAATGCCAGGAATTGGAAGAACTCAGCAACAAACATGACACCTCAAACTTACATAAAAAAATTAAAGAACTTACAGGCAACACCAGACAAAGAAGAACACTCATAACAAGAAATAATAATGGAGAAATACTTACTGAAGAGAGCAAAATAAAGGAAGTATGGGAACAATATTTAATCCATCTTTTCCATGACGAGAGAGAAAATGAACAAGATATAGGTGAAGAAAAACAATACCTACAAATTTTACCCTCAGAAGTAAAGAATGTGCCCTACAGAATGCAAAACAAGGAAAAGCACCGGGTCCTGATCAAATTCTAGTCGAACTGTTAAAAGCCTTAGATGACGGTAATATAAAGAGACTCACCCGAATTCTCAACCACATATATGTAGAGGGCAACATCCCGGAAGAATGGCTTAAATCGATATTTTTACCTCTACCAAAAAACAACAATCCCAAATCATGTAATGACTATAGATTGATAAGCCTAATGTGCCATCCTTTAAAGATTCTTTTGAAAATTGTTCAAAACCGAATTTATAAGAAATGTGAGGAACAGATAGATGAAACTCAGTTTGGCTTCAGAGGAGGCATGGGTACAAGAGAGGCATTATTTGCGTTGATGGTACTCTTGCAGAAATGTCGGGAATATAACAAGAGTGCATATGTATGCTTCATAGACTTTAGGAAGGTCTTTGACCGAGTGCAGCATATGAAGTTAATAGATGAATTAAAAAACATCAATTTAGACAAAAAAGATATTGAGTTTATTAAGGCTATATACTGGAACGAGAAAACAGTAGTAAAGGTGAACGATATAGAAACAAATAATATACCGATTGCGAGAGAGGTTAGGCAAGGATGCGTCTTGTCTCCGACGCTTTTCAACGTGTACTCACAGGTCATATTCAGAAAAGCCTTATGGGAAAGAAAAGAGGGAATAAGAATTGGTGGAGAAATCATAAACACCATGAGATTTGCAGATGACACGGTAATTATGGCTGAGAGTATAGGAGATCTACAAACTTTACTAGATGCAATAAATAGTGAATGCATTCAAATGGGACTTGACATCAACACAGATAAGACCAAATTTATGATAGTATCAAGGAGTCCAATAAACAATGAACAACTAACTCTTGGTGGACAGCAAATAGAGAGAGAGTGACAAAATATAAATATCTGGGAGCTTACATGAACACAGAATTAGATCCAGACCAAGAGATCCGGGTACGAATAGAAATGGCAAGGGCAGCGTTCTTAAAATTCAAACAATTGTTCTGGACAAAAATCTGAATATTGCGCTGAGACTGAGGTTTGTTGAATGTTATGTCTGGTCGCAATTATTGTACGGGGTAGAAACATGGACACTAAAAGCGCAAATAGTTAAAAAGATTGAAGCCTTTGAACTTTGGATATACCGGAGAATGTTGAGAATCCCATGGACTGCCAGGGTCACCAATGAGAAAGTGCTGAGAAGAATGGGTCGAGTCAAAAAATTGTTGAGAACGATAAAAGTACGCAAGACTGCATACCTTGGACACATACTAAGAAATAATAAATATAGTCTTCTGCAGGTCATCATGCAGGGTAGAGTCGATGGCAAAAAGGGAATAGGTAGAAAGAGGAAGTCATGGCTGCGAAATATTCGAGACTGGACAAACATGACTGTAGACGAATTATTCCACGTTGCAAAAGACAGAGAAGCTTTTAAAAATGTGGTCGCCAACCTCCGTTAATAAGGACGGCATAGGAAGAAGAAGAAGTAGATATTTATTAGTAGGCCTTTATTTAGACGCGTTTGTTTAGTGCAGCAAGCTCTAAAATAAAAATAGCCATTGCGATTGCCAACCTCCATAGAAAGAAGGCACTCTAAGAAGAAGACGCCTTTATTGATTTTTGTGTTGCAGTTAGTTGGCTACAATATACGAAAGATTGTTTAGCTGCAGAAATTTCCAAAACACATATTCAAGAATACCTGTCATTTAAGTTTTGGCTTGCTAGGTCGATCTTGTACTCCAAGAACAGAAGTGAATCCACATCCGACGAAAGTTACGAAGAGAATGAAAATGTTACCAGAAAAAGAGGAAAGACTGCACCAATCCCTGATAAACGCTTAGGTCAAAGGAAGCTAAACACCTTGACAGGCATCCTTGTCAAATGTGCCAAATGCAAGGTTTTTTATGTTGTAGTGTCAATAGAAATTATTTTACTAAATTTCATCCATAAAAACGATAAGTGAATATTAATTTATCTATTGTCAATGTAGACCCAAAGTATCACTAGTGATACTACAATTTTTGAAAAAACCATAAGGTTTTTTTAGTAATCCCAAATTGTAACATTCTTTTGATTGGTAACAAAAAAATCACTGGAATTCATGTTTGGGTCCGAGGAGTTTATATGTATTAATGAAATGCCTGCAATCGTTTCGTCAATTCAAATTATATTTGCCATCTTCCAAAAGTAAGAGGTTTTTATTCTATGCAGAGGGCAATACACTTATTTGGTGAATCGTATCATTTTGGTGAGATTATAAATGTAATTTCGGAACTAGTTTGGGATGCAGTCTAGTATGGATTTTTACCTCAACAACAACTATAGTGTAATAACTCAGTAGCTGTCAATAAAACTACAGTTTGCTTCACGACTTCAACATTTTATTTTATCGTCGTCGATCAAGAATAATCGGACACAGAGAATTAAAAACATAATTTATACTTAACAACCTATACTCACTGTATCATTTTCTCTCTCTTTTTTTAGTGATTAAGTATCCTTTTATCGGGACCTGAAGTTGAGGTTGAAATTATAAAGCCCAAAACTGGTCGTATCTTAACATATACTTGAACTATAATTCTATGTTTTCTAATAGTCTAACTATTTTATTTAAGAATATATAGAGTGGATTTTATCCGCCCTTTATATATAATTTGAGCAGTCCTAATACAAAGAAAAAAGCTTCATCAACCACCCATAATAAACAAACAAATAAACCTATCTCCAATAAGCATATATAGCTGAAATTTCGTGCATGAATTCCAAAGTAGAGAGTTAACTCGAAAAGAGGGGAAGAGCGTGTGTGTCAACCGACGTGTAATATCCATGGTAATTAGAGACGTCTGTGAAAGGTCGACGCCAATTATTAGACAATCACAGGACAATGTTCAAGCATCCGAACAAGCTAGCTGTCTCGTTATTTACTTCATTTAATGACAAAATAAAGCTTTAGTAGAGGCGGCTTTGTTAGTAATGACAAGATCTATAATTGGTATTAGCTTTATGAACTACCGTTATACAAATTCTTATTAAAATTCTCTATAGATGCTTCTTTTATAAATTTAGTAGAGAAGCTATTTTAAATTGACAATACTTACAGTCAGAATTTAATATATATATTCGGTATCCCTGATTTTATTTATAATATAACTATGCATTAATACAACCCATTACGTTATACAAACTTTCTCGCGGAATATAATACCTCATTCTCTTATAACGGTGTAAAGAAGAGAGTGAGCCAGTAAGACCTCCACAGCTCTTATTCGTGTCCAGAGTCCTTGTGCTTTCAAGGTGAGCAAGTCTTTGTACAACTGATTTCTAAAAAAACTGATACGACTTAGTAAGTTTTGATCATTTTGAGCGTGTATTGGAGTGGTCTAACATTACATTATATTTATTATGATAGACAAATAATAAAATAAACAAACAAACAACAAAAAATAATTGATTTACGTTAATTCATTAATTGTAACAGTTATTTGACCAACAATTGTATTAATAAGGGCGATTAACAATTGAAGTATTTCCAGATTGTTAACTGTCATTTTAATTCACGAGTTCGTTACAAATTTTCCGCCGATCGTAATTTTTAGAAGTAAAGATATCTTAGTATTCAAATCAAAAAATGGAATGTCGAAGGATTCAAAAGCGCAACAAAGAGACAAGATTACAGAAATGCTCTCCAAATAAAAATCAACCGAACTAGAGAGAAAGATACTGCAGAGGAGGAATGGAAACAATTAAAAACAATTATAACGGAGTCAGCAGAGGAAACTGTCGGAAAAGCCAAAAGGCAAAGAAATGCGCAATGGTATGATGATGAATGCAGAACTGCAGTAGAGGAAGAAAGGCAAGCTAGGCTTAACCAACTTCAAAGAAACACAAGAAATAGCAGTGAGATTTATAACGAAAAAAGAATACAAGCGACTAGAATATGCAGAAGAAAGAAAAGAGAGGCTATGAAAAAACAAGTACAAGAAACCGTAAAGCATAACAACAGACGCGAAAGCAGAAAATTCTATAAATGCATAAAAGAAAGCAAACAGTCATTTAGACCAAAACTAACGATATGTAAAGACAAGGACGGAGAACTACTAACAGAGAAGCAAAAAATTATAATGAGATGGAAACAATATTTCGAACAAAATCTAAATGCAGACAACGAAAATAATCAGAACGAGATAATATATTATACGGCGGAGCTGCAAATCGAAAATCCGAGTTACGAAGAAGTAGATCAGATAATAAATAAACCAAAAAACAATAAAGCACCAGGAATGGACGAAATTTCGGCAGAATTATTGAAGCATGGAGTATCCGAACTCTGGGAAAGAATCCATTACCTAATAACATTAATATGGACGAAGGAGCAAATGCCAGAGGAATGGACAGTTGGCCTCATACAGCTAATATATAAAAAAGGAGATAAGAGGGAATGCCAGAATTATAAGCCAATTACATTGCTAAATGTAATATACAAAATTCTTTCTGGTATATTCTACAATAGGTTATTAGAATAATCCGAAAATATAATTGGTGATTATCAAAATGGATTCAGACCAAATAGAGCCACTACAGATAACATATTCATACTAAGAACGATACAAGAATAAGCTTATGAATACGACATATACCTATATAATATGTATATAGACTTTAAACAAGCTTTTGATAGTGCGAAAAGAGACAGAATGCTGGAAGACCTTTGTAATCTGGGTATACCTAAGAAATACATCAGCCTCATAAAAATGACGTTGCAGGGTTAAAAAGCCGGAGTCGGAGTAGATGGAGAGCTGACTCCCCTGTTTAACATGAACATGGGAGTAAGACAGGGAGATGCCCTATCAACCATGCTATTCAACCTAGTTCTTGAGGCAGTCATCAGAAAAACCAATATAACCGGCCATATAAACACCAAATCAGTACAAATTACTGCAGGAGAAATGACGAGGTTAATGCGTTAAATGAAGGTTATGACATTGTAATATTTGTGAAAAGTCAACGACTGTCATGGCTGGGATATGTGCAGAGACAAAACGATGCAAAAACAAGGAAAATGTTACAATGGAAGCCCATAGGAAGGCGAAAAAAAGGAAGGCCCAGAACGAGATGGTTGGATGACGCGGAAGACGACCTGAAAACAATGAACATAAGACAATGAAAAAGAACGGCACAAAAGAGATCTGAATGGAAGGACAGAGCCAGACAGGCAAAGACCCATCCAGGGTTATGATGCCAAAAGAAGAAGAAGAAGAAAAAAGATATCTTAGTTTAAATTTTTATATACCTAACGATAAACAAGAATTTTTTCAGCTTTCATTAACTTTATTTAAAGTTTAGTTTTCCTTAGTGTTATTTTTGTTATTGTAAACATTAATATTCAAAATAGTACAATTACTAAAATTAAAGGAAGGTATTGATAAATGATTATCGGCTGTATAGCATTTTGACAAATCTATATTTAAGTCTTCTTGGACCTCTGTAATAGAAAAAGAAGCGGTGGTGCTAAAGGAAGTTCTTTAACAAGGTTTAGTGGTAGTTTGTCCCAAGAGTTTTTTAGCCGTCTCAAGTTTATTCTGCATAGAATTAGCATTATAAACTTCTGCTACAGCAGTCGATTTCCAACCACCTAGTCTTTTAATAGCTGAAGAGTCTCCACCACTGTTACACAGTATGGAGGCAGAGGAACGTCTAAAACAATGTAACAATAATACACTGAAAACTTTGTTTTCAAACTTCCACAAAATTTATTTTAAATCTTATCACTACAGCTGTTTCGACTGATTGCCTTTCTCAAGTGATCTATTTTTGGCTTGGGTTTACAAATTTATAGTCTCTAATGAAATAGGTTGAGGAGGGGAGAACTGTTTGTCTCAAGTTGGTCATTCAGAATTATATCTGTTTTTTAATTTGTTGATTTCTATAGATTCTAACAAAGATAGCTTAAGGCCTTTATTTTGAATGTGAAGAATTTTTAACTTGTCATTAAAAGAATAATTATGATCTAGAAGGTGAAGTGCGTATGTCGAATCCGTTTTTCTATTTTTGAAATCCCTTTTATGTTCTGCTATTCGTTTATCAAAGTTTCTACCAGTTTGACCGATGTAAGTTTTTGGGCAGTCGCCACATTGAAGTTTGTACATACCACTATTTAAGTGTTTTTTATTTTGGCTCTTGTTATTTTTAATATATTTGCCTAGGTTGTTATTTGTTCGGAAAGCTGGTGTTATTCCTTTCTTTTTTATGTGTTTGGCAATTTTTGTTGTTATTTTGCCTGTATATGTAATCGAGCAGAAGGTATTGGGTTTTTTCTCTGGTGATGGAAATACTAATTTCAGAGCTTTCTTGTGTAGTTTTTGATTTAACAATTAATTGTTTATTCGTTGTATCCGTTGTTTACTGCTATTTGCTTAATTATATTTAATTCTGCCTCAAAGTTGTATTTTGACATCGGAATTTCTGTTAATCTATGTAACATACTATGATAAGCTGCCAGTTTATGTTGTGTTGGATGGGATGATAAATTGTGTATAGTCGTGTCAGTATGGGTAGGTTTATGAAATATGGAGAAGTAGATAACAGAATAAGCTATCTGACAAATTTTAAGATTTGGCAGTAACAGTGACAGCATGTAAATAATAAGTATTTATCCTTTATAATACAATCAGTTTTTTTAGAAACCAGTTGTATCTAGTTTAGTTTGAAAATGCTCTTTTAATGCTTTAGCTTTATGCTAAACGAGTCTGGGTACCATGAACGTAGTTACCTTATTTAGTAGTTAAGTGAGACTTGAGTCTTGTATTATCACAAAGTACTTCACTTCACTTATCGCATTTAGATTTATACTATCGGACCAACTCGACATCGAGTTTTGATGTAAGTTTTGCTGATATTTCAGAGGGGCGGTGTCAAAAGGTCCATCGTTGCCGTCGCCTGGTGTAAATGTTCCAAAAATCCTGAAAATAAACTGTCTGTTGGATAGGAAGAGAAGCGAAAAGATAAGAAGAGCATACAATATAGAAGACATAAATGGATGAGTGACAAAACGAAAACAGGACTGGAATAAACATATTGGTAGAATGACAAAAACGTAGAATAATACGAATAGCATCAGATAAGTCACCAAATGGAAATTGGTGGTATTGGAATAGCAAGAAAAATATGATGCAATATTTAAACAATTTAGGAGGCTAAAATTAAAGAAGAAACAGGCATTAAAGCCTACATATAAGAAGGTACAAAAAAGAAGAAGAAGAACTTCGTTATCCACACAAATTGGATGGGATTTAATGTACCTACGACTTGAAAGTATTTCAAAAATTTTTGAAATCATTATAAACATTTTGTAAAAAGTTGCGATATTATAACAACTAGATTGAAACAATATATTTGAAACGATATTTAACTAACGGAATATATCTCACAATTTTTATTTAATACGATCTGCAAACGATAAATATTATTCTGCAATATATTGAAGAAAATTTTACCGCTTTTGAGGTGCCTCATTATATAAATTACGCAATAATTTGTTTTAGAGTTTATAACATATTATAAAATGGTGAGAAAGAAAAGATTTTCTATGCGCTATATTGAGTTATTTAATAGTACATCAAATTTAATATTGTTGATACTCACATGTAATCTTACAAATACTTTTTTTGTACGTTACGTGCTGTACCCGGTATATGGGGAAAATAAAAAAATCCTACTATAGCAATCCTGCAATAAAGCTGGATTATTATCTGTAATGTTAAGCCCTTAATTGCCATATTCGTAGTTGGATACTCTTATGTATACTGCAAACTCTGCAGGTTTTGCTTAAACAACGAGGCACTATTTTCCGGTGGAGTGAGTCTCAATGGACTTTGACGGTGGGTCTCTACTATAGGTGTCGGACTTCAAACGGCCCGTTTCTCGTATTCAAATAGCACACTCTTTAACGCCCGAATTCGGTTACTTTTACTAAAAACATTCCAGAAATTGCTTCCTTTTCCTCCTCTCTTTTTGCATCTTTTAACCCACTCTCGAGTGTTATTGTTTAGCGTATTTTTACCGGGTAAGGAATTTCCATCCAAAACTTGACAGTTTCGGGGATATTCAGAACCGTACCTAATTATAAATGTAGCTTTGATTGTGAAAGCAAATTTGAAATAATTTACAAATTATATTCTTTTAGAATTATTAAATTTTAAAAATACTTATACATTAAAAGTCCATAATAGCGGTCAATAAACATGTCATAAGCAGAGATTTTATATAGAAGCAACAAACACTACAGAAAAGAGTGCCCATATAGAAGAAAGTCTTTAATGACAGCCGGGAAGTAATGACATTTCGGCGAGTTCCACGGTAGGAAAATCACAATCAGAGAGGTGTTCATTAGAAGGCGTATATTACCGAGTAGAGTGTGGTATCAGTTCTTGTATGTATTTAATACGATTGACAATTTGTGGGTAGAAAAATTAGCTCAAGGGAGCACAATCATCGAATCAAATCAAATATCGGAAGATCGGAAGGAGAACCCTTTGACAAAGGTTACTAGATCAGCCAGTAATATGGCTGTCAAGAGTTACAATCTTGTCGAGACAAAGCTAGCATGAAAATTGGACTAGACTCGATGACAAAAGTGACTAGATCAGTCAGCAGCATAGCTGTCAAAAATCTCGATCCTGCGATAGATGTTCTTGTATAGAAATAATACTAGAAATGTAACACATACAAGTACAGGGGTCAGATGTATCTGTTCAGATGTTTCATCATCTCAGGATACACTGAACTACCACAACGGTTGTAGAAGACGTTTGACTAGCAAAAAGACATGGAAAAGGAATAAAAACAAGAGGGCAGAAACAAAAATACGACTGATTTACGAACGAATATCCCGCTTTGTAGAGGTTTTGCAAAAGGGACAAGAATAATGAGAAAAGAAATCAGTAGTAGGATTCCATTTTAGGCCCAGTACCGTAAAAATGAAAAGTTCCTCTTTGTCAACGAACAATATGTCAAAATGTCTAAGCCAAAGCCTTGAAAATAAATGAAGATGGTTACTGACGATTTCTCTAGCGAAAAAGCATCGAGCTTTAAAAGCTAAGCAAGTGCTCACTGCAGAAGGTGAGTAGTATCAAAGAGAATCACTTTTAACGTGATTATGACGTAAGTCCATCGAGATGGTGCTGGCCCATTGCCTAGCGAAAAACCATCGTGCTTTTAAAGCTAAGCGAGTTCTCACTGCAGAAGGTAAGTAGATCAAAGGGAATCACTTGTAACGTGATTCTGACGTAAGTCCGTCTAGATGGTTGCTGGCCTATTGAATAGCGGCAAACCATCGAGCATTAAAAACTAAGCCTTACTCTTGTAGAGTTTTTAAGCGAAATAAAACGAAGAAGTACCGTAAGTAACGATACGTAGTAAAAACTCTTGGAGAGGTTTAAAAAAAAGTCCGATCTCCAGAGAATCCTTTTTATAGTTCCAAAATTCCTTATTTACTTTAATTTGTCGATACGTTTAATTTCTATCGCAAATAAAACAACAACAAAATATCGAAAATTACGTAAAAAACTAGGTGCCCTTTTTGAACCAGTATCAAGAGCATCGATTAGCGACACACCTCGAACGTCATATAGATTAGCGTCGAAGCTCGTACGAATTTTGGATAAAAAAGCGAAATAAAAAGTTGTTTTTTGAAAACTTTATGAGATTTATAAGAAATAATCGATTTAAAATCGGATTCAGGAACCTGCATCATATTTTGAGAATTAATGCAACGTGAATGCAACATGTGTCTTTTTGAGATTCGGAAGTTTCCTGAAGCGATTCTCTAGAATACAAAATGAAGATATGCATAAGAATAACGAATAAGTAGCGAATATAGACGAGACAGAAAAGATAAATAAAGAGGACTAGCTTGTAAAAACGGTGGAATAACAGAAAATAAATCGGTTTGTTAACTTTTAGAAAATCAACAACTTAGAAATATCCTTCACGAGCTTGGTCATGTTAGAACAAATTTAACAGGTGCCTACTATTTTAGACTTCTCAAAACCTTTATAAAAAAGATCTATGTTTGTATACATAGAAGTAACGAAAGATGTGAATATTATATTACAATGAGTCGTAGAGACTTGCCCTTATAGAACATAATTAAAAATGATCTCTAAGGCCAGAGGATGATTTGGTTCGCCAAGAATTTTTACCAGAATTTACGAAACGAAGTACCAATTCAACACCTATTAGTATGTCTATAAGATCTGATTACAAAAATGCGTGATTTTGAGTCTAGAGAATGCCGATTATGGCACGAAAAGTTGAATTTGTTCATTTTGTTGAGCATCGTAAGATACAAACACGAAAGAGAAGACAATGCAAAGATAAATTAACAAATCAACACGAAGAGAATATCTAGATTTAAAGAAGCGAATGGTTTTAAACAAAATCAACTGCAAACAAGTGAGAATAATGTTAAAAAAGATAACGATAGGTACAGTAACAAAGATCATCAAAAGAAATGTGTTTAAGTTAACATGCAAGACGTACAGATTGAGTTGGAAAGTATGTAAAGAAGACGTACAGAAATGTAAAGCAATAAATCATAAATGTAATGTAATATACATGTATAATTAATGTATGATATCACCCAAAATATATATAAAAGTATTTTACCAATTGAAATTATGAATTATAAAAATAGAAATAAATTTAAAAATTGCTATGTAAATATAATCCAATTTAGTTATGTAAATTAAATTTAAAAATAATGCGCGAAAGACCGAATCAAACTTAAATTGAGAAGAAACAAAAAAAAAACAATTAATTAAAATTAATTAATCGAAATATAATGAAATTAATTGAATCAAAGTTATAATTATTTATCATCCGGCTCGAAGGACCATATGTTTTATATAAAACTTAGGAGGTCGCTGATTAAATGATATTAGATAGATAATAATGGAGAAATAATGCAATATTTTGTTTGTAAATAAATTAGCGAAAAATAGCAAATACAACTGTAAAGAAATTACGAAATTAACTGGTCTTACATATTATTGTTGTCTGCATAAAGAACATAGACTTACCCTTTTTATATTTTGATGTATTCGGAGCCCATGTGCAACGTTGACCATCGTGACGCCCGGCACCGAGGCTCAATAGGACAAAAACCGGTCAAACTGGATGCGTTTCGTTAGCTGTCTTGTATTCGATTTTGAGTGGCGATAATTTAAGTTAATCGTCACGGTAATATGAAACTTTACAGTTGTTTCTATATTTGTGACAAAAAATACAAAGGAGAAAGCCAAATTCTCCGTACTGAAAACATAATAAATGAGATAGCCAGTTTAACAATTTTACAAAATAACAGGAAGCAATATATTTTAAGAAAGTCGTTAGAATACAGCATTGAATTAGATCACATTATAGTACACTAAAAGAAAAATATTAGATGTAAAAATATGAATAGAAATAGTACATACTTTCCCAAACAACTACTACTAGAAGAAAGAAGTTGCTTCGTGAAAAAATTAAAGACCGACAGGAAAAAACAGGTAATCTATCTGTACAATTTTTACAAAATTTGTACTTTATTTTGCTATTATTATTAGTGCTAAGAGTTTTTTATTTTATGCGGTTTTTTAAAGTTGTTAATGTTGTTATTTAAACAAATAGACTTTCAAGAAATTATTAATTTAGTTGTCTTTATTAAATATAATGCTACTGAAAATTTATTTACATGAATTAGTTTAAAACATCGCTAAGTTTTGCTTTTTTTATGACTGTTGGATTTTATTTTTCACCCGTTGACAAGTAATCCATTATTCAGACGATATTTTTTTGCATATATTTGGAACGTTTTGTTTACCATTATCGAATACCAAAGTCAGGTTTTGTAAGCAATAAAAATATTTTAATTTTGCAGTCCTAAATAAAATTGATGCCATTTTAATTTTCCAGTTTGTATCACGTAATTGGTCCACGTTAGCGGAATCATCACAAAACATTTTTGTATCGTGTCTTTTGCAAAATCTATTTATCCAGCGATTTAAAGCCTTAAAATCATCAATTTAAAATATTTGACTAGTTCTTAAGCTTTATCCACTCAGAATGATCCTGATATAAAAATATTTTTAATTAAAAAAAAACAAACAAAATAATTGAATTTTTGTGAAAATAAAATAATCTATATAATATACAGTTAGTGAAATTCTTATATTACAGTTATTTTCCAAACTCCGTAAAAACAAAAGAGATTACATCCCTGTTCCAGCTGTCTTTGTCTTTCCTTGTTCTATTGGAGAACATTCTGTAGAAAAGTGTGATGAGGGAGTTTTGAAAAGGACCCTTCACGTTGCCCTTGTGCTTGTGACGAGAGATAAGGTGTATGGCGGTAATTTTTGGGAAAATGCGACGTCAAATTGTAGCTAATGTACCGAATGATGTGATGACAATGTCGAGAAATACTTTGTCCCACAAGGACAAGTGTATTTTGTAGAAATATCTGATAGGTAAGTTACTAAAATTCATTTAGAAACTAAATATTATAATTTATAAAATATTTATTCAAAAATTAACGAAACAAATTTTTATGTATATAAAAAAGCAAAAATTCGGTGTGTGAAATAAAAAAAAGTTTATAGTTTGTATATCTAGTAAGTTAAAACTTTTTAATTATTTTCTCTTTGAAGAAATTAGCTCTTTTTCATTACGTCCAGTCTAATCTGCTACAAGTAGTGGCAGATTAGATTATAGCTAAGTGAAATTTTTCGAAATTAATATAATCTCTTATCACAATTCGTCACAGATTTTTTTTTTTGATACACGTAAACAAAAATCAGGGCTTGAGTCTTTACGACCTAAGATTGTATCCAAAACCATTAAGAAAACTGGATAAACTAAGTCAGACAGCTGTAGAGTTTTTAGTGGCCGTATTTTTAATGGAAAACATAATTTTAGACTTTTGGGTTCCTCTACAAGATGGAACAACGGCTGCAACGACTATATTAGCCGAAAAACTTGACGAGTCAAATTACTATGAAGTCTATGCGTTAAGAATAATTACTGAAATTCTTGAAACTCCTGTATTCAGTACATGTGTGATTTATATCCTCAGTATATTCTTTTTTCTTTCTTGTCTACATGCGATCAGGGCTGTCGACTTTAGGGCTTTGGAAAAACATTAAATTTAAGACAGTTTTCAAAGTTAGTTATGAGGTATATATTGGAGTACATGTATAAAGGAGATATTATGTGTTATATAGACGATGAAACGAGATTTAAAGAAGCTGCAGAATTTTTACAGCTTCAAGGATTTAATTCTGTAAAAAGAGAACCTTCCAGTAATCCTAGAGCAGAGAGAGTTATCACACAGGCTCCAATTGTGCCAGTGATATGTATATCAGATGAGAGCAATAGCAGTCCTAGCAAATCAGACACAGAGGAAATAATTAAACCTAGGAAAAGGATGAAACTTAATAAGTCTGCAGGAAGCAGGAGTGAATCAGTAGGAAGCTGCAATCATCCAAACGGGGACGTGTCCTTCAATTTCCTTATAGATAACACTTTGAATAATAATGAAATTGTTGGCGATCATCAATCATATAAACATACCCATAATAAAACTCGAACTCGTCCAATAGCACCCCTGATTGTCGATAGTAATAATAGTGATGCAGAACTGGAAGACTCAAGCCCTGATTTTTGTTAACGTGTATCAAAAAAAAAATCCGTGACGAATTGTGATAAAAATAAAAAAGGTAACTCTTCTAAAAAGCGAAGTGAAGAATCAATAAAGTTAAATAATATATTCTCTGTTTAAAGACTATTTGTAAATTATGTTTTTTATGTTATTACCATTAGCTAATTTGAACTAGCTTCAGTAACTTCAGTAATTTCAATTAAGTAACTTCATTTTTATCTTTGGCTCCACAATTCTTTAAGAATCATAGCTTTCTTTAATATTTGTTGCCAATCTATACGGTGTTTATTGACTTGTTACCATCCAATTACTTAATTCGAGGTCAAGCTCTGCCTCTTCTTTCTATAGGTGTTTATATAATTAGCTTTTCAGTGATCGTGTTCTCTAGCATTAATATTATGCTTTTAGCCCACCTAGAGTTGGGCTCTAGCATACACAAGTCACTGTGTTTTAATGGGAGTTGTAAGGTCCGGTTCAATAAAGGTTTACTTTTTCTGTAAACCTCTTTATTTAATAGGGTCTATAGCTGTTTTCCTCCACGACTGACTGCCAAGATCCTTATCCACCTTCATCTTTCCATGTCTTTCTCGGTCATGGTCAAGTACGACCTTCACGAAGGCATTTGGGATAATTGCAATTAGGATTGCAAGATAATTGCAGGATAATTGCAACGCATTCATGCGACGATGTATGTGGTCCTAACGCAGTTGTAGTGTCTTTATACGAGAATTATCATTCCTTTAGGGTGTGGAATCCAATTTTCAATGTTAGTTCAATAATCTTCGCATACTAAAATTGGCAACATTATAGATAAAATTTGGAGATTTAAAACTATCGAGTGGCATACCAGCTCTTGTTAGACCTTTATTGTAGTCGGGTTTATTTATGTACAATATCTAAAAATAACAAGAGCTACCTTTCTTTACACGAACTTAAGCATATGTTTTTAGCGAACAATAACTACTGAATACTCTTCAGATTGTGAACCACAAACAAAACGGCAGAAAGTGGAAATGCTTAAGGTAAGTTTATAGTTGTATCTAATTTTAAAATATTTTAGGATGATAATGTTATTAGTCAATCTAGAATTCAAGATGAATAGTTGAATTTGCAAATAAGCAAAAGTGAGTCTGAAATTGAAGATCTAAATAATTAAGATATCGTAAATCCTCATATAGAGAATTTACAGGCAAATGTTATATGAAACAATTTTTGGTACAGTTGTAGAAAGTAGGGAAAATGATACCTTGAATCAACATTTTATAGACTGCTTTGAGCAGACGAGATATTCGATATTTTAGTAGAGAAAACAAATCAATTTGCAAAAAAAAATTATTGATACCACAAATCTTAAAAACGTTAAGACAAATTCATATCTCACTAATTAAAATAATGGATACTAACAGAGAAGAAATATTAAAATTTTTGGAAATTTTAATATGGATGGGTTTGAATACAAAACCACGACTACGAGATTACTGGAGCAATAATTTTATTCATCATTGCTTAATGTATAAGACGAAAAACATGTTGAGGTTTAGATTTGGGGCTCTTCTTACTTGCTTCCATTTTTGTGATAATAAAGCTTGTGCTATAGAAAGTAGATTGTTCAGAGTTAAACCATTGTTGCAGGCGTTTAATAAAAGTTTTTAATCTGATTTGGTACCAGTCAAATACGCTTGCATTTTTACAGTACATACCTGGCAAACGTAATAAATATGGCGGAAAAGTTTGTCTTAAATTATGCGGAGAAGGCGGATACACATATCACGGTAAAATTTATGGTGAAAAGCAAAAAAGATCAGAGGAACAGTCACCAGCATCCCCAGTGGTCATGGAATTATTGCAACCTTTTCTACACTCAGAAAGAACTTTGGTTACGGACAATTTTTACACTAGTGTCAGATTGACACACAAACTCAATAAAAACAACATTCATCTAATTGGCATACTTCGTAAAAATAGGACATACAATCCTACAACCAAAGTCGGTATTTGAAGCAAAGCTAAATAAAGGAGATATAACGATAAAATAGAGGTAACATTTTTGACTACAAAATATTGTCCAGAAATGGTCGACAGTCATATAAAATCAGAAATAAAAAGAAAACTATCTACAATAGTAGAATATTCTGTTAAATCTTACATTGACATCCCTGATCAAAAAGCTTCCTACAGTAATCCCATCAGACGTTCTATAAATTGATATTGGAAAGTGGGAATAGAGTTGATGAATTCGACCGTTACTTTATTTATTTTATGTAACAATAAAACACTGAAAACTTTGTTTTCAAACTTCCACAAAATTTATTTTAACTATTATCACTACAACTGTTTTGACTGATTGCCTTTCTCAAGTTATCTATTTTTGGCATGCGTTTACAATTTATAGTCTCTAATGAAATAGGTTGAGAAGGGGAGAACTGTTTGTCTCAAGTTGGTCATTCAGAATTATATCTGTATTTTTTAATTTGTCGATTTCCATAGATTCTAAGAAAGATAGCTTAAGGCCTTTATAAAAGGCCTTAAGCCTTAAACCTTTATAAAAGATAGCTTAAGAATTTTAAAGTGCGTATGTCGAATCTGTAGGTATAATATATAAAGATAATATATAAAGATTCTATAGATAAAATAGAATATAATAACAAAACAATAAACTTCTTAAATAGTCAAAATATTGAAACTTTACACAAAGATCAGACAGAAAAATATCAAAAACAAATTATGCTAGCGTTACAAAATTCAAAATCAATAGTAAATCGAATAGAACACAAATACCTTAATATCATGAACCCACAGCCTCCTCAATTATACTCTTTCATTATACTACACAAACCGGATCACCCAATAAGACCTTTAGTTTCTTTTTATACAGCTCCATCGTATAAACTTTCAAAAAAACTGTTAAAGATTATTTTAGAACACACTAAATTTTCACCCAAATTTACCATAAAAAATACAATAGAACTAGTTAATAAAATACAACATTTTTAATTACCTAACAATTCCAGATTAATTTCATTTAACGTAAAAAATCTTTTTCCTAGTACCCTCCTACAGAAACTTTTATTCTAGTAAAAAACCTTTTAGACCAAAATAGTACAAATCCAGTAATTACATCTGAAATTTTACATCTTCTTGAAGTTTGCATAAACCAGGACTACTTTGAATTTAATGATCAAACATATACAAATAACAGTGCAGGACTTATAATGGAAAGCCTCTGGACTATAATGGATAGTACCTCTAAGCTCATTACTATCAGATATTTTTATGGACCATCCAGAGAAAAAATTTCAAAACATACCGTATTCAAACAATTTCTATATTGGTGGAGATACGTAGACGACATACTGGTATGTTTCACAGGAACTTACAGGTAACTCGACCAATTTTTATCGTATATTAATTCACTTCATAGTCATATTGAATTTACAATAGAAACATAACAAAATCAATCCATAAATTTTTTAGATACAACAATTATCAGACTTAAAAACAAACATGACTTCTCCCTATTTCATAAACCTACACATACTGACACGACTATACATAATTCATCATCCCATCCAACACAACATAAACTGGCAGCTTATCATAGTATGTTACGTAGATTAACAGAAATTCCGATGTCAAAATACAACTTTGAGACAGAATTAAATATAATGAAGCAAATGGCAACCTAGGCAAATATATTAAAAATAACACGAGCCAAAATAAAAAACACTTAAATAGTGGTGTGTACAAACTTTAATGTGGCGACTGCCCAAAAACTTACATCGGTCAAACTGGTAGAAACTTTAATAAACGAATAGCAGAACATAAAAGGGCTTTCAATAATAGAAAAACAGATTTGACATACGCACTTCACCTTCTAGATCATAATCATTCTTTTAATGACAAATAAAAAATTGTTCACATTCAAAATAAAGGCCTTAAGCTATCTTTGTTAGAATCTATGGAAATTAACAAATTAAAAAACACAGATATAATTCTGAATGACCAACTTGAGACAAACAGTTCTCCCCTCCTCAACCTATTTCATTAGAGACTATAAATTGTAAACGCATGCCAAAAATAGATCACTTGAGAAAGGCAATCAGCCGAAACAGCTGTAGTGATAATAGTTAAAATAAATTTTGTGGAAGTTTGAAAATAAAGTTTTCAGTGTTTTATTGGGAATAGAGTTATTGACAGGTACAGCCATACAGCCGAAGTAAATGTTTTAATTTTATACAACAAAGCTTTGAATAAAAAAATGGATGTAACACAATTTCACGAAGAATTAGTGACTGGCATTTGCAAAGACAATAATGTTACAAAACCTTAACAAGCACACCATAGGCTGGAAGAATATGAAAAAAGAGGACGATATGTTATTATTATTATTAGGTCCTATTAAGTCCCTATTATGCCCCAAAAAAAGAAAATTCATTATTCACCTACTAGAAAATAACAAAAATTACAAACAAAAGAAATAAAATTACCATTTTATGGTTTAAAAGCAAAACAATATTTTAACTATAATATAAAACGGTCAAGTCTGTTTTTGAACGAGTTGGTAGAGGGAACGGAGACAATGTTATCGTTAAGATTATTCCAGCACTTAAAAATTATATTTGGAAGAAAGTTCTGTCTTGATCTTGTGACAAAGTTTTCGTTCTTTAGTTTATACTGATGTCCTCCTACAAAAGTAGTTAGGTTAGCCATACTAAGTCTTTCTGCATAAGACGGTCTTCTCGGTCCCAAAGAAATTCGAGTGGCTTTTCTTTGAACGTTTTCCAACAGAGTCTTGTCTCGAACCAGATCAGGATGCCACGTTGGTCCAGAGTATTCAAGTATGGTTCTTACGCACAGGGTGTAAAGTTTACAAAATAATTGAATTGAAACTCTTGAAAAACACCTTCGAATAAGATACAGTCTGGAGTTTGCACGTTTACAAATAGAGGTAATATGGTCGGACCAAGTTAGACTGCTGTTCACGATAACACCAAGATCGTTATACGAAAACACAGATTCTAATGGCTGCCCGTTAACAAAGTACGGCACTAGTGGGTTATTTTTACCAATTCGAAGCACTACACATTTTCCGCGTTTAAGCGTAGTAACCACTGGGAACACCAAGTTAAAATAGAGTCCAAGTCCATTTGGAGGGTTAGCTGGTTTGTGATTGGATTGGCATATATTTTTGTGTCGTCAGCGTAGAACGATATTTTACTTGAGACATAATAAGGAATATCGCTGGTGTAAACCGTAAAAAGGAGAGGTCCAAGGACGGAACCCTGAAGCACTCCACTTTGCACTAACATGTCCTGTGAGAAAGATTCGCCAACTCTAACTTTGTAATATCGATCTGTCAGGATATTATCTATCCAACGAGTAAAGTACCGCGAACTCCGAAATCTTCTAGCTTATGTAGAATCTGATCTTAGGTACACGGTCAAAGGCTTTAGAAAAATCTAGATAAACAACGTCGACCGGCTGCGAACTGTTATGGGATGACGTCCAGTCGTTAACACAATGTAGGAGATTGGTAAGAGTAGAGCGACCAGAGACAAATCCATGTTGTTGTGTTGGAATAACATGTTCCTGAAGAAGGAATTTGGTCATCTCCTCGGAAATAATGGCTTCCATAACTTTGGCAACTACTGGCAGCAAGCTAATCGGACGATAATTGTTGGGGTCGAATTTGTTGCCATTTAAATAGGGGCAACGGAAGCCAATTTCCAACTAGGGGCTAAGGAGTTCTGAATGAAAGAAGTTTGCATAATTAACGTTAAGGGTATTGCAAGCGTGTCTGCGCACCTTTTTAACAATTTTGGTGTTAAACCATCTAAACCAGGTGAAGCGGCTGTGCGAAGTTTAATTAAATGTTGTTTGACATGATCCACTGTGAAATCAACTTGCTGTAAGGATGCGCCGACACGATTACAGTTAATAGCAGGTAGATAACCATCATTTAATTCTTTAGTAAAAACCTGTGAAAATGCTAAAGAGAGAGTTTCGGAAGATTCTTTTTCAGAAAAGCATAAAGTCTGGTTAGGTTTTTGAAGTAGCGGAATGGAAACTTTAGATGTCATGGAGGAACGTATGTATTTATAGACTTTTTTAATGTTACCACTTTCAATAACGTTTGCTTCAAAATTTTGTCTTAGGGTTTTTAGAGAAGTTTTTAAGTTATTTGAAAATCTGCTGTGGCTTTGGAAATCACTAAGAAGCCCGGTGTATTTAAATTTTCGCCATAGATGTCGTTTCTGATTAATTTGTTTAATTGATGTTCGATTTATCCAGGGTTTAAGGTTGTTTTTATAACTCTTACGGAAAGTGGTAGTTGTAGAAATTATATTGTGGACTTTATCGAGAAATGCAGTCCACATTAATGACGGGGTCGTTTAAGTCAGCAAAAAATAAATGCCAGTTGATTTGAGAGAGTTTATTGTCAACTTCAGAAAACTCGGTAGTAGCATATGTTACAATGTGATTTTTGCGGGGTAATATTTGATTGAACTGGATGTTAGCTGTTAGAACTGCATAATCTAACTTTCCTATAGGAGAACTGACTTCGAGAGATGAAATCACCTGTTCGTCGTTAATAAGCACTAGATCTAAAGTAGAAGGTTGGTTATTATTCCTAAATCTAGTAG
Organism: Diabrotica balteata; assembly: GCA_918026665.1. Lineage (NCBI taxonomy): Eukaryota > Metazoa > Arthropoda > Insecta > Coleoptera > Chrysomelidae > Diabrotica > Diabrotica balteata. The sequence goes on from OU898277.1 coordinate 167,637,673, forward strand.
GTTTTGTAATGAGTTGTATCAGGTTTAAATTTACTACAAAACTTTTAAATAAATTATGAGCGTTTTAGGTGTCAGATAATGAAGTTATCGGCCAGGTGATCTCTGGGAAATTAAAATCTCCAGTAATGATAAGATTATCAAGAGATGATAGTTCTTCAAGTTTTGTGAGGAAAACATTATCCTGTGCAAGTAGTGTATTAGGTGGACGATATATACATACTAAATTAAGGCAAAAAGAATTTTTAGTAACAGACAAGTGAATTGCGTCTATTCCAATAATATCTATTACCCTAATGTTAATTTTGAAAGTTGTGGTAATAATCTTGAATAAATAAATGCATACACCGCCACCCACACGATTTTCTCTGTCTTTACGATATATTGCATATCCATTTATATTAACAGAGGAGTCAGGAATTGTGGGTTTAAGACAGGATTCGGCAATACAAATAATGTCCGGTTTAAGAAGTTGCACTGTGCATACAAATTCGTCAAACTTAGCGAAAAGTGAATCTAAATTTGTATATAGAAATAGCCAGTAATTAAATTTGTTGGTAGAAAAATTATAAACGAAATTTCGTGATTCTGGGAGTGCCATTGATATATATAATAGTTAAACCATGTTCACCGTTATTTCGCTGTAACACACTGACAAAATTCTTTTGTCGTGCACATGTGTCTATTAATTCCAAACAGTGCAACACTAGGTGTACAGGTACTGAATGTAGAGAAAAAAATTATTTGTAACATTTGTTTTTTTAAAACACATAATGTATATTTAGAATAACTTGTTTAAATGTTTGCTTATGTTTTTCTCAATAAAGGGTAATAAATAGTATGTATAAATTTCTTGTATGAAAAGTCGTCTACAGTCCGTCCCAAACCCTTTTTTCAGTGCGTCACTAATTTTGACGTCATATAGGATTTAAAGAATGTCGAGAATTATTGCATGACATTTTAGTTAAATCTGACAGTTGCAGGATCGTAATCGGCTAAATGTGAAAAGGTTATTTTTTTTTAAATGCATAGCAGTTTGTCATAATTCTGTTGTATTTTATACATTCCAAGGAAAGTGCTTAATTAGCTAAGATTTGTTTATGGATTTATTATTATTTATTACAAACACTAGGGAATTGGAAGGTTTGTTTATTTAAAATAACACTTCCTCCTAGAATCTTTTAAGAGTTGACTGCAAGGTAAAAAATTTACTGACAATTGCAATTGCAAGGCATCAAAGTAAACATTCCTGTGATAAAATAATATCGATTTAAATCAGTCATATTTGGATAAGTAATTTTCTGATAAGTTTCTGTGGCAGCCAAGAGTTTAATTTTGTGAAGATTTGTCATTAAATAGTGGAAATAGTTTAAATAGTGAAGCAGTTGATTTTTGAGTTATTCTACCAGATTTGGTGTGCAAATGAAAGAAGGTTATAAAGTTTAGTTAAAAAAAAAAAATATAAATAGTTTAAATAGTGAAGCAGTTGATTTTCGAGTTAATCTACCAGTTCTGGTATCCAGATGAAATCGTGTTAATGGAGTTTAGTTAAAAAACAAGATACCGAATGTAAGTTTACCTTCTTTTTTATGAATAACAAAAATGAATATTATATTTCAAACAATCCATAATCATATTCAGAATCTGATTCTTTAAAATCAATGATTACACTAGATATGTGGCTGGTATCAATTATATCTTACATTTCAAGAAAATGTCGTGGTTCTAAAAAGAACCGTTTTTAATGCATATAAATATCCATAACGGTATTGGTTTGAGATATTTTCTCAATATCATTCCGGAATTCACAATCTGATTCGCGAACGACAGAAACTGATAATAAAGGTAACAATCATAATCCCATTCAGAATCTGATTCTTTAAAATCAATGATTACACTAGATATGTGGCTGGTATCAATTATATCTTACATTTCAAGAAAATGTCGTGGTTCTAAAAAAAAACCGTTTTAATGCATATAAATATCCATAATGGTATTGGTTTGAGATATTTTCTCAATATCATTCCGGAATTCACAATCTGATTCGCGAACGACAGAAACTGATAATAAAGATAACTTAACCTCTTTTTCTAATTGAAACTGATTTAATAATTTTAATATTAGTCTTTGTTCATTCTCGGTATATCTCGGAATATTTAAAATATTTTTATGACAATAAATACAAAATTTAATTTTCACTGTAGGTAAAATGTCTGAAAATACTAACCTGGAACGGCAATTATCATTTTATCAGTTGACATTGTGAAAATACTGTCACTGTCATTATCAAACCATCTGTGTCAAATTATATTTATATGCATAATTGATTGGATATCTATTTAGCGTATTCTAAACTCCAACCAATTATACGTTCGTAAGTAGAATTCGCTTTAATATGCGAATACCCGTGACCGATACCTAATTTTCTAAGTTCTATGTATAATAATCAGACTCACGTTTTTTTCTGTCACTTCTAGCTTAATGCGTTAGAGAGAATTCGAACAACTATGACGCACTGAAAGAAGGGTTTGGGACGGACTGTAGGTGAACTACGTGTATCAAAAATAAACACACTCTACAAAGCCATTTTTAAATAAAAAAATGTCATTATATGAATTAACACATACCTCACACAGTACCAAAATTCTTTAGTTAGAAATTAATGCTTATACGTATTTTTTACAAAAACAATTATTTTTAGCTTTACTTTTATGACTTGAATTATAATTTAAACATATTATTATCTTATTTGTTAGTCTTCCATAAATTTAAGTTTCAGATCCAAAATCAACCTTAAGTAATAACAAAATATATTAAAATATGGCAATGGCTTTTGTTATGGTAATTTATAAGGTTAAATTCTTATATATTTTATTTTGATTTTAAACTACTAATCAGGTCAAGACTAGCTTTAATGGACTTCAATCACCCCAAACCGAACGACTTCAATCCAACTCGAACTCCACCATATGTTCGAGACTTGGATCCTTCGCCAAATTTCTCAATTACAATTCCACCATAATAAGATTAGCTGTACTGTTCTGTACGTATAATATTAATTCGAAATAGTTGACGAACTCCCGAATCAGACAAGGAAAGCGACTACAGCCACTAATGAAACAATACCAAGTTCCACACAGTCGAGTTTTCAGTGAGGTCAAGTGTCAGGGGATTAGGGGAATCAAGATTATATAACGGTTATGACAAATTATTTTCTACATTAAGGCCTGTTTGGAGAACCTAAAAGAAACATATCTATGCAATGCGTATAAAATAGACATATGTCTATTCTATAGGTCTAAGAATCTATTTTTTACACCACTAAGTGGTAAGAGTAACTATCCCACATATTTTTTAAATTTTATTGGACACATTGTTTTTATTTTTATTTTGTTTCCTATCATGTTTCTTTAAACAATAGACACAACTCTTAATTTTTACAATTTTACCACCTACCCCTATTATTTTTGGATATAGCCAAAAAACACATTTATAAAATATGATGACGTAGTCAACTATCCTACGGAGTTTTTAAATTAAGGCTGTTTTCGCAGTTAAAGCATACTGCGATTTGAAGTGGGCGTATCACTTACTTTTCTACACTGCTTATGTGAGACCCTACGTTACTTCCTAATTTGAAATCTGCATTTTCGATGTTTATTCAGTGGTGCCGGCCCACGGGTTGTTTATTGGCAATAAATGCATTATTCGCCATTCAAATTAGTTTTGTTGGAATACTTTTTTTAGATTGATTATCGTAGATAATGTTTTAAAAAGAATTATTCACATTTTTAATTTATATGTCTTAGCTAAACATAGTATTGAATAAAAATTTGTGAAACGTGACTGCAAAAATCACCATGGTGTTTATTTATAATAAATTTAAAATAACATAAGAATATTATTATCAAAAAAATTACAATTTAATGTCACAAACAAATAAACGATTTCGCAGTTATAGCTTGAAAATGATTTCAAGAAGTTATTAATTTGTTAGAGAAAACTGATATTAGCGTAGTAAAAATTAAACAAAAAATATTTTTATTTATCTATAAAAAATTGGTACCTGCGAAACCATCATAATAGTAAATGTATTTATCTGGAAAGTATTTCGAGGCGACGCACTGTGAGGAAAAAGTTCTCTGACTGGAATATACATTATTTTAATATATTTATAGATTGCAGTTACATAAGAAAAGTATCCAATTTATGAATAAAACACAAATCGTGGATAGTTATTTCATCATCATCAGTGGCATTACAGCTCGTCATGAGCCAGAGCCTTCTTCAGAACAATCTTCTATTCGCTCCTGCCTCTGGCAACTTTCTCCATGCTTTACCTCCGATGGATTTTAGATCATCCTCTATGTTATCTTGATGCCTAAGTTTTGGTCTTCCTCTGGATCGTCTTCCCACTGGTCCTCTTCGGTTGAAAATTTTTCTGATCGTTTCATCTTCATCTCGCCTAATTACATGTCCTATCCATCAAAGGCGTACTTATTTAATAAATTTTACAACGTCAGGTATTACACCTGAAGAAGCATCGTAGTTTATTTACCCATTTACGTCGGAATCTACTTCACCAATTTCTTTGGCTACAGCTAATTCCTCCCGTCCAGCCTCTTCTGTGGAATCACAAAGTGTTTGGCCGATGATATCTGCAACTGTCTCCGTATGTTTTGCATATTGCCTGTAGGACATCACAGGTATATTTAATGCAGCGTGCCGCTGCTGTATGTCTGAATAACCAGAACCATTCAAGTTCTGTGAATTGTGACCAGAATCCTATGTTACTATCTCCTTCTCAATATTGCACATTTGACATTTAAAAGTCAATGTACTTATCAATCCGTCCATTTTTTCTTTGATAATCTCCATATAAGAAAAGTTGCATGAAAATGGAGAATGATTATTTAAACCTTGAATAGATTTAATGAAAAAGTTTATGTCCACTATTCTTCTACTTTCTACCGAAAAGATGGTTTTTGCGGAGAGGCAATCTCAACTGACTGAGAATGACAGCTATTACTAGAAATAACGATAAAATTTAAAGTATTATCTGCAAATGATATTATTTGTAATAGGTAAAGAAATAATAAATCAGACTTACTCACAATCAATTTAATTTAACTATCCGACGACCGGTTTCGCTTTCTACAATATGCAAAGCATCTTCAGGTCTCGGTACAAAGTTAAACAAATGATGCCGGTACTCTATTAATAGATGGATGGTAGAACATGTTTGAAACTACTGTATATTGTTGAATGGAGAACTCAATACTATTATTGCAGTTGTTTGACAGTAAACGGGAAGTTCTTGAGGAGGTAGATTTGATCCAATGATTTTGAGATATGTGTGAGATTGTTTGTTAAATGTAAGTGGTGTAATATATTATTGTGTTATTAAAAGTTATTTATACTTATTCCAGAGATATATTTTTGAAATGTGTGTTATTTATTGAGTAATTGTTTTATGAAGGTGACATTTATAACAATGAATAAGTGTAGATGTAAAATTGTGTGGGTGTGCAATTATTTCCAAACTTGTAGTTATCAAATTACTTTGATAAAGTTCTATTGGCAATGTGTTAATTATTGGAATGGTCAAGTGAATAAAATGAATAAAATGGTAAAATACAAACACTTAAGGATAATTTAAACACACTAAAAACAGAAAACACTTAGAAGGGACGAAACAAACATTGAATTTAAAAGGGGAAGGACTTTAAAGCACTACATCATAGTTTTTGGCACAATGAGTTTTTTGTTGTTGTATCATTAGATTTTAGTGGTAAATTTTTAAAATTTACCACTAAAGTTATAAAATTTACCACTAAAAACTAAAATCTAATGATACAACAACAAAAAACTCATTGTGCCAAAGACTATGATGTAGTGCTTTAAAGTCCTTCCCCTTTTAAATTCAATGTTTGTTTCGTCCCTTCTAAGTGTTTTCTGTTTTTAGTGTGTTTAAATTATCCTTAAGTGTTTGTATTTTACCATTTTATTCATTTTATTTACTTGACCATTCCAATAATTAACACATTGCCAATAGAACTTTATCAAAGTAATTTGATAACTACAAGTTTGGAAATAATTGCACACCCACACAATTTTACATCTACACTTATTCATTGTCATAAATGTCACCTTTATAAAACAATTACTCAATAAATAACACACATTTCAAAAATATATCTCTGGAATAAGTATAAATAACTTTTAATAACACAATAATATATTACACCACTTACATTTAACAAACAATCTCACACACATCTCAAATTCATTGGATCAAATCTACCTCCTCAAGAACTTCCCGTTTACTGTCAAACAACTGCAATAATAGTATTGAGTTCTCCATTCAACAATATACAGTAGTTTCAAACATGTTCTACCATCCATCTATTAATAGAGTACCGGCATCATTTGTTTAACTTTGTACCGAGACCTGAAGATGCTTTGCATATTGTAGAAAGCGAAACCGGTCGTCGGATAGTTAAATTAAATTAATTGTGAGTAAGTCTGATTTATTATTTCTTTACCTATTTGAAATGGACTCACACAAGCAACAAATTCATGATTTGATATTATTTGTTATTATTATTATTTAAGAGTAAAACATTGGTAATATTTTGACCATAAACAAATAATATGTAAGGTCATGAACCCCCTATTTACTTACTTTACGGTAAGTAAATAAAAAAAAGTAAAAAGAGTTACTTACGAATTGACACTACAACTAGGTAAAGTAGAGGTTAAAAAGTTAAATAAAAGCTTTTAAAAACGGTTGTAAATATATAAATAATAAATACTTACTGTAGTGCAATTGCTCTCCTTTTCCTTGACCTAGGACGTTTACTGGGGCTCATTTTTTATCTCGTCTCTTATAACTTATATCACTAACCTAATGTAATACTTAAAAATACGCGTAAACTAAAGGACTTTTAACTTATATCACTAAACTAATAATATATTACTTAAACATACCCGTAAACTAAATAATTTCAATGTTTTCAAAATAAATAAGAATACTGTAAACTGTAAAAACTAAGCAAGTTGATAAAGAAAATACAAGAATGAAAGAACTAAAATGGATTCTTATTCCAGCGAACTAACTGACCCTACCGTACGTTCATGAGATTTGACGTCACTAATGCGATAACGATTAAGCTAAGCGACAATGATGAGGAACACGTTTCACTATTAGATTTCAGTTTTTTTTTGCAATTTTCTTCAAAGTTTGAAAACGCGTTTCGCGATTATTGCTGGACACAAAAAGGTGAAAAAAGAATCAACGATTACAGAAAAAAAACTCCTTCAACTGATGGGCGTGAAAAGTTTGGTTATAATAGAACGTTAAACAGCATAATCCAATTTTTCAACAGAAAATTCAAAAAAGTAAAACCATCATTTTAAAGGCAACATAGTTTTGAATAACATGTCCAAATTTCGAGACATTTTGTCGGTAAATAACAGAGAAAAAATTTTGGTGCACCGATAAAACAGCCTTCATTGGAATTGCTTAACTCCCACCTAACAATTTACAAATAAAAGTAAGACCTTTATGCTGCGTAACATTAATCAATCTTAACTATGCAATTTAACTAGATTGATTGTAAAAACCCTAATGAATAATGAGTTATTGAGTCCATTGAGCTAACGACAATCAAGGAAAAATACAAAGGAAAAGATGTCTTGATCCCGAGTATACCGACGATTCCAACAAATATACCATTTGATTTTAAACGTTTACAATTTCCCATGAATTTGGCTTTTGCAATGACAATAAACAAATCACATGATTTACTGTTGGAAGTTTGCGAAATTAACTTTGAGTTTTTATGTTTTACGTGTCGAAAAACGACATCTTTGTATATTTATGCCTCTAATTTGTGTAATTTTTATAAGAACTTCTTACATAGTTGTTGATTTTTTATTGACAGAAGATTACTGTATACAGCACTTAGATTCTTAATATCTTTTCTTTTGTTTACAGTGTTTTGTGTAGTTTTAATTAAACACACTTCTTGAATCAGTCTTTTGTTGTGATTTCTTTCCCTTCTAAATATAGTTTTGCTTGATCATAGTTGGGCCACACATAGGCGTATGGCCCATCTGCAGCAAAGCTATATTTTAGTGTGTGTGCTATCATAAAAGTGCCGTCTCCGAATCTCATGTTAGTTTTTTAATTAGTACTGTGCGTTTATATATTTTGAAAATTGAAATGAATGACCAGCTAAACATTTTTATTTCTATGTTCAGATGTTTTTGAATAATCTGCCGAAATGTATTCTGTTAACAAAAATTTAGTATGGATATCTAAAACATACATAACTACCAAATCGTTTTATTCCGCTTAAACCTAGCTCTACCAATTCGATAAACCTAGCTCTACCAATTTGAGCTAGGCTTTTGGTCATTTGTATTTTGATGCGCTATAGTCCATAGTGAGAAAAAAAGCAGGAACATACTGGGATATGGTAACATAATGCGGTCCATGCTAAAATATACTAAAACATGCTAAATATTTTCATTCTTTGCAGAAATACAACTGTCAATAGTTTTCGAAATAAGCGTAGAGGGTATATGCAAGGTCTATGCATTTTACAGTAGAAGATGTAAAAAATCAAATGTCGTTGATAAGTGAGTCCAAAAAGCATGGTGCAAGTAAGTCGCCGTTACAGCGGAAAGTGAAAGAGTTAAATTAGCGAATGAAGCTAATAAACGCAACACAAATGATTTTAAATATCGAACAAACTGAAGTGTGAATTGGCTTATAAGTATGCCATTACTAATAATAAAATGGTTTCTCGAGCTTGGCGCGAACAGAAACAAGCTGGAATTAAATAATTGAATAATTTTAGGAAGTCATGCGGACCACAAGGTATACCAAATGAATTATTAAAACATAGGCCACAAGTATTACGGGAATTACTGGCGTATGTCTTCACCTAATTCTATAATGGACAAGACTTACCACCGGAATGGACAAAAGCACATATTAACAACATCTACAAAAAAAGAGATAGAAAGAATTGTTCAAACTACAGGGGCCTAAGTGTCATAAATTCACTCTCAAGACTGTATGGAAAAATAATAAAAAATAAAATTAAAAAGGAGATGACAGATGTAGAAGAACAGAATAACTTTCATGCAGGCAGATCCTGCATGGACAGTATATTCTCTCTGAAGCAAGTTATTAAGAAAAGATTAGTCCACAACCTTTTAACTCATATATTCTTTATAGATCTGACAAAGGCATACGATAGTGTACCACTTTTAATGCTTTGGGTAGCAATGAAAAAACAAGGAATAAGCAAAAAAAATATACAAGCAGTACAACAGCTCTACAAAAATATGACGGCAAACATTAAAACTGGAAATAGATTAACTAGAGAATTTCCTATTAGTAAGGGCCTTAAGCAAGGCTGCTGCATAGCACCTAGTCTCTTCAAAATATGTCTAAATGAGGCACTCTCACTGTGGAGAAGAAAGTGCTGCAATATGGGCATCCCAATCGGAGATGATAGATTGCACACGATACACTTCGCTGACGACCAAGTCATTCTGGCTGAAGACGAGAGTAATATAAGCTACATGCTTAGAAAACTAAAAGATGAGTACACAAAATGGGGCCTCACAATTAATATACAAAAAACTGAGTACCTAGTTGTAGGAGAAAAACCAGAAAGCCTACAAATCGAAATTGGAACTATAAAACCAACAGACAATTTTAAGTACTTGGGAGTCCAAATAACATCAAAAGCAGGAAGTAGCGAAGAAATACATTCCAGGATTGGCCAAGCAAGATCAGCCACCAGACAGCTACATGGACTATTATGGAATAAAAAAATAACAAAAGAAAATAAAAGAAAAATTTACAAAACAATAATAGAAAGTATTGGACTGTACGGCGCCGAACTCTGGGAAATAAAACAAAGAAGCAAATCAAAAATTAACGTCATGAAAATAAACTACTAGAGACGATGTTGCCAGCTCACTGGACTTGATAGGGTGAGAAACGAAGATATTCGGAGAGAAACGGAAATCGATCTAGACATAATAGACACAATCGAAGCCAAAAGACTTAACTGGTATGGACACCTTTAGAGAATGCCGGAAAATAGATGGCCAAAAAAATAGAAGAATAGACTCCGCCAACTAGAAGAAAACGAGGTAAACCAAGACGATCCTGGAGAGACGATGTCGACGATGCAATGACCGCCAGAGATCTAACAACTGAAGATTGCTTAGACAGAAAACGCTGGAAATTAGGATGCGAGAAGCGGCGGCAGCTGTAGAAGACTCGCTGGGATATATATGAATAATTTTAGGAAACGACACTCTATGTTATCGCTTCGAAACGAAAAACCTTGGTAGCGCCACCAGCTTCAACAAGCATGACGTGACCACATTTTTCACAAACTTGAGAAGTGTGATAACGAAACATAATATCCAGATATACAATTGTGGTGAGACTGGTGTCACTAATGTGCATTAACCCGGAAGATGCTAGCAATGAACAAAAACAAATTTGAAAAGTGACAAGCGCTGAAAGAGGCATATTATTAACATGTACACTGCAATATGTGACTAATGGGACTTTTATGCCTCTATTCCTTGTATTTCCAAGAAAAAGATTAAGGCCTTTAATGCTTACTAGGGCTCCTCTAGGATCAGCTGGTGCAGCGTTTCCCTCTAGTTCGTTAACAGGAGACAAACAATGTTTTGAAGTATTTAGAGCACTTTATTAAACACGTACGATGCAGTAAAGAATTCCCAGTTCTAATAATTCTTGACAACCATAACAACCGTTACGATGTTCGTGTGCTGAATCTGTGTAAAGATAATGGGATTATTTTATTGACATTGCCGTAATATTGCAGTTATAAATTACAACTGCTCGACGTGAGCTGCTTTATTTCATTTAACAGATATTATAACCAAGAGGTTGATGACTAGATTCCAATCATCCTGCCATACCTATGAGTATTTATAATGTTTGTAGTGTTGTCGGTACCACCTACCCTAACGCATTTACTCCTGTCAAGATTCTCAACGGATTTAAAAAAGAGGCATTGCACCCATGAATTCCCAATTTTTTTAGAGAGTGTTTTTGTATCGTCTTATGTCACTGATAGGCCCGAAGAAAAATAAAATAGAAATGGACGAATATTAAGCTAACGAAAGTGTTCAGGATGTGAAAGATGTTCAGAATGTAGATGTTCAGGATGTAAAAGAAACAGGACATGTTAACTCCTCAGCAAATTAGACCATGTGCCAAAGCTGCTCCTAGGAAAAACCTTAGAAGAAGCAAAAAGAAGCTACAGTTAGCAATAATAACACATACCCCTATAAAATATGCCATAGAGGAATAGCATAAAGAAACATTGGCTAAAAAGCAATTTGAGAAGAGAAAAACAGCAGGCTAAAAAAGTTAAACGTAAAGTTTTCAATGACATTAGTTCGCACAGTGTTGTTAGTAAAGAGATTTGCAACGATTCTAGAGATTTAGAAAGCTTCACACCAGACCAGTCTATTTGAAGTCAGGATTATGTTATTAGTAAGATGCATGACAAAAAAACTGTTAAACATTATGTCGGCAGGCTATGGGGATAAGTGGAGATGAATATAATATCTCTTTTATGAAGAGAATTGTGGCCCGCAAATTTTTTTCCTGACAAACCCGATGGAGATACCGTAGGAGCAGAAGATATTTTACTAAAGCTGCCCCTCCTGCTATTAGTGAAAGTACTGCTAGGGCTGCTCGCCAGTTTATGTTCTCTGTAATTTTTTTTCAATTTAAAATAGAGTAAAAGTGTTTTTTTTGTTAAAAATCCCAGTATGGACCACTATAATTTCCACAATGGACCATATAGTGGTTGATATTGGGACGAGTGGTCTACAGTGGGACTTGTTGAATAACATATATTATGAACAAAGAATTACTTAAAATTATTATTAGTTTGCTTCCCTACATCCATACCCATGCATAGATACCCTTACTGTAATTTACAAACGCTTAATCAAGGTACTATAAACTTTTGAAAAAAAAAACGTCCCACTATGGACCAGTTTACCGTATTTAAAAAAGATACTTATTATAGAACTATCCAAATAATGTGTATAAATTTAAAAATGAAAATACCTACCCCATAATATTCGACGCCTTTGGACATAGCAATGTAACTAGATTTATTGAATTTTAGTAGATTTGGTATAATTTCCAGAAAGTACGATGGACATGCAGGAAGGCAAGCTCACTGCCCCGAGGGGTAGGTGCATGGAAATCTGACTAAGTTGTTCTCTATCTCTCTCTACTACGGCGTTCACGAAATTCATAACTCGCCTCAAGTCAAGTTGGCCCAATGTGTGTTCGTAATCCTATAAGCTGATGGGCATGCACCTTTCGTACGGATAAACCCTTCTTACTGGATTTGGATGTTCTTAATATTTTGGACTTGCTTCACTACGGGGTAATTCAAAACAATATAAAAGAGTTTTGTATATAAAGCACACAATAAATCATTAATTATTGTGTGCATTATATACAAAACTTTTTCAGATTTAAGTTTTAAGTAAGTGGCTTATTACACTAATTATTAAAAAGTTTGGGCATGTTTTTGCATTTAATATTTTTGGTATAGTTACGAAGGCCAACTTTAACCAGCTTTGGGAAATATTTCCAGTTACATATATTTTGTTAAATAGAGTCGATATCCATTGTATTTCTTGTTCGGCTATAAGTTTAAGAAATTCTTTATAAAATTTTTCAATCCCACCAGCTTAATCAGTTTTAGTTTTTCTAATAGCTGCCATAACTTGCTCAATGGTAATCTGGAGTCCTGTTTAGCATTCTATGTCTTCAATGGCAATCTGCCTTTCATCTGCAAATGTTAATTACACATATTTCTTTCTAGTGTCTAGTCTCTCTTCCACACTAAGTACTAGGTTACCTTGGTTGTCTGCCAAATATCCAACTCTTATCTTCTTCTTTAAGTACCATCTCCTTTAGGTAGATTGGTAATCATCACAGCTATTTTCACTTTTGAGATTGCAGCTCTGAACAAGTCGACGGAACTGCAATTATACCACAGATTGTTGAGCCAGGAGATGCGTCTTCTTCCAATACTTCATAACGTGGCCGAGATACTGTAACTTTCTTATCTTAATCGTATTCATGATTTTCATTTCCTTTGTCATCCAACTCTTATAGGCTTGTATAAACCTGCAGCTTCTTTGTGCGTATTGAATGAATCGTATTTTTGTTGTAATAGTAGTTGTATTTTCGCACATTGCTCTCTCAGCTGTGTATCATTACGCATTCTGATTGCTTTTTTGATCTGTTTGTCTATTCTTTTGTATATTGTTTTGTCCTGATCTTTGACCTCTTGTTTATCTTCGCTCTGTCGTTTGTCATATACGAGTTTTTCTTAATTTTTGGTGGTTTGAGGAATTTTTCTTCTATGTCTTGTAAAACTATATGCAATTTTTCAAGCTCCTGGTCTATTTAATCAATTTGAATAACGGTATATACTGTTTTACACTCTGTTCTGTACGTTGGTCTTTGAATAGCCTAATGTCGTATTTGGGGTTGAGAATAGCCTGGTATCGTCTTGATATCAAGTCGGGACTTGATTTTTATTCAATTTTATTCAATTCAGTCAATTTTATTACTTCTCTTTTTGTTATTGTCCATGTTTTGCTTCTATACGCGACTGCTGGTTATATTATGATCTTATATGTCCGAATCTTTGCACCTCGTAAAAGAAGTTTTGACTTCATTAGGTGTTGCATTGCAAAGAAAGATCTGTTTCCTGCCATTATTCTCGTTTCAACTTCTCGCTCTAATTTGTTGTCATTTGTAATTGTTGCTCCTAGATATTTAAATTCTTTAACCACTTCGAAGTTGTGATTATTTATAGTAATGTTTTGCCTTATTTGCCGTCATTTTTGTTTTGATACGATCATTTATTTTGTTTTGTCTTCAGTTATATTTAGACCGATGTTTAATGCAGCTTCTTCAAATCTTAAGAAAATATCCTTAATTTCTGAAGTTGATTGTGCTATTGTTTCTAGAGCTATTGTATTCTAGAGCAGTTATGTCTAGTTTGATTTTTGGATATATTTTTCGCATGATATATACTAAGGCCAGGTTAAACAACAATGGGGACAACAGATCTCTCTGTCTCAATCCAGAATTTCTACAGAAAACATTTGATATTTTTCCCCCTATTCTAACTTGTGCAAAAGAATTACCTACACACATTTGTGTTACCGCAGCTAGTTTCTTGGGTACGCCGAGCTCGATCATTGCCTTCCATAATGTTGCACGATTAATTAAATCATAAGCCTGACTGATGTAATTCTGTTAAGCAATCTTTTATTAATCTTAATGCAATCTATTTGATGTCTGACTATATGGCCTGAAGTACCTTAAGGTTATTTTCACGTGTATAATCTTCTGTATGGGAGTTTGAAGTGAGTGTTAGTAATTACAAACCCTTCTTCTGATACAAATTCACCCAATTGGCATCCTCGCTTATTTCTTTCTTTAAACCCAAACTGTCCTATGAATTCTCTTGATTGTCCCCTACCAATCTTAGCATATAAATCACCCATAATCAAGGTTAGATCCTTTTTGGGAAGGTGTTTCAAAGTGTTGGATAATTCATTATAGAATAATATACTGGTTTGTCAGCGGTAGGGGCATATACTTGAATAATGCTAGGTTTTTATTGGGTAGGTATCAAGTTAAAGGGTACACCTAAAAGATCAGGTATCCCTGAACTACGTGATAAAATTGGAAAATATCTGCTCGCCAAAACACTTGAAACCAGCTGTAGAAAACTATATGTAAAATACAGAAATACATATCATCACAAACAGAAAAAGTATTGTCCAAGATGTTACAGTAATTAATAAAATCACTGTCGGGAGTGACGATCGGTTGGTAAGGGCAAAAATAATGATCAACATTAGACGAAAGAGGACAGCAATGATAACGAGAAACATTCTAATAAATGAAAATCAATAGAAGATAGAGTAGCTTATCAGAATCTCATAATTTCATAAGTAAAAGAAGTAAAACATCTAAATAAAAATTTATTAGATATAGAGGTGACAAACATGCGAATAAATAATGCGATTCAAAACGCTTATAGAAAATATAACAAAAAAAGGAAAAAAACAAGATGGATAAACTCAAGCTACTAAAGATATTATAAAACAAGAAGGGAATTGAAAGACAAATACACAGATAATTTTGTAACACTTAGTTAAACAAAGATATCACAAAATCCATTCGAAAAGATGTCAGAAATTACAACACTGAATACATAACTTAAGCCATTGATAAAATAAAAGTTTCAAGGTTCTGCGCCGACAAATCACTCAAGGATCGAAAAATATTTGTAAACTTGTAAATAAAATAGAAGAGACTACAACAAAATAAGGAAGATATTTTAAAAATTCTTCAAGATTTTAACTCAGAATTGTATAAGCAAGAATAACTTCCAGATCCTGTTCAAAATCAAATACCAAAATTTCAAAATGTAGGCTCAGAAGACATCCCAGATATCACAACAGAGGAAATAAAATCAGCTTTCTCGGAGATGAAAAACAATAAGTCACCTAGAGAAGATGGGATAGTCATTGAACAAATCAAAGAAGAAGAAGGAACGTTAGTTAATATGTCCAAAAAGATGTTCAATGCTTGTTTGACAAGAAGCGTAACCCCCTTCCAGTAGTATAATGCAATAATAACCATAATGTAAAAAACAGGTGACATTTCAGACCTAAAAAACTATATACCTATTAGTTTTCTCTTCCATACATACAAACTATTCATGAAGATAATAACAAAACGGCTTGTGACCAAACTGTATAATTACCAACCCTGTGAACAGGCTGGGTTCCGTTCCAGATACGGAACAAATAATCATCTACAAGTTATACAAACGCTAATAGAAAAGTGTACAGAGTATAACAAGCCTATCTTTCTTATATTTGTAGATTATGAAGAGGCGTTCGATACTATAAATCAACATAAAATGCTTCGACCATTGGCTGACTGCCGCATTGACTACCGATATATTGCCTTGATTAAAAGTATTTACGAAACTGGTACATCTTGTGTCCGCCTTTATGACGATACCAAGAAGTTTTGAATACAACGTGGAATTAGACAGGGTGAGACTATCTTCCCTAAATTGTTTACACCTATTGTTGAATATATGTTCAAGCAGATGAAATGAAAGGATAATTTGGGAATTATGGGGAAAATCTGAATCATCAGAACAAGATTTGCCGATGACATCGTTTTAATATCTGATAAAGTTGATAAAGCTTGTAACGTTTAAAACGATACATTTTTGTTCTTATTGTTTTCAAAGTACTTTCCATTATTTTCTGTTCATACTATTTGATTTTCGTTGATAATAACTTCATTTTCCTTTGTTTGTATTCCTATATTTCATTTCAATATTTTCCTATTACAAATAAACTCACCGATTAATTTCTTAAGTCCCCTCGCAGTTATACCTTCGCTTACTTTATTATACAAGAAACGGAAACCCCACCACTAAATAATTTACTTCTATCAATCCGATCCGATTTAATTTCTTTTTAAAATAAACCATTAAACTACAAGGTACTAAAAAATAAGTCCTCGTGGTCAGAAACTTCCAACGGTCTGGGTAAGTTAGTACTTTGTTCTTTTTACAACAACATATTTTCATAAATTAATCAAAAACATTAGCACTGTTAGTTTTCCGTACAATTTTGTGTACGCTAGTACTTCAAAACTGCTTACAATTTTATTTTCTTTTTACCTTTGCTGTAATAATGATAATTCAATATTAATCAATAGTATTAATCGCACAACTTTGTCTTTTTCGTTTTTCATTTAATAATTTATCTATTAGTTGCAGTTATTAATTTGTGAGTTTTGGCAACATCAAAGAGTTCTGGATCGGTACACAGTTCTTAGAGAGAAGAACTTTCCGCTTGCCAGAATTCTTCTGTTGTTGGACAAAACTCGTGCCATGACGAATTTTATATATCGGTTTTTGTTTTTCCAGCCACGTTCACCTTGGTTATGATATAAGAAAATCTACGTTTACCTTGGTTATTATAAGAAAATCTACGTTCACCTTGGTTATGATATAAGAAAATCTACGTTGACCTTGTTTTTGGAATAGGAAAATCCATCTTGGTTTTGAGGATCCACATGGTTTTGGCTTAGAGGCATGGTTTTTGCAAATAGTTTATGGTTCGAGTTGAGAAGAGAGCAACAGGAGGATTTCTCATAGAGTTAAGCTAAGTTCTTTCTTTCTTTGATTTTTGTATATAGATGCTTAATTCCCTGTTACTAGAACCACAATTTTTAATTGTTATTATATTTTGATTTATTATTTGATTAACTTATAAAATTAATAAAGATATTTGTTGAAAAATTATTTTATTGATAATTCCCGATTTCTCAAATTAAATTAGTTTATGCCGAACAACACCCCTGAGGGGTTTCAAGGTGCAATGAATGAGCTAGTCGTTACAAGCTACAAAAATGCTGGTCACGCTCTATAAAGTTTTAAAAACAAATGGTCTTAAAATTAAAACCTCAAAGACAAAATTTATGACCAACCTTGTAGTCAGCGGTAAAATTATGATTAAGAGCCATAGCATCGACCAAATAATAGCTTACAAATATTTAGGGCATAAGATTCGCTTAGGCCGAGATAATTGGACAACTAAAATACAAAGAAGGATAGGTCTCACATGAGCTGCCTTTGGTAGATTGAATAACATCTTCAAGTCTATTATCCCAGTTTGTTTAAAAAGAAATGTTTTTAACCAGTGCGTTTTACCGGTTCTTACATATGGTGCAGAAACACTGACTCTGACAAAAAGAACAATGGATAAAATAAGAGTTACACAACGCTCTATAGAAATATGAATATTAGGTATTACCATAAGAGATAAAGTACCAAACCTAGAAATAAGAAGAAAAACAGGAGTCACAGATGCAGTTAAAAAAATAGCCACGGCTAAATGGTCTTGGGCCGGACATGTTCCCAGATTAACGGATGATAGATGGACCAGAAAGATTCTGCAATGGCGACCAAGGCAAGAGGCATATCGAAGCAGAGGACGACCACCGACTAGATGGACGGATGATATTAAGCGCATTACCTCAAACTGGATGCAAGAAGCTCAAGATAGAAATAGGTGGAAAATTTTACCGGAGGCCTACGTTCAGCAGTGGACAAATATAGGCTAATTGATGATGATAAAAACTGAATACTTTAAGGATTCACATATACGATTCACTAACAAAATTGAATAACTAACGAGTATTGTCTAACGAAATGAGTTTTCGATTGCATTTGTGATGAATACTATAGATATATTAATCCAATTTTTTAATGTTATGTAAAATAATATAAGCGTAATATCACTTATTTCTTGATATTGCGCTGATTTGTTTTTTTTAGAGCGAATTAAAATATTGAATTCCGTGTATCAATTATAATTCTCGCAAGACTTGGCTCCAGTTGTAATATGGCGATTAATTAAAAATTGTTTGTTAGTGAAAGGATATCGTAATGAGAATAGCAAACTTCGTTATTGGCAATTCAGAAAACTGCAGGAGTTCTAGTCTCATGCATTTCACAACATGCAAACTAAGACCTGCAGGAATGCTTTAAACCTCATTAAAGTTGCGCTCTATTCGCACCACTTAAATGTTATACCTGACTTGAAGAGGAATCTTTGTTCTATCTCGTTTTCGGGAGTATACTTGCAAGTAGATTAAAGTAAATAGGATTTTCGCAGGTGTTTTCGTGTGTAATTGTTACGAATCTTGAAATTTCCTACTAAATTTAAATGAAAATAAACCGTGGATGTTTAAGTAACGAAATTCTTTAAGTAATCTCATTTATTTTGCAAAAAATAAAGAAACTTCAAAAGTATTTTAACACATAAAAATCAAGTTTAAAAATTTATCCTGCATAGATAATAATTTATTAACCATTAATATTAACTTAATTTAATTTAATACTAGCGGACCAACTCGACATCGAGTTTTTTAAATGAAATTTTTATTTTGCGAGAAAAATTAAGAGATCAATACAAACAATATAAGCAAGAATATACATAACATTCATCAATAATAATGCAAGTAAAAAGTGTATTAAATATCACGAAATATTTCGTCGAAAAAAATATTTTTGTTTTAATGTCTCCATTTTCTAAAAACTTTTGCTTGGCATCGGGAGTTATGTAAACTTTTACTTTTTACTTTTTCGTAGTAAATTTAAAACTTAAAGTAAATTTAAACTTCCGGTCATCTCAAAATCGGAAGTGAATTTTTGTACCAAAAGTATATCTTGACAATCTCATACGTAATACTAATCATATTCCGAAAAAATATTTTAATTATCTAATATGGTTTTTGAGTAAAGTGGTGGACAAGAAAAGGGCTTAGCGTTTTAGTATATAAGATTAATTTATTTTCGGTTTATTACTACTAATAATTCCAACACACTTCCTACAAAATTCCTACAAAATATTCTATGTTTCAGGTTTGTCCACGTCTACTAATGTCAAAGTGTATTGTTGGTTATCTACCTTTAGTACTTTGGAAGTTTGTTATTATTTTAGTTGATAACAACGATTAATACTCCAGTCATCAAAGTCGAAAATACCACTGAACCTTTAAGAATCATATGAACAAAGTGAATTTTGTCAAGAATATTATTTTGGGACCCAATAAAGTTGCAAAAATGTTTACAACATTTAGCCCTGGCTTTCTAAAACCTCCTTCGTAGGCGTGCACAAAAGCCTTAAGATTTGGTTTTACAGGTCATAAGTACAAATAAAACGAAATATTCTTATAAAAAATTTTTATTAAAGATCTCTGCAGTTTTCTGATGTGTTGAAATATTCCAATTGCAAAATTGGATGATCCATTATTCCAACAATTTTTAAATGTTGTCCAAGTACTGCAATAATATTGTTGTAGAAGTTTCTTCTGCTACGACTCTACGAAAAAAATGTGTAGATCAGATAAGATCGCTGGGAATGAAATATTAGAAAACGATAACATCAAGGAAATCTGAGAAAAGCTGAGAAATAACATAATTAACGCAGCAACAGAATTACTTGGGGAGAGAAAAGTAATGAACACTTACATATCAAAAAATAAAAACCAGGGTTTAGAAAGAAAGTAAAGACAAAATGTGAAAAAAAAAGAAAGCCTTCTTACAATACAGAACACAACAAACACAACAGGTATACAACCACTATAAACTAATCAGAAATAAAACGAATACATTAGTTAGCCAAATAAAAAAGGAACACTGGCAGAGAGAGAGAGAGAGAGAGAGAGAGAGAGAGAGAGAGAGAGAGAGAGAGATAAAGCAGATGGAACACGACTTCTACGTAACACAAAAAAAATATGGAGAATGATTAGAGGACAAAGAAAATATATGAACGAACTAATAAAAACGAAACACATTTAGAAGAAAACATGGGTGTTATGACAAAAATAGTCATTATAAAATAGTCAAATAGAAAATGACAAAATAGTCATTTTCGAACCCTGTTTGCTAAAAGTGACAATAATGAACCACCAGAGGTGACCACAAACGAAGAAATAAATATTAAGGAACAAGAGGCAAAAAAAGCATTAAGAAAATTTAAAAAATCAAAAATCACCAGGAGAGGCCAGAATTTTGAATGAACTTTTATAAAGTACAGAGGACCAGATCTGACCAAACAACTATTAAAACCTATTCAAAAAATAATAGAACAAAACAAAATTCCTCTTTTTACAAAGGGAAACAAATTAGGCCCGGAAAATTACAGAGGGATTTATTTATTAAACACAACACTAAAATTAACAACCAAAGTGATAATAAATAAACTTAATGAAATTATAACACTAGCAGAAAAACAAGGTTTCAGGTCTGGAAGATCAATGAGGCAAGTGTAAGAGGAATAATTAGAAGACAACAAACCGGCATATCTATGGTTCGTGGACCTTACTGTGCGCAAGAGAATAATTAGAGGAATAATTAGGAATAACTAAAACGATAGACAATATCTACCAAAACAACACAATAAAAGTAAAAGTAGAAGAAGAACTAACCGACCCTATTTAAGCTGGCGATAGGATAAGACAGAGAGATTCTGTGAGTTCTCTTTTGTTCAAACTGATTATGGATCAAATAATAAAAAAAGTAAGAATTAAAAAGGGATACAAAATGGTATAAAAACAACTTAAAATAATCTGCTATGCAGATGATGTAATACCACTCTCTCAAAGTAAAGATGATTTACTATGTATTCTGCACCAATTTAGTATGACCACCAGAAAATTTAACATGCTTATTTTCCTAAAAAAGACAAAATGTATCGTTACAATAGCAAATTTACTAAGATATAAATTAAAGCTAGTAGATCAGATAATAGAACACGTGATGGAGTTTAAATATCAAGAAATCTCATTATTTAGCTACGGAAAGCTCGAAACTGAAGTAGAAGATCTAGTGAATAAAGCAAACAGAACCACATATTGTTTAAATAAAAGAATATGGAGAAATAAAAATATCGGAAAAAAAACGAAAGGCAAAATTTCCAAAACAGTCATTAAACCAATAATGACATATGCGGCAGAAAAAAACCTGAAAATTGATGGTAATACACTATGAGACAAAGCTAGAAGTACAGATATACGATATAGATGCAAGGTGTTGAATATCAAGGACTGGGTAAGAAATAGAAGAGTACAATGGAATGATTGTATAAGTCGAATGACAAATAGAGAAGTAAAGACAGCAAGAGACAGTTCCCCAATAAGAAGACAATCAGTAAGTAGACCACGAAAACGATGGAACGACAACTTACTGGAAGCACATTAGAAAACAGACAGAGTTATGTCTATATAAAAAAAGAAGAAAAAGAGTTTTTGTGTTTAAGTAACTTTTTTTACCTTAACCGATAACATCTGAAAAAATTTTGTTATTGTTAAGTGATTCTTCTTCTTCTTCTTTTGACATCATAACCCTGGATGGGTCTTTGCCTGTCTGGCTATGTCCTTCCATTCAGATCTCTATTGTTAAGTGATGCTGCGCCATATATGATCAAAGCTGGACAACATTTAAAAATATTTTTTCCAAATTTGATACACGTACCTGTTTAGCATATGCTTTAAATAGAGTAGCAGAAACTTTCAGGGCAAAGTTTCCATTGCCAATACCCTGTATAAAATATAAAAAAAATATTTTTAAAAGTCCCTCTGCCAGTACAGACGTATAAATATCGTTTAGCTAATGTACCTGTTTACCCGTACTTAATTTACCTGTACAACGAGATTTTAAAATACGATGGAGAAAGTATAACGAAGCATAGTCAAACTATGCTTCGTCCCTCTTTGCGGATAATAGACCGAATCTGCCAACTACTAACTTACCTACGGAAAATTTATCGGGCCTTCCCATTATTCGCGCCGAGGTGGAGTACGCTATAAAATTATCAAAACTAGGCAAAGCCCCTGGACCGGATGGAATTACTACCGAAGCCATAATACTGTTGGAAGATGATAATATCGACATGCTGGTAACAATTTTCAATGCCATATATAACACCGGCAACATTCCAACGTATTAGCTTTATTCAACCTTTATAGTTATCCCTAAATCACAAAGAGCAACAAAATGCAAAGACCACAGACTGATAAGTTTAATGAGCTATCTGCTTAAAGTGTTTCTTCGCATCCTTCACACAAGAATGTTCAGAAACCTGGAAGATCTAAGCGGTGAGACAAAATTTGGTTTCAAGAGCGGACTAGGTACACGTGAAGCAGCTTTCTGCTTGAATAAGCTTGTACAAAACTGCATGGTTCAACGAAAGGATGTAGTCATAACATTCCTCGATTATGAAAAAGCGTTTGACACCGTTAAACATGACGCAATGATAAAAATGCTACACAACGCTAACATTGCGACACATCTAAAACGAGACAACTACTAGATACAACAGAGATGAAAATACTCTGATGAATATCAGGAAAAGTCTGTTGGATAGGGAGAGAAGCGGAAACATAAGAAGAGCATACAATATAGAAGATAAATGGATGGGCAACAAAACGGAACCAGAAGTAGAACTGATACATTAGTAGACTGGTAGAGGATAGAATAGTAGGAAAAGCACGAAGTAAGTCATCAAATGGACAAAGAAGTGTTGGAAGACGAAGAAAAAGATGATGCTATAATTTAAACAATTTAGGAGGCAAATATTAAAGAAGAAACAGGCTTTAAAGCCTACATATAACACTGAAGAAAAATATTAAATATTTCTTGTGATATAAAATGTCTGTTATATTTTCCTTAACGATTTTTTAAATTATTAAATTTATTAATACATTTTATTTTAACCGATAATTTCTATATTATATTTGTGAATATGCTTGTTATTTTATTTGAGAAATTTAGTTTTGTATTTATAACGTCGTTTTTTTTGTTTAAAAGTTAACCTATAAATAATATAAAAATGGCATACTCCCGTAAATTACGTCTCACATTGTTAAACCTAACACAAAATTATTGTACGCTTCATTTACGAATCCCATCAAGTTGGATAATAAAGTGACTTGGAAACGTTGGAATATGAGTATGAGCTTTATGCATCACATGTCGATATGAAAGGCAGGCGTAAATATTTTGTAATATAGTACTCTTTGTTTCATGAACGGGGAGACTATTATTTCTACATTCTGTATGATAAAACTGATGTATATTTTTGGTAACCTATAAAAATAATCTCATAAAAGTACTAGTATGATTTGTTTTTTGTTTTGAATTCTTTTAGTTGTTACGTTATTTAATTAGTAGTATATTATGTTTTTCGCTACATATACGTATCATCATCATTATCATCATTCTCAGCGTATTGTAGTATTTTTATTAATCTAATTTAATGTCTAAATTACTAGAATAGAATAGAATTAGAAATAATATGTTTACAGTTTTATGAGTCATATTTATCGTAACAGTATTCTACTGATTATGGTGCAGCCTTCCCTAGATCATCATCATCATCATCAATCAGCCCTGAGTTGTCCATTGTTGAACATAGGCCTCCTCTAGATTTTTCCATTTGCTTCTGTTTTGCGCCTCTGCTATCCAATTGGTCACGATTATTTTGAGGTCGTCGGTCCATTGCGTTGGGGGTCTTCCTCGGCTTCGCTTGTCAGCCCGTGGTCTACACTCAAGCAATTTTTTTGTCCAACTGTCGTCTTTCATTCTTGCAACATGTCCTGCCCATCTCCATTTTTGCCTTGTAATATTTTCGATAATGTCTTCCACTCCGGTTCGTCTACGGACTTCCTCGTTTCTTATTCTATCTCTTAAGCTTATTCCAACCATTGATCTCTCCATCTTTCGTTGTGTCCGTTTCAATTTTTCGGCTGATGTTTTTGTGAGAGTTAATGTTTCTGCTCCGTATGTGAGGACTGGTGGAACGCACTGGTTAAAAGCTTTTCTTTTTAAATGGATCGGTATATTTATTTTAAATACGTCTCTCATTTTTCCGAATGCAGCCCAACCCAGACTTATTCTTCTGAGAAGCTCGCATGTTTGGTTATCTCGCGTTAACCTTATTTCATGACCCAAATACACATATTTTTCCACAAATTCTATGGGCGACTTTTCAATTTCTATTAGCTCATTGGTGACGAGGTTGGTCATCATTTTTGTTTTTTCATAGTTTATCTTTAAACCGACTTTCTGGGTTAATTGCTGTAGTTGTTGTAGCATAACTCTGGCTTCTCCTAAGTTGTCTGTTATGAGAACAATATCATCTTTCCATCGATGCTAATACCCTTTGATTCCCACTCCAGCCGTTTAAATGCGTACTCCATAACTGTTATAAATAGTTTTGGCGACAAGGTATCTCCCTGCCGCACCCCTCTGCCAATTTTTATCTTCTCAGTCATGCAATGGAGGTTAACCGTTGTTGTCGCATAATCTAGAAGAGAAGATTATATTCGTTTATCCTGATCGTGACTCGTTTATTTGACTTTGATGGTCTTGTATTGAAGAACTGTTGTATGATTCCATGTTTGAATTCATTTTGATAAACGTTAAGTGAAAAGTAAGTCCGACCCTGTACTCCTGCTAAAACAAGTATATCAATCTTTACTAAAAGCGGTTATTTTGCTGGTAAACTGGATTTGTTTGAAAACAATAACAAATAATTTCAATTTTCTGACTTTATTGCTAATTTAACTGGATATTATGTAAAGAATTTGTACACTTACAGTTTACTTCAATATATCACTTAGATTCATAATTTATAACTCATATTAAACTTTGTTAATGTTAAAAATATTCAGGACACACATTGTATACGGACCTTAGTTTTTTGTTAAAACCATTTTAATAATTTTTTATATCTATTTCTTATACTCAATCGCTCCATTGACCTCTGAGTGACTTTGAGTCCAAGCATTAAAAAAGCTAAAAATTTTTTTTTAGCTTTTCTTCTTTAACTATTTCAATGGCTTTATATAGTTTGCTGTAGAATTTAGTTATGAGTTGTATTATTTTATTTTTGTCTGTAATTCTGGTGTTTTCGTTGGATTGAGCACCGATGTCTTTCTTCTCAATGATTAATGCTTTTCTTGTTTTCTTATAGATTTTTCTGGTTTAGATTAAATTTTTTACCAGTATTTCATGATATTTTCATATGTCTTACTTAATAACTTTCCTACTTTTATGTATTGTATTCTCTGTATGTTGGTACTAACTTTTATTTCCCTTCTTTGTTTTAGCAATGTTATGATTTTATCAGATAGTTTGCGATATTTATTTTGTTGTTGTGGCTTCGATTTCTTTGGTTCTGTCGACAGTGTTTTTATTGATTGGGAGCTGTCTATTTGGTCATGTTCTCTTTCATCAACTGTCAATATTTACACCGGTTACTGTTGGTACTGTGAATCATTTTATTCTTTCTCGTTTTCAGGTCTAAAACAATTTTTGTTCTGATTAGTCGATGGTCGCTACCCGTGTGACATTTATTTGTAACACTGACATTTTTTATTGAAGCAACTGTTTTACCATTGCTATCTGATACAGGTTGTATTTTAAGAATTGCTCCAAACAATCAACAGTTATGCTGGTTACAGTTAAAATTTCTTAAATAAGAACACTGCTGATATAACACTGACCTAAAAACTGTTACATATTGCATTATTTTATAATTTACATTACCCAGAATTCATCTATCGCATTTCGCTTAATCGCATTATTTGTATTGCTAGTTTATTCATTTACTTGATGTCATTTTAAGTCTTGCATAATGCATAAAATACAATGTAATATACACTAAAAGGAATAAACAACAATTTATTTTACCCTTTACCAGAATATACTTACCTTCTTTAAGCATAAAAAATGCGTTGGTACTACAGGACGACCTATTTTACAAATAAATTATCCGCCTAATAAACTCCCCTAACGTTGACACTCATACACGCGCGAAACATTGTTTTGCTCAAAACAGCCGTTTTTAAAAATTACCTATTCATAAAAGAGGCCAAAATGGGCCTAAGCGATCCCAACGTACGCATATATGTGTACTCGTTTACGTGTACGCAAATGTTATTGTGCTCGTGGCCCGAAAAGAAAGGGCGAAAAAATGTCATCACAATAAAAGACCTCCCGCATAAAAATGTAAACTTTATTACCTAGTTTAACGATTGCATTCAGGTGTGTAGAGATATAAAGGAAAATTATTCATATTTTTATTACTACATATCTCTAATTTGAACCAAAAAAACTTTTTTTAATGATAAAACAGTCAATACTAATAACAGTTTTTCTAGAGGGTAGTATTTTCCGAAAGTTTAGGTGGAAATTACTGGAATCACTTCAGTATGCACTTTGTATCAATAATCAGGATATGCGTCAGTCGCAAACCTTGTGCCTAATTTTGGATTTAATCATCTGAAAAAAATCGAAAGTTTTTCTTTAACTTTAAAGATATAAAAACTTATAAAAGGTAAAAGTTTTGCTTTTACCTTTTGCTTAACTAAATAGAGATTGAAAATTAAATGTTTATTGTTTAAAAATTTAAAAAAAAAGGTAAAAAATGGAGATTTTCCTTTAAATTGTTTTGACACGTAAGGGATAGCCTACAATGCTATTGACAACTCGATAATCAGCAACTTAGAATATATTAGCTGTACGCAATTGCGCATTTATTTTAATTGGAACCATTAAGCGAATAATATCGTTATAAAATGTTTATTTACACTTCTCCAGAAAAGATTTAAATAAATAAATGGTATTATCAACGCCGTTAATTCTTTGTTAGAATGTGTAGACCCTTTTGGTAATACTTTCGAAAATTGTAATGGTTGTAAACTTTATAGACACACAATTGCAAATATTGTAAATAGTTTTAAAACACAAGCTTGTATTAAATAATGTACTTGGACCGCTACTTTTTTGTGTCTACACTAGTGATCTTGCGCTCATTGTATCCAGTAAGGTTTCCATTTACGCTGATGACACTAAGTTATATGTGAATCCAACTATTAACCAACATATTCTTCAACAAGATCTTGACCCAATATTCAAATGGTCCTCAGAATGGTTACTTCCGCTTAACATTGAAAAATGCGTTGTTTTACATATCGGCAAAAATAATCCATCACTTCCGTACTTTATTAATGGACATCCTTTAAACGCTGTAACCTCATACAACGATCTCGGATTGATAATTAGTAGTGACTTAAATTGGTCTGATCACATAGTGTCGGTGTGTAAACGTGCTAACTCGAAACTGTTTTTGATTCGTAAGTGTTTTGCACGCATATCTCTAACCTCTGTTAGTAAACTTTACTCAATATACGTTAGACCTATTCTTGAGTTTGCCGGACCAGTGTGGAATCCAGATCTTAGTCGCGATAAAATCCTACATGAAAACGTTCATCGTAAAGCCACAAGACTGGCATACGGCCATGTAAGACCTAACTATGAAGATAGACTATTCATGGCTCATCTTACGACATTCGAGCAGCGACGTCTTCGAGGTGACCTAATTATGTCCTTCCGTATTTTAAAACATAATTTTGGGAACCTAAACAACATATTCACTTTGAATGAAGACGATAGATTAAGAGGCCATCGATACAAATTAAAGAGGGAACAAACTACTGCAAGGTCCAGGGCGAACTTCTTGCCAAACAGAATCTTTAATATCTGGAACAATTTGGATCAAGACACAATATCGGCAGCTAGTGTTAACATCTTTAAAAATAAACTTGATAGCACTTTATGTTTTTTATAGGATAGGATATTTTTTCTCGGACAGCATTATTTATTTATTTCTTGTGTCACAATTCAATTTTCGTTAATTGTTTAACTACTTAACTTTATAATTAGTATTAGTTTTATAAGGATCTATTTTATTTTTGCTTTTTGGGCATAATAGGAGCTTGCTCCTCTGCCCTTATTTGTTATATAATAATAATAATAATAATAATAATAATAATTATAATAAGAGCTACTCATTTGGTGTTATAAAGTGGTCAAAAACGGATATAGAGGGTCTTCAGCGGAAAGTAAGAACACTTCTCACAAAGGCGCAAAAACATCATCCACGCAGTGCAGTAGAGAGAACAACATTACCGCGGTATCAAGGAGGAAGAGGACTTATGGATATAGGTGAGCAATTAGATAAACAAATTGCTAATTTAAGATCTTATTTTCAGGTACAGGCTGAGACATCTACTTTACATCGAGCAATTTGCGCAGTAGATGACACAACGCCGCTTAAACTGAGGGAACAAGAAATGCGCACAAACCATCTGACTAAGCAAGAAAAAATGCGCACCTGGATGAGTAAACCTCTGCATGGGCTACATCTCAATGAGATCAACCAAGAATATGTCGACAATACAGCGTCGAACTATTGGTTGACATCAGGAAAGATGTTTCCCGAGACTGAGGGTTTCCTACTTGCCATTCAGGATCAGGTTATTCCAACTAAAAATTACCTGAAATATATTGTTAAAGATCCTCAAGTCCAAAACGACAAATGCCGATATGGATGCCAAGCCCAAGAAACCATCCAACATCTTACCGGTGGCTGCCAGGCATTTGTCGGTACTGATTATAAAGAACGCCATGACTCAGTAGGAAAGATTATCCACCAAGAACTAGCTGACAAACTGGGACTTCTCCAAACCGACCATCTTCCTTATTATCAATATGTCCCTGACAGAATGCTTGAAAATGAAAACTACAAGCTATACTGGGACCGCACTGTGCTCACAGACCAACCAGTGGCCCATAATAGACCGGATCTCATACTAGTGAATAAAATTACCAGGCAAACAACACTTATTGATGTGGCGATACCTAACACTAACAATTTGCTTGTTAAATACAATGAAAAGATCGCCAAGTATAGAGATCTGGAAATACAAATCAAGAGACAATGGAGAATGGAAAGTACCCAGACAGTACCTATTGTTCTATCTACTACTGGTGTTATTCCCAAAAACCTCCTAGCGAACATAAAACAGCTGGGTCTAAAAGAACATCTTTATAAGGCCATGCAGAAAGCTGTACTCCTCGCGACCTCCAGATGTGTACGAAAATTTCTGGGAGATACTCCGACATACCAAGTCACCTAGGGCTCGATAACACGGAAAGAGTCCCACCAGAGCTCAATCCTTTTGATACCGTAGGTATCTGGGATGAGTGAATTTTCCCCTTAGAGGGAGTGTGAGCCGTATGGCTAAATCTGGGATAATAATAATAATAAATCCTACCCAAGCCAAGAAGAAATTCATGAGTTTTGGGGAAACCAACTTTCGACACCAGCTACTCATAACAACAATGCTGGATGGATTGAAGAAACGACGAACAACTGTCAACACTACACTAATGTTCCCTATGAACCTTTCACCACTGAAGAAGTCTCGAACATTATCAAAGAGCTTCATAACTGGAAATCTCCTGGGCCAGACGGAGTTCAAAACTTCTGGCTAAAGAAGTTTTGGAGTATACACGAGCATTTAACAGTATTAATTAATCATGTTATTTTTAATCCGCAGGAAATACCACCATTTCTTACTCAAGGAACCACTTATCTAATACCAAAGGATCAAAATAACACCCAAGATCCAGCCAAGTACCGCCCAATTACTTGTCTTCCAACTTTTTACAAATTGGTCACATCCTGTGTAACCCAGCGTATCTACCAACACTGTTCTCTAAACAATATCATAGAGCCTCAACAGAAAGGATGCGCTAAGGGTTCCATGGGCTGCAAAGAACAACTTATAATCGACTCAGTCATTTCCAACCAGGCGTACAGCAAAAAAAGGAACCTTTTTACCGCCTTCATCGACTACAAGAAGGCCTTTGATTCAGTACCGCATCAATGGCTGATAGATATATTGAAAATATATAAAGTCGATGTTAATATAGTGACTTTTTAAAGCATATAATGACGGAGTGGAAGACTAAAATTCACCTTCAAATACCTGGTGAAAAAAACATCGAAACTGAAAATATTCCTATTAACCGGGGCCTTTTCCAGGGGGACTCCTTGAGTCCTCTTTGGTTCTGTTTAGCGATGAATCCACTATCTCAGCTACTGAACTCCACCGACTCAGGTTTTAGTATCAAAAATAACAACACTGTTGTGGCGAAGCTTAATCATTTGTTGTACATGGATGATTTGAAATTAATGGCTTCCACTCGAAACCACCTAGACCAGATGCTAAAAACTGTTGAAAATTTCTCAAATGATATTAGTATGCACTTCGGTCTTGACAAGTGCCGTGTCTTAAATATAATCAAAGGAAAGGTTCAGCCCGGCGGATTCGATATGCAAAACGGCCAGAACATCGAGGCCATGGGTGAAAATGATATGTATAAATACCTAGGAATCAAGCAAGCGCGGAAGATTGACCATAAGCAAATGAAAACTGAGATAACAACTGAGTTTACACGAAGGGTAAAACAGCTGCTTCGTTCACACCTTAACAGTAAAAATTTGTTTAAGGCACTAAACACCTACGCATGTTCCGCGCTCAGCTACTCATTTGGTATTGTTAAGTGGACAAAAACGGATATAGAAAATCTCCAGCGAAAAGTGCGAACACACCTCACAAAGGCACAAAAACACCATCCTCGAAGTGCAGTAGAAAGAACGACATTACCACGGTATTTAGGAGGTCGAGGACTTATGGATATAAGCCAGCAATTAGAAAAACAGATTACTAATTTAAGAACTTATTTTCAGGTGCAGGCGGAGACATCTACTCTTCATCGCGCGATATGTGCAGTAGATGACACAACACCGATCAAACTGAGGGAACCAGAAATGCGCATAAACCACCATAATAACAACGAAAAAATGCGCACCTGGATGGGCAAGCCTCTGCACGGGCGACATCCCAATGAGGTCAGTCAAGACCATGTCGACAGTATAGCGTCGAACTATTGGCTGACATCAGGAAGGATGTTCCCCGAAACAGAAGGTTCACTACTGGCCATTCAGGATCAGGTTATACCAACCAGAAATTACCTGAAATATATTGTGAAAGACCCTCAGGTCCAAAATAACAAATGCCGATATGGATGCCAAGCTCAGGAAACCATTCAGCATCTTACCGGGGGCTGTCAGGCATTTGCTGCAACTGAATATAAGGAAAGGCACGACCTAGTAGGAAAGATCCTTCATCAAGAGATAGCTATCAAACTGGGACTTCTTCAAACAAACCATCTTCCATATTATAGTTTATTCGTCTTCCGGGTTTGGACCGTGTCATTTGTGAGTGACCCAAAAGTGGGTTCATCTCGACGTTTCGCTACAATTATATGTAGCTTCTTCAGGAGAACAAAGAAAAGGAAAAAAGAAAACAAAAGAACAGGAAGATGGGTAGTTAGCAACGGTAACTCAGTTACTCAACGTAACCAGAGGCGAATACTAACTACCAAGATGGGCATTTGGTCACAGTAACTCAACTACTCAACGCAGCCAGAGGTGAAAACCAAATGCCAGGACAGGGATTCACGTCCAACAGCTCAGAACACTAACGCGTCGAGAGGCGGGGAGTGAATCCCGAGTGAAGGATTCACTCCCCGCCTCTCGACGCGTTAGTGTTCTGAGCTGTTGGACGTGAATCCCTGTCCTGGCATTTGGTTTTCACCTCTGGCTGCGTTGAGTAGTTGAGTTACTGTGACCAAATGCCCATCTTGGTAGTTAGTATTCGCCTCTGGTTACGTTGAGTAACTGAGTTACCGTTGCTAACTACCCATCTTCCTGTTCTTTTGTTTTCTTTTTTCCTTTTCTTTGTTCTCCTGAAGAAGCTACATATAATTGTAGCGAAACGTCGAGATGAACCCACTTTTGGGTCACTCACAAATGACACGGTCCAAACCCGGAAGACGAATAAACTATAATTCTGACTCTGGCCGTGGAAGCCTACGATTTCATCTTCCATATTATCAATATGTTCCTGAGAGTATACTTGAGAACGACAACTACAAGCTATACTGGGATCGCACGGTGCTCACAGACCAAACAGTGGCACATAATAGACCAGATCTCACACTAGTTAATAAACTAAAGAGACAAACAACATTAATTGATGTGGCGATACCCAACAACAATAATCTTCGTGTTAAACAGAACGAAAAAATCGCCAAGTACAGGGATCTGGAAATTCAAATACGAAGACAGTGGAAAATGGAAAGTACCCAGACAATACCTATTATTCTCTCTACTACTGGAGTCATTCCAAAGAACCTCCTAGAAAATATAAAACAGCTAGGTCTGAATGAACATCTCTACAAGACCATGCAAAAAGCTGTACTACTCTCAACATCCCGATGTGTACGAAAATTTTTGGGAGATACTCCAGCATATCAAGTCACCTAAAGCTCGATAACACGGAAAGAGTCCCACCAGAGCTCAATCCTTTTGATACCGTTGGTATCTGGGATGAGTGAATTTTCCCCTTAGCGGGAGTGTGAGCCGTATGGCTAAATCTGGATAATAATAATAATAAATATCACAAAGGAAAAGAGATGTCTCACTGAAAAAGTTGCCAAAGAGTTTCGCATACCAAAGTTAATAAATTTAAAAAAAATATGGCCTAAAAATTTAAATATTCTAACTCTCAGGATTTATTTTTCGGAGATCAATTTCATTTAATTGATCTCTTGGAGGAAATAGGCTATATCTTTAAAAAAATATCCTTTTCACCGACGAATCTTTGCAGATCTCTCATGTTATAAGCAAAAATATGTGCGCAGAAATAAAAATTTTTCGATTATTTTAATATTTTTCTAAATAAAAAATTAAACACAAGGTTTGCTTCTGACGCATATAAAATTGCAACCTAAAGTAATCCCAGAAAAATATTACCTGTCTGGAAAATGTTCATTCTGGTTTGCTTTTCGACAGATCCTGTCTGGGCTACAACGAAAAGATCTCATTTTAGTTATTTTAGGTTAATGTTCATTTCATTTACTACTTATTTTAAGAGGTTGCCAAATATGATAATTATTGTTATAAATATATGTAATTAAAATTTTAATTTACTTGACTTGACCACTTCGCAACTGTCTTGCATTTCGTATTTAAGTTAGTTAGATAACTGATTTTTATTACCTTTGTCCTTATGAACACGATTTTAATAACATCTCTTTGGCAATTCTTTTCGTTATAATTTTTTAGTGGAAGTGGAATATCCAGCGGAATATTTTGTGTTTATAATATACTTTATTCAAATTTTAAAACACGCAGAAATGAATATGTTTCTATCTAATATTCAAAAGCATACAGATCGCGGATTTGTTTATAGAATTAATTTATATTAAAGCTGCTACAAGCAAATATAAAATACCTATTGTATCTTTTTCATCAGATTCTTGATTAAAACATTTACTAAAGCCCCAGAAAAGAAAACCTCTCTCATAAAGTACCTAAAAATAAGTTTTAAACAAGCAATTCCCGTTTTTGATGGTCTAATTTTGCTACTGAACTATGTGAAGAGTTCAAATTACCGCTTCATTAACGTCTGGAGAAAATGAGAAAGTTCGCTGGCTCGGAAAAATGCATTGTGTAATGCCATTTTCGTTTTTAACTATAAGGAGAAATTTTTTAGTTTTTCATTTGGATTATAAACTATTTATTTTTTTTTGTAAAAAGATTAGTTCTAAAAGGAATTATAGGTTATATATAATTAGTTTAGAAGGCTAACTGATCATATCTAACGTTAATAACGGATAAACTTTTGAAATTAATGAAAAATATCTAATAACGTTTATTCACTCCATGCTTAATCATGGTAGGGGTACCTTGAAACGATGCTAGCGTACAAATTTTATCACAAACGGTGCAAATTAATGTTGGGTATTTTTTTTTATTATTGAGTTAATGCCTCGACAACTAAGATCATTGGCATGGTACAGTCAGGTACCTAATGTAGTGTAGTGTGTGTGTGTGTGTGTGTGTGTGTGTGTGTGTGTGTGTGTGTGTGTGTGTGTGTGTGTGTGTGTGTGTGTGTGTGTGTGTAGAGTAATTATCTTGATACTTAGCAAAGTCGACGTCATTGTCTTTGCTAAGAGACGCTAATTGTATCCGAACGTCTTCGGTCCCTCCGGTGAGTACAGATCGCACAAGGATAGAAATTATTTTCATTTATTAATTTTTAATAAACGAAAATTTCTCCACCTAGATAAGATTCGAACTCACGACCTTTAGGTTTAAAGGTAGGCGCTCTTACCACTGAGCCACAGAGGGGGTTCATATGTTGCGTATTTAATTCTATTAATAATAGCAAAATAGTGAGTGTAGTTTGTATAGGTTTCCAAAAATTTCATATAATTTGGAGAAGCGAAGAAGATTTGTGATATTAATATGAAAAAGTAAATATTACATAACCTCATTTTTATGCAGTTGAAATAGTTGTTTATATCTAACAGCTGTTTTTTATTTCTGGTGCTGAAAGTTCAGATTGAGCTCCAAAATCTTATGATCGAATTTGCAGTGCTGATTTTGTCGGCAATAAAAAATATGAAAATAAATTAATTTCAAATTATATTTCTTTACTAATGTTTTATTATTATTTACTGATGTTTTATAAGACTTCAAGCTTACTGCAGCCTGCCTGATGAATTGAGATTTTATTTCATAACTTTTACTTATATTGTTTTAATTACATGCTCTTCCACATGGCAAACGTGATTTGCCAGTACTAGATGTTTCCCTTTCTTTTCCGTTTGGGGCTGAGAAGATAAATTCTTTGAATTTTTAGAAACCCAGTCCTTAATACAGCTTCCTTTGCATACATAAACTGGAAAAATTTAATTAAAAACTAATTAAAATAGGTAAAGAAATAATAAATAAGACTTACTCACAATCAATTTAATTTAACTATCAGACGACCGGTTTCGCTTTCGACAATATGCAAAGCATCTTGAGGTCTCGATACAAAGTTAAATAAATGCTGAAATGATAAAAACCCATATTAGGGTGTTGTCTAATAAAGATAAACACATTAAATGTTGTAAATTACAATAATTATGCCAATATTACATGTCTGTGGTTTTATTTCAAAATGAGTAAGTTGAATAAAAAGGTATAAAAAGTTTTAAAAGTTTAAACAGACAAGGTAAGGCCCACAAATTGTTATAAACTAGTCTATTAGATTGTAATAAATTAATAAATGAGCAAATAAATAAACATTACTTACATGCTGGAGCAACAATACAATAGCAGAATTGAGTT
Organism: Diabrotica balteata; assembly: GCA_918026665.1. Classification (NCBI taxonomy): domain Eukaryota; kingdom Metazoa; phylum Arthropoda; class Insecta; order Coleoptera; family Chrysomelidae; genus Diabrotica; species Diabrotica balteata. The sequence continues at coordinate 167,673,496 of OU898277.1, forward strand.
CTCCATTCAACAATACATAGTAGTTTCAACCATGTTCTACCATCCATCAATTAATAGAGTACCGGCATGTAAGTAATGTTTATTTATTTGCTCATTTATTAATTTATTACAATCTAATAAACTATTTTATAACAATTTGTGGGCCTTACCTTGTCTGTTTAAACTTTTAAAACTTCTTATACCTTTTTATTCAACTTACTCATTTTGAAATAAAACCACAGACATGTAATATTGGCATATTTATTGTAATTTACAACATCAAATTTGTTTATCTTTATTAAACAACACCCTAATATGGGTTTTTATCATTTCAGCATTTATTTAACTTTGTATCGAGACCTGAAGATGCTTTGCATATTTTAGAAAGCGAAACCGGTCGTCTGATAGTTAAATTAAATTGATTGTGAGTAAGTCTTATTTATTATTTCTTTACCTATTTGAAATGGACTCACACAAGCAACACATTCATGATTTAAAAACTAATTATTAATAATTTTCAATTCCGTATGTATTTATTATATTGTTTAACCTCAAATTGGGAGGTCCAAAACTGTCAGATGAAGGCGGTAGGTGTCGCGTCAGTCACACACAGAGCAAATAACTGGTTTATGGATTGGATATGCTTGGATAAGATTTTTTTCATACAGTTGCAAACAAAAAAATCGACTAACACAGGGAATGCAGCAGACATTGTATGAAGCATGTCCGTTATGCAGACCTAAATATTTGTTAGTAGTCGTCTCAGTCGTTTTCAATCGTTGACGTGTTAGCCAATCAGACGTTACTGATTGTATTATTTTGTCCATTATTATATTTAAGAGAAGTGGGCTTAACGAGTCACCCTGTCAGACTCCGCTTTGTACTGGTATACATTGTGATAGTTTTCGATTTATCTTTGCCTGCATTCGATTATGGAGGTAGATGTTTTCGATGATTTGTAAAATATTAATTGGTATGTTTCTTTTATACAGTAGGTGTAACACGTCTTTGACTTAAATGTAATCGAAAGGCTTTGTCAGGTATATAAAACATAGATATGCTGGTTTATTGTACTCGACGACCTTTTCTGTAATTTGTCTTAGTACAAATACAGCGTCTACGCAGGATCTTTCGAATCTGAATCCTTGTTATTCATCTGATAAAGTTGTTAGTTTATTGATTTTGTTGGTTAGGACTTTTGTGGTAAGCTTTAAGATTTAAGGTTAAGATTTAAACCTCTATAATTGTTGGGATCTTCTTTATCTCCTTTCTTAAACATTGGTATCATTATGCTGTTTCTTCATGCGTCTGATATCTTGCAGTGAAATATTAGTTTTTGTATAAGTTTTGTCATCTCTAGGTTTATACTTTCTCCTCCGTCCTTTAGAAGCTCGTTGGTTGTTCTGCCTGGCTCTAGTAATTTTCTATTTTTGAGTGAATTTATAGCTATTTCTACTTTCTGAAAACTGATATCTATTTCGTGTCTTAATTCAGGTACGTTATTGTGTTGATTATTTTTTTCCTGTGCTTCAAACAGTTCCGTCAGGTATCTTTGCCATTTGTTTACTGGTATGTTATTGTATTCCTTCAATTCTGCCATTTCTTTCCGTTAATTTCTTATGAATCTGCATATCTGTTTTAGTGTACCGTAGAAGTCGCTTTCCATCCTTTTTGTAAAGTGTTCCCAGTGTTAATTTTTTGTTTTTTTCAAAGCAGTTTACCAACTGCTTTGTTTCATTTGGCATTTTCTTCTTTTTTTCATTTCGTAACTCTGTCTGGGCGTTATAAGCGTGATGACTGTGTGGATTAAGTAGCTCAGAAGTCGCGTTCATGCTCACAGCCAGTCTAAAGCCCGGATAAAAGAGAAAGGTTGATGGGCCAGGTTAGCATCCTACCCATTGTAAAAGAAAACATGGCTCAAAGAACAAATATAAAGCATCGGAACCAATAATCTCATAATTTTTATAAATAAAAATCAGATTTGGATGGTTGCTTTTTCAGCTTATCAAAAACAACCTACAATGAGGACAATCTCGTAAAACTCCTAAAAACAAAAATATAAACATATTAACATCAACCACCAAGGGTTATTAGTGGAGGACAATCACAGTAGTACAGTTTGCTAAATTAAAGTTTATTATAAATGTTTATGTCTTTTAGAAACTGCAATAAATCCGAGATTTTTGTAGTAAGCGCCCTTCTCAGGTTTCCACTAATTCCTCGGCATGTTCTCTGAGGTTGGAACTGCGGACAGTCGAATCAGATGCTTCACGGTGAGTTGTGTAGAGCAGTAGGTACAAATCGGAGCTGGTTCTTTATTTAGAAGGTATTGGTGTGTTAGTATTGTGTGGTCGATTCGAAGACGATTTACGATTACTTGATCTCTTCTTTTTCCTTGTTGTGGTAGGCTGGCGTCTACTTGAGGCTTTATTGTTTTCAACTTAGAGTCTGTTGGGTTCCAGGTTGCTTGCCAAAAATTTATTATATGATTTATGGACTGTCGTTTATGGTCGGTGTGGGGATATTTAGTAATTTCTGGAACATTTTTATTTCTGATGGATTTTAATGCCAATTGATCAACTTCCTCGTTGCCTTTAATGCCAATGTGTGAAGGTATACAGATAAATGTAACCTTTCTATTTATACTGTGTAGTGCATTAAGTTCATTTCTTATATTTTATGCAATAGGATGGCTAAGGAAAAGTTGGTTAATTCCATGAATTGCGCTGAGTGAATATGTGATGATTAAAATATTATTTTCACACGTTGACAAAACCTTTCGATCGCTAATCTTACGATTTTATTAAATTTTCATTATTAAAGCATAAAATAATTGGAGAGAATGTAGTATTTTCCTGTTTTATTTGATATTTAAAGTTTTAATATTAGTTGTTGCGTCTTAAAGAAAAGTCGCTTACTTTCGAAAATTAGGGTATTTGTCCTTTATTTATTCGTGCGGCATTTCTCTGCACATAAATAAAATGTGGGTATAAAATTTAATTTGTTTTCTACTAAACAGGCAACAGTGTATCATTCGAATGGGAATTTGTACCCAACCATAGCTTTCATGTAGCAATTTTCATTTTCACAGCTATTTTCACTATGAAGGAAAACATTTAGGAATTCTAAGTGAGTCGTAAAAGTTTTCCAGGGAATATTCAACACATGCATTATTCACTGAATGGAAATTGTTGTAGATAGTTCTTGTACTTCATAGATAAACTTTATGACTTTTATTGTCGCAGTTTGTTGCGTCGTTTTGTTGTTTTTGTGCTTTATGTCGCTCTCCTGGCATTTTGTTGAGTTAAGCAAACCGTTAGAGAATGTCTAAATAGCGTTTGTTTGCTGCGTTACGGGCGGAAATGAACGAAATGACGTCTTTGGAATTTAAACTATGCCGGTGATGTTTGTGTAATACAATTTTTGATTATTCACTTTCATATCGCGTTTTAAAGCATGCAAGCTTAGGTACTTCTAGAAAAATAATTTGTTTGATTATAAAGAAAACATCACATTATTCTAACAAGGGGACCAAAGTAGGATGAGTTTAATTATGTTATGAGGTTTTTACTGAGCTGTTAAAAAACTATATTTTAAGTCCATAATAATCTGGTTCTATACATGGGTCTTAATTAAATTCAACGCCTTGTCCGTCATGAAATTTAGGCCTGATATTTCCTACTTATTAAGCTATTTTTGGGCGGTTTTTGAGAAGATATTGTTACTTTGTCTAACTTACCGTTGTAATTATATTTTTTACTATTTTTATTGGGTATTAAGCACAATTATTATGATTATTAATATAAATGGGGAAAATAAAATTAAATTGTATTACTACTCTAAAACTTATACAAAAAGCTGAATTTTGCCACGAATAATAATTTGGGGACACCAAAAAAGATGCGAAAAAGTTTACCACCTTTACCCCTAGGCTTTTCCCTAAAACCTCTCTTATAGGGGGGGTAAAAACGCAAAAAAATCGATTTACCAAGAATCCGTAGTACGTTTTTTAGAAGAACCAAACTTTGCTATAAATACACCTAAAACCGTCTTCGTGAAGGCATTTCCCGTGACGTGCAATGGTGTGAAATGTAAAACAATACATCTGCCGGTAAAATACAAAAACTACACACAAAAGCAGCACTCTTTATCTTTAAAACGCATCTTGAGTTTTATGGATAGGACGCTTAAATCAAAAGATATCGAATTTTTACCGTCGAGCTGGTACAAATTTTATAGAACATTGATTTTGGATACGAAACTGATATTCAAATTCGATGGTCGCTTCAAGCCTTGTTTCTGAGAGAACGGTTGATTCTACACAAAAAGTGTTAATAAACATTCTTGTTTAGAATTATATCCCGGCACTAGAATTAGTGACGCCGATCACTCCCACCGGAGTGGTCGGCGTCGCGTTTGAAAATCTTTATTAGGTGCCGAATACTCCGATCAAAATGTACTTGTATAATGTGTTAAAAACTTAATAAAAGACATGTTTGATTTCAGAAACAAATTTAACACGAGGCGTGTTTTTTAAGTAAGTACCGTTTTGGAATTAAAAAAGACGTGAAAGATATGGCAATAATTTTATTTTTATATAAAAGCCAGTAGGTACCTTAATCTACTTTTCCACATAATTTTCGTGAATATTGAGGCACTTGTCATAACGTGGCACCAGTTTTTGAACACCCTCCTGATAAAATTCTGCCGCCTGACTTGTTAACAACTGCATCACAAATGTTTTGACTTCGTTATCGTCTTGAAGACGCTGACCGCCCAGGTGTTTCTTCAAGTGCAGGAACAAACGGTAGTCGCTGGGCGCCAGATCAGGGCTGTATGGAGGATGATCTAGAGTTTCCCATTTAAATGATTTGATGAGATCTTTGGTCTGACTAGCCACATGTGGACGGGCATTGTCATGAAGCAAAACGATACCCTAAGGGCGAGCGCCCACCAAAGTGGCGGGGCAAGTAGCACGCGTCTAGCATATTTTTTAAAATGTAACCAATGAAAACGAATGATTAGAATGAATGACGTCACTGTCATTTTGGTGTGCGCTGAATCATTCGTTTTCATTGGTTACATTTTAAGAAACATGCTAGACGAGTGCTACTTGCCACTTGCTACGTGCCACGCCACTTTGGTGGGCGCTCTCACTTACTCAACTTGCCACGTCTTTTACTCTGGATTGCACGACGCAGATTTTTCAATGTCTCACAATAAGACGCTGTATTGATTGTCTCATTACGAGGCAGGAACTCCACTAGCAATACTCCTTTTTGTCCCAAAAAACTGTGCACATGATTTTCCGGACAGAAATTGTTTGCTTAAACTTCACTCTTTTGGGTGATGATAAATGTCGCCATTCCATGGATTGTTGTTTCGATTCTGGTGTGACGTAGGCCACCCACGTTTCGTCACCAGTAACAATTTGCTTTAGAAAACTGCACTGCCTAAACGTTGGGTTTTGTGCAAATCCGACAACATTTTTGGAACCCAACATGAACACAATTTTTGGTAATTCAAGTTCTCGGTAACAATGCGATACAAAACACTACGAGAATACTGAGGAAAGCAGTCGGACAATAATGAAATTGTAAAGCGTCTGTTTTCTCTCACCTTTTTATCCACTTTCTACACCAAATTTTCATTAACGACCGAAGGACGCCCACTCCGTTCTTTATCATGCACATTTGTGCGGCCATCTTTAAATGCTCTCACCCATTTTCTTACCATTCCATCACTCATAATGTTTTGTCCGTAAACTTCAACGATCTCACGATAAATATCGATCGGTTTTACGCCTTTAGCACTAAGAAATCGTATAACAGCGTGACTCACGATTGTTGGAGGCATCTTAAACACTGGAGTAAACATGTATACAATGCAGATTCAGACTGTAATGTCGTAGTGTGTAGACAAGAAATGTAGGTAACCAGCGCTCATGCGCGGAACGCCAACCGTAGCGCTGCGGCGGCCGAATCGCCAAACAGTACTTACTTAAAAAAACATGCCTCGTATTTTGATACAGTCCTGTGATATTCATAAAAACATTGGAGACAAAAACCAGGTTTTTCAGGATATATTTTACGTTCATGGAGTGTTTGCTTCCGGATTTTTCTCAATCTGCATGCTTTGCAAATTTTTCTTTATACCCTTTCAGATTTTTTAGTTCGCCGTGTCTCGTTTGTGTTTCTTCTATTTTCCTAATAGTATGAGCAAAATTTGCTGTATGAGTAAAAACTGTAAGTAAATTTACAATATCACGCCTGGCTAGCCAACTTCTAATTATGTTTAACCGAAAATCGTATAAACGTAAATTACTCCGAAAAGTGCCTCTCTGGTACCCACTGCGTTAATGAAGCCGAACTGTCTGTCGGATATTTGTTCCTCGCACTTCTTATAAATTCTTTCATCGATGACTCTAAGAAACAGTTTCAACATGTGGCTCATTAGGCTGATTGTTCGATATTCTTCGCACTTTTTAGCCCCCTGTTTTTTAGGTATCGGTATGAATTCTGATTCTAGCCATTTATCAGGGATGATTCCTGTATTGTATATTTTATTGAAGACAGCCGTGAACCAAATTATTCCTTCTTCATCCAAGAGTTTTAAAAATTCAGCTTCGATATTATCAGGCCCTACAGCTTTCCTACTTTTCATCCGTTTTATTGCTTCTTCTACCTCGGATTTAAGTATGTCCGGGCCCGTCATCCTCTCTGAAAATGGATGCCTATAATCCGTTCTTTGATCTTGAAAAAGAGTCTCCAGATATATTCTCTAAATATGACATTTTGTTGTATTCTAATGAATTATCGTGCACGTGTCTCATTATAGATATTAAATTATAATTTATTATAAGCCGATTAAATATAACCAAGCTCGGAAAACATGTGGAGGATGATTGGCAAGGTTAGCAACCTACCAATTATTGTAAAAACAAGTACTTCTCAAAGAAACAATATATTATTCATTTAAATTGGGTCAATAAAAACAAAAACAAAGCAATCACTTACAACTGCCAAACGTCACTCATTCATCAGATTTTAATTCATAGTAAGCGCTGTGCAATTATTGTATTATATTTGCCAAATTCTGTCACCTGAAATATTGCACATCCCAGTACGTTAAGACGTTTGGACGTGATTTAAGACCTTTTTAAAATCATTTAATATACCTTACAACTTTGGCTCAGGAAACTGTTTCTTTAATAATTGTTATTAATTTTTAAATTTATTTAAAAATTAATTTGGATTAAAATTGACGAATTACTGGCGATTAGTGGAGTATAGCTAAATTCCATAAATAATAATTAATATTAATTAAGTTCAATTATCAATTAAGAAAAAACTTAGTTAAAAACTTGGAAAAAATTAAGAAAGTTTTGAGTTTTGGGGCAATAAAAACATTAGATCGGCATAACCAAAGCTATTTTTTTACCAAGTGTTTACAATTTTCCTTAAAAAACTATTACATAATAAATAAATAAGAAATTCATCAGGAATATTTCCACGAATATAACAACCAGTGAGGCGGAGTTGCATATTGTAGTTTTTTATCTTTTTTTAAATGTAATTTTATCTTTTATTGTATTTTATATATTTTATATTACTAAATATAAATATGTACTCACATCTCTTGAGAAGGAGCTGATTATCAAAATATTGTTAATTAATGTAATATTTTTAAGTATTGCTATTCTATGAGTATTTTGTTTACCAAAGTATAAGTTACGATATTTTAAAAATATTTATAAATTAACTTATTATATAAATATTTTTTCCGCAATAGTCATTATAGTTTTCTAATTAAGAACAGTTGCAGGGACCATCCGGTATAAACCGCGGCAATATTGAGGTTGTAATAGAAACCCAACCTATTCCTATTAGAGAAAATTGAGCCTTAACTATTATTATAACCGCCGTGTGCCCTTCGAGTTATATTCCTCGTTCAGTTCACTAATAGGGTCAGCCCTTAAGTTTTGAAATCATTAGACGCCCACGAGGTTATTGCGGGACCCCCTTTGGGTCCCTTAGATCCTTTACTTCATAATTTTATGATATGCTCAAGATTAAAAGCTATGGAGGTTTAGCCTTCAGGCGGGGTGCTTGACGAAACTATTCAGGATTTAATTCCTGAAAGATTGGTAAACCAAATGAAAGGGATGAAGAGGGCATTGTCTAATAGAAGTATATGACAACTGTCGTATTTTTTAAATAACTATAACGGTATTACATTTTTCAAATAAATATTAATCATTTTTTAACAGGGTGGATTAAAATTTTATAAAAATATCTACGGTTAATGTTGTTTTCATTATTACTTAAAATATAAAAATTTATATAAATTACTAAAATATAATTGATGGATTCGACCGTTACTTGATAGAAATTCATTTTATGTAACAATAAAACACTGAAAACTTTATTTTCAAACTTTCACAACAATTTATTTTAACTCTTTTCACTACAGCTGTTCCGGCTTTGCCTTTCTGCCTTTGATCCTTTGTGATTGCCTTTCTCAAGCGATCTATTTTTGTCATGAGTTTACACTTTATAGTCTCTAATGAAATAAATTGAGGAGGGGAGAACTGTTTGTCTCGAGTTGGTCATTCAGAATTATATCTGTGTTTTTTAATTTGTTGATTTCCATAGATTCTAAGAAGGATAGCTTAAGGCCTTTATTTTGAATGTGAAGAATTTTAAATTCGTCGATAAAAGAATGATTGTGATCTAAAAGGTGAAGTGTGTATGTAGAGTATGTTTTTCTATTATTGAAAGCTCTTTTATGTTCTGCTATTCGTTTGTTAAAGTTTCTACCAGTTTGACCGATGTAAGCTTTTGGGCAGTCGCCACATTTAAGTTTGTACACACCACTGTGTAAGTGTTTTTTATTTTGGCTCTTGTTGTTTTTGATATACAAGATGGTCCAGAATTATGTACATTAATTTCTAGAGCTCTTAGTACGTCCAAAAATAAAGGTACTTATTTATGTACACTTTTTTATAAAACTGAATAATAAGGGAGATACAACCCTTTACAGGAGTGAATTGAAATTCTTATTTTTTCAAATATCTTAAAAACGGTTTTGAATAAGGAGATCATATTTTGGGAGTGATTAAAAGATATTAGGATAATTAATTTCATGTCACCACCTACCACATCCCAAATTAATACAGGGTAGTTTTGGAGGGTAAGTGGGGGTTATTGCGTCACATGTTTTTTAATTTTTACATATTTTAAAAAAGTATTTTAAAAAAAATATTTGTCTTTGTCAAGACTTTTGTACACAAAAAAGGTGCTCTTGTAATATTTCGATAGATATCACCGTTTTCGATATAAATATTTAAATTCGAAGGTATTCACCGGAGGGACCGCAGACGTTCGGATACAATTAGCGTTTCTTAGCAAAGACAATGACGTCGACTTTGCTAAGTATCAAGACAATTACTCTACACATACACACACACTACACTAGGTACCTGACTGTACCATGCCAATGATCATAGTTGTCGAGGCATTAACTCAATAAAAAAAAATTCGAAGGTATACATGTATTTTATTGTAATAATATTAAAAATTAATGGAAAACTTAATTAATACTTAACATTTAATTAATGGCGAAAATGATATTTCACAATAACTGTTCAAAATGTCCGCCATTTTGATGAATACATATTCTAATTCTTTTATTTAGCGAACGCATTAATCCATTTATTGTTACTGGATCGTTTTGTAAATCGGTAAATACTTGTTCAATTTTGTCTCTTAACTCATTTACTGTATTAATTGGAGTGTTATACACTTTTGATTTCAAATAACTCCATACTGTAAAGTCCATTGGATTAAGATCACAACTACAAGCAGGCCAATGAATCGGTGTATCCGCACCCCGGCCTATCCACATATCAGGGAAATGTTCATGTAACCACCTTCTACAAATTCTTGTGTAATGTGGTATAGCACCATCATGCATGAAAAACATGTTTCTTCGTATTTGTAATGGAATATCTTCCAAAATATCATGTAAAATATTGTCTAGAAAATTATAATACATGTTACCATTTAAATTTCCGGGAAAGATGTGGTATCCTATGAAACTATTTCCTAAAGTAGCAGCCCAAACGTTTATCTTGAACGTGTGTTGAAAGTGAGTTTCCATTGTAACCCTTGGATTTTCTTCAGCCCAGAAGTGCATATTTCTAGAATTGAACATACATTGTCTTGTAAATGTGGCCTCGTCTGGAAACAGAATGTTGCTTAAAAAATTTGGTGCAGTTTGAACTTTATTTTGCAATACTTCACAAAAATCAACTCAAGTGGCATATCGTCAGGTAACAATTCCTGCACCTGTCGATAATGGTAAGGATGTAATTGCTCTTCATGCAGAACTCTTAAAACACTTTGATGGGAAATATTAGTTTTTAATCCTAACCTGCGTGTACTTATTGTGGGGTTATTTATTACAGCATCCAATATTTGCTGTTCAACGCGAACATTTCTTGCTTCTCTACGACGACCAGCATCTGTATTCCTTCTTTGAAGACAACCAGTTTCTCTCAGTCGTCGTTCAATACTTACAAAAGTCCTGGCATTGGGAATATTTCTGTTCAGATACTTTTTTCTGTAGCGTCTTACAACGGCAGCAGCATTTCCCGAACATTCACTTAATACTAAAAGTATGTCTGTCATCTCAGAATTTGAATAGTGTGCCAAATTGCGGGCAAACAAATTTAAAAATATAGCAAAAGAGACGTGTTAAACAAATTTCACTGTCGAGTACAATAAAAGTGTAGATAAAATAACTTAATTGTTATTAAACGTCACTGACAATTCATAGACTACTTTTTACGAAATTTTTTTAAAGAAATATTGCAGGAATGTTATCAGGTCCGAGAGAAGGGTTTTTCGTATTATTGAGGGAGTATTCTAATTTATCCATGGTTATGGGATAATTTATAGCAGAAATGTCATTAGGCGGTAATAAATACTTTTGGATTCAGCACTTTCGTTTTTGGTCAATAAATCTGAAGAAAGAACTTCATTCAATGAAAATCTTTCAAAACTATTAGCTAGAATATTGACTATTTTTTGTTTTTCTTCTAAAAAGTTAATGTGGTTTAAGGTATATTTCCTGGATATTTTTCGTACCATCTGCCACACTTTATTTACTGGTGTAGATGAATTTAATTCTGAAATAAATTTTTTCCATGATTCACGTTTACTTCTTTTGATGATAAATTTAGCCAAAGCTCTTAGTGGTTTAAATTCAAGTTTATTTTCAAGTGTAATATATTTTCTAAATAAATTTAATGTAATTTTTGAAAATTTAATGGCTTTTTGACATTTAAAAATCAACCAAGGGAATGATGAATTTAATTGTTTAGAATTCACTTTACCAACAGCTTTTTCGGCGACATTTATTAATATGTTGGAAAACTGTTAAATTTATCTGTCAATATTATTATAATTCATAATCAAATTTAAGAGTTTTTTAACGTATTATTATTTATTAATTGTGAAATTTCATGAATTGTATTCATTTCATCTAAAGATAGATTATAACAATATTGCCAATTTGCATTTTCGATATTCTGTTTTACAACATTACAAGAGTATTGTTTACTTTCAGGAATTGTTTAAGATTAAGGGGAAAGCTTGAAAGTTTTGGAGTCTCAAAATTGACATTAGGAGCAATATTTAGCTTGTTAATATGACTTTTAAAAGTTTAGTGACATTTTACTACAGTGGTAAACTAACGAGTTTTGGCAAAAGCATAGGCATTATCTTTGTTATTTTTAGCTCTTTATCGGGAGGGATGAATAAGATTGCTGTGAATGGTCAACGTTCTTTGTTGATTTTCAAAGGAAGTTGTTAAGTTGCTTCTGTAATAGACAGATGACTCAGATATTTTTGTTTGTTTACTAACCATTGGTAAGCTGCACATAGGAATATTCCTGTATATTGACATAGTGCTTTAACTTTTATGACCTTATTGAAATATTCTACTGCAATTTAAACTTTATAGTTTATTTTTAATTATTTGTTTAAATGCAGTTTATTGTTTTTGAAGTTCTTTAAACGTGTTGGTTTTCTCTTACTTCTTAAGTACGAAAATTTTGTAAAGTAGATCGTCTGTCCAATTGAAGTTAGCTTTTGTATAATATAAATCGGTTTTAATTCAATTATGAAACATCTCTAAACAGAAACAACATTTTAACAGTCATATCAGTTTCTGCTTCTTATTTTATATGAAAACCAGATCTGAAACTTAACTAAGAAGCTGTCGACAAACTTTCCAAGCATCAACTAATTTAAACAAAGTTTTATTATCGTCTTCTTTTGTTTTATCTCAATACCATTAACTTAAATTTTCTTTGACGTCTTAGCAATCACGGATACTCATCGGCGGCAACTCTTAGCACCCCGCTCCGCCCAACGATTCTCCATTCCTTAACCCAGCTCCCTTGAGAATTGAAAGTTGAAAAACCGCTCCTGACGCTCGCCTCTGGTATTCTGGAAATCACTGTATTGTAGATCTTATCTAGACTTGTGTATTACACTAAGAAAACAAGTGTTATTTTGGTTAAATTTAATTTGGATTTATATTAACCCGGAAGTACACGCGTCGCAGTCATTTCGACCGGGTTTTCCAAAATAGTGTCTGGCCGAATTATTAGAAAAAATATTTACTTGCAATCCTAGGTATGCTTATTTGGGGTAATCCCTAATAAATCACAGTTATCTTCAAAATGTTTGGATATCTACGTCGAATAGGGTCAGTTGTTTGGTGCTTTTGATAACAGCGCTTGTGGTTACGGAATAAATTGTATGTTTAAACTGATAAAGTTCTACATAAGTAGTTATATAGTTTTCGTTTTAGTAAATTTTAAGAAGTGGTGATAAAATATTTATTGTGGTAATTTTTTTGATTTACAAAAATCATAAAAACATTATTGTTAGTAAAAAAGTAAGTAACTCTATGTTTTGTTCTAGGTTATGTCGAATTACGCAGAAGAACAAAAACATCTTCTGAAATTGTGGAAGGAGGCTTAAAACGACGATGAATAACGTTTAACCACAAATTGGACTCAGAGTACTCAGAAGGTGAAGAACTGAATAACTTAAATTTCGTACAAGATCTTTTATTGGAACTGACAGATACTAAATTACTAGCATTAATGATTACTAGCAATATACACCAGTAAAACATGCCATCAACCAAATTTTACTATTTTTACAATAAATTTTAAAAATTTTATAATGTATTATGTCCATAATTGTATATTCTAATGTGTGGTATAAATGTTGAGTGTCAATGCTTATAAAAATAATCTCAACGACTATGTGAGGTTCCTACAGCCTCTGCCGCCTCACGTATTTCGACCGCCATCGTTTTCTGTCCGTCCATTCGTCTTGTTTGATGGCTCTATCTCTCATTACGTGTCGTACGTTTTCTTCCCAGGCAACTTCCCTTCTTCTTCTTTGTTGTGGTATGTAATGTAAAGCTTTATTTGGCCATCTATCTTCATTCATTCGCTTCACGTGACCATACCACACTAGTTGTCTCGTTTCAATTCTGTCTACACTGGAATATACAGTACTTGTCCTCCTTCCAATATCTTCATTCCTGATATGATCTTTTTTGGATACACCACACGCTTTCCTTAGAAAATCCATTCCTACTACTTCTATTCTTTTTCTATCTTTTCTCGTAATCTGCCAAAATTCTGCCCCATAAGTCATAATAGGCTCTACTAAGGTTCGACAGATTGTCAATTTTGTTACTTGTTTAATACCTTTAGACCATAGTAGAGAGTTTAGAATGTTAACCGCTTTTTTTCCCTGCAGCGTTCTGTTTTCGATGTCTCTTTTGGTAGTGCTTTCTTTAGATATTATAGATCCAAGGTATTTATATTCCTTGCATGTTTTTGTGATTTTAATTTCTAATTCTGGATCTTCTTCATCATCTCCTATTTTAAGATACTCTGTCTTTGACATATTCATATTGAGGCCCCATTTTTCATATTCTTTCTTTACATACATTACATACAGTTAAATTAAAATCTAAATTCAGAGTTAAAAATATTAGCACTCAGTTCAGCGAAGTCGCTAAAATGTCCAAAAAGCCGATAAAAGATCTTTGGGCTTAGAAATTGTATTTTACAGACTCCACACTTAAAGAAATAGCTCAATGCACAAAAAGATACCTTGCAAAAATTAAAGCTTGGTATACTAGAGACTACAAGGCAGCCTACGACTTTGTGAATAGTAGAGAAATGTTCAAAGCAATTAAAATACTAAGAATACCAAATCAGTTAGTAAATCCTACAATACTAACTCTTTAAAAAGTTGAATGTAGAGTACGAATTTAAGGGGAACTGTCTGAACCTTTTAAAACAAATAACGGGCTGCGCCAGGGAGACCCTCCCTTCTGTATACTGTTTAATTTGGTTCTGGTAAAAGTAATATGTATGTCACAAATAACAACCGCTGGTTCACTATATCCCGTGGATTGACCGAGTCACAAATGAGGAGATCCTTAGAAGAATGAATGAGAACCGAGAGGTACTGACCACCATTAAATCTCGAAAGTTACAATTCTTCGGACATATTATGCAAATTGAATCCAGATATGCTCGCCTTCAAGCCATCCTGCAAGGCAAAATATTTGGAAAGCGAGGTCCAGGAAGAAGAAGAACATCTTAGTTGAAAAACCTCAGAATCTGGTTCAATACAACATCTGTGTAGCTTTTTCCGCGCTACTGCAGATAAGATAAAGATGGCCATGATGATCGCCAACATTCGTATTAGATAGGCACATCAAGAAGAAGAAGGTTCACTATATAATAAACCAGTGGAAATCCTAACAAAAAGAGAAATCATACGATTTCTACCTGGCGAAACTGAATTCAAATTTTGACAACTGTGCTTTCTAAAATTTGCAAATCAAACAGTTTGATAAATTACTGGGCAAGGGAATCTAGAAATTGCATTCAACATGCCGTTCACTGTGGTCAGAATTCGTAGTGAATTTAGTTTCTGGTACTAAAAACGAAGTAAATAAATAAAATATAATGACGGTATGAGATTTTTGTTTCGATACATGGCAGCGGCAAGCCTCTTCTTTTACAACTTCACAAAAAATTTACAAAGGTTATTACAAAAAGGTTATCAATTAAATTTTGCGGATATCAACCAGTAGAACAAGCCGGAGTTCGAAAAAGGTACAGCACCTGTGACCATCTATATAATTTTAAAATCCAATTAGAAAAGACTAACAACTACAATCTCCCATTCTGTCTGGCTTTTATAGATTATGAAAAAGCTTTTGATAGCGTAAAACTGTGAGTAATAAAAGAAGCATTAGTCAATAAGAGGATCGACTCCAGGTAGGTACAGAATATTTTTACGAACAAGCTGAAATGATAGTGACGTTGGGTAATGGAATTGAAACAAGACCAGTAAAAATCAACCGAGGATTAAGATAAGAGACACAATATTTGCAAAATTATTTACAGCTGCCCTAGAAGATTTTTTCAAATCAATAAACTATGAAATTAAGAGAATCCCTATTAATCCATTAGTTCCCAACGTTGCGTAAACGTAAGATTTTTAATTGTATTTTTTTAAATGTATCATCACTTAAATATAATTTTCATTGCTACATTTTATCTAAAACAGGACATAAAATACGAATCTAGTAAAATATTTTGAAATAATCAAAAAGGTATATATTTTCTAATTTAGTGAATATTGAAAAAACCAAAAAAAAATTTTTTCATATTTTTGTCGATGTAATTTCAGTACTAAACATGAACTTATATTTCTGAGATTATCAATTTATTTTGATATATCTATCAATAGAAAAGATAGTGTGTCGTATTTCAAAAATCTTTTTTGGTTTTTGCATACCTAATCGATTTCAATAATGTTGCGTTACGGGACGGTGGGATTTCTTGTAATCGGCGCGGCTATGTTGACAGACTAACGGATTTAGATAATAAAATTTATGTTTTGTACAATAATTCTAATTTGATTTAGAAATTAAGAAGAAAATGCAGTTTGAAGTACTTTCTCATAATCTATCCATAGAAGAGGAAATCGTGCCATATTTTGAAAGAACATATAGTTGTAAGATGTACATAAAAAAAAAAACCAATTAGATCTGGGTTGAAACTGTTGTATTTATGTAGTTCTAAGGGCTATTTATTTAAATTTTTACCTTATGGTGGAAAAACAAATGTTTATGAAAACGAGTTGGGCCTAGGAGCACACGTTGTACGGAATTCGTTGTCAGTGATTGAACGGAACTGGCTTGCTAACCTGAGAGCATGGTATAGAAAGACCTTAACACAGCTATTTCGTATAGCAACCAACAAAATCATCATAGCCAGAATGATCGCCAACGTTCGGAACGGACAGGTACCCTAAGAAGAAGAAGATTGAAAGGAAATCTAATCATCGTATATTTTTTGATAACTTTTTCTCATCTTACAAGCTATTCGGTTTGCTAAAAGAAAAAGGATTTTACGCTACTGGGACGATCCGCGATAACCCTTCATTGTAATAGTACAATAAAAAGTGTAAAAAATATTAAAAAACAAGATCATGGTACTTACGATTTTTCTTATAATTCTGAACAAAGTGGAATGACAATTCTGTAGTGACAGTTGCAACAAATAATATTGTACCAATGAACTTCTAGCAGGTGTAAAAAGATATGTCAGGAAAGAAAATAAAAACCAACTGATTCATCAGCCATAATTGATAGCTGAGTATAATGAACATATTGGTGGTGTTGATTTGCATGATAACGGCATATCAAATTACAGATTAGAGGTAAAAGGAAAGAAATGGTGGTGGCCCCTTTTTATAAATGTGATTGATAGTGTTATTGTTAATGCGTGTAAAATATTTAAGTCTTACATAGCAGTTACCCTTATGAACATGGAAGTACCACTCATCGAAGATAACGTTCAAGGAGGGGGTATATCGGCTTCAAATGATTCAATCAACAATCCTACAAGATTCAATGTGTGTATGTGTGTGGAGTGTAAAATACATCTACATTCAATTTGTTTTGAATCATTTTACAGTAAATAAAAATTTAAAAAATTTTTGTTCTGGCAAATCCCATCGTTGCGTATACGCAACATTTTGTTATTAAAAAACTAAGATTTTTTATTTTTCTTTAAGTATTTAGATATATTTTTAGCAATACAATTCAATAAAAAAAACCAAATTTGTTTTTTCTTCTACTCTTGGGAACTAATGGGTTAACGGAAGATACTTGAACCATCTTAGATACACAGATGATGTAGTATTAATAGCCGATACGTGCCATGCACTAAATACGATATACGATGATTAATAATACACACAGAAATCCTAAAAAAAGGACTAAAAATGAATTTCAGCAAAACTAAACTAATGCCAAACAAAGATGACATACCTATGATAAACATCGAAGGAACAGAGATAGAACACGTAGTTGAATATACATATCTTGGTCAAAATGTCAAGGTAAGACAAGAAATTCAGACTACCGAAATAAGCAGACGTGTAAAAATGGGATCGGCAGCATTCGGAAGACTCTCATACGCACTTAAAAATAAAAATATACCTCAAAGACTGCGAACCAAAGTGTTTAATTCCTGTATCCTGCCTGTACTTACATATGGAGCTCAAACCTGGAAATTCACTAAAATAAACATGGAGAAGATCAGAAAAAATCAGAGAGCTAATCAGACACCGCTGTTTTTGCAGACAGTCTAGAAGCATCGTCAAAGCAGTATCAAATATGGACTACAAATGAACGTTAGGAAAACCAAGTTCATGATACATATAGTAGGAAGTTCAAGCAACATATAGTAGGAAGGCTGGATATCGAGGGAAAACAAGAAGAAATAGTAAATAACTTTAAATATGTGGGAACCTAGGTAAATGAAAACAATGACCAAGGTAGAGAAATAAGACACGCATTGAAATTGCAAGACAAGCATATATAAAAATAAAAACAATGTTTGTCAATCGAGACCTTCCTCTGGATCTGAGGATAAGAGCCTTAAGTTTTCGTTGTATGGAATGGAGAGCTGGACACTAAAAGTGGATAATATAAAAAAGTTGAAATTATTTGAGATTTGGTGCTATAGAAGGATTTTGAAAATACCATGGACCCAACGAGTTACAAATGCAGAAGTGTTAAGAAGGCTACAAAAGGATTGCAAGGTCATAAAGCATAACAAAACGAGAAAACTGAAATATTTAGGTCACATTACCAGAGGTGCGAAATATGAGATATTAAGGCTCATAATGCAAGGTAAAATCAAGGGTAAAAGATCCATAGGAAGACAAAGAATTTCCTGGCTCAGAAACCTAAGAGAGTAATATAATTGCAGCTCAGTAGATCTTTTTAGAGCAGTCGCCAATAAGGTATGGATAGCTGTGACGATAGCCATCCTCCGATAGGAGTAGGAACTACAAGAAGAAGAACAATGAAGACCTTGGCTTGGTTCTAATATTGGTACAAAAAAAAACTTTTTTATATGCAGGAACATCTATGCCATCGATCAAAACGGTTGTAAATTGGTTGACAGGAAAAATTTACCTTGGTTTTTATTTTGTATTTTCTTTTAAAATATATAGCTCATTTGCATAATAGTTAATAAAATATTTATTTACTAGGTGTAGCTGATTTCAAAAGTCAAAAAACTAATTATTAGTAATATATTAACATTCTTTAAAAAATTCACGAGGAATTTAGATGTTAAGTAGTTATTTATATTTTAATGTATTTAAGGTTAGTAGTACTTTAACCTAGAATAATATGTTTTATTAATTTCGCAACAATTAAGCGTATCTTCTATTTAACAATGCAAATTTATTCCTTAAGATTCCTTCTTTGATATAATCAACTGAAACAATTTGAACCATAACATACAATTGAATTTATAAATGTCTATTATTATATAAATATATGTGTTTAGCTGTTTGTAAACTGTTTGTATCAAGACTTAATAAAAATGTTTCGTTTAATAACTTTGATTCTCTACTTTAGTTATTTGTGCCAAGAAGGAGGTAGAAAATGTTTGTTTTTCTGATAAAAAAATATAAGTAATAATTAAAAACTTTTTTAGAATCGTGTTGTGCAGAAAATCCTAAAATCCGATATTTTTTGGGAGGTAGAAAGGTAAAGTGTTCACTACGAGCATAATAATTAATTTTAATGTTGTGTGTATGTAAGTGTCGTTGAAAATTGAACTGCACATAATTAGATCAATCCCCTAATCAATTAATTTTAATCTTTTAAAGGATTTAATAACATCTAAAATGCATATATGGGAAGGCATATTCCAGCATATTAGAAAATATATTTCAATGCTTAAACATTTATACTTAAAATATTTTTTTTTATTTATAACTGCTTCAACCGCAAGGGTTATTAGCAATGATCGATTTTACAGATAAAAAAAAATAAAGGATACAATTAGATTTTGTTAATTAGTTCTGAGGAAACAAAAAAAAGTATGGTACGATTACAGGAATATGACTATGTTCACTTTGAATATTTCTTTATTGTTATAGGTAACTGTTTATATTATCTTTTAAATGCGTATAACTGACATTTCACTAATAAGTGATGTACCGGTAGATCACTATCACACGCGTATGACAAAGGTTTTGGTTACTTCCGTAGTAGGAAATTATGTGTGATCTTGGTGTGTCCTAATCGTAGTCTAGACATGAAGTTTTTAAGATTGTGACACGAATTTGGATGAAATTTATTTCTAATAATTTTAAGATCTACTAAATGGGTATGGTACCCATTTAAGTTATATTATATAATAGATTGAATATAGAGAAGAATTTTGAAGACTGTTGAAATACCTTGGACAGACAAAATAATAAATAGTTTAGTTCTTCGAAGAATGAACAAATAACGGGAGCTGTTGATCACCATCAAGAGAAGAAAGCTGGAATATCTTGGTCATGTGATGTGAGGGAAAAAGTACCGATTGCTCGCGTTAATTATCCAAGGAAAGATTCAGGACAAACAAAGCGTGGGGAGACGTGCACTGGTTCCAGTGCACATCTCACCAATTATTTAAGGCAACAGCTTCAAAGATACGAATAGCAATGATGATTGCCAAACACCGTAGCGGTGAGGGAGTCTCCGGAGAGGAATCGCTAGGATCATCGGTGGAAGTTACATACAATTTGTTCTGTAATTTTGGTTTTAATTTTAGAACAAAGGGATTTAAGATATCTTGTACTTGACATAGAACGTATTTTCTTTAAAAAGTCTATCACTCCTTTAATATCATTCATGTAAGTTCTAGCAACACTGAGAGGATCCGAAGAACCATGCGCATTTTCAAAGAAGTCAACAAGTTCTTTCTGTGTTAAGTATAAGAAGAATTGATTGGTATATTTGGTATGATGTTCTCCTGGGTTTCTGTTGTTTTATTTTTGTTGAGTGTCTGGTTTTTTACTTCGTAGTTTCGGTTCAGCGAAGGCATTTTCGTTATCTTTTATTGGAGGAAGGGGGATATTATTTCAGACATGTTTTGTTTAGGGTGCTGGGATACTGAATGTATCGTGAATAAAATGTATCGTGATCAAAGGTATCCATTTGAGTCTCATTGGGTAGGTCGCAGTTTATCGAAATATGCTTATTTAATTGAAAAGTAAAGATTTTTCTAGACGTGCCTCAGTAAGAGAGAATTGTGAAGAGAAATTTATCGACAAAGGAGCTGATTGTTGTAAGTTTTAGTCTTAGTAGAAGAGTATTCTGTAGAAAAAATTGTCAAAAGGGGAGCTGATTGGTAGACTTTCTATAGGGAGTTTAGATGAACGTTCTTTTGGGTGTTGTTTGAAGGAGTCTGATTAATTTTATTGGGAGCCTGAGATGCAAAATGTCATTGCTGCTTGCATAAGTAGCAAGATTGCCTTTCGATAAAAAAAATTCGATAGTTATTATCCTCATAATTAACCAACATAGAATCAGGTGATTTTTCTAAGTTAGTTGGCACTATAAAAGTGTATCGTTGGAAACTCAAGATATTCTTGAATGCTAAATTTGAAGTCCCTATCCTGAGAAAATCAATTGAAGTTATTAGATGTATACTTAAGCTTCTCAGTTGTTCTTCTATAAAGCTGTACGGCATATTTGGACATACGTGGGAAATAATCAATCGTTCACTTGGAGTTATTAGTCTTGGGGTTTGAATACGTTCTTGCCAAGTGTCTCAGTCGTAATAAGAAGTAAACCAGTATTATAAAAACGGGAGTTCAATTACTAGCAATACTAGAACATTTACAACAAGAGGTGAACCGAACCGATTAGGTGTAACAAAAACACAAGGTGAGTCATCAATACAATGTGGACTAAACCACGAGGTGACTAAAAACATGGGATATAGATCGTAAGGATCTATAACGATCAACGAAACTGTTGAAAACGCTGAATATATTCTTGCAGTGGAAAACAATGTGCCAAAAATTTTGACATTGACAGCGATAATTAAGAACAAATGCTGGATTACAAATTTTGGAAAGAAATATTATGACTAAAGTGATAGTCGAGTACTCAATTGGCTACAATTTCGACATTAACAATAGGCTAGTAGATATTGTAAAAACATACAGTAAGTAAAATAAAGAAAAATAAAGGTAAATATGCAGTGAAGTAAACAAGGAACGCAAGGTCGAATTAAACAAACTGGAAAAGAAGCAAAAATGGACTTCGTATTCTCCTCAATCATTCCCCCGGGGTAAAATTCAAAGCAAGAATGATCTGACAAAAGCTACTAATTTTAAAAATCAAGAAATATCTTCCAGATTGTATTATTGTTTTATTTTAAAAGTGTCAATGCTTTCATTATGTATACAATGTAATCAGTGCACAAGAAGCTTGTATTTATGGAAGAGAAAACTTCACGAATCAAATTCCAAAATTATTGTTGAAGAGAGTAGAGGAACTTGTTTGTTTTGTTTGTGAATGTAGAGTGACAGTGAAGCACATTTTAATTGACTGTCTAATATAATAAATTAAAAGACTATATCACCTCATTCCTAAAACATTAAAAGAACTTCTAGGAGAATCTAAATACGTAGCTGACTTGATAGAATTCTTGAAATCTATAAACTTTTTTAATAAAATTTAATACAATTAATCAATAATTCAAATATGTTATATTATATTCATTATTAGGTAATTGATATTTTGTATACGCCTATGTATATCTTTTTGTATTTTTCTTATGCTAATAACCTGTAGCGTTTACGCTACTGATTAACCCCCTCATGAAATTTCTTATGATACGCCAGCGATCGATTTTTAAATCGACACTTCTCCACTCACGCGCTGGGAGCGCTTTGAAAGGATTGATCGATTTTGTGCGGTAGAAAAGCAGTTTTTGGTCAAGAGGCTCACTAGGCAGACACGCCAACCGGTGAAATTTTTTCACCTTCAAAGTGACGGAATTGGACCAAGGAACATAATTTGGGGGAAGAATAAAATAATAATAATAGTAATAATTAATTTTTTAAAATCAAGAGTCATTTATAAGAGTTCCACATAAAAAGGAAGATTTTTTTTGGCGTGCTGCGGCTCTATATTCCGTCACTTCACTTGAGGATATTCTCTTAAGGATATTCCCTCAAGGACTAGTAATTTTGAATTTCTTAAATGGTTAGCAACTCTTCTGGATTTTGCCGTCACTCTAGATAGACCAGTGACTGGTTTTATGCCCAGACTCACCTGGGATTTGTCCTTTACAGCAACAAACTGATTTAGCCGTGCCAAGAGGAGTTTTTCCTATGGACTTATAGTGCTGTAAAGATAAGTTGTTTGACTGTGTAATTTTTTTGTTACTGTCCATTTTGTTAACTTTTCATATGCATATGATCAAGTGACTACATTTTGATAAAATATAATTTTGATATTATTGGGAGAGGGAAAATACATTACATGTTTTTATTGGGTTTTTAAATAGGATATACAGAGTCTGACCGATTTCACTTGTTGATTTAATATATATTTTTTTAATAGAATACATTTTTGATATAATAAAATTTTGATTTTGGGAAGGGAAATAAATTTCATGTGGTTTTTTTTTAAACATTATATAAAGAGTATTGAAGACTCACTCTTTGGATGTAATATAATATAAGAATTGTAACAGATTTATCACTTTTGATATCTTTACAATATTGTAATTTGTATCTCATTTCAGTAGAACTAATTTAAATTTAAGTGACTACCTTTTTGTGTTAAGACTTTGGCTATGATACGGACTATTCTTAAATTTCTACTGATATTTTATACTTTATTTGGCCAGTGGTAGTGACTATTCGCTTGTTGAGGGGCTATTAGGTCCTATTGTATCTTTACACGACCCACTACCACTGTTATTTAGTTTTGCCTTATATGTAAATTGTTAATACATATATATCGATATACACATTTTTATAAATATATTTATTGTTACTATTTTGAGTTTTATTTCAGTTCTACTAACCAGTATATAATATAGCAAAACAAGATTAGTATTTAGTATTTTGTATTTCAGGTTATTATCTCCAGAATCATTTGCTTCCGGCATTTGTTACTTCAAAATCTCAACTATCATTGAGTTGGCGCCCTTCTTTTTCTCTTCTTATTGTTCTTTTTCTATAAATTTATTCCCAGTGACCTTCTTTAGTTGTATCACGTTTGATATTACCAGGTCTCATTTCGTTTCTTGTCTCATTAGCTCAGTATCCTTGCTATCCGTTTATATCTTTAAAGCCACAATCCAGTGCATTGAAGCTAGCCCGAACACTCACTTGAGATTTAGTGTCTCTTTGGCCATTTAAATTTGTTCCTCTGAGCTTAGCCATATCTTTAGTATTTTCATCACCTCTCTTCCAGTTCTTCTGGAATTTGGAAGTTCTACACTTCTTAAAATCCAATACTCCCGGAGTATTGAGGTTTCAAACCCTAAGTGGTTAAAGCCAAATAAATAAAAAAAAATTCCAAAATGCTTATTTGTGTCACTTATATAAAAAAAACCTCTAATTCGCCTATCTAGTAAAAAATTTAATATTTCTGTTGGTAAACTAAAGAAGAATTTTTATTTAATATTGTTTTGTATTTAGTTTCCTAATAACTATTTTTAAATTAGTTTTAGAGTTTTGTTACATTAAACCATGAACAGTCCTATAAAACAGAATGCTAACCAGGCATGAGCTAATCATTTTGTGCACTGTGTAATTTGTTTACATCCGAAGAAATCTAATGCAGTCTTGCAAAGTTATCCTAACAGTTTAAAGATTTTCCTTTGAATTGTAGATATAGTTGAGAGTTTAAGTTCAAAGATATTAGCAGGTCTAACTGTGAACCATGCCAAAATCATTTTTCTGGAATGATACTTGCTATTGTAGCATAATTTTAAGCTTGTAAAATATTATCGAACCATACAAAAATATAATATAATAGTATGACTGTAGTCATACCGAATGCTCGAAGTATTTATATTTAATTTAACAAATGTTTTAGGTAAATTGGACTGCTGCAATTAAATCTTGTCAAGATGTTGGTATGTCTTTAGTAAGTATTCAGTATAAACAAAAGAGTGACCAAATTACGCAGTTTCTTGAATCAACAGGTAAGTAAAATAAAACAATAAAAGTATTTAGAAAAAGAACAATATTTTAATGTTATTTTAAATTTTAGATCATAATATGATATAATATATATATGATCATAATATATTATATGAATTTATTATGTATATATTATAATTATATTATATTATAATTATACTTATTTACTTAGTACTAAACCTTTCTACCGTTAGGTGTAAGGCTGGTGGAGTTAAGTTTTGCACTGTTGCTTTCACGCTTTCCGGTCTTGTGTTAGATTTCGTGCACTTCCCCATGTCAATCCTTTCTTCTCAACTTCTTTTCTGATTTCGTCTATCCACCTAACTCTTAGTCTTCCTCGTTTGTTTTTCTCTTGCACTCTCGTTTCAAACACTCGTTTTGTTAATCTTTCATTCGACATTCTACACACGTGACCAAACCATTTTAGTTGCCCCCCTACTATTTTTCCGTTTATTGGTTCTAGTTTTAGGTTTTGTCTGATTGTTTCGTTTCTTATTTTGTCTGTCCTCTTTCTGTTTGCTATTTTTCTCAGGAACCTCATTTCCATAGTATTAACTCGAGATTTTTGTCTCCCGGTCAATGTCCAAACTTGCTATTATACATGATTATAGGTCTAACTACTGATTTAACGACTGCAGTTTTTACCTTCTCCGGTATTTCTTTTTTCTCCAAAAATGTTGTATCCATAGTGTTATATAAGCTTCCTGTTCGTCCCTTTCTCTCATTTATTTCCATGTCTTTTTTAACGTTTGATTCAATTAATACTCCTAGGTATTTAAAATGTTCCATTTCTTGTTTTCCTTTTAATTGTATTGCGTGTGTTTTTCTCTTATTCGAAATTATCATTGTTTTTGTTTTATCTGTATTTATTTTCATATTTATGTTTGACAGTTCTTCTTTTTGAATTTCAAGATTGTTCTGTAGTTCTTCTCTGTTTTCTGCTATCAAAACCATGTCATTTGCAAATAGAAGCTCTGATAGTTGAGTCTGTTTCATTTGCCAGTATCCTAATGTCAGTTTTCTTATTCTTCTCTTGGCTTTCTTTATTGCTTCATCCAGTACCACTGAAAACAGCAGTGGGCTCAGCACGCATCCCTGTTTCACGCCTTGACTTGTAGTTAAATTTTCGGATTCCTGGTTATTGGTTTTCACTGTATTTGTATTATTATTGTACATATCCTGTATTACATCAATTGTTATCCTGTCAACTCCTCTTTCCTTTTAATATCCTCCATACGTCCTTTCTTTAAATTATGTCAAACGCCTTTTCCAGATCAATAAAGCATATAATGTATTTCTCTATTTTTATTAATTACTTTCTCACTTACTTGTCTTATTGTGAATATGTGGTCTTGCGTGCTTCGGTCCTTCCTGAATCCACATTGTGTATCTTCCATAGTTGGTTCTATTTGGGTTTTTATTCTTGTTTTTATTATTTTTACGAATAATAATTATATTATATTATAATATTATATTTTACAGCAAACTGCAATCAAATTATAAGAACATTTTTTTATTTAAGGTGTGAACTACGACAGTTATGAAAACGCTATTTGGACTTCAGGGAATAGGCTGCAAGACAAAGTCAACTGGTTTTGGTTGGCTAGAGAACCTGTGAAGTTTACGAATTGGGACACTCAGAACAAAGAACCCAATAATTCTGGGGGAAACGAAGAATGTATAAGCATTTACAAAAACGGAGCTGTCACTGTGTGGAATGACATTGCCTGTAATCGAGAGTATTATCCATTGTGTGAGAAAAACATGTGTTGTCCTGCGACAAATACCGCTCTAAATTAATAAGTTTTAAAGTGAGTGTGTATCGTAACTTTTAAGTATATAATATGTACCAATACATGTTAAACTAATGTTAATACAAAATATATAAAGTAATGACAGTACTTTTATTTTGTGTAAATACATTGGGTTTAAAAATTTGTTGTCAATGTTGTTATGCCCTCATGCATGTATTTCAATAAAATAAAGTTTGGTATAAAGATGAAGAATTTATTAAAATAACATAAACTATGTTTTCTTTTAATATAAATACAGTAGAACCTAGATTATCCGGGCCAGCCCGGACCGAGCCTTCGCCGGATAATCGAAAACACGGATAATCCAAAGACCTCAATTTATTATTTAATTAATTTATTTAGACAAATACATGTGTCAAACGAAGAGCAGAAGCGTGATACATACAACAGACATGTAACAAAAAATAAAAGTACATACATATTATTATTTCTGCATAATGTATAAATATGCTATGAATAAACATTCCATATTTAAAAAAAAAATCATTTAAAAAAATCACTAATTTTGATTTGTTTTTGAGCTTCGTAACTTCTACACATTATAATTTCCTATATGTTTTTAAGCTGAAGTACATGAATTTCATCAGCTCCAGGCTATTCTTCAAAATATTGAATAAGTACATTTACTGCATCCCTTGCTTACCAATGACTTGTCTTAAACGCAATCATTGTCAGCACAATTCTCATCATCATCACTACTTGTGTCAGAACTTTCTGTAAGTTCTTGTGGTCTAGTCATGTAAAGTACGTAAAACAAAAGTGCGAGCGTGGAATTAACCTTCTGCGTTTCGTTTCTAAAAAAAGATGGGGTGCAGATCAAAATATCTCTTTAATGTTTTATAGATCCTACATACGATCCATTCTGGATTACGGTTGTATTCTTTACGGTTTAACATGCAAAACAAATCTATTAACTCTTGACAGAATACAATTTAAATCAATAAAAATTTGTCTAGGAGCTATGATGTCTTCACCAAACCAAGCAGTTCTAGCAGAATCCCAGGAACCACCTTTATTCATACGTAGGCAATTGTTAGCCAACAAACGTCTAATAACGTACAGATCGTTTAATACAACTATGGTTCATAAAATAGGTTTACTTTTGACAGAAAATTTAACAAATCCTTATTGGAGAATAAAAAATTCTCCTCTTCTTGCAGAATCTTTTATCTACACGAATTCATTTCAATCTTATATATTACAGCTACCAAAATTTCCTTTTTACGTACAAGACTTTGAAGTTCTGATAGACAAACCAACCATGATAATGCCCTCCTATTCAGACTTGCCAATTTTAACTAATCTAATATTTAAATCCATACTAAGCAAATTAGGGGAAGATTTAACAATAATTTATACAGATGGATCAAAAACTGTTGAAAGTACTGGTTTCGCTTTTTTTGTTTCAAACAGCAACTATGTTGAGAAATATCGAATTCCTGAATGTTGTTCTATTTTTACAGCCGAGGCTGCTGCTATACAGAAAGCACTATCTTGGTGTGTCACTAATTATTGTGAGAACATCGTAATAGTATCAGATTCTCAGGCAGTATTACAAGCTATTCGTAGCCATCCATTAGATAGTTTTCAAAACTCCATTATACTTGATATCAAAAAATTATTATATGATCTAAAATTCACAAACAAATCAGTTACTTTTCTCTGGGTTAAAGGACACAATGGAGTAATTGGAAACGAATTGGTGGACAGTATGGCAAAAAATACATCTGAGATATCCGAAATTACAAATTTTTACTACTTTAAAGATCTTTTTTCTATCTGGAGTATTGGCAGGGAAAGATGGATGTCAAAATCTAGAAACCATTACTTTTCTATTCACCCATGCTTACCAAAAAATATTTCCCATTTCAATCTTAACTTTAATAAAGTAGATTCTTCGTTAATAACGCGGCTAAAACTGAACCATGGCCTCTGTCCAGAGCATCTGCATACGATTGGAATCTATGAAACTCCTTTCTGTCCTTGTAATAATAAATCTATCGGAGATTTGAATCACTTATTTTTCGATTGTTCTAATCATAGGGAACAGACTCGAAGACTATATTTAGGTTTAATTGATCTCAATATTAGCCTTCCAGTTAACATCAGCAATCTGTTATCTTATTCTGACAAATCTATATATAATATTCTAATCAAGTTTATAAACGATTCTAAAATAAAAATTTAAACATCCTTATAACAATTTTCTGTGGCAAACACAACTTTCACATATAACTTTCTGTAAGATAATCGTCATTAATAATCTGATACCCTGTTTCTTGGCGATCACATTCTATCCCTTCCTGTATTTCGTTATTGTTCGTTTCTTCCAAACCTTTGATTTGCAAGGCTATAGATGCTATGTTTTCGACCGATAGCTTACCTTTATTTACGTGATTACCGTCTTCATCTTCCATATCTTCTAAGGTCATTATTTTATAAAATGATTTTTAATATGATCCGTTTTAACTTCACTCCAAGCCCTAGCTACAGCATAAATTGCCTCGTTTAAATTTAGGCGTTTCCAGAATCCCACAATATCACATACTCCCAACAGTTGAAGCATAAGGTCTTTTCTGTGAAGCCTTTTCATGGCCTCGATAACACCTTGGTCCATTGGCTGGGCAATAGATGTTACATTCGGAGGAAAATATGCTACGAATATGTTCCCATCTGCTGACTTTAGTTGCTCTACATCAGGATGCGATGGCGCATTGTTCATTAACAGTGCAGCCTTTGGTGGAAGATTATTTTCTTGTAGATAAGCTCTAACTTGTGGTATAAATTTTGATTATAAGCTGCCTTTTGATTATAATAATCTATGGGCAGTGTTTTTATATTTTTAAAAAAATCCCTCGGATTTTTGGATTTTCCAATGATGGCTAACCTAAGTTTATGGGTTCCTGAGGCATTACCACAGCATAAAACTGTTATACGGTCTTTGCTTGATTTGAAACATAAAAAAAAATATTTTGAAAAATACTTTATACGTAAAAAGAATTAAAGCTTACCTGGTGCACTCGTTTCTGAGCCTGCAACAAGGGTTCTTCTCGGCATTGCTTTCCAATAAAGCCCAGTTTCCTCTTCATTATACATTTGCTCAGGTTTTAGGTCGTGCTCTGTTATAAGATTTTTAAAATCGTAGCAAAATTCTACCATAGCTACATCATCAGCACTTAATTTCTACCCTTAAACAGCTAATTCTCGCATTCCATGACGTTTTTAAATCTGGAAAGCCTACCAGTAGATGCCGAGAAGGTGCCTTTAATTTTCAACTGCTCGTGAAACTTTTCAGCTTACCATATCGACGACTCCTAAGTATACTGAGTCAACTGCTAGAATAGTAATTGATGGTGAGGAGCAATTTTAATAACAATTACGATATTTTGATGTGTTTTTACGTAAAAATATAGATTTTTTTCTGTGTAAATATAATGATATGAGACTTTTTTATGTGTGTAAAATTATTTTAAATTATTTACTTAATAAAAAGATAATGCATATACACCAGTATACGTCGTAATATTATAATGAATATTGGATCAACTACCAGTTACATTTATATACGCCGTTTCTCGTAAATGTGGTTTAAATTAATAAGATAATTATTTTACGCTAGCTAGAAATTGTCTTACCTTTTCATAATATTTTAAAATAAGTAGGGCTGTTGCTAAGTTATTTATACGATTTTGTTTAAAACTTGACTTACTATACGAGGTGAATAATGTTATAATGTTAAAATTTGTATACTGGTCTAATAGCAAAAATAAAAAAAATAGTATTACTTTTAGCTTTAATAAAAACTTAAAAGTTTATTACAATATTTCTTTACAATAAACAATAAAGTCTAAATGCAGTTATAAACAAAAATAAACAATTTTTGACAAAAAAGGAACATAAACTAATTATTATTTTTAGGTTAAGTAGGAACTTGGTTTATATATACAAGTTGGTATAATAAAAACAATTAAAAATAATTCTTTAGCATAAGATAAACAATGTAACATCTACAAAGTATCAACCTCAGAACTTAATTAGTCTTCATCACTTTCCTCTCTGTTAGAATTTGTTACTAATAAATGGTTAAAAAATAAATGGTATTCTTTAGGAATTACCAAATTTTTACAAAGATCCAATAGATCTTTATGTTTATTTTTGTCAATGGTAATGGGTTTGTCGTAACAGGTTTTTATGTCATTAACATCAAAATTAAACTCTTTTCTTCTTCGTGTAGCTTTGGTGTTGTTTACGCAATCTATTCATTTGTAAGTATTATCTTGATAACTTGTTTTGAATAAAATCTTAAAAGGATTTGCAGCTTCAATTTTTATTTGACATATTTTATTCCATTGCATTTTAGATCCATCACCTGTAGTTGTCCAGTTATTAATTCCTTTTAGTTCTGCTTTAAAGTTTTTAATAAAATCTTGTGATATCTCTGTGACTTTGTACGGCTTATCATCTGTTTTAGCAAATCTGAAAGCCGTGTACCATTGGTCAGGAGTATATAATACTTTGTTCTTGGTCTGTCTTTCTATTAACGCATGCATACTGTCACCTTCATTTTGAGTATGACCAACTATCAAAAAGTGATGCCTGATGTTAATATTAAACTTAGAGCAAGCCATCATGTACATTAAGAAAACGATCCTGTTCCTGTTCTGAACTCCACAGTTATCGGACCAGAATCGATAATCCTTGATACCTGTACCTACTGTGTCTTCTATCAATTTATATATACAGCTAGCAATCTCATTCGCTCCTCTTTTCGCTGTTTGCTGGTGCCATGAGAAGCAGTGACCCTGTCGTGATGCCAGATCAAATACAGTAAAGTTGTATAAAGTAAGTTCTCTTATAGTAAAAGGTACTTACGTTGCCATGAGGCACGTTTAAGCATTTCTGGAGATCATAAGCTGCTGAAAGGATGTGTCCATCCTGCTCCGCTGATTCTTTATCTTTAGCTTTTAATTTTCTAGCCTTATCTTTCTCTGTCAGGTGATGGTCGTGGTTCGCTTTGTCGTTTTCTGTAATGTTTTTGTTGTTTTCAAAAATATGACATTCTTCACAAACATCCTTTTTTGGTTTATGAAAACCAATATTTAAGTTTTTGTTAACAATGTCTCGATCTTGTCTTACGTTATTAACTTTAGAAGAATAGACATTAGAATCATACCATTCTTTGTATAGTTTGAACATTTTTGGAAAAGATAGAGAAGCGTCAAGATACTTTTTATTTGACTCTTTGCGAACGTAGTGGGATTCAACAGGAGCAAAAACCCCAACATGATCAATCACACTGCGTTTTATATCATCTGTAATTATTTTTGGATGACTGCTGTGCCTTCCACGTTGATCAATTTCAACAAATCCTTCTCCTTTTTCTATTTTTTCTAATGCGGTGTAAACAAAATTAAAACTTATCGAAAGAGTTCTCAAAAACATTGTTTTGCAGACTGGTATTTTAACAATTGCAGTGCTTTCGTCTTCACCGCTTGGTAGGTAATATTAGATAGTATAAATTCTTTTTGAATTCTCTCGGTCCACAGTCAATCTCTTCTTTGGTACCCTTTTAGCATATTTGGTTAAAAAATCCCACTGTCTTGAATGGTTACCAATATTCCAGAATATTGTAAAAATTTTTTCTCGAGCTTCTTCTAAAATCTTTTGGCTGCATTTTTTGCGACAAGTTTGAGCACAAGGTGATTTCAGCGTTTTTTTACTATGTACTTTCCCATTGCGACTAACATATTCACGACCTCTGTTAACCTTATATTTTCGTTGTTCATCCTTCCATTGTTTTTCAAAACGCTCTCTTAACCTGCCTTTATCTCTTTTGACCATTGATGATCGCTTACGACGTGTTAAGGTAGGAGTGCTAACTGCTGAGTCTCTGTTATCAAGGTTAGATACCGAAGTAGATGCCACAGGACTATTATTCTACAATAAATCGACCTTAACAGGTGAAGATGAAAATGAATCATAGGGTGATGGCATTGGCGTAGTGTCACAATTTTCAGGTGTTTTGGAGCATCTAGTTTGTTCCTCATTAAGCAGTTCATTAACAGTTGTAGTGCCTTCAATGTCTTTATTTGGTGATTGTGAGTATTGTGGGGTATGTGCACTAATTGAAGTCTGCTTTATTACCGACAATAGTGAGGAATTTATTAAACGATCATTAGCTTCATTGTGAGGGACGTCATCATTTTCCAGTATCTGTAAGTAATCAGGAACGTTATCGTTCGGAAAAGTATCAGAGTGATATGGTAAAATTTCTAGTAATGATTCAGGATCACTTAGATTAATATCTTCTAGTATTGATAGCTCCTCTCGCGTGAAATGTGCACCAGCAGACCAAGGAGACTCTGGATCTGGAAAAGGAAATCTTTTATAAATAATGTAAAAATTTCCATTATATTTTTAAAATAATCTATATTTTCCGAAAATCGGTCAGGAATTTAGACATTATTGACAACATTTTTGAAAGAAACGTTCAATATTTCCTTATACTTATATTTCCTAACGGTAAGGAAATATTTTTCCCTTACAGCAGATTCAGAACATACTGCCAAAAATTAGCAAATGCGTCAAATTTATGGAATTTTTATTATTATTTTTATTTTCGCGTTTAATTTTAAGTAACTTTAATAGATTCCATTAAGTAGCGGTTTTAACAAAAAACGTCAGTTATCATAATGATGAAAAATAATATAAAATAAGAGAATCAGCTTGCAGAAATTTTCCCTTAATTTCAATACGCATTAAAAATTTTAAATTTAAAAATGTTAAGGTGTTCCATAAAAAAAAAAGGAAATAAAAACTTTTCTTTATTTGTAGGAACCATTCAACAAAAGAGATAAACTTCTTTTTTGGTTCGGCAGTAACAGACTACACAAAATATTTTGAAAAAATTCTATCACAAAGTTTTAAGATGTTCACACCGTCTAGTTTGTCATTCAGCGCTTTCTGTAGGTACTACTTGGACAAATTTCCTTTTACAGCTTTTCCCCTCATTTTAAAAAGTCATTAAGGAAACTTCTGCAAATATACCCACTTAGTTATTTCAACTGATTCAACTACAATCTATGAAAAATACTTCCCTCGTATACTGGTGTATCTTAAATTACACCAGTATACGAAGTAAAGTACCTTTAAATGAGCTTACAAAAAATACAAATAACTTACCGTTGTCATCCATAATCTGAACATTGATATCGGTGATATTTTCAGGTTTTCCGTTGATATCGGTGACACTTATTTGTTTTTCGTTCATATCGGTGACATTTTTAGGTTTTCCATCAATACTGTTAAAATCATTTTTAAGTAAAGTCAATATTTTTCGACTCCTTTCACCCTGCATTTTACTATTTAAACTTACAGTTAATAATAAAAAACAGTACAACACTATCTATAGTTTTAGTAAGGAATAACTAAATACACAACGTATCGAACCCTCGTTCATCGTACACTGAGTCAGAAGACACTTGTTTGTACCAGAATGAATCCCTCCGGATGCGGCGTATACAGATACTACTGTACTTGACTCGGTATACGGCGTAAAATAATCAATGATGCTGCAGTTATACCAATTGACACCACTTTATTTCGGCTATTTTTTGAAGTTTTCGATTTTTTTTTATACCTGTCTATAGGCAATGGACTGTTATGTACATAACAACAAAAAACGCAAAAAACCTTAATTTGTTAGTTGACTCAGTATACTTAGGAGCCGTCGATATAATCATGGTTCTACTGTATAGAAAAAACGCAGTTTACTATTCAAACAGTACTTATTTGGATTATAAACATGAACTACAAAGAAGTCTTTGTATTTTATATAGTTATAAATATTTAAAATAACTATTCTACAAAGTGAAGAAGATGACAAACAAGCAGTAGGCGGCGTAGTCTTAATTAATAATAAATAAATGACATCCAGCATCATACATTATAAGGCTATATCGAAAAGAGTAGTATCTCTAGCAGAGTAGCATCTACATTAACCAAAGTTATACATAATTAACGTAAAATTATTCAGATTTATGCTACGACATCAGATCACGAAAATGAAAAAGTTGAGAAATTCTACAAGGAAATTAATGAAGCAATGATGACAAACGAAGCAAGATAAATTATCTTCATTCACGATTTCAACGCAAATGAAAATTAGAATAAAATTTTTAAAGGAACCTATGGATTCGAAGAAAGTAATAATAGAGAAGAAATGTTAGTAAAATAATATGAGAGATAAAAAAACAACAAAATCTATTAAACGTACCATTTTTTATGTGAAACATTTATCCTTTCTAGGTACATGAATACCAATATTGTTGTTATACAATACAAATTTTGTTTTTTGTTACATTTATTACAAAAAACAAAATTTGTTTAATTTACTTTTTGTATTTTGAGAACGATTTTCAAAGTGGAAATTGAAACGTCAATAAATGTATTTTTATTTTTAATTGTGGCTTATTCCCAGTTAAATAGTAATTAATGAATACCAATGTTGTAATCTATTTTAAATTCTTTTGAAAAGTAGATATTTTAAAGGGGATACCATTATTTTCATTTATTTTTATGGTGTACATTTTATAAAGATTTGAAATGGTTTTAGTATCTGCTGGTAGATACAGTTTTTTAGTCGACCCTCGACAATAGTGCAAGGGGACAGCAGGAAGACCCTCAATAAAATATTTACATATTTACATTCCTGGAGTAATTTTATGTTTAGGTTCAAGTTTCCGTCTATTTTCACGGTTAACTGCAATTTTTCCTTTAATAGAATACCATACCAGTTTTTGACTAATATTTAGAGTATTTTTAAAGAATTGTAAGCAAATCCGTGTTTGTACATCATTTTTCGTTAGTAAGTTAGTCGTAAGTTAGATTACGACGTGAATCAGAAACTGTTCTTTTTCTCTTTACAGGTATGACATTAACGTAACCAATAATGACATTTTACTTATTTATTTAAAACTTATTTAAATTATTACTTAGGTTCCAAAATTTCAAAAAAATACTATTTCTGTCCTCATTGCTAAAACTATTACATTGATTGACACATTTTTTGCCTAAACATGGATTAGGAATCAAAACTTTTTTAGCAAGGCGTTTGTTTTTATAATTACAGTATCTTTTCCCCAAGGGTCGTAACTTTCGTTGACATAATAAATTATTTTCCTTTTTTTCTTCCTTTTGTCCTCTACCTTTAAATTTAGTGTTTCGAGATGAACTACTGATTTTTTACTAGAAATTGAACCAGTTGATGAGCTAGAACTAATGCTGTCAATTTCAGTCCCAATTTTAGGAAATATTGTCAAGAATGTTGAATCTGATTTGGAGTTTAAAGAAACATTATAAAATCATTACAACCTATCTTATCATCGGTATCATCACTATATAAGTAAGGTACAAGCTTTTTATCACAGATTAATAAATCAGTGTCTTCTTCGGCAGTCTCATTAACATTCGAAAATCGACGGCTGTCAATATTCAAATTTGGACTTGGAGGAAAACTGAAATCCACAATGGCATCATCATCTAAAACAGAATTAGGCATTTGGAGTTCTTCCATGATGCTTTTGAGCTTCATTGACGACCTCATTTTCAGTGGAAAATGAACCATGGTTTTTGTTATTTCCGCTGCATTCCTGCACATTGCTTTCCTGATTCTCCAAAATGGATTGCAATGTAAGATTTATTATTTTGTGTCCCCGAGAAACCATTCTAAAAACCATAAAAAAAAAGTAAGCGCCATTCAAATGATAGTTTTTTATAATAATATTACTACCAAAATATAACTTTAAAATATAAATAAAGAAGACTATACAACAGAGTAAATATATATTTTATTTAGTTTCAAACCTTATTTAAGTGGGTTAAGTAGTAACTTTTCTATGGCAAAGTTAAGACATAGTGTATTTTTAAAGGCCAAATGGCGGTTAGATAAAAGAAAATTTTTTTTCTGAATAGGCGTAATCGACAGTCGGTAAAATTGTAGAATCTTATGGTATATTACGATTTCTTAAGATAAAAAATATAACTAAACGCTTAACAAAGCATTAAATATTAATAATATTTCAAATTATAGTTTACTTTATTGATATAACCACGTTTTCAGGCCCAAAACGTAACCACCATCTTCCACTACGGATTTTGTCGCTTACTGATTTTGGTGTCTCATCTTTTAAGAAACTCGTTTGGCGGTTAGAAAATTCAAAGCTTGTTTTAGTTGAGTTGGATTTTTTTTCACAGCTACGTCTTTTTAGTAGTCGATAGGACGTAAAATGTTTTTTATTTTGATACCAAAACATAAACTTAGAAATTTTGGCGCTTATGCCTTTTTGTCGTGACGCCATCGATATCTGGATTCATTTCACATAATATGTCTGGAGAACTGTATTTTTCGAGATTTGATGGTTTGGTTTCTATTCATTTTTCTGAGGACCTCTTCATTTGCGACTCGTTTAGTCCACGGAATCTCTAGCATTCTTCGATATAGCCACATCTCAAATTCTTTTAGTTTACTGCACATATCGTCGTTCAAGGTCTACGTTTCAACACCATATAAAGGACAGGAAAGACGTACTATCGCAGTATCCTTACTTTTTTATCAAGGGAGAGATTGTGACTTGAAGAAGGCCCCCATCTAACTAAAGATGGATCTAGCTTTTCTGATGCGTGCTCTAATCTCTTGGTTGTTGCTCCATTCTTTATTTATTATGGTGCCGAGGTAGCTGTAGAGCGTCACTCTTTCTACAGGAGATTGTTTGACGTAGAGTTGACCTTCTGATATCCTTTTTTTGCTAATTATCATAAGCTTTGTCTTCTTAACGTTTATATTAAGTCCATATTGTTGACTGTAATACGTGATTTTGTTCATAAGAATTTGTAGGTTTTCTAAGTTGTCCACAAATACTATGGTGTCATTTGCATATCTGATGTTGTTTAGCCGATAATTATTTAGTAGAATTTCTTTTTTTATTTCGATCAAAGCTTTGATAAATATTCTTTCTTAGTACAGATTGAAGATTAGAGAAGACAAATTACAGCCTTGTCTCACTCCATGCATGACTTTCACATAGTCAGTGTGTTCACCTTTAACTCTGAGATTTGCTGTCTGATTCCAATAAAGATTTCTAATTATTTTTAGATCTTGGTTGTTAATTTCTGTTTATTTTAGTATTTGCATCAAAATGGCCAAAATTTGAAATTTGTTTCACTATATCTCACAATTCCTTATTGGCCAAATGCTGTGTTAGAAGAGGTACTGTTATAATATTATTTATCCAGTCTATGAGATCTATGTAATCTTCTAAAGATAAATGAATAGGGATTCCTGGTCCATGAGATACAGGTCGTTTAGTAGAAAGTAAATCAGGGTATTCAATTTTATGTTTATTTTTTGAATTGCATCACTTGATATCGCAGAAGCAAAAGTAGCAGTCATCTCCATGATTTTTTGGTTCTCTCCATACCATAGAAATGTCGAAAGGTAAAGAGTTATGTATACAAATAGGTAAAGAAATAATAAATAAGACTTACTCACAATCAATTTAATTTAACTATCAGACGACCGGTTTCGCTTTCTGCAATATGCAAAGCATCCTCAGGTCTCGATACAAAGTTAAACAAATGCTAAAATAATAAAAACCCATATTAGGGTGTTGTCTAATAACGATAAACAAAGTAGATGTTGTAAATTACAATAATTATGCCAATATTACATGTCTGTGGTTTTATTTAAATGATTAAGTTGAATAAAAAATATAAAAGTTTAAACAGAGCGCATTACCTCAAACTGAATGCAAGAAACGGAAAACGGCGTATCTAGGTCACATCATGCGAAATGAAAAATACCAGTTCCTCCAACTTATAATCGAGGGTAAAATTGAATGCAAGAGAGGAATGGGACGCAAGAAAATGTCCTGGCTCCGAAACATAAGGCAATGGACAGGGATTAACGACAGACAATCTCTGATACATATTGCAAGAAATAGAGAATTAATGGAAAATGTGATCGCTAACATCCATTAGTGGATTTGCATCTGAAGAAGAAGAAGAAGAAGAATGCAAGAAGCTCAAGATAGAAATAGGTGGAAAATTTTACCGAAGGCCTACGTTCAGCAGTGGACAAATATAGGCTAATTATGAATGTGAAAATCATGAACGTGTTGCTTGTGTGAGTCCATTTCAAATAGGTAAAGAAATAATAAATAAGACTTACTCACAATCAATTTAATTTAACTATCAGACGACCGGTTTTGCTTTCTACAATATGCAAAGCATCTTCAGGTCTCGATACAAAGTTAAATAAATGCTGAAATGATAAAACCCATATTAGAGTGTTGTCTAATAAAGATAAACAAATTAGATGTTATAAATTACACTAATTATGCCAATATTACATGTCTGTGGTTTTATTTCAAAATGAGTAAATTGAATAAAAATGTATAAAAAGTTTTAAAGGTTTAAACAGACAAGGTAAGGTCCACAAATTGTTATAAAATAGTCTCTTCGAATGTAATAAATTAATAAATGAGCAAATAAATAAAATAAACATTACTTACATGCCAGTACTCTATTAATTGATGGATGGTAGAACATGGTTGAAATTACTATGTATTGTTGAATGGAGAACTCAATTCTATTATTACAGTTGTTTGACAGTAAACGGAAAAACAACTTTCCTTGACACACTGAAAGCACACGTTGTGTGAAGCCCAATGGTTGTCCTGATCAGCAAGCTTTACACCGAAATGAGCGTGATAAGCTTTCTTTATAAAGTCTGTGTTATTTTTCGTTGATGCTTTCCTATTGTTAAATTATAACAAACGTAACAAAATATGGCAGGACTGTTCATTCACTTTCTTGATGACATTATGACGCGACACAATGAACATAGTATTTTAAAGAAATACTTTTAATGCAATTTACAAAGTATCAATAAAATACATATTTGTTTGTGCTAGTGTATAATATCTCACAAGGTTTTTCTTAATTTTGAAAATTTTTACGTAATGGGCTTAAACCGAATTCATATTCAGAATCAGCGTACTTGTATTAGTTAATTATGAATAAAAATAATAAATAAAAATTATAATTCAATTGCGATATCATTATATTGACCTACAAATAGTAGTCATATATAGTAATCTTTCTGGTTATAAATTATGACTATTTTATGTCAATGTGGTATGTATACAAAATATGCGAAGTAATTTTTTTTTGTTCTACATAGAGTATTTAAATGATGGAAAAATGCGTACATTTAAAAATATGCGAAGGATAGGTAGTTTTAAAGCAAAATAATTGTAATAAATTTAAACTGCTTAATAATGAATGAACTTTTAAAATTATGGCAGATAAAGACAGTACGTGCAATTACATAGGATTGATAAAGAATGTGGTGCAAAATGTCTAGTAGTCTAGTAGACTCATATTTTTGGAAAGTAATTTTCAAAAGAAAAAAAAAATTGTCTTTTTTAGTAGTATAATCATTATAAATTATAAAATATTGTTATAAAAAATTGTAAGAAATTTGAACACAGAAACCAACATACTGAATGTTTATATTCTTTACATCATGGGCGTATGCACAGCGGGTGCATCGGGTGCTATGGAACCCTCACTAATTTTATAGGGATACAAAAATTGAAATCTTTACGTCTAAAAACAAATAACATGTAAACATTTTAAGTAATATTTAATAAACCAGATATTAAAATAAAACGTTAAGTTCAAATAAGTTCAAAATTATAAATAAGATTTTAAAAATTATACTACTATATAAAACTATATAAAAATTAGTTATATGACCAAAAGGTCATATAACCTAACCTAAAAGGTCTATTTTGAAGGAGATGGATTTAAAAGTTTTGATAAACGCTTCTTTTTCTTCTCATGGCGCCGTCTCCTTTTGAAGGTTGTCGATCAAAATGGCAATTATGGTTTTGGAAACTGCTACGCGAAAGATTTCTGCGGATGCGCGGTCGAACCATCTCCTTAGGTCTTTTAGCTATGAGTTCTGGCGTCTTCCTACTGATCTTCTGCCCTGTACTTTTCCTTCCAGTATAACTTGTGGTAATTCATATTTTTCGCCTCTCAACACATGACTTAAATATTGGATTTTCCTCTCTTTGATTCTTCTTAGTAATTCTTTTTGTTTACACATTCGATTAAGTACCTCAACATTAGTAACTCTTTGTATTCATGGAATTATCAATATTCATCTGTATATATACATCTCAAAGGCATATATATTTTTTTTTATTTCAGTCCATTATCCAACTTTTACAGCCATACAGTAAGACAGAAAAAACATTTATTCATTCGGATTCTAAGCTGCAGACTAAGGTTTGATCTTGTAAAAAATTTGGTGACACCAATATACGTCACATGAACGTATATTGGTGTCTTTGAAAATACTAAATTTTAGTTTTGGAAACGTTTCGATGTAAACCAAACATTTCACTGTGGTGAACTACCGCATTTATTATATTTTGTAGTTCTTGTGCGTTGCTTACTATTAAGATAGTAATATTAGCATATCTGATGTTGTTTATGCTGATTCCGTTAATCTTATATCCACCCTGGACCTGGTCTAATGCTTCTCTGAATATAGATTCCAAATACAAAAATAAATAAAAGGGGTGATAAGACGCAACCCTGTCTTATTCCACGTCGGATTTGTATATCTTTGGATGTTGTGTGCTCTATTCCAATTATTGCCGTTTGGTGCCAGTATAGTTCTGAGATAATTCGCAAGTCTTGTTCGTCAACTCCAGTTGTTCTCACAATTTCGATCATCTTTTAATGGTTAACACAGTCAAATGCTTTTCGATCGTCAATAAAACATGCATATACATCTACATTCATGCCTCTACATCGTTGCGTTAACACGTTTAAAGCGAAAAAAACCTCTCGTGTTCCCAATCCGTTTCGAAATCCAAATTGGGTGTCACTCATCTGGAACTCGCACTTCTTGTAAATTCCTGTATATATAATTCTGAAAAAAGTTTTAATGACATTAGAGATTAAGCTTACTATTCGATAATCATCGCAGTGTGAAGAATTCGACCTTTTTGGTAATGCTACGATTGTTGATTTTAGCTGTTTGGACCGGTAGCTTTTTCATCTTTTTGAGATTTTACTGCGAATCACTTCCTCTTTGGTTATTTATGGGCTTTTTTTATTTATTCGATAATCTGTGGATGACGGAGAACAAGGTCTATCGTCATCAAAAAGAGTTTGTATGTATTCTTTCCATCTCTCTAGTTTGTCTTCTGTACCCATAATTATTTTGTTATTATCATTTTTTAATATTGTTTCTTGTATCTTTTTGTGTCTACCTGTCATTTCTTTTACTTTTTTTTATGAATATTAAAGGTGTAGTATTTTTTCTAAAGTTGTTCGATTTTTAGGCATTTTGTTGACATCCAGTTTTCTTTCGCCTTCCTGCACTTTTTTCTAATGATTGTATTGTTTCGCTTGTATTCTATTAAGCCTGTTTTCTGTTTTCGTCTTACTTCCATGAGGTCCATGATCTCTTGAGTTATTCATTCTTGTTTTTTATTGTATTTTATGAACTTGATGTCTTCTTCTTGTATCTTTATTATTTTTGTTTTTAGAGCAGCCTATGTCACTTCAATGTCTGTCTTTACCAGGTTTTATATCGTTTTTATTTTTTCCTGAAACTTGATACTTATTTCTTATTTTCTGTTCAGGGTTCTTCAGTTATAAGATGAGGATTTTTCTTGTCACTGTTTTCTTTTTGACTTTAAAAAATCTTTTTAATCTAAAATCCATTATAATTGGATTGTGATCGCTATGTATTAGATTAAATTTGTTTAGAACTACGTGAAAAACTGTTTCATGGTCATCAAACTCTAAAAATGGTTGTCAAAGTTAGTGAATTACTTTATTCACCAGACATTTATATTAGTTAAGCTATAGACGAAGTTTCAAACTTAGCAGTTGTTTTAGATTAATTAAAAATCAAACCATCTATATTTGATAATATTTAATTTAAAGTCATAGATACTTGTAATAAGCTTAAACTTAAGATTCTTACTTGATTGAAGCTGGTTTTATCAGACCATATAAGAAGAAATCAACTCCCAACGCGTAATACCAAACAGGGTATAGCCTAGGAACTAGTCCATGTCAGGTAAATTATTTAAACTGGTCTTTTAAGGTCTGACGGTATTGTAAGACCAAGGAAATAGTTAAGATAATTGCTTACACAAGTTGGTTCCCACGTCATCAGACGCTAGATTGGAAAAGACACCCAGACAAATCACAGGATATTCCTCACGAGTGGACCGTTAGAGAAATAAAAAATAACCCTTGTCTGTCAAAAATTTTTTCCCGCCAAATTATGTCCCGCAAGAAGTACCGTCGCACATCTCCAGAAACGTACGGCCCGACGTACACAATTTCCAAAACCACAAACGCGGCAAGAAACACGATCAAACCCACGTTGGAGTCACGAGTGAAGGGAGTAGGTAGATCAAGACCTCGAATTCGAATAGAATACTTTCTCTCTTAATAATGACTCCAAAATAAGTCCCGAAACGTCGAGTTTTAAATTCTCAACGCGGTTCTTCCCAAAAACTTATTATAAAGCAATTTTTATACATATAGATTAAATGGTATGTTAAAATATAATATTGTTACCGTATGTTCATTTATAATATTTGTAAACAATTAA
The DNA here is from genome assembly GCA_918026665.1 of Diabrotica balteata. Classification (NCBI taxonomy): domain Eukaryota; kingdom Metazoa; phylum Arthropoda; class Insecta; order Coleoptera; family Chrysomelidae; genus Diabrotica; species Diabrotica balteata. Next base: position 167,716,650 of record OU898277.1, read on the forward strand.
AGGTTAAAATAAAACTGGATTTAGGACTTTAAATTTGATAATTATCTAAAATATTAATATTTTTAGTAAAAGTCGACAGCTCTTGTGCATTTTTACATTAATTGTTTTGTTAATGTGGCGATTTACATATTTTGCTGATATTGTTTATTTAAATTTTAACATAATTTAATATTTCAATAGATTTCTTACTACATAAATACCTTTTCGGCATGGGTTTTAATACATTAGACAAAATGTTTAGTTTAACAACTTTCTTTTTCCTGTTTAGCTTTTGTTTGTTCTCTGGATCACAAGGAGGTAAGATGTCATACTGTATAGCACATATTAGTATATATTTGTATATTCCTTGATTTTGATTTTATAGTATATACTTTCATTATTAGGACAATATTTTATGGTTTTTTTTTGTTCTTGATTTCCCTCCCTACGGAGGTTAAAATTAATAACGGCTATTTTTATTCTTTAACTTGCTGCTATAATCACGTACATTCTTTAGTTAAGAATTCTGCATTCAGCCAACAGATTTTCCTCCTTTTATCTTTCCTTGTATTATTAGTCTTAAAATTTTATATTCTGGTCCTCTCATCACAGCCTAGATTTCTGGTTTGTATAGTGACGAATAATTTTGTTTATTTATCATCCCTCTCCAGTACTTCTTTCTTTGTTCGAAAGCCTAGATTTTTTTTAAATTGCATTTTTTTAATGATCAAGTCTCAGCTTTATATAATAATAATAAAAGTATATCAAATGGTACGTAATACGATTTCCAAATTAAGATTTTTGAACGTAAGGAGTGACTTCCTTCATATAAACGATGATTTGATAATCTGTATTCGCCTATTTATTTCTGCAGTATGATTATTTGTTTCATTGATCAAAGTACTGATATTTTTCTACATATTCTATCACGTCCTTTTTAAAGTATGACTCAGGAGGCTCAGTGTTCATAGTCAAAGCATTCTTTTACTGCTTGTTTTTTCGGGGTAGGTGTTAACGCTGACTTAAGCTACTGTTCTGATATTGCTTCAAAAAAGTGAATAAAATCAGCCCTTTCTGACCAAGTTTTTTGACCACTTATATTGTACTTAGGATTTCAATAATTCACCACAAATTATATTTATAAAATATTAAAATAGCTCATCAAATTTTATTCCAACCAATTTAATAGATTTTGCATAGAAAATTTGCGTGACAGGTAACGGGTAGATACACTTTACGATTCCGGTAAAGTTAGGTCTACTACAGGTTCGCGACCTTGCCCTGCCTACGTGAGCCGTGGTTCACTGTCACTCCTTTTAACCAAAAGGGTATCACATTCCGACCTATCATCCTTGTCAAAGACCCCAAAATTTCCTAACCCATCCTAATAATCGTCTACGTACCAACTCGCACAGGCCAGCGTGGTAGATAAACGGCCATGAACCCCCTTAAAATGAGAAACGATAAAGACGCAAGGCCCTTAGTCTCCGGCAGTCCCTTGAAACTAGGCTTTGATAGCAGTCACGGATGTGGAGGGACAGAGAGTGCTAAGAATCTCCGAAGTGGACCAAGATGATTCGAAGTTTGTACTTGGACCTCACGGATATGGTGACAGAAACGGAAGGTGTCAAACTCTTATAGAATTTCTTCTGTAATACAAACTATATGTCATGAACAACTATTTTAAAAAAAGCCCCCATAGAAAAACAAAATCGACTTTATCTTTACTGACAAAAAAGACGCTGTTCAAAACGTAACTGTATTAAATCAATTTACAACCCAAAGTGACCATAGAATGGTAAGAGCGAAGGTAGTCTTAAACGTAAAGAACGAACGAAGAAATATGATAACAAGGACTAAACATGTTATGTTTACTGCGATTACTAACACAACGGCATATCAGGAAGAAGTAGATAGAAACCTTCAGAATGACGTGCAAGATGAAACCGATATTGAACAACTTAACACGAAAGGTTAGTGGGCGCTCTAAGGAAGGCACAGAAGAACTGTCAAGTTGGGCAAATAAGGAAAAATGAAAAACTTACAGAAGGCACAAGGAACCTAATGCAAAAAAGAAGAAAAATGAAAGATAAGCACACAGTGAACATCGCAGAGCTAAAGAATTTAAATAAAAACCATTTCAAAAGTTGTTCGGAACGACATAAGGGATTTTAACACCAGAAGAAACATCTAATACCATAGAACAAAATAACAGCCTTAAAGTTCTAAAACGAAAGTTAAAGACAGGAACCAGGAACATTTATAAGCTTAAAAATTAATAAATTAACAATCAGAATAAAACAATATATTCTATAAGTTAATGTGATGAGTTTAAGTCCTGTCCCTTGGTTCTGGCGTGATGTGGTCCCCTCCAGTGAGAGAATCACGGGTCCATGTTACTGGTCTGTTGGCCAACGTCGCTTTAGTCTTCGGATAACTTGATGTTGAGGTATTGCGGAAATTAATGGGTTGGAGTGTGTGTTCACTTTTTGAATGTATTGTAATTTCTTTTGCTGGTATACTTCTTTCACTGTTGAGATATTGAGATCCTCATAGATTCGTTGGTTGGTTACGTACCAGGGTGCATCAACAATTGCTCTTAAGATTTTTGATTGACATCTTTCCATAATAGCAATATTAGATTTACTACTACAGCCCCACAGCTCTATGCCATATGTCCATATTGGTTTAATAACTGTTTTATAAATTAGAATTTTATTATTTATTGACAGTTTGGAGTTTTTTCCAATTAACCAATTGATTTCTTTTTGTCTTAGTTGTATTTGTTTTCTTTTTTTGGTGATGTGTTCTTTCCAACACAGGGTTTGGTCCAGGTGTAGCCCTAGGTATTTGGTTGTTTTAGTCCTGGGTATTTCCTCATTGTTGATATATATTGGTGGTGGTGTTTCTCGTCGTAAAGTGAAAGTTACGTGGGTTGACTTGTTTTCATTAATTTTTATTTTCCATTGTTTTAGCCAGTTTTCAAGCTCATACAAATAATCTTGGAGTTGTTGTGTAGCTATGTTAATGTGTTTGTGACTGGTAAGTGCTACTGTGTCATCTGCAAATGTGCCAATTGTTACGTTATGCGAAGTTGGTAGATCAGAAGTATATAATATATATAATAAAGGTCCCAGGACACTGCCCTGTGGAATTCCCGCCTTAATGGGATGCATTTTAGATATTTCTCCATTTACTTTTGTTCTAAACTGTCGGTTTTCCAAGTATGATGTAAGTATTCGAAAGAAGGGTGGTAATATTTGTTTAATTTTATAAAGAAGTCCTTTATGCCAAACCTTATCAAAAGCTTGACGTACATCTAGTGATACCATTGGGCAATATTCCTTTTCTTCTAATGCGGAATTGATTTTATGGGTTATTCGGTGGCATTGCTGGATAGTTGAGTGTTCTCGTCGAAATCCAAACTGAAAATTTGGTATCCAGTCTGCGCCTGTAAGGCCTGGATCTATTCTTTTTATTAAAAGTTTTTCTAGTAATTTGGAGATTGTTGATAACAGACTGATAGGTCGATAGGATGAGACTTCACTTGGATCCTTTCCTGGTTTTGGAAATAAAAGTATTTCTGCAATTTTTAGATTGTTAGGCCAATAATTACATCTTAATATTGCGTTAAATATATATGTAAGGATCACTATACCCTTTTTTGGTAATTCCTTTAGCATTTTTGGAGTTATTAGGTCAATTCCTGGTGACTTTTTGATATTTAGTTTTAAGATTTCTTCTTTAAGTTCTTTGGGTGTTGTTAATTTTATTGGATTTACTGACGGTTGTTCTGAGTTTAAATAATTAATAATTTCTTGATCTTCTTCATTGTTGTGTGGTTGGAATACTGTTGCTAAATGTTCAGCAAATAATTCGGATTTTTCTTTATCGCTTCTTGCCCATTGGTTCTGTGTGTTTGTGGTTTTTCTTACTGGTGGCGATATTGCTTGAGGTTTTAAGGATGATTTGATTGGTTTCCATATTGAATGGTCGTATCTATTAAGTTGTGTTACATATTTTTTGACTGACTCTTCTCTTGCAATTTTTAGTTGTGTTTTTAATTTATTGGCTAAGCGATTGTAAAACGTTTTATCCGCTGGGTTCCGACTTTGTTGCCATTTGGCTCTTGCTCTTCTTTTTTCAGCAATGAGCTTTTTAATTTCTAGTGGAATATTTATTCTATTCTCGATTTTATTTTTATCTGCATCGTTCGGTGTCGCTTCTTTTGCAGCGTTTTGTAATAATGTCATAAAGTTGTTTGTAGCTGCTTCTATTTCTGAAGGGCTTCTTAGTCTTACATTTAGTTTAATGTTTTCATCCAGTATTTTTCGGTAAACGTTCCAATCTGTTCTAGGTCCATGCAGTTTTGGAGTAGGTTGTTTGTTAATAACGCAGGTGCTAATTGTTGCAATAATTGGTGAATGATCTGAAGATAGATCATAACTTGGAACTATGTCCATAAAGGTGTTAGATATTCCTTTTATGATGCAAAAATCTAAGAGGTCTGGTCTTTTTTTGGGGTCCGTTGGCCAGTACGTTGGTGTTCCTGTTGATAAATATGAGTATTTATTTTCTTGCATTAAGCTATAAAGCTCTCTCCCCTTTGTTGTTATTAATCTTGATCCCCAGTACGTGTGTTTACTATTGAAGTCACCAGCTGCGATAAATTTTGGACCTAGAGTATTGAAGAAGGATGCGAAATCGGTTTTTTTAATATTGTGCTTTGGAGGGCAATACACTGCTGCTATTGTTATTTCGTAAGGTAATGAGCACACTTTAATTACTGTAGCTTGGATACAGTCTGTTATATAACTTTCCATCATGAAATGTTTAATTGATTGTTTGATCAAAATTGCTGTACCTCCATGGGCTGTCTTGTCTGGATGGTTAGTATGGTACGTTAGATATTGAGGTATTTTAAAATACGATTTGTCTGTAAAATGTGTCTCACTTATTAATAATACATCTATAAAATTTTGTTGTAGAAATATTATCACCTCGTCCTTATGATTCAGCAGGCCATTGGCGTTCCATTCTGCTATTCGTAGAAAGAATTTTATTTGCATATGAGTTTACTTAGCATGTTTATTACCATGCTGTTTTGTTGCAAGATTTGATTAAACATGGCTTTGAATTCTTCTAAAAACTTCATAAGAATGGTGTTTGAATCTTGGTTATCTGAAGGAGCAGCAGGAGGTTGTCTATTACCCGCTGCATTAGCATAGCTTACATTTGGTCTTACTGTGTTGGGTATAAAGTTTCTGTTACGTGCTTGCGACATATTTTGGTGATGATTATATGTAGTTTGTGCTATATTTTTATTTCTATTTAAATTACGATAATATTCGCATCCTTTATAGTTAGCTGGGTGATCTCCTCCACATAAAGCACATGTAGCTGGTGTGTTCTTGTTCTTTTTACAACTGCTTGTACTGTGCTGTCCTCCACATTTCACACAGACATATGGTCTATTGCAATATGTTTTTGAATGGCCATATAATTGACATCTCATACATTGGATGATATTTTTGTTTTTTATAGGTGGTTCAATTTGTATATTGCAGTGTTGTAGTTTCTGAATTTTATAAATATCTTGGTTATTGTCTGATGGTTCAAGGTCAACAAAGAACATATTTATCGGCTCTTTTGTAATCCTATGTTTAGCATTAATGATGTTTCTTACCTTGTGACCCAGTTTTGTCAGTTCTTCTTTGATGTCTTCTGTTGCATGTGAATAGTGAAGGTATTTAATTACGACTCTATAGGCCCTTTCTTCCTTTGGTTGATATGTGTGATGAATAATGTTGTTCTCTCTCATATATCTGGAGAATTTTCTGTATATTTCTGGATCGCTACAAATTATTTTGACTGTATTATTTGCCATAGTTCTGGTTTCGTATTGTTCAGCTTCAGCTATTTCTGTAAATTTTTTCCTCATTTCTGGGAAGTCGCTTACATCGTAAACAAATATTGGTGGTGGTTTAGGTATTCTTGGCGCTGTTTCATTTTGATTGGTTTCATTTTCTTGGGTATCCGTTAGGGTATTATATTTGTTCGATAGTGTAATGGTATCATCTTCTTTGTCTGTTTCTACATTTGATCTGATTTTTCTGCGTTTTGTAGTTTTAACTACTTGCCATGAGTTATTTGTTGACACATTTGCACTTTCTGGTTCGTCATCGCTTGTTGATGACATTCTGTAGTATTGCTGGCTATTTCTGTTATTTATATTGCTGTTGTGTGCCGCGTTTTGTTGATTTATATATTGTTCTTGATTGGGCGGAAATATCATATTCGTCGAAGAATTAGTGGTTGGTTGATTTATTTGCATATTGTACATACCTGGTATTTGTGATGAGATTTGTGGATAACCCTGTATATTGTTGATTTGTGATTGACCCTGTGTGTTGTTTGGAATCTGCATTTGTGGGTAACAATTCATTTGGTTTGATGGATACTGGATTGGTAATGGCTGGCTGTTTACATTTTGTATTTGTTGGCTAACTATGTAGTTGTCGAATCCTGGTCCATTTCCCGTTGGAAACATTATAAATAAATTACTGTATTGTTTTTAAATTTAATTTGATGAGTTTATTATTTTTAAGTCTATTACTAATTGATTGCTTTTTAATCACTTCACATTTATCTGTTCAAATCGAGAAAACCGGTCGAATGTTGATAACAGAGAACCATTTAACGTCCGCTCGGTATGGAGTATCGATGTGAACTATGTAAACTCAAGTTAAACAAAATTCTACTTAAATCCTATCAAATATAAAAAAGTTGACATATAGAAGTTTGTATTATTATACTGAAGTTTCGTAAAAGTTCCAATGCGTTTTTCTCGAAACTACATTATTTTAAATATTCTACTGTCGCTTTGAGATGACGATATATAATAATAAAACCGATCGATATTAACACCGAAAAATACCAAAAAAGTAGTCGAAGAATTGGTGAAGGTGAAGGTTATAGAAAAATTTAATTTCAAAGTTCAAATTCGGTATAGGGAAAAAACATATTTTCTCAGCTTTCAATAATCTAATCTAATGTAACTCGAATACAAAAATCTAAAAAACGCATTACCAAATTCCATAGATGCTTTAGTGTTGTTATAAATAAATTAATTTGCCATTAAAAATACCACTGATGCTCCAAAAATCATACGTTGACATACACTAAGCTGAATTTTTCTGAGAATATTAATTTTGCAACCCCAAAAAATATGCATTTTAGTTCACTACTCCTATCCCTCTGCTTCCTCCTAAAACCCCTTATATCTGGAGTGTACAGTAGAAATACAATAAAGCCTTGATATAACGGACCTCTATTTAACGGACTTCGGATATAACGGACAAAAAATCCGGTCAAATGTAAAAAAATAAAAACGTACTGTTAATATTATACATGCTTAACCCCTCTGATACCACTGTATTTTACAAAGAATATTAATAAAATTTAGCATAAGAGGACACATTTCTAACAGTAATACTTTATATTTTTTTATTTTTGCTGAAAAATAAATAAATAAATAAAGCATGTGTAAGAGAAACATAATATTTTATCATACACATATAACGTGTCTACACACATGAGATAAATTTAGACATTTGTATGCAAGAGAAAGAAAGTTTCTATGATTGTATGGGTGTTTCAGGGATGGCGGTTTTTGACAAAACACCGGTTTTCGGTTATACCGGTTTTTTTTGCTTACGGTTTAACCTTGGTATACGGTTTTTTAATCCAATAGATTAGAAAGTTACATTTACAATGCACTTTAGTTTACGATACTACATTCGACTCGATATCAATATGATCAAAATTAGTACTATCGAAAGAAAATAATATTAATGTAAATACAACACAATTTTTTGTGTTTTGTGAGAAAAAAATTCCCCAACAAAAATTTCCCAGACTCTTTCAAATGGAATTTAAAGAAAATAATATCAACATAAATATTTTACTTAAAAATAAGTTGGATAATGCAATTCATCTTTTATTTTTACTACCATCAAAAAACAAATGTATCGTGTATTACTTTTAACTCATTTACGACTTCCGGTATGGGTATAAATCGTTTTGAAAACGTAGGGAAATCCTTGGAGATTCGTATTCGTAATCTGTAATTCGATATTCATAGTCGTTATTTTTGGTAATCAGAAAAAGCTATTCACCCACTTTCAATGTCAAGAGTCAAGTGTGAAAAATAGATGATGTATAAATACCAGATCAGTTCTTATGTAAAAATATGATTACAAATACTTTTTCAACGAAATACTATAATAAAATTTAATTGTTTCTGGCTGATGTGAGCTTGCACTTTCAGTTTGCTTCTGTATTTATAAAATAAAATAAAAATTGAATTTTAGTTTTGTTTGGAATAATTACTTGAGAATAATAATTATGATTGGGTGGGATCAAAAATAATACCTAACCTTATCCTAATCACTGAAAAAACCTAATAACCGGGTTTTACTTTAAAAATAAAAAACCAATTATAACCGGGACAAAAAAAAAAACAATCAATAAAACCGGTTATTTCGAAGTAAAAAAACCGGTTTTCGGTTAAAACCGGTAGGTTTTTCCCATCCCTAGTATTTACCACGCAGGCCAGGGATTAACGCAAGTCTACAGTAGTTTGACTTGTTTATTAAATAAATGGTCAATAAGTTAAAATTTTTGCAATTCTACTTTTTAAATATGAACAAACAGAAAAGAATCAATCTAACGATCAATTAAAATCTAAAGATTCTACAAAAGTTAAAATCTGAAACGTCTATATATCATGTGATCAATATGGCATAAAAAAGCTGAAGAACATGTAGCTAAGGAAGATGTTTTACAATGGCTAAAATTAGATGAAGGTTACCCCGGATATAACATCATGACTGAAAGTAAAATAGCAGTTGAAGTTATAAACCTAAAAATGAGGATATAAGTGAAGATAACGAATAAGACTACAAAGCAACAATGCCAAAAATGAAGTTATCAGAGGTAAGATCGCATCTCGACGATCTAATAACATTTATTGATTATTCATCAGATAACGAAGTTCAATTGTATTCTTCGCATTTTCGTCATTTTAGAAAATTGATTATAAAAAAACAGCAAATATCAAAAGTGAAAACGAAACTTGATTCCTTTTTCAAAACAGGATTACCGACAGCAAGCACGTCAATATCAACAGCAACGTCACTTCACGACGAATGTACCCGTCCCCCCAAGTAGTCCGTTATATTGAGGTTTTACTGTATTTTAAATAAAAAATGTAGCAAAACAAGATAATTTTGAATAAAAATGTTTATAAGCACTTTTTGTGTACATAATAATTTCATTTTTCTAAATTTTTAGACACATGTTGTGCAGCAAATCCAAAAAACAATTATTACTTAGGAGACAAAAAGGTACCGTATAAATTATTTATATTTGAAAATTTTTTTTATTCTTTCAGCTACGTGTTTTTTCAAAGATAAAAATGAGGTTTATTTTACGTAATAATTTTTGTCTTCTGGTCGTATTACTAAAGCCCCTCTCAAAATGTGTCTGTATGTTTTTGAAGGAAAGCGCTAAGCCCATAAGAAATACGCACCAGACGTGTCCAAAGAATTCATGCGGCATGAACTAAATATTACCGCATGAGCATTACCACATAGTATATTTTCATTTCCTCTACTATTTCTCATCAAGTCTCTGAGGAGCTCAACCTCTTCAATTTTAAATTAATCACATAGGTTATAACTCTGATTTCTTCAGCCTGTAGATTTTCAATTTACCAAACTTGTTTTTATTAATTCGTCACCATACTAACAGTCTTAAATAGTCATTTAAATACAAGGTCTTATATTAGCTTCAAATATTTACTATTAAAAATTTTTACCTGTCCTAGATGGGATAAACATAAAAGGATAATTTTCATATATATATATATATATATATATATATATATATATATATATATATATATATATATATAATATAAGCTAATCTAACATAAAATACACTTCTAGACCATATTCCATACGACAAAAAGCAACATAGGTTGCCTAATACACAGGCCATCCTCTTAAACATGACTTTAACACCATTGGTGATTTCACATCGATTATAACCCAAATTTTAAATCCCAACACCTATATTGCTCTTATTATTTTTTAAAATCATCAAAAATAATTTTTGAATCTTTTGGCTGTAGTAATACTAGGTATAACTAATATAGTTCTATGTTACATTGACATTTTGTTTATGACACCTTTCATAGGTATATTGTAAATCATTCAGGATTACCGACAGCAAGCAAGTCAATATCAACAGCAACGTCACTTCACGACGAATGTACCCGTCCCCCAAGTAGTCCGTTATATTGAGGTTTTACTGTATTTTAAATAAAAAATAAAGCAAAACAAGATAATTTTGAATAAAAATGTTTAAAGCACTTTTTGTGTACATAATAATTTCATTTTTTTAAATTTTTAGACACATGTTGTGCAGCAAATCCAAAAAACAATTATTACTTAGGAGACAAAAAGGTACAGTCTAAATTATTTATATATCGAAATTTTTTTATTCTTTCAGCTTTGTGTTTTTTCAAAGATAAAAATGTGGTATATTTTACGTAATTATTTTGGTCTTCTGGTCTTATTACTAAAGCCCCTCTCAAAATGTGTCTGTATATTTTCGAAGGAAATCACTAAGCCCATAAGAAATACGCACCAGACGTGTCCAAAGAATTCCTGCGGCGTGAACTGAATATTACCGCATTAACATTACCACATAGTATATGTGTATATTGTTAATAGAAAGCTAGTTGTATTTACTTATTAGCTATAAAATTTTAGACGAACAGTCACAACAATCTAAAAATACCCTGAAATTCTGTAAACTATCTAAACAATTTTTATTGTGTTATATGTGGTGAACTAGGATAAAACTGTCCCTACAGAGCAATTTACGATGCTTTTAGAACATACTTGTAAGAAGGCAGATTTGAACAAGAATGATGTTAACATCAATTGGGAGAAGCTTCTACTTTCCATGGAGCCGTCTTCTTTCAAAGATTGGCAATTCAAATGGCATTTGTGGCTTTAAAAACTGTTGCGTGAAAGATTTCTGCGGATGAGCTGTCGAAACAAACTTCTCAGGTCTTTTAGCCATAAGTTCTGGCGTCTTCCTACTGATCTTTAGTCCTGTACTTTTCTTTGCAGTATAACTTGAGAGGCAAAAAATTTAAATTACTTTAACACATGATCCAAGTACTGCATTTTTCTCTCTTTGATTATTCTTAGTAATTATTTTTGTTTACACATTCGACAAAGTATATCAACATTAGAAACTCTTTATAACCATGGAATTCTCAACATTCGTCTGTATATATACATCTCAAAGCATCTATTCATTTTTCTATTTCAGATTCCACTGTCCAACATAAGTTGCAGACTAAGTTCTGATCTTGTAAAAAATGTTTTCATGCTCATAAATGTTTTCCTTGTTTGTTCGATTCTTGATAGTATTTTTTTTTTGGATTACACTGACTATTGATATTTTCTCCTAAATATTTTATGGAATTTCCCTGTTCTATCATTTGACCCTTGGCATACACATGTACGTTTATTGGAGTCTTTAAAAATACTAAAGTTTTAGTTTTGGAAACATTTAGATGTAAACCTAACATTTAGAACAGTATCATCGGCATACCTGATGTTGATTATGCTGATTCCGTTTATCTTGGGCCTGGTCTAATGCTGCTCTGAATATAGACTTTAATTACAAATTAAACAGTAGCGGTGATAAGACGCAACCCTGTCTTACTCCTCATCGGATTTGTAACTCTTCGGACGTTGTGTGCTCTATTTCAATTGTTGCCGTTTGGTGCCAGTATAGTTCCAGGTGGCCAGTAGCCAGTGTAAATAATGTGAAGATAATTCGCAAGTCTTATTCGTCAAATCCAGTGGTTCTCAGAATTTTGATCATCTTTTGATGGTTATCGAAAATGCGTTTCGATAGTCAATAAAACATGCATATACATCGACATTCATGTCTCTGCATTGTTGCGTTACCACATATAAAGCAAGAAGAGCCTCTCGTGTTCCTGATCCGTTTCGAAATCCGAATTGAGTGTCACTAATCTGGAACTCACACTTCTTGTAAATTCGTGTATGGATAATTCTGAGAAAAGTTTTAAGGACATGAGATATCAAGCTTAATATTCGATACTCATCGCATTGTGAGGAATTCGATCTTTTTGGTAATGCTACGAATGTTGATTTTAGCCAGTTTGTTGGTATTTTAGCTGTATCATATATCTTATTGAATAGTGATATTATTAAGTCTAGGCTTTTACTTTCGTTATCTGCAATTAGTTTTAGTATTTCGACATTGATATTGTCTGGACCGGGGGCTTTTCCATCTTTCTGAGACTTAACTGTGTAAATCACTTCTTTTTTTGGTTATTTTTGGGTCTTTTTCAGTTATTCGATTATCTGTGGATGGTTTAGAACAAGGTCTATCGTCGTCAAAAAGAGAGAAGCTTAGTAATTTAAAAGAAAATTCGCAGATTGCATCGTCCTTATAGCCGATCGTATGGATGACAAAATAATATTGTTGGAAAAAATATATCATGCTTTTTTGGAGATCAGACTAAAGATTAATATACACAAGACGCAAGCAATGACTAATCTGGTGCTAATTCAAAATATTTATATATTGCAGACATAAGCTGGAAGCAGAGCTTGGGCAGCGTTTGATAAATTAAACTATGTATTTAAATCTGATCTTCACATATGCCCGAAAAGAAAAATCTTTGACCAATATATCTTACCTGCACTCAGTTATCGACATAAACACTCACAAAAAAGATAGTGAATAAAATTTGCATGACTACGAAGGCTATGGAGCGTTAAGTGTTTGGTGTCTGAACCTCTAACAAAGAAATACGTCGTAAAACAAAATCAATTCTCTGCGGCTTGGGCTATGATGGATTTTTCAATTTCCATATTATTAGTTTCAATTCAATATAGACCTCAGTATCAATATAGATGAAAAAAGATTAAATCACCTAACGTTTGCAGATGATGTTGTACTAATCGCAGATATCTTACATGATGCAGTTTATATGATGCATTCGCTTAAAAGTCTGTGAGAAAGAGCAGGATTAAACATAAACTTTGAGAAAACTAAACTTATAACAAATCTCATAATGAGTGGAAATATAACTATTGACAATAATACCATACAACAAATAGACACTTACAAATATCTGGGACACGAAATCAAAATAAGCAGAGACAATCAAATACATAAAATACAGAGGCGAATAGGCCTAACATAGGCAGCATTTGGCAAATTAAGCCATATTCTAAAAAATTCAATTCCCATGTGTGTCAAGCGAAAGGTTTATAATTATTGTGTGTTGCCTGTACAAACTTATGGAGCAGAGACTTTAATACTTACGCAAAAATCTACGAATAAACTCAACGTTACTGAACGTTGTTACACAACGAGCCATGGAACGTGCAATGCTGAACGTGAGCCTTCGAGACCACATAACAAACCAACAAATCAAGCAAAGATCAGGAGTTCAAGACGTCATCGAAAGAACCATGACGCTTAAGTGGAACTGGACAGGGCACTTAGCCAGAACACAAGATGGACGGTGGACAAGACGTATTATATAATGGAGGCCCAGAAACTATAAAAGAAGCCGAGGACGACCACCGACTAGATGGACCAATGATATAAAACATGTAGCGGGAAACTGGCTACAAGCGGCCCAGTGTAGAGAACACCGGGAAGAACTGGGGGAGGCCTATGTCCAGCAGTGGACGCGATTGGCTGATATATGATGATGAAGACCTTAGTTGCAAAAACAATGTTTTTGTTATTTATTTTTATAAAGTTTTAGTAAAAAATAATGTAATTAATATATAAATAAACATTTTTAATACAAGCCAAATAAAAACTATCTTTTTATACACACAATTTTTGTTTTTAGAATGTGTCTTAATTAGTTTATATTATTATTTTTAGGTAAATTGGGCTAACGCTATTATAGCATGTCAAGTTGTTGGAATGTCATTAGTAAGTATCCAGAGTCAAGTTAAGCAAGATGAAGTCAGTAAGTTTTTGCAATCGACAGGTAAGAAAATTAGTAAGAATATTTCTCTACACAAATATGATTTAATTGAATTACATTATTTAACAAAAACATAATTATCTTATTTATTTTTGATTTTTTTTGTTGTTACTAGAGATAGAACCGTACAACTTTTGTAGAAAATATTATCTTCTTCTCGACCTTCTTCTTGACCAGCTTAAAAACTTTTGTATGAGTCTTTGCCACATTCAGTAGAGCCTGTCTTCTTCCATGATCTTGCTCTTTCATTTCCCATTGTTGTACCACAATCCTAGATAAATTGTCTTTAATATAATGCTTTCATCTTTTTTTGGGACGGTCTACTGAACTTCTTTCTTCTAATCTTTTAAAATATACTGTTAGCACTCTGTCGTCCTCTGATCTTAATACATGACCTGACCATCTTATCCGGTTAGCTTTTATTTGTTTGACGATGCTTTCAATACCATACATAGTCACCAATTCAGCATTGTTTCGCTTTCTTCACTATGCTGTTAATTCATGAGTTTGCGTGCCAAACTTTGAGTGACAAATATTATTCTGAAAACTTTCTATTCAAAAACCAGCAGCTTATTTATTTCCTGCTAATGTTGAGTCCATGTAGTACTTCCATAATGTAATAAATGGACGAATAATTGACAGTCTTAATTTAGATTATCATTTTAGGAGTTTCGATCTTAATAATGATGATAGGGATTATAATGCTTAATTTCCTGCAGCTATGCTTCCTGAGACCTCTTTTTTTATGTGGTTGTCATCTGTGATTACTGTTTCCAGATATTTAGAATATTTTACTATTCAAAATTATGGCCAAGCAGAGAAAACCCAATTTATGACAACATCTAAATACCCACTACGATGTAAAATCGAAAAAAAATTAATCAAAAATAACATAGCAGAAAGCAAGGTTTAGATATTTGGGAATAGATATAACTAGTTACATATATGTCGAAGAAGAAGTACGACAACAAAGCTTAAAAGTGAGTTAAGCGGCGGGATCTCTTAATGACACAATCTGGAAGAACAATTATCTCAGACAAGACATAAAAACAAGAACCTATAAAGCAGCAATTAAACCTATATTAACATAAACGGCCGAGACAAGACCTGACACATCTAAAACGAGACGACTACTAGATATAACAGAGATGAAAATACTTTGACGAATATCAGGGAAAACTCGGTTGAAAAGGGAGAAAAGAAATGCGAAAATATAAGAAGAGCATGCAATATAGAAGACATAAATGGATGGGTGACAAAACGGAAACAGAAGTGGAACATTAGCAGAATGGCACAGTATAGGATAGGACGAAGAAGTATTGTCAGACCAAGAAAAAGATGGTGCGATAACATAGTCAATTTAGGAGGCTAATGTTGAAGAAGAAACAGGCTTTAAAGCCTATATACAAGAAAGAAGAAGAAGAAGAAGTTGTGGTCATTAATGGTTATATTCTGCCTAACTCTTGGACTTCAATTTTTGGTTAATGTGTAGAAAATATTAAGAAAATATTAAATTCATACAAAAAATAACTTGATCTCAAATCATATAGAAACAAAAAAAAGTAAGAAAGAAAATACCTGGATACATTGTTTGCTTTATAATTATTATATTCTTATAATTATTTTCCATGAATTACTTATTACTTAATCTACGTGACATACTTCCAACGAAACTCTCTACTACACAAGCACTACAGTGTTATTCTTTTTATGGTTTTGCCGATTTTGTAATGATGATAGCCTTCTAATTTTAATCGGCAAATATTTATCATGTGCCTGGTTTTTTTAAGTAATGAGTAATTCATTTAGAGTTTTTTTTCCAAAAGGAAAAACAACGAAAAATATGAAATTCATTTAAAAATTTTTATTATCATATAAAAGAACCATTCTTTACAACTAATTGTTAAAGATAATTTCTTTCAAATGTTGGCCGTATACTTACCGCTATATGTATGACCGTAATGTTGCGGTAATATGGTCTATTCTGAAGTTCAGATTCTCGATGACGCGTTCAAGCATTTCGATTGGTATGTGACCAACGAGTAATATTGGCCTTCAATGCTTCAATCTTACCCAATTTATTTATGTAGACTTAATACTTTATGTAACTCAAAAGACAAAAGTCCAAAGGTGTGATGTCCTAGCATCTAGGCGGCCAATTGTCTGGTCCGAAGAGTGAAATACATTTTTCACCGAATCGTTCTCCATCTTCCGGCATTTTGATTCCATCTTCAGTGTCACTTAAGGCTCTATCGAAAATAATTTCAAAGTAAAGATAAAAAGGAGGGGTGACAGTATATAACCCTGTTGTAGACATATGACATATGATGTAGATTCCAGTGCTACTCTCACAGATGCCACTTGATTCATATAAAAGTTCTTTATGATTTTTAAGTTATTCTCATCTATCAAACGTTCCTGGAGCAATATCACTAATTATAAATGATTAACACAATCGAATGCTTTCTGGTAATCTATAAAGCATAGGACGACATATTTTTGCTGATTTTTGCATTTCTGAAGTAGGACAGTTAATCTATAAAGTGCTTCTCTTGTGCCAAATCCTTGTCTTGTGTCTGAAACAGAACTGTGTGGGACTAATGTCTCTTTCACATCTGTTGTAAATTCTCAAGTGAATTATCTTTATAAAAAGTTTTAGGACCTGGCTCAATAAGCTGATCATTCGAAATTGGTCGCAACTATTAGCGTTTGGCTTTTCTGGGATTGGTATAAAGGTCGATTGAAGCCAGTGGTATTTGACCGGACCCATAAATGTCATTAAAAAAATCTACCAAGGTGTCTAAATTATCTTCACTCAACATTGCTAGAACCTTTATGTATATGTCGTCTGGGCCTGGTGCTTTTCCTCATTTGATTTGTTTGATTGCCCTTACAACTTCTGACTTCAATATTTTGAGGAAGGGTTCATTTTTATATATACTTTCAGAGTTCCTTCTAGTTGTGTCTGAGTATAGTTGCTGTGTGTAGTTTCTCCAATGTTGAAGTAGATTTTTGAGATCAGTGAATAATTTATTGTCCTACACAATACTGTTAAAACTGCCAGGTTTTGTATGACCTGTCACTTCTTTAATGAGTTTATGTACGTTAAAGTGGTCATGTTTTTCTTCCACTTCCTCCAGTTCTGCTTACTTGTCCAGCAGCCACTGTTCTTTAGGTTTGCGACACTCTTGACTCTCTTGACACTCTGACACTCTTTCATTAAAGATTATTTATTTTATTGGACAGTTTTATCAGTCTTCTTCTTCTTGTGGTGCCTATCTGTTACGGATGTTGGCAACTACCATGGCAATTCTAACTTTATTGAACGCAGCTCGAAATAGTCCTGAAGTGGTCAAGAAAAACCATTTTCGTAAATTCTGGAGCCGAGCCAAGATATTCTTCTTCTTCCTGGTCCCCTCTTTCCGTATACCTTTCCCTGTAGTACCTATATTGTATGTATTTTATCAGTATGTTAAATTATTCTAGATAGTAGCATTTTTTCTACATTTTGTATTGTATTTTAGGAGTGAATTACCTAGGATTCGACAACGGCATATGGACTTCAGGAAATAGACTTCAGGACAAAGTTCATTGGCTTTGGTTAGCTCAAGAACCTGTTGTGTACACCAAGTGGGATACTCTCTATAATGAACCAAACAATGCTACTGGGGACGAAGAATGCATAAGCATAATTAATAACGGAACAACTACTGATTGGAATGACATCGCTTGTAACCGCACGTTTTATCCTTTATGCGAGAAACAGATTTGTTGTTCTAGTTGCCAATCTTGTTCTTAATTTTATTATTTATTTAAATGATTTTACAATAATATAAATTACTTTTTGGTATTTATGTAATAAAATGGTTTTAACATTATAATAAAAACAATACTCTATATTGTATTTATTAATGCTCTATGCTCTATACAATGCTCTATATTGTATGTATTTTTGATTAAAAATTTAAAAAATATAAAAAGAGACACAGATTAATGTATTTCTCTCTCAGTTTTTTTTTCACACCCCTCTTTTATCAGTGTATTTTAGGCTAATAATATTTATTACAAGCAAATACAGCCAAAGCTGACAGCTAACAGGACTTTTTATTGAGTTCAAATACACAATTCACTACATAAAATATATAAAATAAATATATAAGTAAATGTGTTAAAAGTTCTTCTCTTAGGTAAACTGCGAAGTAGCAGTTCACAAGTAGTTATCGAGTGAGATCTTCTAGCCCGTTTTTCTAAAGTCTTGTTTCGTCTCTCTGATGGGTGGATGATACTTCACATAGTAATTGCCTTTTAAAAAAATTTTATTAAAAATCCTTTATAAAAGGTATATAATTTAAAAACCCAATCGGGCTATATCACAAAACGTTTTCGGAATCCATATTCCATCATCAGTGTCCTAAAAAGTATATAACCACTTAATTAAAAAGAACTTGAAATTTAAATTTTGACCAAGGTTAATGCAAAATGTGGTTAATACTTACTAGGTATACATGTATCTAGCCACTAAATATGTGGGTAAAAACCCGTTAAAAATTGTTTGTTTAAATTTAGTTTACATTATGTGTTATTAATTATTATGATGTTAAAGTTACCAGTAGATTTGGTAACATGGCGACATATGACTCCACGTGAAGTTGCTAGTCCTGAGACGGTGTGTCTACGAGGACTTGACAAAGGCAACTGATTAAAATGACAATCTTGACAAGTTAGAACGGAAGTCGGAACAAAGCAGTCAGTGTAACGTTATGTGTCTACTTAAGACAGAAGCCAAAGCTATTTAAAAATTGTAAAAGTTAAAATAAAAAATAAAATAATGTAACGGTATAAACCATCAATGTTGTTGTTTTAAATTATGTATGTGGAATAAATTGTGGTGAGAAAATTATGTGGGTATTGTTAGGCAACCAACTATACATGTGTCTAGGAGTGTTATGAATTAGAGATCCTTTATGTTTCTTCAACATTTGGTACCTGGAAAATGGAAACTAGACATATGTGGGAAGTTGGATTCTTGAAAGTTTATTGTTATGGGTGAAATAGAAATGAATATATTTTATATTTGAAAGTGGTATTGAGTGAATAAAATAAAAACTTTTGTAATACAATGTTCACGTAATATTTAACTTGTGACTTAATTATCGAAGGCCCTGTATGTCAAAAAACAACATTTGGTACCTGGTAAATGTAAAACTTTTTTAAGTTACGACTTCATGAACATAAATAACTGATTAAATGTTAACGGACGAAGTAGTTTAGTTGTTTTTGTGTGTTAACAATTATATGAGATGAACAAAAATTGATGGTTGTGTCGTGTTTTTGTAATATCTTGATCACATAGTACTCAACTTATAACTTAAGAAGAAAAGGCCCTATCTGCTATAAAGCAACACTAGGTACATAAGAAATATAAAAGGATAAGTTAAGTTCATGAGTTTAATGGACTATTGGTATATATTGACAAGAACTGTGAAAATGAAATGGTCGTAGGTGTCTTTGTTAAATTTAAGTAAAAAAGGAGAAAATTATGGTGTTCTTTTTTTTAAATTGTGAGATGAGGAAATACTACAGAAGGCTGAGATCTCCAGAGATCCGAAACCAAACCCTGAGGGATTTGTGTGGATAAGTAAAATAAGAACTGAATAGTGTAGGAGAGGAATGACGAATAATCTACTCTGAATTTAGAGGTGACGAAAAGAAGCATGTAAAACATTAGGTATAGGGGTCAAACTTGAGGTTTAAGTTAAATAGAAAGAAGTGGGGAAAAATAAAGAGTATGATGTATTGAAAGAAAGGTTTTGGAGTGAACTAAGGAAGATAAGTATTTGACGAACGAATAATGGTAAGTATAGATTTTTGTTGTAGAAGTAAATTAAGGATGTGGGTTATGAGAATAGATATTAATCGTTACAGTACTAGATGATAAATGGAATCCAGATATACAAATAAAAACACAAATAGAACAAGCTAGGAAAATGTACAATAAATGGAAGCAAATTATCTATAACCAAAAACTAAGGTTACACATTCGAATAAGAGCTATTACATGCTACGTTTGGTCAATACTTATGTACAAAGTTGAAGCTTGGACAATAAAATTAAATTCCGTCAGACGGTTAGAAGCCTTCAAAATGTGGCTTCATCTTAGAATACTCAATAGTATGTAGAAGAAGTAATAAACATCATGAATAGAGAGTTAGAACTTAGAAGTTAGAAAAAAAAACTAGTTCACATAATGAGAAATGACAAATAATATAACCGGCTACAAACAATAATTGAAAGGAAGATAGGGGAATTGAGGTTTTAAGAGAGTCGGCTATAACGATAAGACTAACAAAGAGAATTGAAATACTATTATAAAATAATAGCTCAGTCTCTCAAGGGTAAATCCGTCTTATCTTAAAATATGAATTAAACAATAAACACGTAGCTGCTAACAAATAAAACAATATTGTTCTGAAGCTATTTTCTTGTGGCATTGTAAATTAATTACTATTAAACTGGGAATAAACCACAATTAAAGATAAAAATACGTTTATTGACGTTTCAATTTCCACTTCAGAAATCGTTCTCAAAATACAAACGATATTTTGTATTTTGAGAACGATTTCCGAAGTGGAAATTGAAACGTCAATAAACGTATTTTTATCTTTAATTGTGGTTTATTCCCAGTTTAATAGTAATTAAATAAAACAATAATTTAACAAATGTTTATTTAAAATAATATTAAAGTAGCAAAAACAACCGTGCCTAAAGCTTTACAGCATACAAATTTGGACCTAAAACTTATAGCATAGATGGGCTGCTTGCTTCTAATTATATGTTGACTCTAGATTTGTGGTTAGGTCCTGTTGCCGCCTCCAGAGCATGTCTTACATACAGCTGCAGTTGATTATTCCCATAAATTCCATAATATTCTATAAAACATTCCATAGAATTTTAATAAATTATCCAATAAACCCAAAAAATTCTCTAATAAAATTTTCCAATAAAGCCAATAAACTAGAATAATTAACAGCCTGTATTAGAGAAACATCAAAGGGGGTTAACTTCCTTGCTAATGATTTTACCAAAATTAGAATTTAACAAATAGCAGATGGTAATGATAATATGAAATATAATAACTATTAAATTTAGTTAAATTTTATTAGATTCCTATATACATATAATTGAAAAGGTGGTTTCGAAAAAAGTAAGGTTATGAATATTAAAAATGCTGTCATAATTATAGAATATAGATTAAAATGAAAGTACTCACCCCAAGAGAATTTTGTAGACAATAAAATTAACCTTATAATGTAAACCTTTTTTTAAAAATTTTAATTACAGACAAAAAAAAACAATATCCCAACACGATCAGAAAAGGTAATTGACAGTGACAGAAAATAAAAAGAGAATGCAATAAATTTAAGCACAAATGACATAGAACATATGCCTATTATGGAATTGGCTCTGCTGTCAACATAGAACAGAATATTTACTAGCGGACAGAAAGAGATAGGGCGAATATTTATTCTGCAGGACAGAAAAAGAGAGAAAAGAAAAAGAGAGGGCGCCAACTAATTTTTGAAGAAAAAATAGTAAAAAAGAAATTGAAAGTATAGAAATTAATAAATGAATAAAGAAAGTACAATAAAATAATTATTTATATATAAATTAATAAAGATGTGATGTCTATAACGTTACATGCCATGTTATGGCTTCGCAATATCAGAACTTGGACGGGTATGAACGTTTAACCATTACTAAGAGTGGCGCAGAATAGAGAACATTTTGATGTAGTGATCAAATTTAATTTTTTAATTATTTAATAATTAACGTAGGTTATCTATGTGCTGCCCCTACCTCTAACATATTTTCGGTCGCTATTTATACTTTTTATAAATTTTAATACAAAAATACCATAACATATGTATACAAACAAAACAATGATTATAGATAACAATGTCTCTAGATACTAAGTGAATATTTTACTAGCAATAATAAAATAATTTTACATTATTTAACTTTGTCCATTTGAATCTATTAACATGTATGAAAATAACCGCTCTATCGAAACTTTATACAAATAAATCAATCAAGAAAATGAAAAGTAGACATATAACTTTTCCGTGCTTGTTTATTAGAATTTCGGTAGAAAAAATGATCTTTTTTTAAATATCCAATATTCACCATTTTAAAATTAAATTTAAAATAAAAAAAATATGTATTACTATGTTTTGTTTTTAAACCAGGAGGAGTAAACTAAACAGTTTCACAGCAAAGAAAGTCGCTAGAAAAATCAGCAAATATATTATATCTTCTTTTTGGGTTGTTCATGACGGCCTTCGACGGTAATCCATAAATATTATAGCATTATAAAATTATTAAAGGTAAAAAAAATAAAAGGTAAATTTGAATCAATACTCCTGGTTTAAGAAAAAGCCATAGTAGGTACATACAACATAAAAGCAAAAAAAACTCAGTACAAAAAAATCACAAACTCACCAAACCATCTAAAAGATGATGTACAAAAAATATATATATTTTTTACTATGTGGGACATAGGAAATTATACATAAAAGGAATAAAAATTATACATAAAATAATATATATAAAAAGTGTGAAGAACACATGACAAACACACAATTCGGCTTCAGGGATGCTTTGGGTACTCGAGAGGTATTTTTTGCAATAGAAGTTCTCTTTCAAAGATGTAGAAACGTGAATTGTGATGAGTGTTTGGTTGATTACCAGAAAGCGTTTGATAGAATAAAACATGACGAACTGATGAAAATATTAAATTCAAGTGGTCTAGAGAGCAGAGATCGCAGTATAATAAACAATATCTATTACGAACAAACTGCAGCTGTTAGAATTGGGGAACAGTTAACAGAGGACATAAAGATAAAAAGACGTGTGTAACAGGGATGTATATTGTCCCCGTTATTGTTCAATACATATTCAGCACACCTTATGAACCTAGCGCTAACGGACATAGACGATTGAATACTTATAAACGGAGAACGATTGAACAACATAAGATACGCTGATGGTACTGTCATTTTTGCAGACAGCCTTGAATGTCTGCAGACACTTGTCTCCAGGGTGGCAGAAGTAAGTAGCAGGTTTGGCTTGATTTTAACATCAAAATAACCAAATACGTGGTTATAAGCAAAAATAGCATACCACCTGGTCAATTACTAGTTAACCAATAACCTATAATTCAAATCACCGACTTTTGTTATGTTGGTGCAAACTTAAATGAACACTGGGACCAATCAACGAAAATTAAGATAATGATGGAGAAGGCAAGATCAGATTTCGGCAAAATGAAAAAATTCTTTAGCAGCCACGATATAAAATTGGAAATAAAAGTTCGTTTACTCGTTCGATAGACAGAATTACTAACGAAGAAGTACTACATACAATGGGTAAAGAGCGCGAACTAGTCCTAACCATAAAACGTCGCAAACTGAACTTTTCTTTGAGTGTTTTCTTTATTTCTGCCTGTACTATTGGATCTTTAAATTTTTTGAGGCTAGGCTTCATCTTCTCTCTGTATTTGATTTTCTTTAGTTTAATTAAAATTTTACCTACAACAATATTGTGGTCGGAACCGATGTCCGCCACGGGATATGTCTTAACTCCCCTGATTCCATTTCTATAACGTTTGTCAATTCATATAATAATCAATCTGGTTTTTAATTATGCGGTTTTGATTATCGCCAGGTGCTTTTCATGTATATAATATTCTTTTTGGTTGTTTAAACATAAAATAATGCATTTATTTTACCTTGAGATATTAATTTGATCCCCTTTTATGGTCCAAGTGTCCATATCCTTTGGTCCATATCATCAAAAGACCAAGA
Organism: Diabrotica balteata; assembly: GCA_918026665.1. Classification (NCBI taxonomy): domain Eukaryota; kingdom Metazoa; phylum Arthropoda; class Insecta; order Coleoptera; family Chrysomelidae; genus Diabrotica; species Diabrotica balteata. The sequence continues at coordinate 167,740,623 of OU898277.1, forward strand.
AATAAGTAACTTTGACTAATTTTAAAACAATGATTAAATTGAACGAAAGAAACAGATAGAGCTAAAGAAACTCTTCTGGTTGAAAATTTTGCGATAGTAAATATGTTTAACAGTAGACTAATTACATGTAACACAAGATCGAGATCTTCTTCTTCTTCTTCTACTTTTTGTAGATCTTTCGATCTGTTTAATTCTGAAGCTGCCTCTAGTTAATTTCTTGGGAGGTAGATTGCCAACTATCCCTCCATCTTTTAGGTGGTCTTCCGGGGCGTCTTGAACCGGGCAGATTGTTTTCTAGGGCAATTTTTGGGAGTCTATTCTCATCCATTCGTCTTACATGGTTGTACCACATCCTCTTGCGCTGCCTTCCCCATCTTACAATATCTTGAATTTTGCACTGCTCTCTAATGTTTGTATTTCTCGCTCTGTCTCTTCTTGTTTTCCCCATTATTGTTCTTAGGGTTTTCATTTCGGCAACCCTTAGCATCTGTTTCGTTTTGTTAGTATCTTCGCGCACTTCTATGCCATATGTCATGATCGGTCGTATGCAAGTCTTATAGATTCTAATTTTATCATCTGTGCGCATATACGGATTTGACCAGACTATCTCCCGCAGACATCCTGACAGTGCAGATGCTTTGTTGATCTGACTCCTCAGGTCCTTTACTGGGTCGTGGGTGCTTGATATATCTATGCCCAGATATCTGAATTGCATCACCTGTTCTATGGGGTTGTCCTCAATCACTAACTTACATCTGAGCGGATCTTTTGCTATTGTCATACATTTAGTTTTGTTGGTAGAGATGTTCATATTTAGTAGTCGGCTTGTTTGAAAGAACTAAAAGAGCTGCCTTTGGAGATCATCTTCTGATTCGGCAATAATTGCTGCATCGTCTGCCTAACACACCATACCAATTCTTTTGTTGCCCATTCTATATCCGAGATTAAGAGATGTTACTTTGTTGATAATTTTGCCCATGAGAAGATTAAACAAGAAGAGGCTTAAACTGTCGCCTTGTCTAATTCCTCCCGGTGTTAAAATATTTTCAGTGAATTCGTCTCCTGCTCTAACTTTGGTTACGTTGTTGTTATTTAGTTTATGGAGTATCTTTGTTATACTGGTCGGTGTTTCATTTTCTATTAATATATTTAGAATGTCTCCCAGGCGAACTCTGTCAAATGCCTTCGTCAAATCAATGAAGCAAATATACGCTGGCACGCCGAACTCTATAGCTTTTTCTTTTATTTGTTTTATTATAAATACTGCGTCTGTTATAGACCGCCCTTTTGTAAAACCTTGTTGTTCTTCAGCATTAGTGATTTGCTTTTCCAATTTGTCCTTGAGAATACCCGTGAAAAGTTTCATTGTTGTATTTAAGAGAGTTATTCCTCTATAGTTTTGTGGGCAGGTTTTTTGTCCTTTTTTTAAATATTATTTGTGATTTGATTGTGATACTATTATGCCATTCCTCTGGTGTTTCTGTTTTGTTTAATATTTTGTTAAATAGTTGTGCCAGTTTACTTGCAAGTTCCGGGCCTTCATATTTTAAAAGTCAATTGGGTATACCATCCGTTCCCGGCGATTTTTTGTTTTTCAGCTTTTTGATCTTTGTCTCTACTTCTTCGTCATTGATTGTAGCACTCACATCTGTTTCGCCTTCGTTTATATTCAGCGTTTCTTCAGCATCATATAGCTCTTTAAAATGCTGTTGCCATGTCTCTATAGGTACTCCTTTGGTCTGCACGAACTCGTTAACTGGTTTTTTCCTGTAGCGGAGCATTTTCCATACTTTCTTTTGGGCACCATATAGGTCGTAGTCCATGTCGCAAGTGAATTTGCCCCAATGTTCTCTTTTGATTGATTTTATTCTGGCGTTTACTTCGTTTCTTATTTGGACATATTCTGCATGAGCTTCTTCCGATTGCTTGCTTTTATATCTCAGGTAGCATTTGCGTTTTAATTCAGAGAGTTCTTTTACCTCTTGGCAAAACCACGGTTTGGTGTGGTTTGTCGCTCTCGTGTTAATTTTCCGCTTTCTAATCGCTTCTTCTGCTACTTCGTTGATGCATTTCTTAATTTTTTGCCAAGTATCTTCTACTGCCCATTCGAGTTTTAAGTCGATCTCTTTTAGTTTGCTGGTAATCCTTTTCTCATAAAGCAGTTTTGTACTCTCTGTTGCTAGCGACTCTATATTATGTTTTTCGATGAACAAGATCGAGATCAATATATGAATACTACAATAATGCTAGTCGCAGAAGTTTTCTCGGAACATGACAATCTAAGAAGAATATGTACTATATTACATGTCTAATCTTCTTCTTCTTCTTAGTCGTTAACCTGATGCAGGTATCGTGATATCATGAAGCTGTTAGGTAATTTTTCCAATGTTCCTCCACGTTTTTCTATCTTCTGCCAATCTAGCACATTCTGACAATGGAGCGCCAATGGTAGCAACAACAGGTCTAATATAATCACATTATCTACGGGTGATAAGGTTTTTAACCATTTTCACAATTTTTTGGTAGAGATCTTTAAAATAAGTAACTCCAAGCCGCAAGCCCTCATCTGTTGCCGTACTGCTCATCCACATGCCATTCCAACACACCAACGTATTTTAGTCTAATCTAAGAATAGTATTAAGATTACATTTTAACTACTATCTGTTCATTCTTAATGATTGTAGGCAGTTAGTGATTAAATAAATCTAGACTTAGGTCTTTAAACCCGACATTTACCTAAAATACCAATATTTTTACTTCAATTCGACAGCTCTTCTGCATTAAATATTGATTGCCTTGCAAATGTGTCAATTAACATAGTTTGCTGATATTTTTAACTCAAATTTTAACATAATTTAACATTTCAATAGATTTGTTACTACATAAATACCTATTCGACATATGTTTTAATAGCTTAGACAAAATGTTGAGTTTAATAACTTACTTGTTTTTCTTCAGTTCTTTTGTGTTCTCTGGTTCACAAGCGGGTAAGATCTCATACTATACAACACATATGAATACATAATATAAGCAGTGCTATATATTTCAGGATCTTAAGTACAAAATACGTTCAGTAAATACTTTAAAACATACTACAGTACTGTATGGTTTTTTCTTTAGAATGATTGTTAAAATTCTTTATCCTTTATCTTGCATCTTTTATAGATTAATTTAATAAAAAGGCCTTTTAAGAGTGAACGTGTACGTATCGCTCTGTATATTAGTGTCGATTTTTGCAATTTACAATTTGCAATTTTAATTATTACTGTAAATACAAGTTTTTATTAGTATTTAATTACAAATAGAAAGATGTCCAAGGTGTTATGTAACAGAGACCTAAAATTGGCATTAAGGATCCACCTACTTTGCTGCTACGTGTTCTCGGTCTTACTTTATGCTGTCGAGTCCTGGACTGTGAATAAAATCGATCTAAATCGCCTTGAGGCTTTCGAAATGTGGTGCTATAGAAGAATTTTAAAAGTTTCCTGGGTGGAGAAGATTCGTAACTCCACATTACTAGAACGTCTCAGCAAGACTACTGAGATCATAAAAAGCATCAAGCAGAGAAAGCTGGAATATTTCGGACACGTAATGAGAGGTCCCAAATATAGATTGCTACAAAATATCATGCAAGGAAAAATAGCAGGCAAACGCTGTCCAGGACGAAGAAGAACCTCATGGTTGAAGAACTTGCGAGATTGGTGTGGTGTAGATACAAGCATGCTATTTAGGGTGGCAGTGGATAAAATTAAAATAGCTATGATGGTAACCAACGCTCTGAGAGAATATGGTACATGAAAAAGAAGAAGAAGAAGATAAACAAACAGTTGTGTATCGATAGGTGATATTTTCTTCATTCCTGCATACAACGTATTCCAGGCAACAAGCAAGTATTGCAATATTTATAAACAATTGTCTGGTTTTTTTTGTTTTCAACCTACTGATAAGAAAGCAATTAATTCTGCCAAGAGCTCTACGCTTTTGGCAATATAGACAAAACATTTTACAATATGATTTATTGTTGTTTGCGGACATTTTAGAAGAAATAGATACTTTAATCTAAATCACTTCGTTGCTTTTGACTACAAAAGCAACTAACTTATGAATAATAAATCTACTATTAATACCACAGAGATGTGAATGTGAAGATGTGAAGCAATGTGAGAAGAAAATCTAAAACTATTCGACTATGTAAAATCCACTGGGGATATTTTTAGTCCTAAAAATATAATATTTGCATCTCGAATCTCAAACAACCGGATCTGCATATACTAAAGCAAAGTTGAACTTGTTGACCAGCTTATTTCCAACAATCCTATTATTAAAAAAAAAAACGGTTTAGACCTACCTATTAGGAGATTAGTTACTCCAGCAAAACGTATTATAATTTCGAATGTCTGTCCCTCAATTCCCATGATCTCTTTTTTGATCTGATTTCATGTTGAAAATGCTTTAAAAGACCTTAGTTTAAAACTAGTTTCTCCTGTCTCTTTCTTAAAAACTGGAATTCAAGAAGATGAATATAGCCATATCCTTTTATTTCGAAGACAAGTGTACATAATTCCACCTACTGAAAGTTATGAGCTTCAGACCTCCCTAGTTATCGAATTTGATTTCACACCTTACCGTATATTTCTATCTACTGATAGAATGGAATGCTTTATTTGCAAGCAAGCTGGCCATACAGCTGCAAATTGTACAAACTACCAAAACATTAATGTTCTTCAATCTGCCGATGAACAACCATCGGCAACAAAAACCTCATCAACCTTAAAACAAATGCCCCACAAACCCATACAAGGACAAAAAAGGGCACTTTTCTAGCCCACTTAGTACACCTGACCCCCACTCGCTTGACCAATTTGTATCTAATCCTCAAAATGAAAATTCGCCAGTGATGCCACTTTCAGAAAAAAGGAAAAAACACGCAAAAAAAAGTCAAAAATGGATCCCACAGATAAATCCAAATTATCAGATGCACTAAAGCAAATAATCAAAGATCTCTACACCAACAGCCCACAAAGCTTCTCTACTCCATCAGATAATCTCATAGCCTTTCTTAAAAACGCCTTATCAAGTAGTAACCTCACAATAGAAGCCAAGCAAATTACTTCTGATATCAATTTACTTTTATCTGACATGTATGCAATTTACCCACATCTAACCACCAGATCGCTAAAAAATAAGTTCACAAGAATATCAAAAAAGCTCAAACAAGAATTACTTTCAGAATTAGACGACACACACAGCCTAGTGTCACAAACATCTTTCGACACTTCTGACGATGATGACACAACCGAACATTCCCAACAGTCCGAAAAATCCAATCATTAATACTTTTCACACTTATTCAATGGAACTGTGATGGATTCTTTTGCCGCTTAGAAAGAATGCAACAACTAATCAGAGACACCAATCCAAACATAATATGAAACCAATTTCAAACAAAATCAAAATATTGTTCTTAAGGGCTATGCAGGATATCATCACGTAAGAAGAGAATGCCTCAGAGCAAGTGAAGGAACCTTAATTTTTGTCGAAAAAGATGTCTATTCAATACATCTTTCTTTAGTTACAAACCTAGAAGTAATCGCAGTAACCATATGGTGCCCTAAATGAATATTACAATCCTACTAAAGCTGAACTGGTAGACTTAATTTTTCAACTTTCAGCACCATTTCTAATCGTTGGAGACTTTAACGCCCACAATACTGCATGGGGTTCGCAAACCACGTACGGTAGAGGAAAAGTTATAGAGAACGTACTAAACATTACCGACACTTGTTTTCTAAATAATGGTTCTAACACTCATTTCAATATTTCAACAGGAAGTTTTTCAGCAATTGACCTAAGTCTATGCGACTCCAAAATATATCCTTCTCTAATATGAAATGTTCTAGATAATCTATATGATAGTAACCATTTTCCCATCCTCATAGCAAATAATGAAGAAAAATCACCAGGAACAGCAATAAAGTGGAAGATTTCTAATGCCGACCAGGCAAGTTTCAGAACTGAAATAGGGGTGTATTCTGTAATATTTCCGTTAAATTTAAGAGGCCTCTAAAATTTAACTTTTAACGGTCCTCTTAAAGTTTAGGTAATATTGACATTTTATAAAGAAATATTATAGAGGACCGTTCGATCAGATACGGCAACGTCGCACGTTAATGGTGTTAAACTACTTATAAGTTAAAAATTGACCCAAAAATAAAAGTTGAAGGCCAAAAACTTAAGAAAGAAGACGAAACTGACAGTCTGCTTGACTTGTTATTTTATTATTATTGAAAATATATTTCAGTTTATTTGTGTTCGAGTTGATTTTATTTTCGTTTAATAAAATTTTATTATGTCTCGTGTTCCACGAACAACAAAATCTCAAAAAGAGTTTTTGATAACTTTTTTTAAAAGAAAATAAAATTCTAACAGGAATAAAATTAATCCTAAATGAATTGGGAAAAGTCCATGTGTTATGGGAAAGGATTGATCATATTATATCGGATTATCTCTTGATGTAATCTGAATTCAGCTCTACAAAAAGAACAAAAAATTTTAATTTTGTTATAGATGTAACACACGGATTATAAAGTAAACTGAGAGTTACCTTTCATTATTATTTATTATTTCATCAACTAAAAGCTTCACCAAATATATTGTAAAAAGCTTTATCTTTTTTAATTGTTTATCTGCAGTATAATATATAAATAACAGACTAATAATCATATAAACCTAACCAAACAAAAATAATCAAATGATATTTAACGGGCGCTAAAAATAAGAGGACAAGTTTTGACATCCTCCAAAATATTCTGTTTTAGCGGAGTTTTAACGGTTTAGGTTATGATTTTAACGGATGCATAAGTTACAGAATACAAAAATAATTTTAGCGGACGCTAAATTTTAGAGGCCTCTAAAATTTAACGGAATGGTTACAGAATACACCCCATAGACCGTCAAATGGAACAAATTTTCTTCTCTGGAAATATAGATACTGATGTAGATAATTTTAACAAATGTATTATCTCCACTGCTGACATTTACGTAGGAAAAAGTATAATAATTTGTACAAGAAAATTAACACCTCGGTGGAATTAACGTTGTGCATCTGCTGTAAAAGAATATAAAACTGCTCTTTATAAGTACCGCCGAAACAGAAGTAACGAAAATCTCATATGTTTTACAAAACTTAGAGCCAAGGCGAGATATATCTAAAACAAAGTAAGAAGTACTCATGGAAGAAATACGTCTCCACTTTAACTCATAATACTGCCCCTTCTCAAGTCTGAAAGAAAAGTAATCAAATGCGGGGAAAAAATACGCACACAAGAATTCCAGCTCTTTTACATCAAAGTAATTTAGTAACCGACGATCAAGATATTGTTATTGTAATTGCCGATAATTTCTATCAACGATTTCAAAACAAGAATGCGCCTAAAGAAACAAATCCTCCGGTACAGTATTCTTCTCAATCTTTTAAATTTGACTCTACTCTCTTAAACACTCCGTTTACACTACAGCAACTCTTAAATATTCTTCCAACTTGCAAAAATTCAGCTGCAGGTCCCGACAACATCCCCTTCATATTTCTTAAACATCTTTCTATATCTGCCCTTAAAAAACTTCTTATATTGTACAACATAATATGGACCAATCAGAAATTTCCAATTCTATGGAGAGAATCTATCGTTATACCAATCAAGAAACAGGATAAATCACCGAATAATCCAAATTCTTACGGTCGTATTTCACTATGATGCACCCTGTGTAAGCTGCTAGAAAAACTAATAAACAAAAGACTAATAAGGTTTCTAGAAAAACACACTTTAGATTCAGCTCAATCCGGATTCCGTCCATACCGAAGCACGACTGACACTTAGTAATGTTACAAACAGAAATCACAACCGCTTTCCAAAACAAGCAAGATTTAATAGCAATATCATTTGACATCGAAAGAGCCTTCGATACTCTATTATGTTCTACTGTATTGACCAAATTAAAAGAATACAATATTACGGGAAATACATTATCTGTTATCGAACAGTTTCTTTCCGGACGCAACTTCAAAGTATTAGTTAACGATAAGCTTCTTCAATTTACGTTCAGGAAAACGGAGTACCCCAAAGATAAATTCTAAGTTCCACATTATTTATAATAATTATCAATGATATTCGCAAGAATATTTACAATCCAGTAAAATACAACTTATATACTGACGACCTGATTCTATATTGCCGCGGTAAAAATACGTTAACAACTACAAACTTAATCCAAAAAGAAGTAAATGAAATAACTTCTTGGTCTATAAATTTTGGTATTAATTTCTCTGCTGAAAAATCAAAAGTACTCAAATTCAGTCGAAGAACACGTAGCGTATTCTTACCTCAAATCACATTAAATGGTATTCCGCTCACGGTAGCTAATGAAGACAAAATACTGGGGTTAATTTTTGATGGTCGACTAACATGGAAACCACAGATTACAAACGTCAAATCTAATTGCTTAGCTAGATTAAATTTATTAAAATCTCTAGCAAACCGTCACTGGGGAGCTGATGAAGACATCCTAATTAAGGTATACAGATCTCTTATTCGTTCTCGACTAGATTATGGGTGCTTTGTATATATGTCAGCCTCAAAGACTTATTTAAGAACTCTTGATACTATCCAGAATACCGGATTACGAATATGCCTCGGAGCTTTCAGATTCAGCCCTGCCGAAAGTCTTCGCTGTGAAAGAGGTGAACTTCCCCTTTCGCTCCGTAGACAACAACTTCTTCTGACCTACTTTGCTAGAGTATCTTCGAATTAAAAGAACCTTGTATATAAGTTAATCTACAAACCCTACAACTGTGAACCCAACAATAAATATCAGACACTGCCTCAAATTTTACTTCCCCTTTCACGACCTGTTGATTTTTAATAACAGATACCTATATTCTATTATCAACTCCTCCTTGGAATAATAGCATTTCAAAAATTAACCTTTTGCTTAACAATTTTCACAAAAATAAAACCAACAGCCAAATTCTGAGGCAAACTTTACTAGAGCTGGTCACCACAAACTCATATGATGAGATTCTATACACCGATGCATCCAAAACTGAGACAGGAGTCGGATATTGTATAATAACTGCAAATAGTATTATACAGAAGTTCTGTCTTCAGCTATCCACCTCAATCCATACGGGAGAGCTGTACGCCATCATGCAAGCAATAAAATGTCTATGCAATCAAACTAAAGCCAAGAACACTGCAATATGTACAGATTCGATGTCCTCCATCGACTCGAATAAAAATATATATTCTGAATACAAAAAATTGTCTGGAAAAGAATCCCAAACAACTGGAAGGAATCAGTAACTATTATTCTACACAAGAAAGTGGATAAAACAGATATAAAAAACTACCGTCCTATAACACTCCCCAATGTAATGTATAAACTCTTAACAAAAATTTTTAACCAATAGATTGACGACAAAATTCGATGGATATCAGTAGAAAGAACAAGCTGGTTTTAGAAAGGGATTCAGCACATTCAGAGTCTCTATTTAATAAGCATGAAAATACTTATAGAACGAGCAAATGACTAACCACATTCCTCTATATATGGCGTTCATAGATTTCGAAAAGGCTTTCGAGAGAATCGAACATTGGGCAGTGAAAAGTTCTTTGATTAAGAACAGAGCAGAATTGATAACAGATATATACGGAACTAATAGCCAATATATATATAAGGAAGCCAAAACAACAATTAAAGAATATGAAGGAACAAAATCAATACAAATAAATAAAGGCGTGAGACAAGGTGATACAATATCACCGAAACTTTTCAATCAGACTCTTGAAGATACTTTTAAAAGATTATAATGGGAAGAAAAAGGTATAAAAATTTGTGGACAACGCTTGAACCATCTAAGGTACGCTGATGATATGGTACTGATAACGGATAAAAAAGAAGAATTATTTGAAATGATAAAAGAACTGGATGTAGAAGCTAGAAAGATAGACCTTAATATGAATTACAGCAAACTGGTTCCCAAACGTGGACATTTACAAAAGCAAACATGGACAAAATCATAAAAAGGCAAAGAGCAATGGAAAAACAAATGTTGCACATAAGACTAATGGATAAAAGAAGAAATTAGTGGATAAGAGAGAAAAAAAAGTGAGGGATGTTAGATAAGAAGTTGCAAAATTTAAATTGAGATTTGCGGGACACAATATAAGACAAAAAGAAGACCGATGGAACAAAATTCTTATAAGTCGGAGACCGTGAGAATATAAACGAAGCAGAGGGCTCCAAATGAGATGGGTCGATGATATCAAGAAACACGTGGGCTCTAGGTGGATGACTGTAGCGACAGACAGAGAAGAATGGAAAAGGATTGGGGAGGCCTATGTCTAAAGATGGACCTAAGAATGCTAATTAGATGATAGATAGCTCTATATTGTTGTTTATATACGTTTGCTAGTACAAAGGCTATTTCTTGCATGGTTAAATGAATATGGTTATCACGTTCTAGATATTCGATGATGTTAAATGAGTTTTTCTCACATTTTTTTTAATTATTTGCCAAACCTAAGAAGTAGGGATAGATGAATTTAAAGATAAATCACATTTTTCTCAGTCTTTTTATTTTTTTTTTGACGTGTATCCAAATGTAGAAGTTAGAAGCCCAAAAGGTTCGTAAATGGCAGCGGACTTAATAGACAACAATCATTCAATTACAGTCTCTACATTACACAAAATGCCTAGAGGAATAAGCGATGCCGTGGGATCGTCGGAATCAGACATAATACTGCTTCTCTTTGGCGACACACACTTATTACAAACGTTCTCAAAATTTAAGAAGTAGCTTAAAAATAATTAATTTTTCTTATGCTCATGTTCAGGTTATGTTCATATTTTTTTCTGACTATGCAAATTATGTATTTTTTCAAGATTTTTTGGCTTCTGTTTTATCCATATTTATGTTTTTAAATTCTTATCCTTTTTTCTTTATTGTTAAAAGTGCTGTTTGATGTCGTTGAGATTAATGAAGATTAATATTCTCTTTTTATGCTTATATCTTTAAACATATTAAAAAATAAAACACCATGAATTAAAGAGAAACGAATCAGAAATGAAATGAATAGTTAAGTTAGACGAATAAAAAAAGAAACACTGGCAGAGTTTCTTAAAAGAGATGGAACACAAAAAGAAGATCAGATGGAGAATGATCAAAGGGCAAAGAACAAAGATGAACGAACTAATAAAAACGAAACACATTTAGAAGAAAACGTGGGTAGACTACTATTTCTATTTGCTAAAGGTGACGATAATGAACCACCAACACCAGACGTGACGACAAACAAAGAAATAAATATTGAGGAGGAAGAGGTAAATGAAGCATTAGGAAAATTAAAAAATAGAAAATCACTAGGAGAGGACAGAATACTAAACAAACTCCTAAAGCACGGATGACCAGATCTAACCAAATAACTATTAAAACTTCACTAGTTTTAAAAATAATAGAACAAATCAAAATTCCTCAAGAATGAAGATTAAACATCTTAATACCTCTCTTCAAAAAGGGAGACAAATCGGACGCGGAAAATTACAGTGGAATTAATTTATTAAACACAACACTAAAATTAACAACCAAAGTAATAACAAATAATTTTACTGAAATAAAAGCACTGGCAGAAGAACAACAAGGTTTTTGGTCGGGAAGATCATGCACTGACGCTATATTTATAATGAGGCAAGTGCAAGAAAAATCATTAGAATACAACAAACCGGCATATGTATATTCCGTGTACCTTACAAAAACATTTGATTAGGTCAAATTAAAAGACATTATCCACTTACTGTACGCAAGAGAGGTACCTCTAGGAATAATCAGTGGTGTACGACAGGGAGATTTATTGAGTCCTTTATTGTTCAACCTGATTATTAATGAAATAATAAAAAAAGTAAGAACTAAAAAAAGGATACCAAATAGATGAGAAACAACTTAAAATAATTTGCTATGCAGACGATGCAATACTACTTTCTCAAAGTGAAGATGATTTACAACGTACGCTGCACCAATTTAATATAACCGTCAGAAAATTTAACATGTTAATTTCCCCAAATAAGACAAAATGTATGGTTACAACAGCAAATTTACTAAGATGTAAATTGGAGCTGGAAGGTCAGATAATAGAACAAGTGATGGAGTTTAAATATCTAGGCATCACATTATCTAGCTACGGAAATCTCGAAACTGAAGTGAAAGATTAGGTAAGAGAGGGCAAAAATAATGTTAGAAACAACAGAGATAAAACATTTAGAAAAATTGATGATAAGACACTATGAGGCAGAGCTAGAAGTACAGCTATACGACGTAGATGCATGGTGGAAAACAACAAGAACTGGGTAAGAAATAGAAGAGTAGAATAAAAAGATCATATAAGCCGAATGACAACAAATAGAGTAGTAAAGAAGGCAAGAGACGGTTCCATAATAGGAAGACGATCAGTAGGAAGACCACGAAAACGATGGCACGACAACTTACTGGAGGCACACTGAAAATCAGACAGAGGTCATGTCTATATAAAAAGAAGAATACTAAGTAGAAGAAGAAGATCTTAAAAATAATGTTGTTTCTTGTATATTTGTACTATGGGTAGCTGCTACTTGTTTTATTGCTTTTATTGCTTAAAAGCTTTAAATCAAGAGATTTAATGAAGAAAGTTACTGATCTTGTTACAACTTAACTAAATTACAGCTTAACTATGTTCAATCACAAATTAACCCCTTAATTTGTAATCTCACATTATTCTTAACTTCTTAATCTTTTATAGTTTTGCCGTGTATAAGTGAATTTGTAATATTTTATTAATTAGTTCATTTACCTCGTTTCTTCATTTCAGTTACTTCATACAATTCAGTTACTTCATTTATTTAGATTCGAATCGACATAGCAATGAATAAAGTGACTAGTCCTGTGGTTCAATGAGGAATCCACTGATGGTTAGCAATGGTTTTCTACGTGTGTTCTGATATATCTTGGTGAAACTGCTCTGCCGCAAGTACAATATTTGGCAACTCATCTCCCTGAATATCTATATTATGTTTGGCAATGTTGTTCTGCCTTATGATTGGCCTCTGCATAAGCTCTTCAATGGGACTGACGGGAGTCTTTAAGTAGCTTCCAATTGCTATTTTCAATCCGTTACTGGATGTGAGTAACGTTGTGTTTCGAGTCTGAGCAACGCATTTTGGTGACAGTTTTATAAAACTCGTTTGATCGATTATGTGTTTAGATCGAGAACCATCGCACATTATAGCTAAATTTATAGCGTATGGTGGAATGACCAAACACAGGTACAGTGTGCTCATTTTCAACCAACTGGCTTCCTTTATTGTGTATTCTATTATATTGTAAGTGACATATGAAGATAAAGGAAGATAGTGTATAGAATTCAACAAAGAAGAGTTGGCATGTTCACCAATGGAAATCATTAATATGGATACTCAGCCAAACTGTATCTTAAACGAATTATATGATAGAACTACCAATACCACTGGCAATATAATAGAATACACGATAAAGGAAGCCAGTTGGTTGAAAATGAGCACACCGTACCTGTGGTTAGTCATTCCACCATACGCTATAAATTTAGCCATAATGTGCGATGGTTCTCGATCTGAAAACATAATCTATCAAACGAGTTTTATAAAACTGTCACCAACATGCCTTGCCCAGACTCAAAACATAACGTTACTCACATCCAGTAACGGATTGGAAACAGCAATTGAAAGTTACATCAAGACTTCCGTCAGTCCCATTAAAGAGCTTATGCAGAGGCCAATCATAAGGCAGAACAACATTCCCAAACATAATATAGATATTCGGAGAGATGAGTTACCAAATATTGTACTTAAGGCAGAGCAGTTTGACTAAGATATATCAGAACACACGTGAAAAATCATTGCTAACCATCAGTGGATTCCTCATTTAACCACGGGACTAGTCACTTTATTCATTGTTATGTTGATTGTCATTACATGGAAGGTAGTCAGATATTTTCGAAACTCCAAGAAAGCCAGAAAACAAAGGCATCAAGGTGCTTGCATCCAACCTCATCCAGTGCCTCGAAGACATACTTCATCACAACCGAATTTAAGTAGTACTTTAAAGAAAGCCCCTCCTAGATCAGTTTCACTTAATGAGCTTAGATTTGAATTAGATAGTTTAGCTGAAACATAATTTCTAAATATTCAAAAAATTAAAGGTAGCACTGCTCAGGTGAGATAATAATTCAAAAACCAAGTGAATTAGGGTTATGATTATTGTTATTATTATTTTATATTTTATATGTGTTTAAATATTTTCTAACCTCCTCTGTGGCTCAGTGGTACGAGCGCCTACCTTTAAACCTAAAGGTCGTGAGTTCGAATCTCATATGGATGGAGAAATTTTCGTTTATTAAAAATTAATAAATGAAAATAATTTCTATCCTTGTGCGATCGGTACTCACCGGAGGGACCGCAGACGTTCGGATACAATTAGCGTCTCTTAGCAAAGACAATGCGTCGACATTGCTAAGTATCAAGACAATTACTCTACACCACACACTACACTAGGTACCTGACTGTACCATGCCAATGATCTTAGTAAAAAAAAAAACTACGTTTGAATTTTTCCAACTAAAATACGTCTGTTGATGTATGCAGTTTATATTCTCCCGTAATCCTTTAATCCCGTAATCATTTTTGTGTTTGATCTTCTTGTTTTTATAGCTTCTGTTTGCAAGAGTCACTTTTTTCCTTGTGTGAGATAGAAGATGTTTTATTTCCTCAAATATAATGTTGTTTGTCATTTTTGCTTTAAGCAGCTTTTAGAAATATACTGCACTAGGTTTCCATAGAGAAGCAATCTTCGTTCTCGAACACGATAAATAATATTAAAGAATAAAACCGATATTATATTATACAAACACGATTATAAAGTTTTCTGAATTAAATAAGTGTACTCAAATTTTTCTTAATTTTTAGAAACATGTTCTGCAACAAATCCAAAAAATAATTATTATTTAGGAGACACACAGGTACAGTATAAGTTTTTTATTGTTATAAATATTTATTCTTGAATTTTTTTAAACTTCCAGTTAAGTGATTTTTAAAACCTCCCAGTATATATTTTTGATTACCTTGGTAGCTGATAGACAAGGCAAAAAGATCGGGTTCGTTCGGAAAAATATTTCAATGAGACTTTTTCTTTCTCGTTCATGAGTTCGTCCAGGAGAAAAGTTGTTCAAATCAAAAAAAAAAAAAAAATTCAACAATTTGTATCACTCAATTTTTTCGGTGAACAAAATAGGTCTCTTGTAATTTTTCAGTAACTTGATTGTTTTCGAGTTACAAACAATTTCATATTAAAGAAAACGCAAAATTACGATTTTTAAGACTAAAAAATAAACTAAAAAAATTTTTTGTTTATTTTATAACAGGGGTGTCAACTTGCAATGCCTTAAGAGCCAAAACTAAAACCTATAATGTTGTCGCGGGCGATAATAATCATTTTGTTACAAGTAATAACAAAAATATAGTGAGGTATAAAAATAATTAAAACAAAAAAGAGTATTATTTCTGTTATTGCTCACCAACTACATTTTTTTTATAAACGAAAAATTTATTGATAACACTTTTCAATAATTAAGACAAACATTGCAAAAGCAACGAAAAAGACGTATCCAATTAGTGTGAGGACTGTGGTCGATCGGTTTCATCCACCAATGAAGAATTGTCCACCTCCAGTTCAGTTGTAGACACTCTCATAAGATGACGTAAGGAAGAATCGGTAAGGTTGCTTCTGTTTTTATTTTTTATGTATTTCATGGAGGAAAAGGCACTTTTACATGTACATGTGCTTCCGAACATTGGTGTCATTTTCAGTCCAAAATCTCGCAGGTTAGGGAATTTTTCCTTTGACAGTAATTTGAAAAATTCAGGTCCCTATTCATGTCTGGTGATTAGGAACATGTCTTGAAGATCACATCACACAAGCTGTAAGTTGGGTGGTTGATCATCAATGGTTGCTCCAAGAGAGGTATTATAGTGTAGTACACTACTTTTGAGATTTTCAATTCTTCAAATCTTGTATTGATTTCATCAATAACTTGTTCAATTTGTGAAATGCAGGATGAAAACTCAATATTTTCTTCACCGTTGAATTCTTCTGCTATTTGCAGACAGCTAGGGAAGTGTGTCAGGTTGTTCTTTTCCAAAGCACGTTTAAACACGTTCAACTTATTCCGGAATCCATTTATCATTGCGATCAAATCTGAAACCGTCTGGGTTCTTCCTTGAAGATTCAAGTTTAACATGTTAAGATTATTAGTCAGATCTGTTATAAAAGCTAACTGTCTTAAGAATTCTGGATCCTTAAACTTCTCTTCCAGTTCAGCTGTGGCAGAAGAAACGTATCTGTTGAGGAATGCAGGGATTTCCTTTCTTATGGCAAAAAATCGTTTCATGTACTTTCCTGCACTCAGCCATTGTTGTACATTAGTAAGTCTCCATACTCAGCCTTTGTTTCCACTAAAAACTGCTTAAGTTGCCTGTGTAAAAGAGATCGATGTCTACCTCTAATCATATTTATAATCTTAATCACGGTTTGGAAAACTTGATCTATCTTGACTGATTTTCCACATAAAGCTCCCTGATGTATAATACAATGAATTGTTGGGCAAGTGACACCATTATATAGAAGCAGACCCACTAATCCAAATTTTTTACCTGTCATTGATGGGGCCCCATCTGTTGCTATAGCTGAACATTTATCAAAGCCTCCAATTCCGTCAACTGTTTTCTTCACAGACCCATAAATGTCTTTTTGGTTTGTTGTTCCATAAAGAGGACAACTATCAAATAACTCCTCTTTACTGGTAAAATTATCAATGGTAGTGCGCACAAATATTAACAGCTGACTAACATCGGTTTGATTAGTGCTTTCATCCAAACAAAGTGAGAAATATGAACTTTTCCTAACCAGTCTAAGCATAGATTTTTCTACTTGCTCATTCATAGTAACAATCCTTCTTTGTATGGTTTGATGTGAAAATGGCACTGATTCAAATTTCTTCGCCATTTTAGAATCACCGAAAGCGTTGGCCATTTCAACAGCACATTTGTTTATCAAATAATTTATTGAAAATCCTTTGTAAAAGGTATATATTAAGAACCCAAACGGGCTAAGTTAAACAGACAAAACGTTTTCGGAATCCATATTCCATCATCAGTGTCTAAGAGTAGATGAATGTAGCCACTAAATATATGGGTAAAAACCCGTTAACAAATAATTGATTACATTTAGTTTACAAAATTTCTTATAATGACTTAAGATGTTAAAGTTACTGTTGGATTAGGTAACATGGCCACATATGACTCCACGTTGAAGTTGCTAGTCTTGAGACGGTGTGTCTACGAAGATTGTATGGGAGTGACTTTAATATCAAGCATGCACCATCATGATGATATTGACAAAAATAATGATGATAAATCTTAACTAGTAATAGTCACTACTTATAATAGAACGAAAAGGTTGTCGACGTTGTAGATAAGTTGGTGTAGATGGTGAAGATTGCTGCTAGCAATCTTCCGAGAAAGCTAAAGCTAAGACCGGAAAATTAAGAAATGCCATTACCTGCTGAAAGAACGAATGCGGCTGGAGAAAGAATAGAAAAACTCGTTTTTCCTGCTACAAATGCAATGCATTTATGTATTTAGAGCATATTACAGGTGTACGCCAGATCTGTAGAGATCTACCATTAAAGTATATCTTTAGTTTTTTGTCGCTATTTGTTGCATTGCGTTTTTCTATTTTTATTTTATAAGAAAAAATTAATACACGTGCCATTTTTCTCAATAAAAAAAAAAGAAAAATCCTCTATTTTTATTTTTAGATCCACCTGGTCTATGACACCACAGAAACTAAACTTTTAAGATACTATAGCGCCACTACCCGGAAGTTATTGTTTCTTAATGTGTTCTTTCTTTCTTTTAACTATTTATTGTGTCTCCATTTTTATCATTAATGCTGTATATTAATTGTTTCTTTTAGGTTCTTATCGTCTTCAGCGTTCTGTAGAATCGCTATACTTGCTTGGATACCTTTTACTATTTTTCTTTCATATTTACAGTTATTGTTATTGTCATTTGTTTAATCTTTCAAATATTATTTCCATGTTTTTTCTTTACCTTAACTTATCTTCCATCACGCTGTTTATTTTTTGAGGAGTCCTTTTACTTGCCACATACTTTTTCAGCTGCAACTAATACTAGATTTTTATAGTTCTTCCATGGTTTGCTTATATAACTATTATCTTCTATTTCGTATTATTTTTCCAAGTTTTTTGTCTTTGCCCTTTTATTTTCTCTCATATCTTGGTTATTTTCATGTAATGATGCTGCTTATCTTGGGTCTATTATATATTTTTGCATTTTTCACTTCTCTTTCAAAAGTCGTTGTAATATAATATAGTCAATTATAAATTTATCGTTTCGAATTTTGACTTTTCTGGTGGATATTTGGATTTATTTGTATTTAAAAAATGTATCAGTAATTGTCATATTGTTTCGTCTTCTTTTTAGGGTGCCTGTCCGTTCCGAACGTTAACGATCATTCTGGCTATGATGATTTTGTTGGTTGCTATACGAAATAGCTGTGTAGAGGTCTTTCTATACCATGCTCTCAGATGCATACAGATTTGCTCCAGTTATGTTTTGATTGCTGATTATCATTAGCTTGGTTTTGCTGGTGTTTATATTCAGTCCATAGGTTCTATTTGTTTCTGTTATTTTGTTCATTAAGTTTTGCAGCCCTTCTATGGTATTGGAAAACACTATTGGATCATCTGCATACCGCAGGTTATTAAGCTTGACTCCATTTATTGAGATGCCTTCATCAATATCTTTTAGGGCCTCTTCAAAAATGTGCTCCGAGTACAGATTGAATATCAGTGGTGAAATTATGCACCCCTGTCTCACTCCTCTTAAGATTTTGACCTGTTCTGTATATTCTCCATCTATTCGGAGTACCACTGATTGATTCCAATATCATATTGTTTATTGCGCAAAATTCTAGCAATATCCTTTGCTTCTAAAAATGGTTCTGCATGACTTATATAGATTTGCTCTCTTATTCCGACCCTCTCGTTGAAATTCCCTACAATATATATTTCTCCTTTTGCGGCTTCTGTGGTAAACGTAAACTCTCCCCAAAAATGTATCTGTGCTTTGTGTGGTATCCGTGTTTGATCCAGATACTACTATAACAGTTTTATTACCACTACTCCCTTGATAACTGATTTCTATTTTCTGAATTAAAGCGTAACAAAAAATTATTATATCACAAATTTGGGATAAAAACATTGAGTAGATTATAAACGTTTACGAATCATTTTGAAATTTGTATCACATGTAAAAGTCTTCTTTTGATGCAAAACTGAAAGTTGTAAAATGATTTTGGCAAATGCATCTAATTGTAAAATAAGTATAACAGTAGACCACAGCCACTGTTTTGATAAATTCCCATGTCTCTGGTGTTATAATAAAAGATCTTTGTATTAATTTGAATAAAAATGTTTTAATGCCCTAGATATATAAATACCTATTCTTGATACAACCCAAATAAAATCTATGTAATTATACTTACAATTTTTATTTTTATGATATTTTTTAATTAGTTGGTGTTACCATTTTTAGGTAACTTGGGCTAACGCTATTGTATCATGCCAAGCCGTTGGAATGTCATTAGTAAGCATCCAGAATCAACCTAAGCAAGATGAAGTCACTAAGTTTTTGCAATCTACAAGTAAGAAACATAATAAGAATATCTTCCTATAGAAAAAGTAATGAACCGAATTACAATACTTAACACAAAGACGACTTTTTTTTTAATTGCAAAAATATGAAGGAAATGGACTAATGCGTTTATGCATGTATAATGTCGTCCCAAGAACAGAACCCAGCAATATTGATAATATCATTTTAAAGTCGTCTGCTTAAAAATGTATAGTATATGTCTGAATTGTCAATATAAATAAATCAGATAAAATTAAATTTTAGACAAATTTTTTAACAAGTAACAAAAAACAAAATTTGTTTATTTTATTATTGTGGGTTATGCCTATGCAAAAAGTTGTGCAAAATCTAGAATAGGAAAAATATGCAAAACAAAGGCATTTTGCATATAATCCAAGCTTTAGTTATTACTGAAAACCAGATTATTTTTTTGAGAACAAACGCTGTACTCGATTAAACTCTTTATCGTAATCAACCAGATATGCGTATACGACTAAGTTGACGTCGCTGCATTTCTAAAATAAGACTAGTACTGAGAACAAAGCCTCTCTAGTACCAACAGTATTTGTGAACTAAAACTGGTTAAAGAAAATTTAACTTTCAGACAGCTTGTAGATTTTCTTATAAATTGTCTTTAGGAACAATTTTAGACATTGACTCATGAGGCTCACGGTAATCTTTGCATTTTTTGTCTCCGCAATAAACGCATATTTCAGCCATTCTGTGGTATTTCTCCAGAGTTGTATATGTTGTTGAATATCTTTGTGATTATTGCTATTAATTTGTTGTCCATTAGTTTAAATAGTTCTGCTTGTATATTATCAGGGCCTACCACTTTGTCATCCTTTAAACGTGTTATTGCGGAATAAACTTCCTGCTGCAATATTCTTGGTCCATCATTTGGTCTATCATCAGAAGAAGAGGTTTCTAGCCCAAAAGTGTTTCATGGTCTTCAAATACTTTTTCTAGATATTTGTTTCACGTTATTATTTTACTCTGTTTGTCCAAGATGATGTTTCCGTCAGAATTAGTTATATTTTCTTTCTGCCTCTGTATTGCTACCACTGTGAGTTTGTTAACTTTTCTATGTACATTATGACATTGTATCGTACTTTTAGTACCAAGTCTCAATTTCGTGGCATTTTTCCATTTCTTTTTTTTTCTTTCGCTTCTCTGACTTTCATTCTTATTAATATGTTTATGGTTTTATATTTGTCTGCACTATTTTTGTAATTTTTGTAATATGTGCACTATTGCACTATTTTTGTAATATGTTAGTGGACGTGGTAAACGTGGCTTGAACTCTCACCCTCATATCAAGGTCTTTCAGCATATGTAGGTCGTATGATTGTGCTTTCTTCTTCTGCACTGTTTGGAGTTTGATTCGAAATACTCCCACCAGTGGAACGTGGTCTGTCTCCAAGTCTGCCCCAGTATAAGTCTTGACAGATGTAAAGCTGCTCGGAATCTTTTTTTACTAAAATGTAGTCTATTTGATTCCCAATAATTCTCCCGGGTCTGTCTTGAGGGATTTCCACATGTTCCACGTGTTGTAGGGTTCTTACTGCATAAAGATAATGCAAAATTACTTCAATCTTCAATTCTTTACATAAAAGACTTCATTGGTAATTAAGGTGGCTCTTGTGGCCGTCAACCAATTAAATTACTGATAGTTTAATATTGTTTTGTAATATTTTTTGGATGAACTTTGTTCGCCAGAATACACATCGTTATGGCTTTTAATTGGAAATGCTTTTCCAGTCGATTATGTGAGGTCGTTAAGGCCATGCGGCCTCACCGCATTATGACCTATAGAGATCTTTTGTGCATACCTCAATCTAGTTAAACTTTAGAATGCTAATACTTCTGATGAAGTTGATTAGCTTCCTAGGTGACTTGTTTCCTATGTCAGAGGATGCCAGACAGACCTCTCCTAGGAATTTTAGTCGTTTGCAGAACAGTGCTACGCAGTTGCATGGTATTTGTTCTGGTGTTTCTTTTTCATTGTGACAGAAACGACAGTTTTCACTATCTGATTTGCCCATCTTCTTGAGTTAATATCTCAGAGGGCAGTGACCAGTGAGAAGGCCAGTGACCATTTTGACATCTTTTTTACTCATTTCGAGAAGGCAGTTTGTTAAAGTAGGCGACACTTTTATGAGCCTTTTTACTTGCCTTTGTCCTGGTGTGTTAGACCAATATGATCTTAGTTGATTGAAGTTCCAGTTACGGATTTCCTCTCTTATGTGGCTTTTCGATAGTCCACAGAAGGGTTCTGAACCCTAGAAGGGGGTACTAGCTCCTTATTTTGCGAGGCTGTCAGCTTCCTCATCTCCTGCAATTCCCTTGTGACCTGGCACCCACATAACATAACCCACAGCACCTAACTGGAGTATACTTACCTTAATAAATAAAACCAAATTTGTGATAAAAATTTTATTAACACACCTTAATACAAACTTAACCTATCAAGTAACATGAATAGCCTATAAAATTTTCACTTTGGTGGTCATAGTAACTTATTTTCTTAAATATGATAGAAAGATACTGTGTGATGTCATCTGCCGAAATGTTAACAAGTATAGAATCTCTCTCTCTTCAATCCTGACCCCCCAGGGGGAGTGTAGTGGTCGACGTGATGTCGTGTATTGTCCGTCTCCAGAGATCTCTGTCTCTGGTCATTTCTTTTAATTCATGCATAGGTCTTTGGCATATTCCTGTAATTTGATCTATCCATCTTGTTGGGAATCTTCCTCGTGATCTTCGGCCTTCTACCTTTCCTTGTATTATGAGTCTTTCCATGTTTTCTGTGTTTGCTCTCATAACATGCCCAAAATATTTTAATTGTTGGAGATGGACTTTACTAGAGAGTCGTTGGCTAACTTTTAGCTCTCTTAAAATTGAATTATTTGTTCTACGGTCGGTCCAAGGAATTCATAACATTTGCCTCCAACAGAACATTTCAGTGGCGTCTATCTTTCTTCTCTCCGATTGTCTCCGAGTCCAAGATTCACATCCGTAGGTCAGTATTGGGAATATTAAGCAGTTGATCAACCTCATTTTTATTGCTTTTGAAATTTGACAGTCCTTCCATATTTTGGTCATTTTTGCTGTGGCAACTTTTGCTAGATCACATCTACGTTTAATCTCTTCTTGTAATGACCCTGTGTTTGTGATTAATGATCCCAGATATAAGTATGAGCTCACAACCTCGAACCGGTCAATTGTGGTTATGTGTGGGTGATTGTTGTGTAGTCTATCCACTATCATGATCTTTGTCTTTGATATGTTTAATTGTAGACCAAATATTTGACTTTCGTTTTCTATCAGTGGTATAAGTTCCATCAGCTCTGCTTGACTATTTGCAAGAAGGGCTGTGTCATCTGCGAAACGTAGGTTGTTTAGTTTATGACCATTTATTGAGATGCCCTTTTCCCATCCTTCAAGTGCTCTTCGCATAATATACTCCCCATATATGTTGAATAATTGTGGAGATAGTATACATCCTTGTCTGACACCCCGTTCCGGATAAAACTCGTTCGAAAATGTGTCAAGTACTTTAACTGATATGAAGTATAAATTACTTATTCTTTAATTTTAAAGATGTCATGTCGGATATAATTAGCCGGTGTCCAATGATAGACGATTTCTTCCGAATGCGGAACTAGTCTCATTGCTACAATTAATGAGAATATGTGTATTTTTATTTATTTTTAGTTCATTCGGTGTTTTACAGGTCACATATGAAGCTTAATAATTATATTGGTGTCTCAGATGGACACCAAAATAGAGAAAATAGAGCTTGAGTTTTCTCAAGCGCTTCTTTAAGCATTATGTTAAATTATTCTGGACAGAAGCATGTCTGTTACATTTTGGATTTTATTTTAGGAATAAATTACACGGGAATAGAAAACGCCATATGGACTGCAGGAAATAGACTTCAGGACGAAGTTCATTGGCGCTGGTTACGTCAAGAACCGGTTGTATACACTAATTGGCTTAATGGTGAACCAAACAATGCTACTGGTGATGAGAAGTGCCTAAGCGTAGTTTTTTATGGAAATACTGGTTGGAACGATATTGCTTGCAACCGCACATACCATCCTTTATGTGAGAAACAGATTTGTTGTTCTAGTTGCAAATCTTGTTCTTAATTTAATCGTTTTATTTAAATAATGTTTCAATATTGCAAATTAATTATTGGCATTTATGTAATAAATTTATAATTATTATTTGAATAAAAACAATAATAATAAATATATAATGTATTTTTTAATATAATTGAGAAAACTGTTAAATACCTCTGGCATATCTGTATGCCAGAGGTAAAGGGTACTATGTCAATTTTTGTCAATATTGGGATTATACTGCAGTTATAAATAACTTTTAATTATTCACATATGGGTATAAAGCACTATGTCCTACTTTATAAAATAACAAAAAAAAACATTATATAAGTATCATTTAATACTTTGTTTAGAGACAGAGGGCATCATGTGGACATAAAACCTCTGACCATTATACCTCTGTGTATATTGCTCACATTAGAGTATAATCTAGATACAGTGCCTTGAACCACATATTGTAGGCCAGTAATTAATTGTTTACATTTTAAAATTTTATTAAGTTATATGGAGTAAATAAGTGATTATATTAAGTAAATACAACTGATTATGTGGTACAAAAACATTCTTGTGGTGCCAAAATATTGAATTTAGCTTTAAAAGAACAAAATGGAAATAATACAAGTAAGACAATATCATTATATTTTAGAGGTACTGTTTCGAGCTTACCAAAAAAAAAACAATTTAATAGCCTAAGAACAAATGTTTGAGCAAACTTGTAAAAATGTGTATAATGTATGTACAGCGTTAACAGACCTTTTGGGCCCATTTCTAGATGGATAATTTCCATCGTTTTCTGTTCTTAGCTGCCAGCTTCCAATCTAGGATTTCCATCTCTCTGACATCTTCCATAACTACATCTCTCCATTTCTTTCTTGGTCTTCCTCTTTTTTTGCCCTCAGGGTCTCTACAAGCAATATTCTTGACTAGTGACCTTGCATTCTTTCTAGATGGCTGAGCCATTCTAGTCTACGTTTTTTCACCACTTTTGTTATTGTAGGGTTAGCATACAAATGGTCCACTTCTGCATTAGTTCGTGTTCTCCATTCTTCATCTACTACTTTTCACCATATATTCTCCGAAGTAACTTTCTTTCCCATGCTTCCAATGTATTCTGTATGGTTTTGTTCATAGTTCATGTCTCGGTAGCGTGTAGCAATGTGGGTCTAATTATAGTTTTGTATACCCTTATTTTTGTATTACGAGATATATCTTTGGCCTTAATTATTTTGCTCATGGCTCCAGCACACCTGTTGCTCTTGGTCAGTTTCAGTTTGATTTCAGTTTCTTCCTTACATGTCTGATCAATAAGAGTACCTAAGTACATATATTCATACACCTTTTCGAATTCTACAACTGATTTATCCTCTACCTCCAATTTATAAGATCCATTGGTGTTTATTTTTTTGTTATCGAGATCTCCATGTACTTCCATATATTAATATTAACTTTCAGTCCCATTTTGATGATGATTGCCAAACTCCGTAGCGGAGAGGGCACTTGAAAAAGAATAAGTTGCCTGAAAGCAATACTACTCAATGCAATATTAAACAAAATGATATCAAAAAGATCCTGGTGTACGGGGAATGGTTTTAAAATAAAGTTCTGCAGCGAAAGTGGTAAATCTGATTTATTAGCAAGTTTTGATATGAACAATTTCTTTACAAAACCGTTTATTTAATATAATTTTAAAAATAATTTAAAATTTAAAAATTATAATTTAAAAGAGAAGCATCTATATATAATAATTTTAATATTACCATAAATAAATCTCTGTATTACAGATAATTCACAAAACATTCGTCTGTGGTTTACTTGATTAACGTCTACGTTGCCATTTAAATCACTTCGTCTTTGTCTCGTATGTGGGAATAAATGTTATTTTAAAATATATTAAAAAAAATCTACTCTCCCCTAACAAAACCAAATCCGTTATAGGTAATACGCAAAACCTTATTTCTTTTAACATTAACCAGAGCAAAACCTCCAAAGACAGACAAACGTAAGTGGGGTAATTGAATTTAGTATTCGTATTTTGAAAGTATCTCGAAAGGCGATCTAAAGCAAAGCGATCGAACGTTTGAAAGGCGCTAGCAAAAAGTATGCACTCAGTATTAGTAGCAAAAGAAAGATGGCGATGTCGTAGTATTATTTGGAAGAACGGAGATACCATCGCTAGGAAAATTGAATCCAAAGAGATAGTCCGAAACAAACACAGAAAAGACAAAAACCAGTCCAGCTTTATACTTAAATTAAAACGTAGTCACATACACACAAACAAGTGTTTTCTGTGTTTCATATAATTTTTGTGTACTAGAAATTAATTTTTGTAGCTCATTTTTTTATTTACAGTTACTAATATTTAGTTTAGTAACAACTTCTATAATTTGGGTTGCGATGTAAATTACACATAATAATTTATGCTGCTATATCATAATTTCAAAATTATATTGTTGAGAAAAATAAAACAAGATCAGAATTTTGAATTAAAATTTTTTCTTTCTTTCTTTTTCCTCTTCCTTTTACCCTATCAGGGTGTCGGATTTGGGCTAGCTATTTTAATTTTTATTTACCCACCTCTTCCATTCTTTTCTGTGTCCTGCCCATATTTTCAATTCCTCGAGTGATTTTTGTTTAAGTTTTCCCGCCTCTACTACTTGCTGTATCCATTTTTTTCTTGGTCTGCCTCTTTTCTTTTTTTTTTTCGATGTTCTTTGCTTCATAAACTTTTCTTGTTATTCTATTGGATTTCATCCTCATCAGATGCCCAAACCAGTTCATTTGTCTGTTTGCTATTTTGTTCATTATCGGTTCCTGGTTGGCCATTCTCCTAATAGTCTCGTTGCTTAATCTATCCCATTTTGGCTTTTCAACTATCCTTCTTAGATGTCTCATCTCCATTGCGTTTATTAACCCATATTAGTTTCTGCATTTTATTCTCGGAATCTGCTATTAGTACTATGTCGTCTGCATACATTTAGGACTCTATTGTTACCGGTTGTAATCTGTGGTAACCTATTATTGTCTGTAGTTAATTGGTTCTGACTCTAGTGTTTCTTATCAATTCGTTCATTACTATTATGAATAGCAGAGGGCTGAGACTATATCCTTGTTTAATACCTCTCTTCCAATTAAATGCTTCCGATCTTTCCCGTGTTATTTTTAACCTTTCTTTTACCCTTTTGTAAGTACTTTCTGTAATTTTTATCAATGCATTAGGTACATTTATTTTTCTCAAGCATTTCCCTATAATATGTCTTTCTATCGTGTCAAATGCTGCTCTTAGGTCTATGAATGCTAATACTAGTTTTTCCCCCGTATTGATGCTTCTTACTATTAGGTTCCTAATGACATATATGTTGTCATTTGTCTGTCTTCCCGGTCTAAATGCCGTTTGTTCTTCTCTCAATACAATTTCTACTTCTTGTCTCAGTCTCTTCTCTATTATTTTCGTATATATTTTAAAGCATACCGATGACAGACATATTGCTCTTTAGTTGTCGCAGTTTACATGTTCACTTTTTTTGTATATTGGCACGATGATATTATTCTGCCAATCTTTAGGGATTGTTTGTTTTTTCCACACCTCTTTATATACTTTTCAAAGCCAGTTTATTCCTTCTTCTCCCATGTATTTTACCATTTCTGGTTCAATTTCATCATCTCCAGCTGCCTTGCATATTTTTATCTTTGATGTTTGATACTTGTATATATTTTTTTTAATGTTTTATTATTTCTAAAGATATGGTGTAAAGGTTATGTGTACTTATTTAATTTACTAAGAGTGCTTTGTTGCTGTTTGATATAATATTAAATTGCTCTCAATATTTTGTACTACCTCTTTGTCATATCTGTTTCTTTATAAGGGCTATTTTGTTTCTTTTAGACTTATATTCTGAGTCAAAGTTTCAGATTAAAATCAGAGGGAAAGTCACCAAAAGTACTATTCCATTGTCTCTCCAAAACTAAATTTTTAAATAACGACGTATTCTGTGGGACTAGAAACTTCTTTGGCATGGCTCTGAATAATATTCGTTCTATAAGATATAAAACAGATAAATTATTTTTGTTCCTAGAGGAATTAAGATTTCCCTCGATAGTTGCGGTTACCGAGCACTGGTTCCTTTTTTGTTGAAGAAAAATTAACCACAATTGCTAGATATGATCGTCCAAGTTCAGCTCATGGTCAACTTAATTCTTTCTAAAAATTATGATTTCCTTTCTATAAAAAACAAATTGGTTTATAACAAGAATCTTAATATATACATAATTTTCATTTATAGATAACTTGATTCTTCAACGGAACTATTTTTCCAGAACCTTCTAACTGTGTTAAATGATGTGCCCAATAAAAGCAGAAACATTTTATGCAGTAACTTGAATATTAATAACGCTGTTGCTTGTGCCACCCAATTAAACCTGGTTAGTATATTCAAATCGTATGGTTTTACAATGCACGTTAATTCTACTACAAGAATTACTAAAACAACATATTCTTCTTCTTCTTAACATGCCATACACCAAAGTGCGTAGGCGACTATCTCATTACTAGAATTCTATTCTTGGCGGCGTGACACAGCTCGCCTGTATTGTGTATTCCTGTCCATTCTTTAATATTCCTTAACCAGGATAATTGTTTGCGGCCGGCTCCTCTCCTACCTTCGATTTTCCCTTGTAGGATTAACTGTGGTATTTCATATTTTGCTCCTCTTAATATGTGCTCAAGGTAACCAATCTTGCGTTTTTTAATTAATTCAAAGAGTTCTCTTTCCACGCCGGCTCTCTTAAGGACATCATCGTTTCGAACTCTATCCACCCAAGGTATGCGCATCATTCTTCTTAATGACCTTATTTCAAATGCTTCAAGTTTGTTGATAGATGTTTTTTTCAAAGTCCACGTTTCCATGCCATAAAGCAAGATGGACCATATGTAGCACTTGACCATTCTGTAGCGTATTTCGAAATTTAGTTTTTGATTACATAGGAGCGGTCTGAATTTCACAAAAGCTTGTCTTAACATTTGTATTCGGGTTTTTACCTCGTGTTGTGGATCCGATTGGTCATTGATTGTGGTGCCAAGGTATTTAAAAGTTTTCACGTGATTTATACGATCATCACCTATGCATATTATCGGGTTTTCTGAAGGATTTCTGCTAATGACCATATATTTCGTTTTTAAAATGTTGATTTTGAGGCCATATTTTTTACCTATGCTATTCACCCTATCAAGTAATAACTGCTGATCTTTCTAAATTATTAGTTATAATCACGGTGTCGTCCACATAGCGTAGGCTGCTAATTGGTATGCCGTTCACCTTAATGGCTAATTCCGTGTCTTCTAATGCTTCCGCAAATATATTTTTGCGGACATCTTTCCGGATTTCAAATTCATCCTTATATTGGTCTTGATCAATCCTCACCTGTGCCATTTGGTTCCAGTATAGATTCTGAATAGTTCTGATCTCCTGGTCAATGTTGGCCCTATGTAGTAGTTCCATCATGATATCATGTTTAACATTGTCAAATGCCTTCACGTAGTCGATGAAGGTGAGGTAGACATCTTTTCGTTGATCTAAGCAGTTTTGTATTAAGGTGTTCAAACATAAAATTGCCTCTCTTGTTCCTAGTCCTTCCTTAAAACCGAATTGTGTTGACCCGCTAAGTTCTTGTAGTATCTTATACATTCTTGAGTGTAATATCCTAAGGAAGAGTTTCAACAAGTGACTCATTAAACTGATTAAGCGGTGTTCATTGCATTTTGTGGCATTAGCTGTTTTTGGGATCATCACAAAGGATGACTGCAGCCATTCTCGCGGAATGTAACCAGTATCATAAATTCTATTGAACATCCTTACCAAGATATCGATATTCTCTTTGTCTAGTAGTTTTATGGCTTCTATATTAATTTCATCTGGACCTGTTGTTTTATGCATCTTTGTGGTTCTAACTGCATATTTTATTTCACTTCGCATTATTGATGGCTCTGATAAGTTTTCGGATGGAAATTTGCGCGTTGGTTGTGTTGGTCTTTCGTCATTAAAAAGTCTTTCTGCGTATTCTTTCCACGCCATTGCTATCTCCTCTTCTGACTCTACGTATTCGTTTCTGTCGTTGCGTATTCTTGTTCTGTGGTGGCTTTTGTGTATATTCGATATTTCTTTGATCTTCTGATGTAGTCCAAAACTATATTTTTTTCCTGAAATTGTTCTATTTCGTTGCACCTTTCCACCATCCAACGTCCTTTTGCTTTCTTAATTTTCTGGCAAATTTCGGCGATCCATAATTTCGTCCGTCATCCATTCGTTAGGCTTTCTCTTTCTGATCTGTGTTTTAACTTCCCTGTTTACTGCCAGAATCGTTCCTTTAATATCATTGACCATCTCTTCGATATCATCATTTTGTTCTTTTACTCGCATTCTTTCATTTTTCTGGTTTGCATAACTCTTCTTCAGATTTTTGTCTCTCATCAGTTTTCTTGTATTTATAGGCGGGCTAAGCGAGTCTCCTTGGCAGATTCCTCCTTCTAGTTCTATGCATTCTGTTCCTGCTGTTGGCATTATAACTCTGGTCTTGTTCTTCTTGTTAATTTCATTAATTGTCCTTATTATCTGATGGTCTATTTGTTCAGCTTGTAATAAATTTAAGATGTCATTTCACTTCACCCTGTCAAAAGCACTTTTTAAATCTACAAAATACATGTAAGCTGGTTTTCCATATTCAATAGACTTCTCTATTATTTGTCTGATAATAAAAATTGCGTCTACTACTACGGTTCTTCCGGAAGCCTTGTTGTTCATTTGCCATATTCTCTTTTTCCTCCATTTTATCTTTTATGACTGTCATTAACAATTTTAATGTACTATTCATCAGACTAATCCCTCTATAATTTTCAGCATTTTTTGAGTCTCCCTGTTAAGTATCGGTAGCAGGAGAATTTCCTTCCATTTCGCTGGTACGGTATGGAATACTCCGGTATTTATTATATCGACGAATAATTTTAGGAACCATTTGCGTAGTGTTGTTCCTCAATATTTTAGCAGTTCATTGCTTATCCTATCAGGACTAGGTGCTTTTCTGTTTTTTAATTTTTTTATTCGTTCTTGTAGCTCTTCTTCTAAAGTTAGTACTGTTATGGGTGTTTTTTTTATATTCTGATGCCCCCCACTAGTAAAAGCGCGTCCCCCTAGGGGGGCGCGACACACAGGTTGAAAATCACTGACGTAATGAAATATTCTCCAAGCCCTCCACAAAATATTACGTGAAGGTTTTAGTGACCTTTACGTGATTTAATGTATATTTAATTATTGTATAAAAAAAAAGAAGGTTATACACATGGAGGGGACCAGGAGATAATTCACTACATATGATTAGAAATCAAATACACTACATATATTCTGATAAACAAGAGATTTAAGAATGGCGTCACCAGAGTAACGACATATCCTGGTGCAGATATTGGTTCAGACCATAACCCTGTAATAACTGACATCAAAGTAAAGCTCAAAAAAGTCCAAGAAAGCCCCAAAACACCAAAATTAAATATCTCAATATCCAACAAAACGTTAATAAAAAATGACTTAAACAATGAGCTAAAGAAATCAATAAATGAAAACAACACAGAAATATGGAACACATTTAAAGATCTTACCTTGAAAGTAATAGAAAAATATTCAACAACGTTACACAGGTACAAAAACAATAATGGATGACTGATAAAATCCTGGAATTAATGGGGCAAAGAAGGAAACTGAAAGGTAACAAGACAGAATATAAGAAAAAACAGAAACTAATTAAACAAAAAATAAAGGTGGCTAAAGAAAAATGGATGGAGGATAAATGCAAGGAATTAGAAAAGTTAAATGAAAAACATGATACATTTAATATGTTTAAAAAAGTTAGAGAAGTAGCTGGTCTTTATCATAAGAAAACTCCACATACTATAACCGATTCGTCGGGAAAAATGATAATAGACGAACATGAAATTCGAACAACCTGGTGTAATTATATAAGTGAACTGTATACTGATGACAGACCCCAAGAACCGGAGACTTTAGTTGAAGGTGAAGGACCAGAAATACTAAAATCAGAGATAAATGTGAAGAAGATCGGGATGAAATACAATTTGGCTTCAGAAATGGACTGGGAACTCGGGACACCCTCTTTGCACTAAATGTATTACTGCAGAAATGTCGAGATCAAAGGAAAGACGTCTTTGCTGTATTTATTGACTATGAAAAGGCCTTTGATCGAGTACATCATCACAAATTAATTACAATATTAAAAGATAAAGGAGTTGATAATCAAGACATACGATTCATAGAAAAGTTATACTGGCGTCAAACAGCGACAACTTGCATAAACGGAAAATCAACAGAAATATGTAAAATACTAAGAGGTGTCAGACAGGGTTGTATACTATCCCTACTGTTATTGAATTTATATTCAGATAGAATATTTAAAGAAGCGCTGCATAATTTGGAATGGGGCGTGAAAGTTAATGGAATTCTGATAAATATAATCAGATATGCAGACGATACAGTTATTTTAAGTGATGATATAAATGGATTACAATGCCTTTTAGATGCCATTGATAAAGTGGGAAGAGAGTTTGGCCTAAACATAAACTGTTCAAAAACAAAACACATGGTGTTTAGCCGTTTAGCACATCAAGATGCACGATTATATGTTGATGGTCATATAATTCAAAGAGTGTCCAGTTTTAAATATCTTGGTTGCCATATTACTAAACAACTAGATCCAGATCAAGAGATAAAATGTAGAATCGAGATAGCCCGCACGACATTTTTAAAAATGAGGTCATTCTTCTGTAATGATAACTTGCAACTTCAACTTCGAAAGCGCATGGTTAAATGCTACATTCGGTCAGTCCTCTTATACGGTGTCGAAGCATGAACATAACAAATATCCACGATTAATCGTCTGGAGGCCTTTGAGATGTGGCTGCACAGACGTATACTAAAAATTCCATGGACGGCTATGCTGACAAAAGTGGCAGTCCTTGAAAGAGCAAATGCTGCTCGCGAGCTGCTTGATAACATCAAATGTAGAAATATGGCCTATTTTGGACACGTAGTAAGCGAAGACCAATATAATATTCTTCAACTTATTATGATGGGTAAAATCGAAGGACGCAGAGGAATTGGTAGAAAGCAGGCCTCTTGGTTGAAGAATATCAGGGAGTCGACAGGAATAAAGAAAGCTGAGCAACTATTTAGAATAGCTCGAGACAGAGACAGTTTCGCCATGGTATTCGTCAACGTCAAGGGGACTTAATAGGGCACGTCAAGAAGAATAAAAATTCCTAAATAAAGTTGTTATATCCCCTTATTAATTTCAATCGCTTATTATTCTATTACAAATATTGAAATAATCATCTATCAACGAGTTGCCACTGAGATTATTGCCTTCGGCTTTGTCTTTGTCTGTTCAACTTGTAACGCTTTTCTTTTTGGTGCATTCAAAGAGCTCTATACAGTTTTATGTTTCACTACGATTCCGCCGGTTGGACTTTTTCCTTTTTCGAATTTTTTCATTAGAAACAAATTGAAAGACGAAATTGTTTTGAAAAGAATGCAATTTTAAAAAAGAGCGCCACCACGAGTTTGTAATTCGTTGCATTTCGTACACTTGTTTGTGCTTTACATGCTTTTGGATTCCTTCTTCACGAACGTATGTAAATTCGATAGAGATTTGTTTGTACTGTACGCTTTTGTGGCTTTAGATTATTTTCAAGAATATAAAGGTGTGTGTTGATAAAAAGATTGTAAGCAATCTTTCTATCAACAAATGGAAATTTGTAGCAATAATGTTGTATTTATATAATACTCTTGTACCGTATCTCTTCAATAAATTACTTGTATAATCTCTATATATTATGCATCGAGCAAAAAGACAATAGAGGGAATGTAAAGGTAGTGGGGGCAAACATATTGCTAGACAGGAAGTGCGATCTTTAGAGGCCACATTAAACAAGGAAAGAGAGTCTCTCTCCTTGTTTGACATCAAATTTAGTTGGGTTATGTTATTGTTTGTCTTCAATGACGTATAATATATAGACTACGCAGTCCCCTATTCTCGCTATAGAATCGAGTGTCCGAAAGATCTCGGCTCAAGGTTGAAGGTATGTTTATTAGAACAGCGGCGTGCTCATTTATATGGTAATGACAATAATTATTTTTTTAATTAAAATTAAATATTTATGATTTCTTTTTGTTCCCATCTATAAGAGAAATAATTATTTTGATAAAATAGTATGGC
This sequence comes from Diabrotica balteata, assembly GCA_918026665.1. Lineage (NCBI taxonomy): Eukaryota > Metazoa > Arthropoda > Insecta > Coleoptera > Chrysomelidae > Diabrotica > Diabrotica balteata. Next base: position 167,774,858 of record OU898277.1, read on the forward strand.
ATTTTACTAAAATAGTAAGTAAATAACTATCAACAATTTAAAATAAAATTTGCTTGTCACACAAAATGGAGTACGTCCATGATGTTTTCAAACACAAGATCAACTTCGTGATGCTTCGTAAGAAATCATGAACTTCGTGCATCTTCGTATCAAAACAATAAACAATAACAAAGGTATTCATGTTTTGGACACTTTTTAAAGCGTTCACCGAGTCTATATATTATACGTCATTGTTTGTCTTAAATGTCACATGAAATCCTATTTATATTGAAGTTTTTTAACAATTGTGTCGCATTTTAGACTCTTATCATTAATAATTAATAAAAAATTTTCTCATCTAAGACACATTCTGAAAAATATTATATAGCTACTGTTGATAAGTGTCGGAAAATTTAAATTTGGCGCATTCGCATTTCCGGATATGTCCGCCATCAGAGGCCACTTTTTTGGTCTCCTTTTCATAAGGATTAGATTCCCTCTTTTCTTCCCTTATACTTCCCTCTAGATTATGTAATATATATGTGGCTTCATATCAAAGATAGGCAACAAAAATTGAAATAAATTGGTTTTTGTGTACACAGCTGCTACATTTTTTTTTATAAAAATCTCACTTCCTATAATTTTTGTAAAGGCTTTAAAAGTAATCTTGTTGATATTCTGATATCGGAAATATATGAAACTATTATAAAATTATTTTTTGAAAATACAGATGTCCGTATTTAAAACAGAAATGGGTAAATTTCCATGTTTGATCCAAATGTGATGGTAGGTATCCGTTTTTGATGCCAAAAAGATGTATTTGAAAGAGTGAACCCTTTTTCAGAGCAATTTAACTAAAAATATATAAGGTAGAATATTCGAACTTGTAAAATATTTAAGCTTTAGTAACATTCAAATTGAAATTAACACAAGATTACCATCAAAATCAGCATTAATATTTTCACACCGACATAAATTGTCAAATTCAGCCGATATTTCAGGTTCTGCTTACATTATATTTTTGTTCTACCGCAAAGTAGCATTCTCCCTCCAATTTACTCTAAAATGTTTCTCAAGCAATTGTGCTACGGCCTTAACATTTTCTGCTTTTATGGTCACACCAATACGAATTTCTTTTGGGTTAATCTGTCCAATAGTGAATTTGGTCTCACACATATTTCTCTCTGCATCAGTGTCAAGATTGTAAGTCATCTCTCCTTTCACAACGATGTTTGCCAATTTAGTTTAACGAAGAACTATTTGTCGACAGGTGGAAATTTTGTAATGAAGTTGAGCCGCGGTTTTCATAAACTGGACTTTCAAGTTCAACAATACCCAATCCCTTCCAATCAACCAATCGTACCATATTTTTTTAAATTTCGTGATATTCGTTTTTGGTCACAATTGTGTTGATTTTTTAATCATCTTAACACCCAAAATAACCCAAGCAGTGACTTTTAACTGATTTTAAATAAAAATTATATAAAACTCCAGGGACTAGACCCAGACCAGGCACCAAGTAACTTGACCATCATCGTTATCATATTCATATTCAATAACTTCGAAAATCCTTTAGGAAATATCTGTTGACTGATTTAGACCAACATTAACATAATCCCTGAAACAAGGTTTATTATGGGCACCAGGTCGTTCCACAACCATTTTGCCAACAAAATTGAACCCATTCCTGAGGATATTTTTCGAGTTGCAGATTTTTCAGCTTCTTCACGCTTTGGAACTGCATTTTCCTTATTCAATAAATGCAATTTTCATTTTAATATTATAAAGTTTATTTACAATCTTTCCTCACACTTTTTGTAAATTGGTAGGTTTATTGTATTTTAGTCCTTCATTGCCTCGTCCAGTCCTGTTATTTGCTTAAAGCAAAATGGTAAAAATGCGAAATAGAGCTAAAAGAGATAAAAGCCAAAAACTTTCAATTGTTTTGAACCTTTGTTTTTTTAATTTATTTAGCTACTTATATTGTAAAATCTGTTTTTACTATTTTTTTTGTACTAAGGTTTCTATTTATTTTTCACGATCCAATTAATTGCCATCTACAATTTATTCATCACATTGAAAAAAACGGCTTGCGGCATTTTTTGTAACGCTTTATAACTATGTGGGTAAATCAAATTTTACATCTGCTTATTACTGACTTGTTAATATTTTTTATAATAACACCACATTTAAACTCTTGAAAATTTAAAAAATTTACGTTTTTTTTTTAAACATTTTGTTTATGATTTTAGAAATTTTTATTATTTTTTAAATACAATATTTATCGGAAAAGGAATATAATAACACGCTACCTTTCCTGGATGTTTTAATCTCTAAGAACGATACTGGACATGAGACTCAGGTGTATAGAAAACCAACACACACCAATAGATATTTAAATTTCAAATTAAATCACAATATTAATGTAAAAAAGGTAAAAAAATTAAATCCTTATACGATAGAGCCAAAATTAGTTGTTCTAACGAAAATTCGTTCTTGAAGGAGAAACATTTGTTAACATCTGTTTTATTAAAAAATGATTATCCTTTATCGCTTATAAATAAGAAATTTTCAACAATCGATCGAACAGAACAACTTAGAACGAGATCCTACAGCATACACAAGGAATAATACGAGGAAAATAACAATACCGTACATAAAAGGATTATCAGAAAAACTTAAAAGGATAGGAAGTAAATTCAACATTTCAACAACATTCAAAACAACAAACACATTGAGATCTATTTTGTCCAAAACCAAACATAACAATGAACAAGAAAGGACAAAGAATTGCATTTATAAAACACCTTGTAAATGCGATCAGTTTTATTTAGGTGAAACATCAAGGCCATTAAATGTTAGAATATGTGAACATCAATCTTATATTAAAAATAGAGAATTTGATAGATCTCAAATATGTAAACACGCATGAGATAATGAACATAGGGTTCAATAGAATAAATCAAATGTAGTCCTAGAAGAAACGGATGGTAAAAAAAGAAAAATCAAAGAAGCGGCTCTAATTATGCTAAATGAGGCCAATTGTGTCGCAAATCTCTGGGCAGAATGTAGTAGGATCTGGTTACCAATATTGAAAGAGGAAGTTATTAATAAGAAAATACCAGTATTAGTAAGTAAGTAACATATTATGGAGGATACATCATTTATTTTTTTTTAATAACGAAACATATAAAATCAGAATTTTAGTGTTTATTGAAGGTAAACTAAATGCACGAACAAATACTTACCATGTCGGGATAGTATTATGAGGTTTTTTTCCTGGTTTTTCCCTCATAATTTACTATGGAATCACTAACAGGAGAATTTTACTGTCATCATGTCATGTGTTTGTCTTTTTAAAGACGAATTACATTCTATGATTATTTTTTCTGACGGATTATTCTCAAGTTAAAGTTGATTTCATGTAATTGAATGAACTATTTTATAAGTAAAGTCATCCCAGGAGCACAACTCAACAATATTGGCAATATCATTTTAAAGTCGTCTACTTTAAAATGCATAATGTATGTCTCAATTGTCAATATAAATGAGTCAGATAAAATTTAATTATTAGAAGAATTTTTTACTATGTTCCAAAAAAGAAAATTTGTTTAATTTACTGTTTGTATTTTGAGAACGATTTCCGAAGTGGAAATTGAAACGTCAATAAACGTATTTTTATCTTTAATTGTGGCTTATTCCCAGTTAAATAGTAATTAATTTAAAATGTCACAAGAAAATAGCTTCAGAACAATAACTCTATTTATCATTTACATTTTAATTATTATCTTATACTTATGTTTAATAACTTTATTTTCTGCATTATTACCTTAGTTTTATTTTATCTGATTTTATTCAATTTTGTTTAGTTTGCTGTAATTTTATTTAATTTAATTAAATTTTATAAAATTTTATTAAATTTTTTATACTATTTATTTTTTAATTTTAATTAATTTTTTTTTATTTAGTTTGATCTAATTTTACTTAATTTTATTTAATTTTAATTAATTTTATTTATTTATTTTTAAATTTTATTTAATTTTAATAAATTTTTTTTTAATTTTATTAAATTTTATTTAATTTTATTAAATTTTATTTAGTTTTATTTTTTTTTATTGCTTTAAGTCCAATAGTGCCAAAACGTATTATTTATATAGCGGTGTTTAAAATACAGCATGCGTGAACTTAAACGTATATATATATATATATATATATATATATATATATATATATATATATATATATATATATAATACAATTTTAATCTTCTTTAAACAATATTAACGATTTTCTTATTCAGTGTGGTATATAATATTGATAATATTCTGGCAGTGGAATTCGGTGCACCGCTTACAGCCAATCTAATTAGTAGTTTGTATTTCTCTTCAATCCACAAATATTTACTCTCGAGCACCGACAAAGCTGCATACCCTATACAACCCTATATAAACAAACTAAACTTCTGGAAAATAGTAGTTAGTATGTAGTTTGGATGCAAGCATGGTCATGGAACCTAGGGAAATTCCTCAAGCATTGTATCCCAACGATTGACCCGTCTGTAGTATTCCGTACATACTAAAAGATCCGAGATAATCGAATTCGAACGAAATAATGCAACCAGCAAATATTGTTATTCGGCGGTAATAGCACAAAAGGTTTTAGTATCTTTTTTATTACGAAAACTGGTTTATTTGGTTTAAAAAGGGACGAAAAAAAATCTAATTACGAATAAGTGTTTTTAAAGTTAAAAATTATCGTGAATACTTCATCTACTACAACAAACTACTATCACTTAATATAATGTTTTCAATGGGCCTTCTTCTTCTTCAATTGCCCTGTCCGTTGCGAATGTTGGCCATTAACATGGCAATTCTGATCTTGTTTGCGGCGCTTCTGAATAGTTCGACCGATGTGAGCCCGAATCACTTCCGCAGATTTTGGAGCCACTAGGAGTGTCTTCTCCTGTCTGGCCCTTGCTTACTGTCTATTTTCCCCTCGACAATCAATTACAGTAGACGGTACTTATCGTGTCTCAATATGTGGCCTAGATATTCAATGGTCGGTCCAGGATATACGAAGAATGGTCGGTACACCCACATTTCGAATGTTTCTAGTTCTCTCGTGAGCGTCTCTGTCATCGTCCAGGACTCCACACCATGTAGTTTCAATGAGTCAGAAATCTTATTTAGCGTGATTCTTAAAATCAAGACGCGTATAATAACCTTGTGGTATTTCGTAATATACCTAATATACATAAATATACACGAATTACAACTTATAAATAACATTATATATAATTAAATAAAAGTAAATGAAATTATAAAAATTTATAAGAATTTTAAAAATTAGATAAATTAAATAAAATTGTATAAAATTAAATAAAATTAAGTGAAGTTAAAATAACAGCAAATAAAATTATATAAAATTAAATAAAATAAAAAGAAATTATAAAATTAAATAAAAATAATTAAAATAATCAAAACTACACACTGTCTATATTAAAGTCTTCTGGATTTTTCAGGACGGTCAGGTCTCATGGAGGTGTAGGTATATATGTTATGGTCCAGTCGCCAGAGATTTGACTCCTAAAAATTATACGAACAAGCTGAATTTTAACGAAAATAATAATTTTGGGACCCGAAAAACGATCCAAAAAAATTAATTACTTTAACTTTTCGGCTTCTTCCTGAATCAGTACGCCGTAAAAAAATATTAAAAAGTGTAGTTAAGATAATTCTTAACAAAAATGTTTATTAGCACTTTTTGCGTAGAACGAACCATTCTCTCAGAAACCACGCTTGAAGCGACCGGCAATACTAAATGTCAGATCCGCGTACAAAATCAATGTTAATTAAAATTATATATATATATATATATATATATATATATATATATATATATATATATATATATATATATATTATATATCAACCCGACGGTAAAAAATTGATATCTTCTGATCGTAGTGTCCTGTTGACAAAAATAAAAATACGTTTTGAGAGAAATAATCCGCCCGGTTCAAGACCCCCCGGAAGACCACCTAAAAGATGGAGGGATAGTTGGCAATCTACCTCCCAAGAAATTAACCAGAGGCAGCTTCAGAATTAAACAGATCGAAAGATCTACAAAAAGAAGAAGAAGAGAAGAAGAGAGAAATAATATTTACTCTTCTATATATATATATATATATATATATATATATATATATATATATATACCTATATATATATATATATATATATATATATATATATATATATATATATATATATATATATCCGGTTTTTTAGGCGTTACGTCCGTCCGGTAGGTATCTATGGAGGAGTATCACCGAGCCGCAAGCCCTTATCTGTTGCCGTACTGCTCCACCACAGGCCGATCAGATCCCAGCATATCCTAGTCTAAGCCGCAGATTCATCTAGAATTTTAAACTGCTGCGTTAGACTTTTTGTTTTCTGTACACCGAGCTAGGGCTCGATCCCACATCCACTGAACCATTCGACAGTGAAGCGAATGAGAGGCAGCCGCACAGCCCGCTGAGCTATCTGACCTTCTATTTACTTTTATTATTCCCGAGTGAGTTAAACCATTTTTCTTTAAGTTTCGAACCAGATCGTTCCATATACTATTGCCGTTTTCAACATCCTACCTTTGCGAAACAGCATTTTGTGCGGTGACTGCTTTGAAGATCAAATATAGATCGCAGCTAAATATAGAAAAAGGACTGAGAACGTCTATTTCTAATATTACACCCCGTTTCGATAAACTTTGCTCCACAAAACAAAGGATACAGAAATGGAACCATAAGAATTTAACCAAGCCGCACTTGGTTAATTGGATTAACTATCTCGCACTATTAATTAATGAGAAACTGAGACCCAAATGTTCAAAATTATTACTTATTTGAAATTTCTTGAATCTATTGAAATGTTCTCTTTGAATAGATTGAATGCAAAAATCAGCAATTTACAGGTGAAGACATGGAGGAACTTTAGATACGTATAGATAATGGCAGATGATATGATACCATACCATATTATCCGCCCAGATAATTTGAAGATAATGATTACTTACAGTAAATCTTGACGACTGCGGCACTAGGTACTTTAGAACTAGATATAATCTAATATAGTATAAGAAAAGAAAACCCAAATATAAAGTGTATACACACTTAGAAAACAATTTACAGACGGTAAGATAACAGTTACGATGTGAGCGAAGCATCTCACGAGAAATCAGCCTTTTTTCCACGGCCCACCAGGAAGTCAAAAAGGTTCTTCTTAAATTTTACCAAACTTAAATCAAAAAAAGAAGAAGGGATATCTCCCTCTTAAAAATCGTAGGCCAGCCTGTATATATTTCTGAGAAGGTAAGATTCTTACGACATCGGAAAGTTTGAGGTATTTACGGTAATAGTATCTAATTGGACGTGATAAAATATAAATCTTCTAGATTAGGTTTTTCCCGAAAAACATTACAATGGGCGTTCGACGACAATTACGGAATTTATGAAAAAGAACCCGGAAAAGGATTAACTAAGAATTAGCCAAACCGGCGTGTTTAAATAAATAGGTAGGTAGATTCTTCAGTCATATTTCGATATTTTCCCAATAAAAACTTCTGATCGTAAACACGAATCGTAAAAATAATTTAATATATTAATTATAAAAAATGTTACAATTAAGCTTGTTCATAATTTAGTGTTCAGTGCTCTTTATAATTATACCTGTTATATCAGTGTTCATGTGTATTTTATTTTTTATTTTGTAAGAATTTTGTTTTGCTTTGATTTTAGTAAATTAGTCAATGTTGATGTTTTTTTCCAATAGGCTCACGACCCCCTATTAATAATACCGCGCCCCCCTATGGAAGCGCGCCCCACAGGTTGGGAATCACTGCCCTAGGTGATAGGCAAAACTATTCGTTATAGCTGAAAACGTGCTTTCTGTTAGTTTTTTATCAAAAATTTTACCGAGGAATTTGGTTTCATTTACGCACTAAATTTTTTGTTTATTGAGGCATTTGTTTTTAGTTTTTAGCGGGATTCGTTTTATGAAACATATTGCTTTTATTTTTAAAGCTTTGAAATGAACATCCCTGTCCACTGGTTGACTATTTTTCGATATATGTTTTTGTTGGATTTAATTATGAATATTTAGTAGGTTTTCCCCCTACAGAATGTTACAAGATCGTCCGCATATAATCTAGCTTTTTTATACTTTTTGTAACTGCATTAGAAATAATGTCCATTTACTTATAATAATATTAACACGTAAATCAATGTTATTTTCTATATAAACTCCTGAACATCAATTTATTTAATTATATATCTTAATAGATCATAAAAAGATACCATGTATTCAGGTAATTAATTTATACCTCTTAAGACGATAAGAGCCAAGAACCGAGCGGGTATTGGAGGGAAGGAAATCTTTGGCAGACATCGTGGTAGTTAGTAAAGCGACTGTAATGAGTGTTGATAGTGTTAAAACCTGAGGCGGGTGAACTATCGTCTGTAAATTAATTAGCCAATACCAGGTGAGCATTATGCGAACTAAACATGCGACTTGCGAAAGCAGTAGCGGAGTTGATAGGAACCATATCATGATAATTTTAGATACTATGGATAAACTCTATTATTGATAAGATTTATTGTTAATAAAGTCGTACACATAAATAATAAGGTTTACAAAGGCTCTTTCTTTCTTTCTTTCTTTCCTATAGGAAAAATATTTCCTATAGGATTTTTAACCTTTCATTAGTATGACGCACTCCATTAGACTCACTTTAAATATTTACGCACTTTGCAAATACCTGGTGTTCCTAATAGCTGTTTAAAACGATTATCGTTGAACAACCTTTGACAAAGACATGCTGTGGGTAAGTAATGACATTTTCTTGAAGCAGAAATTTAGACATAGCTTACGAAAATATTTCATGACCTTGCCGGCAATAGGAACCAGGCTGAATGGACGATAATTATTGAAAACAACTCTATTTCCTTTCTTGAATATAGGATTAATCGAAGCCAATTTCCAGGATGAAGGGAGAAAACCTTGATTAAAATAAGCATTATTTATTAGGAGCGATATAGGAATAGCAACATATTCTGCATTGAAAACTTGTACTGGCATCAAACGGCACAGTTAAAATTGATAATTGTATATCCAAATCCATACATATAAGAAGAGGCGTTCGACAGGGATGTGTGCTTTCCCCTCTTTTATTTAATATTTATTCGGAAGCCATATTTCAAGAGTCTTTGGAGGATGCCGAGATGGGAATCAAGGTGAATTGAGTATTAATCAACAACATACGATATGCTGATGATGATGTCTTAATTTGTGACAACATAGTCGATCTTCAATAACTTGTCACTATAATCGGAGAATACAGTAAGCGAATGGGATTAGAGATTAATACCAAAGAGACCAAATTTATGATCAGCTCCAGAAACATAAATGCACTTGAAAACTCCACCATAACACTTAATACTAAGTCCATTGAAAGAGTGAGTAAATTTAAATACCTGGGATCGTGGCTTTTTGAAGACTGGGCATCGGACAGGGAAGTAAAATGTCGCATTGAGCAAGCTCGACAAGCTTTCGTAAAATTCAAAAAAGTACTGACTTGTTCAGAGTTTGATCTTCAACTGAGACTAAGGTTTACTAAGTGCTACGTATGGTCAGTGCTGCTATATGGCGTAGAGGGCTGGACACTCAAAACGAGGGATATAAACAGATTAGAAGCTTACGAAATGTGGCTTTATCGCCGTATCCTAAAAATACCATGGACAGCGTAAATCACAAATATAGATGTCCTTAAAAGAATAAACCAAGAACGCCAACTTTTCGAAACCATCAAGAAAAGGAAAACGGCGTATCTAGGTCACATCATGCGAAATGAAAAATACCAGTTTCTCCAACTTATAATCGAGGGTAAAATTGAAGGCAAGAGAGAAATGGGACGCAAGAAAATGTCCTGGCTCCGAAACATAAGGCAATGGACAGGGATTAACGACATGCAATCTCTGATACATATTGCAAGAAATAGAGAATTAATGGAAAATGTGATCGCTAACATCCATTAGTGGATTTGCATCTGAAGAAGAAGAAACATATTCTGCACATTGCTTAAGAAAAATTAAGGTAAATCCGTCTCAGGTTATGAATTATTGCGCAGTTTCCATAAATGATGTTTAATTACATCCGGTGTAAAAAAGATATTATTATCAAAACTTTTAGAAAAACGTGGGTACATTATTTTAGGAATGGTATCGTTAGGCTCATTTGTAAAAATCTGTGAAGTCTTTTTACTTTTATCACTTGCAATGATAAATTCTTTAAATTTTGTTTGTAACTTTAGCAACGATCGTTTGACTCGGTTAGCGGTTGTAGTGCGCAAAAAATACAAAAACGGTCAAAATATTATCTGCAAAAAAATTAATGTAGCTCCGTGTAAATCTTGTTTTGAACAATATCAGAATAAGTAGAGGTGTATTTTGTTGATTTGCTGTTCTCATTTAGGTTTACAATTATTACTTATATGTTGTTTAATTTTACATAAACCATGTAAAACACATACTACGTGTACCATTACTTTAAGTAAACTACACAAAGCTAGGGGTTGGTTGGATTTTTTTTTATTTTTCTTATACTATTTATATCTATTACAATAGGTTTTACCTATGAAATTAAAAAAAAATACAAACAAATAGTTCTGCTACTTAAAGGGTTAAATATGAAAGAATTATTGTTATTTACTCTTATTGATAGTAACAAAAACAATTATTTTAATTTGACGATTTGTTTATTTTTAAATTATCTGGTATTACGACCTAATATTATACACGAATGCCTCAAACACTGACACAGGAATAGGCTGCTTCATATAACTTTACCTTGTAAGCAGGTTACCATATGCACAGACTCTTTAGCGTCAATCCATTTTATCAAAAAATATATTTACCGATCATCCAATCGTCCAAAAGATCCTAGACACTTACCAAATTATCTTGTTCCAAAACTTAACAGTTACCATAATTTGGCTGTTATCTCATATTGGTATAGAAGGCAATGAAACTGCAGATCACTATGCTAAACTTGCTACAGTATCACCTAAAATCACCGATAAAATTCAGACTTTATCGGTGATTTTACACGAAATAGAACCGTCAATAACCAGTCAGCCTACAATTGACTATTCAGCCCCCTCAAGACGAGATCTCATTGTGATAAGACGACTTCGGATAGGACATTCAAAACTCACACACGGCTACTTAATGTCCTCTAGCATCCGTACCTCCTGTCAAAACTGCCAATCATATTTGACAATCAAACATATTCTCACTGAATGCTATCAACATTCGGCCAGAAAATTACAATACAAACTCAAAAGTAAAGTACGACATATCCTAAACAACCCTGACCAAATAAAAGCTGTGCTACAATTCCTTAGAGATAAACACTTATATCAAAAAATATAACTAGATTTTAATTAAGACATTGTGTAACATATTATTATCATTCCGTATCATTGTAACATATTTTTAATGTAACACTTAATGTTTGTGTAATGAAAACTCATATTATAGTACCTGTGTAAGTGGCCATAGTAGCCGAGTAGTTAAAGTTGAAATAAAAAAAAATTGTCTGGTAATGATATAAAAGTAAGTTTTACCTTTTATTGAGAATAATATAATGTAATAAACTGTATGACGCTCCAAAAATACACAAAATGTGAAATTCCACGTACTACTGCCGCGACAAAAATGGCCTCCTAATATAAGTTTAATTCAAATTATATTTAATTGTCTTTTAAGTTTTTTATATTTCCTATGGAGGCTGTGCTACATGTCACCGCAAAAAAGCAGAGTGTCACAAGGGTATACAACTTTCTTTTACTTTAATAGCAATCTTCTTCTTCTGGTAGCACTACAACCCGGTGTGGGTCTTGGCTGACTGCACAACCTGCTTCCATCTTGAACGGTCGTCCATGATGTTTAAGTCAGTGGGTAGCCCCATTGTTCTCAAATCTGACCATATATTATCTCTTCATCGCATTCATAGACGTCCTAAGGGCCTTCTCCCTGTCAGGACTTCTTCCCAGATTAACTTGGTAAGGCGGTTATTAGGGAGCCTATGAACATGGCCAGCCCATCTTAGACGTTGGGATTTAATCTCTTGGACTACGTCGCTAGCACTATACATTTGTTGGACCTCGGTATTTGTTCTTATTCGGTATTGGTTAGTATTCGGATCGTGATAGGGACCGAAGATCTTTCTGAGGATTTTTCTCTCAAAGCATCTGAGTTTACTTTCCATTGCTTTTGTCAGCGTCCACGTCTCACACCCATACATGAGCACCGGTCTAATTACTGTTTTATATATCCTGATTTTTGATGTTCGTGTTAGGCTCTTGGATTTAATAGTGTTGTGGAGGCTATACATATATCTGTTTGCTGCCTGAATTCTCCCTTTTATCTCTTCCGTGATATCGTTATCTGTGGTGATAGTCGCTCCGAGATATTTAAAACCCTCCACTCTTTCAAAGATATAGGGGTGTATTGTTACATTTTGTCCTATTCTATCTCGTCTCTGTTGTCTGTTAATGCACATATATTTGGTTTTGTCTTCATTGACCCTTAGACCGGTATTTTTTGCCTCTCTCTCTAATTTGTTGAAGGTTTCTTTTACATTGGTGACGGTATTTCCTACAATGTCAATGTCATCCGCGTATGCTAGTCGTAATTTTGGTCCATTTACTGTCAGTAGTTCTGTTCTAATTTGTGCGGTTCTTACTACTTTTTCGAGGATTATATTAAAAAGAAGAGGTGACAGCGCGTCTCCTTGTTTCAGTCCACTGTTTATTTCAAACGACTCTAGAGCTTGTTACCTATCCGCATCTACAGCCATTTACACAAACTTTAACGAGCTGGATAAGTTTTTTTGGAACTGAAAGTTCTGCAATTGGATTTCACATCTGATCCCTTTTAATGCTGTCGTATGCTTGTCGGAAATCTATGAAGAGACTATGAATGGTTCTATTGAATTCCCATCCTTTTTCAAGTAGCTGCCTGAGAGTAAAAATCTGATCTATGGTCGATCTCTTTTTTCTGAATCCGGCTTGGTATTCCCCTATGAAATTTTCTACAAAAGGTGTTAGTCTACTTAATAGGATGTTCGATAAGATTTTGTACGCCGTATTAAGTAGGGAGATTCCTCTATATTTAGAGCACTTGGTTTTGTCTCCCTTTTTATGGATAGGAATTATTACACTTTCGTGCCATTTTGTTGGTTCAATAGCAATCTGCAGTAAGAAATACCATAAATTAGTATAAACGTATATAATATACATTCTCTATGGATAGTTTCATCTAATGAAAACTTATAATTTAAACAAAAAGTTTATTTAAAAATTACCATTTTCAACAATAAACTTTTAATATACCAATAAATCACTAAATTCAAGTTTTACAATTTTTAGATGAGTTTATTTGTCATGACACTATTTTTAGGGACATTAAAAATTTTCAGCAAAATAAGCCCAAATAAACTTGATTACAAAAGGAAGTGTGTATGGGATCAATCTCTTACAAATAGATAAGGATGAGCGATATTAATCAGTGAGGTTGGGACTGAATTTCGGTACCAAATACCTCATTTGCGACTTGCGTGAATGAAATGCCCCTAATGAAACCTCGCGTCGGCATCAGTAGAACCTAATGGTAAAATTTCAAAGACAGAGATTAAGATCTAACTGTAATTCCTAAATACGTCGTACTGAACTGACAAAGTCCTATGAACAGGACCGGCCTTTAAATAATTGTGTAAAGCAATATTGTTTTGACTTGCTTAAAAAAAAATTGTAGACAAGAAAAAGTATTTGCTACAAGAAGAAGGTATAGGCGAGATTTAAACTAAAGTGTTTTGATCGATATTTTTAACATTGATCTACGCAGCTAGATATAAATCATTTGTATAGATAAATTCAGTATTGCTTATACGCCAAATTCAAAAAGAAATAGGAATACGAAATTTGGAAAACAAGGAATGGAAAGAAACATACAACTATAGTCAAAGAAGCTTTATTATTCATGATAATAAAATGATCTCAATAAAGACAAAACTAGGAAGTAACGATTTTAGACATAAAACGCTGGACTTTTTGAGCAGTTGATATTTTTGCATGATTTACCAGCAAAAAATAATTGGTGGTTATCTTTTTTTGAATTCTCTTAACCCTTTTAAACTTTTCATACGTTCCGTGATAAAAATATACAGCTTCCCATGACAGAGGAAGAAAGTATGCATACCGTTAATGATCAGGGACTTCGGAATCCAAGATCTGGCAGTAGAGGAAGATCACAACCAAACCACGGGGACTCTCAAGTCGTAAACTCACGAAACCCCGTGTCGTGGAAGTCCACAAGATAGCTACGTGGAACGTCACAACTATGTTTAAAGACGCTAAGTTACACAATATTCAGCTGAAAATTGCCAGACTGGACATTCCTATCCTAGGTGTCTGTGACACAGATAGCTAATAAACCAGATAAAGAAATTCAGCAATTCTACAACCAAATTAAACAAATTCTCCGGAGCACAAAGAAAAAACATGAAGCTACGATTATTATGGAAGACGCAAAAGTTGGTGCCGAAATAACACAATATATAAACAAAAAGTATGGACTTGGAGTAAGGAACGAAAGAGGGCAGAGACTAATATAGTTCTGCCACGAAAAGAATTGCATTATAGCAAATACTTTGTTTCATCAACCTAAGAGACGACTATATACCTGGAAATCTCCAGCTAATCAAGAAGACAAGGCAGTCAGAAATCAAATCGGCTACATTATCATTAACAGAAGGTTTAGAAACAGTATTACGTATGCAAAAACATTCCCAAGTTCAGACGCAGCAACTCATCATAATCTGCTCTGTGCTGGATTCAAACTAAAATTAAAAATAATAAAAACCCCGACAGCTCAGATAAAAACATAATAATCGACACCTAAGAAATGCCGTAATAGCAGATGAGCTTAGAAATAAGATAAATCATGAAATTAGAAAAACAGCTAGACAGATCTGGACAAAAAAATATCGGACAAAATGTAGATATAGTGAATTCCGCCATGGTTACCATAGCAGACGAAGTTTTAAAATTAGAAAAAGAGACAGTAAAGAAAAAGGATTGGATAACCGATAACATACGTGACCTTATTCAGCAAAGAAGAAATTGTAAAAATAAAGGTGAGACTCGATATAGAGGAATATATCGACAAATAAGAGACGAGGTTAAGCGAGCAAAAGAGGACTGGATGGAACAAAGATGTCGTGAGATGGAAAAACTACAAAGAAAACATGACGAGCTTAATATACACAAAAAACTTAAAGAAATTACCTACACTCAGAATAAAAGAACTCCTCATTTTATGAGAAACTCTAAAGGTAAAATTATTCTCGAGTTAAACGAAAAAAAAAGGAAGAATGGACCAACTACATAAAAGAGCTCTTTCTAGATACGAGGCCACCAGTTAACGCCACAAAGTATCCGAATACTGGTCCTAGTATTTTAAAAGCAGAAATAGAGAAAGCCATCAAACAAAGCAAAATGGGAAATCTCCAGGTCCTGACCAAATACCATTAGACTGGCTTAAACTTCTAGACGACGACAATGTCCCAGAACTAACAAACATTTATAACCACGTATACGAAACTGGTACACTACCACAAATATGATGGTTCGAGTCTACATTTATCCCACTTCCAAAAAAACCTAATACATCATCATGTAAAGACTTTAGGCTAATTAGTCTCATGAGTCACTCTCTCAAGCTACTTCTTAGGATAATTCTTAATAGAATCAAGCAGAAATGTGAAGACACAATGAGAAATAAACAATTCGGTTTCAGAGAAGGATTGGGAACAAGAGAAGCTTTGTTCTCAATTCTAACACTACTTTAACGATCATGGGAAGTACAGAAACCAATTTACGTCTGTTTTATAGATTTTGGGAAGGCGTTTGATAGGGTTCAACATGGTAGGCTGTTTGAATATCTAAAACTAATTGGAATATATGATAAATATCTGAGTCTTTTACAACATCTATATTGGAATCAAGAAGCTTCTATTCTGGTAGACAGCAAAGAAACAGACAAAATTTGTATTCAAAAAGTTGTTAGTCAGAGTTGTGTTGTGTCCCCAACTTTGTTTAACATTTACTCAGAAATAATTTTTAACAAAGCCTTGGAAGGGCAATGTGGAGTTCGAATCGGGGAAGAAATTATTAATAACATTAGATATGCAGATAGATAGATCAAATCTAATAACGAAATAAGCATAAATACAACAAAGGCAAAGTCACTTGTAGTTAGTAAACAAGACCTTGGCGCTATAAAACTAATTGTCAATAATGAACTGATAACAAAAGTTAACTATTTTAAATATCTAGGATGTTGGATAAACGAGAAAATAAGTCCGGATGAAGAAATTATAACGCGTATAGAAATTGCAAGAGGAGGATTTATGAAACTTAGATCTATTCTGAGCAATTCTCAGCTAAACTTACAGCTGAGAATTAAGTTCCTAAAATGTTATGTTTATCCTGTATTACTATATGGATGTGAAACCTGGATTATAAAGGTTAACATGATGAACAAGTTAGAAGCCTTCAAAATGTGGTTATATCGTAGAACGCTCAGAATATCATGGGTTCAACACATTTCAGAGAAGATAAGAGTAGGTCAAGATGAAGGTGACTTAATAAAGATGATAAAAGAGAGAAAACTCGAATATCTGGGGCATATACCCAGAGGAAGCAGATACAGGATAAGGCAGTTGATACTCAACGGAAAGATCGATGGAAGAAGAGGAATTGGTAGAAAGAAATATTCATGGCTCCGAAACCTTCGTCAATGGACTGGCTTATCAGCAGATGAATTATTACAAGCCACAAAAGATCGAGAACGATATCGGCAAATCTTCATGGAAGCTACGCACGCCTAAAACTTGGGCACGGTACTCAAAGAAGAAAAAGTGATAAAAATCATGAAAAATTTTGCATTTTTTTTTATTCTTCAGCCTTTAGTAAAATTAAAAAAGGAAAAAAAAAATTAAAAGTAAAAAAATGCGCATTTTAGCGATACATGTTAATATTAACTTTTACCATGAAAGCAAAATTGAGTCTATCATTTTAGTACTATTAACTAATAATCATATTTTATTTAACAGAATTAACTTTTATCGATAGTCAAATAAACGTAGAGATAGCAAACATGAAAAAAATCATCGTTTTTCCCTAACGTCCTAACCGATGCTAATACCTCCCTGGAAATTCTTCAATGCTACTCATTCTCTCTCATTCCTGCTTAACTATTTTCAGTTGATTGTTCGGAAATAATGTCGGTGTGACACCTGCGGGATTAGACTTAACGACTTTCAGACGAAATTCTATTTGAAATAAAATCACTTTTATTTCCTAACACTGGGGTACTGCGGGATTTAATGTGTCACCTTTATAATGGGATCATAAAAAAAGGTGACACTTTTATTCGCTCCGGCCCGGCTAATATGTCACTGGAAAGAGATGGTTAAAGAAAAAGTATTAATGCCATATTAGACAGGAAAAATTTGACGCTGTTGGAACGATGAAGAAACTTTCGTCACCTTATCTTTCTTAGAACAAATTATATTTCTCGCCAACGTCGTGCGCGGTGAAAAAGTTAACGAAATTATATAATTTGTAGTTAGACGAGGGTAAACGTGTATTTTGTAAATACAAACGATTTTCATCCAGCTTTCCAAACAGCCAATAGCTGTTTAACAAACATATAGTACAACGTGCAAAATTGGTTTGAAAACAAGTGATGTTTCTTGTGTAAACTTATCAACGTTTAACATGCAACAATGATTATATAGAAGTGCCCCTGGAATTCATGCATATTCATTTAGAGGGTTTCATATGAACGTACTCTAACCGGGTCAAAATATTCATATCTGATGGAACGTTTAAACTATGCAATTTTTAATGTGGCGAAAAAGACAAGTTATATTTTTTTTAAATAAAATTTCAAATAAATCATATTTTTTTATTTATTGATAACCTCCTTAACCCCAAGGATTATTAGCGAACTGTTAAAAGTTAAAGTATTATTAATAATACACTGTGTCCGCAAATATGAATAAATTTGTAATTTTCTAAAATATAAAACGGTGAACAAACAGCATAAAGTTGCTTGTGTTTAATATCACAGTTAAAACAAAACTAAACCAAGATATCGACAAAGACCACAAAAAAATAAGCGATGGATTGTTGATTTGTGCACATACCATGACATCTATATAACATATAAGGACATCAGGGAGAAAGTCTGGAAAATTCAGTCAAGGAACGTTCAGTATAAAAGACGCTGTTTTTTTTTTAATTTAGTACATATACCATGACAGAAGAAAGCAAGAAGACTATATTAAACTCCAATTAAAGTAAGTGAAAAAAAAAACGGAGAATATTGTACAGTTTTGGTAATCTGAAAACTGCATATTGCACGCATCGTCATTTAACCCGGATTTATCCACTGCTGGATATAGGTCTCCCTCAGTCTTTTCCATGTATTTCTGTTTTGTGCTGTTTGCATCCAATTTTTGTCGATCTGTTTTCTGTCATCAGACCATCTTGTTGGTGGACGACCTCTACTTCGATGTGCTTCTTGTCTCGGTCTCCACTGTAGTATTCGCTGTGTCCATCTGTTATCCGACATTCTAGCTATGTGCCCCGCCCAGTTTTACTTAAGGGTCATAATTCTTTCTACGGCATCTGTCGCTCCTGTTCTCCATCTTATTTCCTTGTTCGTGATCCGATCCCTAACATCGATCGTTGCATGGCTCTTTGGGTAACACAAATTTTATTTCTTACTTTCTTGGTTAGTGTTAATGTCTCTGCACAATATGTAAGTACTGGCAACACGCACTGATTAAAGACTTTTCTTTTAAGACACATAGGCAGTTCTGATTTAAGAACATAGCTCAGCTTGCCGAATGCCACCCAAGTGAGTGCTGTGCGGCGGCTTAGTTCGCACGTTTGATTATCTCTTCCTATGCGTATCTCATGTCCTAAGTACTTATAAGAGGTGGTTTCTTCAATATGTATGCCATTTACTGAAATCTTTTCGCTTAACACAAGATGTGTCATGGTTTGTGTTTTTGTGTCGTTGATTTTTAATCCAACTTGTAGGGAGGCTAGGTATAGTTTCTCCAGTTGCGATAGTGCATTATCGATTCTGTCAGCAAAAAGGACAATATCGTCAGCAAACCTCAAATGACTAAGCATTTCTCCATTGACATTAATTCCTTTTTCACTCAAATTTGCGTTCTTAAACATATGCTCTAATAATGTTGTAAACAATTTCGGCGAAATTGTGTCTCCCTGTCGCACTCCCCGTTTTATTTTAGATACGTTGGTCTTTTTATCTGCAAGTTTCACGCTTGCTGTCCCATTTTGATAGATGTATTTTATCATGTTTATATAGCGATGATCTATACGGTACTCTGTTAAGGCTTTTAACATCTTTTGATGACTTATTGTGTCAAAAGCTTTTTCGTAGTCAACAAATATCATGACTAATAGCTTGTTATATTTAACACTCTTTTCTATTAAGTTCTTAATTACTTGTAAATGATTATTTGTGCCATATCCTGCTCTAAAACCTGCTTGCTCTCTTGGCTGATAGAAATCCAACTTACTTCCTAGCCTGTTGGTAATAACTCTTGTAAATAGCCTATATACTTGTGACAACATAGAGTTACGCTTCCAGATAGAGTTATTAGTCGAAAAAGTACCAGAAAAATGCCACCTAGCTCTCCTGACCTTGCACCTTTGGACTTTTTCGTACAGGGTTATGTAAAGCAACAACTTAACCGATATGAGCATGAACGTGTCGGAAATTTAAATCACGTAATCAAGTTAAAAAAATATTCAGGTCTTTCAAACACCCCAAATCTTTTTTAACACCCGAAGACAATCATACAATAGATTGAGCTACTGCTTGACTGAACGTGGTGGACGTTTTAAATATTTAATTTAAAATAGTTTTTAAGGTTATAAAATTGTTATTTTTTAGAATAAATTGTTTTAATTTATGCTAGAAATTTATGTATTTAATTTAAGAAATATTGTTATTTTTTATGAATTCCGATTAAAGAAACTGTTGATTTAATCTAAGATATGCCGCTTTTAAATCTAAATGTATGAATCTTAATGAAATATTTAAATGTAAGATAACCTGCTTTTAAATCTTGTAATCACATCGTTGAAATATTACCCCAGAAAATCTAAAAAATAAACTTTCTTTTGATAACAATGTACAGTCAAAACTGCCCATAGTGCTTACGGGTCTGTCATGACATGTGATTACATGTTATTCTCTCGGACATACAACTTTATGTAATATTTTTTCTTGGCTTGTTGCGTTGTCTTCATGCCCTATAGTATATAAAGGAACTCCCACAAACCTTATCGAAAAATGAACTCTGTTAAATCTGCCCAAACTTTGTTTTTGATTCTTTTGCCGTAGTATTAGATGTGTCAAACAAAAGTCTCAATGGGCACAGAACCTAAAAATCAAAACTTGATGGCGCTGGAACTTGTCAAAGTTGTTATTTACGGCAAGAATTTAATGCCATTAACTGAACTCGCGGATCATGTTACGTACCTAGTCAATAGCACTAAGCCAAAGATCACCCATACGAATTTAATTAGGTTTTCAGAATGTAATTATTATTAAATAATTACTCATTAATAAAAGTAAATTTTACTCTGTACTTGAGAATAATTCTAAAGGTTATTTAAAGGTCAAAATGGATTCTTCGTGAAAATCCGCATATTTTCTTATTAAGAGAGGTCCACATAAGAGAGGTTCAAAGATGTGTTATAATATTGGGACAAGGTTACAAATAACTGGTGGTTATTTAACTTTGTTAAGTCGAGTTCAAAGATATTTTAAGGTTTATCAGAAACTACCTGAAAGTCATCTTAATGTTATAAACTCTGTTTCTTTTTATTTTTATGTAGACATGACTCTGTCTGTTTTTGAATGTGCCTCCAGTATGTTGTCGTTTCATCGTTTATGTGGTCTTTCTACTGATCGTCTTCCTATTGGAGAACCGTTTCTTGCCGTGTTTGCTATTCTATTTGTTTTCATTTGGCTTATATGTTCGTTCATTCTACTCTTTTACTTCTTACAGTTCTTGATGTCCTCCACCTTGCATCTACGTCGTATTTATGTACTTCTAGTGTTTTTAAGCGTATATAAAGGTTTTTATATTTGCTCTTTCTAAAATCTGTTTGTACTGTTTGTGACAGGTCTTGTTTCTGTCGCGTATGTCATTATTGGTCTGATAACTATTTTGTAAATTCAGCCTTTCATTTCTTTCCCGATATTTTTATTTGTTTATATTGTTTCATTCAGGCAACCTGCGGCTCTGTTTGCCTTATTTACTTGAACTTCCATATCTGTTTAGAGCTTTCAGTAGCTAGATAATGTGTTGCCTAGTCATTTAAACTCCATCTCTTGTTTTATTATCTCCATCTCCTTGCTTCCTTCTAGCTCCAATTTACATGTTATTAAATTTGCTGTTATAACCATGCATTTTGTTTTTTTTTTCACCAATTAGCGTGTTAAATTTTCTGGCAGTTACATTAAATTGGTGCAGGATACGTTGTAAATCATCTTCATTTTGAGAGAGTAGTATTGCGTCGTCTGCAAACAAATTCTTTTTGGCTATTTTAGCTTTAACAGGGCCATTTGGTTCTTCTTTTACTTTTACTATTAGCGCGTTTTTTGATAGACATTTTCTATCTATTTGATTATTTATAGAGTTGTCTTTACAATAATTGTATAACGTCCTTTAATTTGACAAGATCAAATGCGCTATTAAAGTCTACTAAATATAGATATGCCGGTGTATTGTCTTCTAATGATTTCTCTTGCACTTACCTAATTATAAATATAGCGTGATTGATTTCTATTCTTGAGAAATTCTCTTTTGTTCTATTATTTGTGGGAATAGTTTTATTAGTCGTTTAATCAAATTTGAGATTTTTGTCAGATCAATTTGAAATGCAAAATCAGTGTAAAATCTTTGCTCATATCTATCTAAAATTTTTGGAGAAATAAATTAATAAATTTATAGCGTAACTTACACAGCTAACGTGAATTTATTTAATGAATATTATTCATCAATTGTAATTGCCTTTAATTGTCTAAACAAACGTTGAAAAATAAAACACCAATTTATCACATAAGAAGCCTCATCCTAAATTTATTTTTTATCTGAAATATATTTTTGTCTCCTTGGCAGACGTGGTTAGAAACAAAACATAACAAAACACGAGATTCGCGGCCTCCAATCTAAACAAGAGAAGCCCATAATTGGCGAGGTGTGTGCTATCTTCTTGTCGAGATTTGACGATAACTTGAGAGCGCTAGAAAGAGAGGACAAAAAAGGAAAATGGAAAGGTCGGACTAATGGGGGGAAGAAAAGGTATAAATATTATTACTGTTTATGTGAAAAACAAATAACAATGTTAATTTTTAATATATTTTTAAAAATACTCCATAACTTAATGCCAAAATTAGAGCTAAATTTAAATTGAATCCATTCACATGACGATAAAGAAATAAATCAAATGGTTGACAAAGATGAACATAAAAAAGAAAATAACGAAAGTGTCTTCAGTGATTTGGATGACTGTACGCCGCCGTCTGAATCTGGGAAAAAAGAGAAAGCTTCTATCTATCTATACAGCCCTTGCTGTCCAATTTTGGACATAGGCCTCCTCTTCCTTCTTCCACGTCTCTCTATTGTAGGCAGTTTGTATACACTTCGGGCCTGAGTGTTTCTTCAAGTCATCTGACCATCTCATTTGTGGCCTTCCTCTTTTTCGTTTGTACCTATATGGTCTCTTTTACTTAAGTTTTGCTATCTTTGTTGATACATCGGTCACTTTTCTTTGGTTGCGGATTTTCTTGTCTGATAGCCTGATGTTCAGCATTTCCTTTCCATGGCTCTTGCGTCCTTGCTATTTTTTCCATGTTTTCCTTTGTAAATATCCAAGTTTGTAAGCCGTAAGTGAGAACAGAAAGTATACATTGGTTGAAGACTCTTGTTTTTAAATATTGGGGGTATTTTCTATTTTTTGATATATAGGAGAATTTCCGAAGGATACCCAAGCCAACCGTATCCTTATCTTTATTTCTCCGGTCTAATTTTATTTATTTAATTTAACTAGTTGTACCAAATATATATATTCTTTTACTTGCTCTATAGTTGCTTGTGCAATTGTAATTATTAATTCTTCTAGTTGGTTGTTCATAATTTTCGTTTTATTATAATTTATTTGTAGACCTATTTTTGTTGATTCGCTATTTAATTCATCCTTTATATTTTCTATTTTTTACCTCTTATCTGTTATTAATACAATGTCGTCTGCATATCTCAAGTGATTTAACTATTTGTCATTTATGTTAATACTCCGTTTTTCCCATTGTATTTTCCTCATACCGTCTTATGTTGAAGAAGTGGTTCCTGATAACCGGATTTACTTGAAGATCCATTGGGGTTCTTTATGCTGTATTATCAGAGGAGCTGTTAAATATATTAGTGTTTCAAACAAATCTCTTTGCAATCCAAATGAACCAGGGGTGTTTCTTGGAGGTAATCATTCTGGTGTGAATAAAGTATTTACCAAGCTTACAAGGATAATTGATCTTCGAGGACAGATCTACATGATGGTTTAATTGCATCTCATATGTCTCACAATCGATTCAGTTGGTTACTGGAACATATTCATATAAATAATAACAGTCTTGAATCGAAAAAAGATGAAGTTGGCTATAAGCTATATAAAGTGCAATCAATGCTAGATAAGTTATCTGACAATTTCATTCGATATTACAAGCCAAGTAAATGCCAGTCAATAGATACGTCAATGATTAGATTCAAAGGTAGAGCATTTTAGGCCAGTATATTCTAAAGAAGCCTGTAAAACGGGGCTACAAAGTTTGGATTCGTGCTAATCAATCTGGTTTTGTTTTAGAATTTCGAATCTATACTAGTAAAGTAAAAAACTTACCTGAAAAAGGCTTAGGTGAACCGGTTGTAAAAGGTCTCACAAGCAGTCTTGCTGGTAAATGCCACAAAATGTTTATGGATAATTATTTTACTTCGTATGATCTTTTGGAACAACTTAGGTCCAAGCATTTATTATATGGGTGTGAAACAGTAAAAGCTAATACTAAATATTTGTCAGAATGTAATTTTCTAGAAAACAAAACCATGGAAAGGGGAGACACTCAATGGAAGATAAGTAATGTTGGTAAACTTGCTGTGAAATGGATGGATAACAGAGCAGTTCACTTTATGAGTAATTTTCATAATCCTACAGATTTTCAAGTTATTTCAAGCAAACAAAAGGATGGCTCTAAACAAAACGATACTTGCCAAAGGTTGGTCAAAGATTACAAAGAACATATGGGTTATGTGGAGAAGTCAGAGATGCTCAAATCTTGTTACGAAATTAATTAAGAAATGGTGGCATAAAATATTCTGGCATTTTTGTCACTTAACGGTTATAAATGCCTTCATTATTTTTAAAGAACGATCTGGTGTAGCATAAACATTTTCCTCAAAAGAATTTTGGTTAGCAGTTTCTGCAGGACTTATGGGTACTCCTTCACTTACTCAAAACGGAAGAAAATCGTCCAATTCTGAGGTAAATAAATTTAAAATCTGCGTTTCCATTGAAATACGCACCAACAAATCAGTATATGTTATATCATATGCCAGTACATGGAACCAAAGTAAGATGTGTACGATGTTATACAAGAAACCAACCCCATCGAACGAGGAGTCATTGCACTGTATGTAAGGTGGAACTATGTTTATCTGAAAAAATCAATTGTTTTTAGAATATCATAAAAAATAAAGTGAACTTACCTCCTTTATAAATATTTATTATCATTTTATAAAAATTAAAATAGTACCAATCAGTACCAGTGGTTCCACAATGAAACCACCTCCAAACTAAAACACCCCTTATATAAAAAAATAATTGTTACTTGACATTCTCTTTTGTATCACTGTATCCCTATCATGTAATAACTTTTCAGTTTTTTATTTAATACTTAATTTGACTCCACGTGGTTGATGTGGAATAAGTGTTTTAAATAAAAAAGGAAATATTTATATTATATTCCGGTATTTATACTAAATAATTGTATTATTCCACTGGAGTCAGTATTATGTCAGACCGAAGTCACAGGCGATATTCTGATATTTTATTACTATATATACGGCTTTAATACATCTACTGTATTAATTAATATACATTATTAAAATTCCTTAAGCAATTGATTTACTCCACGGTTATGAACCACAGCCGGGTAAGGAATAGAAGCGTAGAACCGAAAACCACAGAGATAAGGGATGACACGACTACATTAGCTTTCCACGAAAATTCGATTTAAATTTCCTCGGTCCCGACGCGCCACCTTATAAAATTTTCTTTTGTTGGGACGCCATTAGAATTTATATTATTGTTTATGGTTTATAGGAGAGAATGGAGAAAAGGCCCATCAACGACCTTTTTCTTCCCAGATTTGGATCGACTTGTTAGCCGGCATATCTTTAGTGGGTCCTTTTAGCCCTTGGTGTTGACATTGCATCTAAAAAAATAAAGTAAAAGTAATTTGGTATAAAAGCAGCTGCAATAATATAGATAAAAACTGACAGCACAGTTAAAACATGCAAGTTATAGAACTCAAACAACAAAACTTGTTGTTATAATAACAACAAAAATATTTTCATATATCCCCTTTAATCGATCTTTTCTCTACGAGAGTTCACGGATATCTTTAGTATGCAACTTTAGCAACTAGTAATTAAATAAAAGATAAAAAGTGTTTAGGACGTAAAAAGATGTCATGGATGCGTAATATTCGCCAATGGACAAAAATCTACAGTTAAGAAATGCTTCACAATGCTGCTGCAAAATAGAACAATTTAATCCTGACTAGCTAAGAGCTAACACGCACTACAGCGGCTCCGGTCACGACCTTTGGTCGGACCCTGGCTGCATGGAGTCCGACCGAGAATGTGGCCGTGTGGCCAGTGGCCGACTAGGCTTTCTACATTAATTGTTTTTCAATTACGAGATGTATGTCACGATGGTAGCCATTCCTTTGTATATGTATAACTGTTTAATAAAATAAAATGATAAAAATATGGGGTAAATTCCATTTTAAAATAATTTTACCCAACACAAACTATACAATACACAGGTCACTGTCAGGCCGCATTCTGGTTGTCTGTCGTGAGTGTTGTTCCATAAGAGTACATACTAACTTTGGTCGCAACGACCGGCTAATCGGAAGCTGGTTGTTTAGGATAAACTTAAGAGGTCGCTGGTTAAATGATAATGGATAAATAATTATAAAGAAAAAATACAATTTTGTTTGTACATAAAATTAGCGAAAATAGCAACTATTAATTGTGAATAAATTATGAAATTAACTGGTTCTACTCATTATTGTTGTTTTGTACAAAGAACATAGACTTATCCTCTGTAGATATGGATGTCGTGAGATTCTTAGCCAGGGGAATGTCGCTGGCCCATGTCGGGACGCCCCTCTCGGAGGCACGAGGACTCGTTGTTTTTCTTTCACTGTCTTGGTCTGAAATAAGTGCGTTGAGATGGTCAGAGCTAAAGAACCCTCTAAGTGGTGATCCGAGAGGGTGTACCAATAAATCATTCTAGTATATTGCGACTTTGCGATAATTCTAGCTAATTGTGACGGTAATACGACATGTTACACTTGTGTGTATATTTTTCACCCATACAAAAGAGAAGCCAAATTCTCCTTACTTCAAAAATGATAAATGAGATAGCCAGTTTAAGTTTTACGAAATAACAGGAAATAATATATTTTAAAAAAGTCTTTAGAATACAGCACTAAATTGGATCATATTACAGTACCGTAACAGAAAAATATTAAATATAAAAATACATAGTTTCCCAAACACTGGTCGTATCGACGAAATATGGCCGGTACTGCCAGCTGCAAAATAGCCACGTGCGTTTTGGCTCATTTAAACCTATGTAAAATTGGCAGGATTCGACCAACCGCAATCCTGGCTATGGCTGGAGTCACAATAGTGCGGGTTAGCTCTAACACCTCACCTGACAAGACAATGTACGGTGGATGCCTACGCAGAAATTACGCCTCTTAAGCAACATAGATGATCACAGCCAACGTGTTACATTCGCGTTTAATAAGTATTTATATAATAGAAAAAAAAGGAGTGTGGCTTCTCTCTTTTTAATTCTGTCAGGGTAATATTCTTATGTCGTATCATATACTGCCGGCTGGTTTTTATTAGCAACAATAAACAGTTCGCGTTAAACTACATCATACGATCAATGTGCGTTTGATTGCCTAGACAACACTACCAATCCGCCCGCATTGTGGAAGCCGCGTTTACGTGGCGGCGTAGCAGAAACTGGTTTCCTTTCGGCCCACGCCAGTTGCAAATCATTTATTAGTAGATTGCACGCAAGTGTGCATCGTTGAGACTTAAGATAAAGATATAAGTGGCTTCAGATCAAAGACGGACTCCTGTCAAAAAAATTTAGTTGGTGGTGGTTTCTTATAAAACATGTTCTTTTCAGCGGTGATAATAGTTTCCTTCCAACACTGATGCAAATATATTATTTTCAACTTTACAGTTGAAGGTCTATTTCGAAAACGGACTCCTGCTATGAAGATTTATTTTAAAAACGGACATCTTCTCAACAGCAAATGAGAATGTATTGTGATCACATGACTGGGAAATCAACAATCGCCGCCATTGCTTTTAACTTATCTGATGTTAACCGTTTTATTTGTGTTTATCACTAGTTTAAACTGTATTTTTTTCACATTTTATAAATTTACAAAGTATATTTATGAAGTTAAATATATCTATCAATCTAGGGACGATCCGTAAGATTAAAAGTGATCCCGAAAAATGGAAAAAGAACATCCAGAAACGACAAAGGTAAGTCTAATCAATGAACTTAATTATATACTTAACATTTAATTGCTGTAGCAAATTGGCAATAGGTGGGTGGAAGTTAGATATGTTAGAAGTTACTGTATATGTTAATCCGAGTTACAAATTATTGTTTTTAAGTGATATGATAATGTCTCAGTTTAAAATATGAAGCTCGAAAGTTGACTGTAAAAACATGACCAGCTTAGTACTATTTGCTAAAGTATTTCATAAAACTGAGAGATTCCTAATAAAAATTCTGACTATTGACTTGAATTAATAGACTATTAATTTAATTAACTGAAGTTTAATAATCCCTCCTTTTGCATGTTCATGTAGGTACTCAGCTAAAGGTCTTCCTGTGTACCCCACCGGTCATCACCGAGTTGGTGATGTGCCAGTGCCAGTTTTTAACAATACATGATGTCATGAAGTTTCATCTGGGATGGAGTAAAAGAAAACCCTTTTACCCTATCCCAGAAAAAGCAAGCAATATGCGTACATTTTAAAATATTGTCGAGCTGGCCCACCCAACCTTAAAAAGAAAGAAGCTTGAGCCTATAACGGGGAAAACCACAATATTTAAATATTCGGTTGTAAATCACGCTTTCGACGTTTACAGGGATGCTTTTGTAAAGGTGTTGCAGCCTATTACTAAGCATAAAATTAACGGAGTGTTTAGAAAATTCAAGAACGGTGTAACTCATGGTCCAGTGGAAACCCGAGGCAAAAAACACAAAAAAGTTAAGTTTGCTCCGAAAAGAGAAGAAGTAAAAAAGTTAATCTGTAGTTTTCAAGCTGTTGAATCGCAGTATTCACCACACCACTCATCACTTCTCTACCTTCCATCAGAGCTGAATATCGACAAAATGTGGAAAATGGAGTTTCACAAGAAACAGGATCAAGCCTTCTTCCAAAACCTGCGAGAAAAACCACAAAAATGTTTTATTTTGAGTTTTGATTGTTAGAAGAATCTTGCCAAAAGTAACTGATCAAAGTGCGTTCTTTCACGATAGTTTTACTGGTAAAAAGTTATTTAGTTATTTATTAGTTAAATGATTATCAAATGAATCTCTGAATCCCCTAAATGGGGGTCACTCTTTAAATAAAATTTTTTTGCCATCAAAAACGGACACCTACATTTGGATCAATCATGGATACTTACCAATTTTTATTCCAAAAGCGGACATCTGTATTTTCAAATAATAATTTTATATATTTCTAATATCAGAAAGTCCACATGATTACTTTTCAAGCCATCACCAAAATTATAGGAAGTGAGACCTTTATAAAAAGAATAATAGCAGCTGTGGACAAAAAAACTAATTTATTTCAATTTTTCTTGTAGGACACACGTTCGTCTTTGATATGAAGCCACTCACTCAGATAGTGATCTGATAATGTACAAAAAACATTTTTTTTTACCTGTTAGTAATAATATATTATCAAGATAAATTGTACTTATTTAGTGTTATATTTATCTTACCCACTGCAGTAAAGCTCTTATAAACTCTTCCCTCATATATCTATAAGAAATGTGGAGCCGACCCTTACATCTATTGAACAAATATCAGAAATTAATTTCGATTTTACTTTCAGATATTATAACTGGAAATTAGCAAAGTGGACTGGATTTAATCTGCTTCCTTCAACAGAATAACGTTCCTCCCCTATTTGGTTTTAAATAGGAGTTATTTCCTGTTCTATTTACGATAGAAAGATGTAACAGTAATTATTACTTCAAGTATTCTTTAAGACATCAGAAAAAAATCAGAAAGAATAACTTATACTGCCAGAAAAATCAAATGCATTTTACAGGAAACAATGTAACATATCCTGAATATGGTGTACTGCTAGGAAAATTTAAAAATAAAAAAAAAAAATTACTAATACATGTTTGAAATATGATGTGCAAAATATTTATTTTCCTATTTTATTCTGAAAGTTATAGAATAAAGATAATCAGATGATGGAAATACATATTTTTCTTGGGATGGCACCTCGAGCTCCTCTGATCGCGTTTGTAACTGCCGTAATATGTTCCTTATCGCCTATTAGGCGATAAATACCGACACTCCCTGACTGATAATGATGATAACACTTTAACCGAGGAGAGGACATGTAGCGAAACATTAAGGCCCCTTTCTCATACAGAGAATTTGTGTGGAAAATAAAAACGTCTCTTAGAGTTACAACTTAGTTGGTAAATTGCTTAAATGTGAATTAAAATTTAATAGATTTAGGTCAATTAGATTCTAGACTAAATTCCTGCTCTCAATGTGAGTATGTAAATCACCAGGCATTTAAAGCGTAGAATTCATAGTTAGAATTTTTAGATGTTTACATGTCTGTTTAATTAATTTATATATTTCTTGTTTGGATCTCTTCTCGAATACTGCTCGGTGATTTGATCACTTATATTATCACATTTTTATGTTTTTATGTTGAAAGAGTTTAAAATAAAATCTGTTGGCTTTAAAAAATGGTAGTTTTTACCTCAACACCAACTATTGGCTTTTGGTGCACTTGTCTATTATTTTTTGGAGAGCCTATGCGGAATGTAATATGGTTAGCTCTCCGATTAAAATCTGTTGAGCTTTCCGTTCATTTTATATTCTCGCAATTCTCTCCTATCATTTCATAGTACTCCTTCTTTCTTTTTTCTACTACTTTCTATTTTATTTGAGTTACACTGTCTTCTCCAGTCCTATTTAATGTCAATGATTTTTCCCTTAATTTGATTCAATTTGAGTTTTAAAATTGCTATCGACGTATATTCATCTTTCCTCACTAGAGGTCTCTAGTTGCATACTCTGGTAGTTATTTCCCTGTAATTTCCAGAGTTATCGGTGCGTTTTCATTTGGTTTGAGTATTTTTACAAACTCCTTCTGATGACGGGTAGACCCAGAAACACGTATCAGGGAGTGTTAAGAGACTCAAATTAAATCGAAACGCAACCTTCTTCATATATTTATCGCCCTTACTCGATGAAATGAGTACAATAATGATGGTAATTTATATGGGTAAATTGTTGGTGCATAGTGGAATAGAATTATTTTAGCACAGCTCTGAATGGCTTGATTAAGCTTGGGTATACAGTTTACTTTAATTGCTATCGACTATCTTCATCTTTTCTCACTAGAGGTCTCTAGTTGCATACTCTGGTAGTTATTTTCCTGTAAGTGCCACAGTAATTGGTGCGTTTGATTTGGTTTGAGTCTTCTTACAAACTCTTTCCGATGACGGGTAGACCCAGAAACACGTGCCAGGGACTGGTAAGAGACTCAAATTAAATCGAAACGCAACCTTCTTCGTATTTTTAAAATTAATTTAAAATTATTTTACATTTTTGTGTTCTTCTTCTTATTCTTTAGCCTTAAATAATCCAACTTTGGACATAGGCCTCCCCCAAATCAATCCAGTGTCTTCTATTTTGCGCCACTTGCTTCCAATTGTGTCCTCCGATATTCTTAATATCATCCGCCCATCTCATTTGTGGTCTTCTTCTGCTTCTCTTTCCTAACCATGATCTTCATTGTTGTATTTCGTATTTTTGTGTTATCTTTCATAATTTTATGGATTAAATGCACGGTAAACCGTGGTTACTTTGCTAACCGTTGGGTAACTTTGCACCATGAGTGTAAAAGTGTATTATTAGGTTATTGTAATAGTGGTATTTATCATTACGCATGAGGTGACCGAAATAAGCCAATTTTCTGTTTTTTATGGTGTTAATAATTTCTTTGTCTTTTCTTAACCTCTGGAGAATAGATCTGTTATTTTGTGGTGTATATATGAGACCCTCAACATACGTCGGTAGCTCCACATTTCAAATACTTCTAATCGTTTTATGGCATCTTCTGTGAGGCTCCAGCTTTCTACTCCATAGAGGAGGACACTAAAGACGTAACATCTAAGAATTCTTATGCGTATATTGATACTTAAAGATGCAGAGAATCTACCTAAGACTGTTGAAAGAGCTTCTTTTTTTACAATTCGAGTTTTGATTTCGTAGCTGTGATCCGAAGTATGCTTAATATTGTAGCCCAGATAGCATATTTTCTCCGCTCTTTCTAACGGTGTATTGTTAATTGTAACTTGGCCGGTGTTCTTACTAATGATCATTATTTTTGTCTTCTTGCAATATAGTTTAAGGCCATATTTGTTACTTGCTTCTACAACGTTCTCCATTATCCTTGGGAGCCCCTGCGCACTATCTGCCAGCAACACGTCTGCATATTTATGTTGTTAATAAGTTGCCGTTGGTATTGTCATTTACAGCAATACCATCTTTGATTCATCCTAAGCCTGCTCTAAAGATGCAACCCTGTCTAACGCCTTTTTCTACTGTGACGATCTTGGATAGTTAATTTTCTAATCTTGCTTTTTGTTGGAGATATAAGTTTGAGATCAGTCCTTCATCCTTATCATCGAGTCCTGATGTTTTTAGGATATCGATTAGTTTCCCATGTAGGACTTTATCAAATGCCTTTTCGTAATTAATGAAACAAAGATGCACACACGTCACAGTTGACATCCCTGGCTCTCTGTATTAGAACTTGCAAACTAAAAAGTGCTTCCCTCGTCCTAAGTCATGCTCTGAATCCAAATTAAACTTCAATCAGGTGTTCTTCTAATTTGGTGTATATGCGCAAGTAAATGATAGTAAAGAGTACTTTAAGTACATGGCTCATCAAACTATTTAATCTATATTCTACACATTTTCTAGATTTGTCTTTTTTAGAAAGTGGAATGAATATTGATAGTAGCCAGACTTTTTATAAGTAACCAGTCTTGAACATGTTTTTGAATAGCTTCGTGAGAGCTGTGATTTGGTGTGCCTCTAATAGCTTAAAATTTCACCATACACCTCATCAGGTCCTAGTGATTTCCCATCTTTATTCAGCTTAATGATCATATCTACTTCTTCGTTTGTTATCTCTGTACAGTAGGTATGGTTTATTTCAGTCGAATTTCGTGCTGCATCTTCGAATAATTCTTGCATATATTCTTTCCATCTTCGTAGTCTTTTTATTCATTTATCTTCAATGGTATTCAAAATTCGGCCTTTAATGTTTGGCCGTCATGTTTGCGTTGTACTGTTCAACTTTCATACATCTTTCCGTCAGCCATGCTTCTTTTGCTCCTTTTATCTCCTTTAGTATAGTCTTATTCAACTTTTTGTATTCGTTGTCATTTCTACCTTTCAATTTTCTTCGCTCTTCCATCATCTGCAATATTTTTTCTGTCATCCGTTCTTGCTTCTTTTCTCTTTTTGATTTTAGATATTCATGCGAAATTGTAGTAATAGATGTCTTCATTTCGTTACACTGTTCTTCTGTGCCCTTAGTAGTGTCTTCAATTATTTTCGAAAAATTATCTTACTAATTTCTCTGTTTTTACTTTTTCTGGATGTCATTTCCTTTTAGTAGTCTTATATCTATCGTGGGCCACATTTTCTTATGAATTATTTTGAGTCGTGTGTTGATATAGAAAAATTTTAATGGCAAGGAACCCACAATTAATAACATAATGTAAGTATAATCCTATTCTCACGTATCACTACTGTCTCAACTTCGTGAAATTGCAACAAACCAAATTGAGTAAAATTATTGCAAACAAATTTATTTATTTATGCACATTTCTAGTTGACATTGGGAAACTTTGCACCAAGGTGATGGTGCAATTAAAATGTATATTTTAATGTTATTTTATTGTTTGAAGAGGCTGGAAAGAGTATAAAAATAGATCAAAGGTTACGTTGCAAGCAGCAACAGTATGGAGCACTTGGGCCAGAGAGGGTGACGTCACTGTGGCAAGCGTTGAATCTGCTTTAACAGCCGAGCATTAACCTTAGGCAAGATCGGAACCATTTGTCAAATAACAACTCTTCTTCTTTTTCTTCATCATCCAGCCTTAAGAGTCCACTGCTGAACATAGGCCTCTTTCTCATGTTTCCAACCCCGTCTATCTTGCGCCGCTCTTATCCAGTTTTTATTGAGTCTTTTTAAATCGTCAGTCCTACTTGTAGGTGGTCGACCGACGCTTCTCTTGTCTTCTCTTGGCCTCTATTCCAATAACCCTTTTGTCCATCGCCCATCTGTTATTCTGGCTATGTGTCCTGTCCATCTCCATTTTAGTCTGACTATCTTCTCGATGATGTCAGTCACTCCAGTTCTGCATCTGATGTCTTCTTTTTCTTATCTACAGTCAACTGTCAATTCTTTTCGTCGGTCAACTGTTACTTCTTCTTCTTTTACGTAGCTAATGTGAGAAGGAAGCCACCAACCAATAGGAACAAAGTCTCATTCATAACAAAGTCCCATCAACCAACGTTACAAACGATTATGGATGACAATAATCATAAATGTACAAGGTATTGCAAAAGAAGGCCTTGCAACATATAAAACATCAAATAAAACGACGCGTGGCATATGACACAAGCATGACAGACATATTTTGTTGTTTAAAGATTTAAGACTGTGACACTTGCAAAGACAGTAACGTGCTGCAAGTAATTTATTTTTTTTAATTGTTATCGTACTTTCGGTAGGAATATAATATGTTGGTCATAGACGGTTCTTCGTTGGCTATCAGGCAACATTTTTTCGTGATCATGTTTACAAAACATACGGAATGCACTATATATACTAACCCAAGTCGAGAACATAGAACTTATAGTATGTACAAACAAAAACTTATAGTATGTATGTACTATATATATATCCGGTTTTTTAGGCGATACGCCCGTCCGGTAGGGATCTATGGAGGAGTATCACCGAGCCGCAAGCCCTTATCTCTTGCCGTACTGCTCCACCATAGGCCGATCAGAACCCAGCATATCCTAGTCTAAGCCGCAGATTCATCTAGAATTTTAAACTGCTGCGTTAGACTTTTTGTTTTCTGTACACCGAGCTTAGGCTCGACCCACATCCACTAAACCATTCGACAGTGAAGCGAATGAGAGGCAGCCGCACAGCCCGCTGAGCTATCTGACCGACGTATGTATGTCTACATACATACGTCGTATGTATGTACGACGTATGTATGTATGTACTACAAACAAAAAAAAAAGAAGCATATTTAGAAGCCATTAAAACTGGAATCTTACCCATGACTGAAATGAAACTTTTACTATGGAACACGGACATATTTAAATAAAAATTTTTAACACATTTAAACACATTTAACATTTTACTTTATTTCTTTTTAACAGGTTCCTACCTTTTTTTTTTCCTACAGAAAAATTTCCTACAGGAAATTTTTCTGGTGAAGACTGGGTTAAAGTTTTTTAAAGCGATATAAGATTTTTCAGCTAACTCTAAGAATGTTTTTTAAATATATATTTTAAAGTTTCACCGGCTACTGCGGAGTAATTAATAACAAATAAAAAATACTAACGGCCATTACCACTGAGCCTTAATACCCAGGACCTGTCGTGAAAGATTAAATACCATAGGATTTAAGCACTAAGAGCTGTGCAAGAAGAGAGAGAGCGAGAGACGTAGTGTAGGAGGGCCAATATGAACGGCTGGTAAACATGAAAAGGCAATTTTAAAGATTAAAATTATGAGGTATTGATAAGGGCTATTAAAGAAAACGAGTTGAGAGATAAATACCAAAAGGGCGATTTATTGCGAGGTAAAACTGCGGTTTATTCGATTACTTCTTGAGGATTCGCAGATTAATCTTCAAATTGGTTTAAGGTCCTCATTAAAGCAATTATAGAAAACGTTTGAAGTATATATAGATAATTTTTCCAATTAAAATATTCCTTTAATCAAACTTTGCTTATTAATAAAAATATATATTGCTGTTTCGGCATAAAATCATCATAAATTTTTTTCATCTCTCAGTCAATCCATATTTTACAGTTTTTTGCATAAAAAATTCTAAAGTAAGATGATTCGTGTTCTAAAAATTAACATAGACCAAATTCAAGTGTTTGTCGATACGTAGCGAAATGCTATTTTTTACTTAGTTTTAAGTGTGTATCAGGTTAGCAAAAAATTGACAAATCTTTAATAAATTTGTAACCTTGGAAATCTTTTTTGGGTGGTGCTAGAAAGATAACCAACGGAGACACTGCGGACGGCAGCCAGATGGTTGGTGGAGAGCGAGTCGTGGGTTCGAAACTAGCTTTTGGAACCGGGAATGGATCCAACGGAAGAAATAGGTAAAGATAGGATAAGAGATATTAGAAAAGATACAGAAATAAACAAAAAGATAGATGGGTAAAATTACCAAAGATAAGAGAAGATAGAAACAGGGCGCCACTCAATTTTTTGGGGTTAAGGAGAAAATTAAGAAAACCTTAGAAAAGAAAAGAGATAAGAAAAGATATTTAGGTTCAGAGATCAAACCCAAGGAAAGATACCAACAGTAAATTATCAAATAAATCTGGTCAACGCAATATATAAACAAATAATAAATATATTAAGTATTACACTTACTTACCTACGAAACTTAATCAGCCTGATCTTTCTACAGTTCAAAAGCATAGTAATATTTAAAGATAGTAATTGTTCAGAGCTATTATTTTATCAGGGAACTTGTTAGGAGCCGACAAATAAAATACATGCATAAAACAATAACAATATATTAAACACAAAATTATGATGATGCTAAATGCAACCCAGGTAATAAAAATACACAACTATGAAATAGTGTTATATATGTATAAAATTAAGCTATAATGTAATAACAAAATACCTTAACCAAGATATATAAGGCAATCATAGACAAATATAGTTTGGCGTATCTCGAGATATCATAGGAAAGATAATGAACAAAAATTATAGGAAATACAAAAGATAGCAAAAATTACTTAACTCTAAATTTACAAAAAAAAACAAAAAGGTTACAGGAATGAAAACATAAACCAAACCGCACTTGGTTAAGTCAATTAACTATCTCGCACTATTATTTAATTAAAAACTGAGACTTGTATGTTCATAGGTAATATTTATAGAAATTTCTTGACTGGTTCAATTACATTCAAAAATCATCAATCTACAGGTGAAGATATAGATGATACGTCCAGATAATGGCAGGTGATATGGTACCATACCATATTACTCGCCCAGATAATTGTAGATAAAGATTACTTACAGTAGATCTTGACGAAGGCAGCTTAATTCACTGAATTTAA
The DNA here is from genome assembly GCA_918026665.1 of Diabrotica balteata. Classification (NCBI taxonomy): domain Eukaryota; kingdom Metazoa; phylum Arthropoda; class Insecta; order Coleoptera; family Chrysomelidae; genus Diabrotica; species Diabrotica balteata. The sequence goes on from OU898277.1 coordinate 167,812,074, forward strand.
TACCTTTCTGGTACTAAACACTGAATTTAATAACCATTAAAGGTAGTGTAGAACTATATATAATTTAATATAGTCTAAGGAAAGAAAACTCAAATATAAAGTGTACACACACTTAGAAAATAATTCACAGCGACGATAAGATAAGAAATATCGTGAGCAAAGCGCATCACGAGATATCACTTCACTCAACAAGAGCCCACCGAGAAGTCTCACGAGATATTACCTCACTCAACAACTGCCCACCAACAAGTAAATTGGTTCTACTAAAAATTTCACCAACTGTCCCTGAAAAAGGAAGAAGAAAATATTCCCCCACTCAAGAATGATAGGACAGTTGTAGGTGTTTCTCAGAAGGTAAGGCCTTAACGACTATTGGAAAGTTTGAGGTAAAATAATCGGTATTAACAATTGGACATAAGAAACAGACAAAACTTGGGATTAAGTTGTTGTCAAAAGATATGGGCCTTCGACGAAAATTACCAATTTATGAAAAGAAACTGAATACCAAAAAGCATTATACTCTTTTCATAATGAATATTATGACGGAAGGATTAAAAACCTTTCTTAATTAGGAAATTCCATTTTAGCTTGGTATCTACAATATTATTTGCCTATCGTAAACACGGGGATTCCTAATCATCGGCGTATCGCAAAGGGGTAAAAGGAATTAAAAATAATTTAATATATTAATATTAAAAAAAATGTTACAAATTGCTCCATCTGCTCTGAGTCTGGTGTGTGTCATGTCATGTCATAATGATTTTAGTAAGTATTATTCTACATTATTCATACATTTTCTTCTTCTTTAGGTACTCTTAGGTAATCATCACAGCTATTTTTACTTTGGAGATTGCAGCTCTCAATAAGTCGATAGAACTGCAATTATATCACTTTTTCAGATTGTTAACCCAGGAGATGCGTCTTCTTCCAATACTTCGTTTTCCCTGTATATTTCCCTGCATTATGGTTTGTGGCAACACATATTTATCCACTCTTATAACGTAGCCGAGATATTGCAACTTTCTTATCTTAATAGTATTCATGATTTCCATGTCCTTTGTCATCTTTCTGAGGACCTCAACATTTGTTATTCGGTCTTTCCAACGTATTTTTAATATTCTTCGGTAGGTCCACATCTCGAATACTTTAAGTCGATCGCTCAACTCTTTCTTTAAGGTCCAGGCCTCCACCCCATACAGCAGCACCAAAAACACATATGAACGTAATATTCTTATTTTGAGTTGCAAACTAAGGTCTCTAGTGCATAATACTTTTCTCATTTTATTAAATGTTGCTTTAGCTTGTCTAATTCTCATTTTTATTTCTTCTGTATACTGGTTATTTTCATTAATAATTGTACGAAGATATCTGTATTTTTTTACTTTTTCTATTGGAATTCCTCTTATGTTTAAAATGTCTTGTTGTTGTGTTTTGTGAATTGTCATAAATTTTGTTTTTTTAGCATTACACGTTAGTCTGCTTTCGTCACTAGCATTTACTACATTACCTAAGATTGGCTGTAGATCTTGTATATTCTCTGCAATTAGTATAATATCATCGGCATATCTGATATTGTTGATTGGTCTGCCGTTGACTTTTATTCCAATTGTTACATTTTCGAGTGATTTTTTTAATTATTTCTTCCGAATATAGATTGAACAATAAGGGGGAGAGTATGTATCTTCGCCTTACGCCTTTTTTTATCTCTGCTTTCTTCGAAAGTTATTTGCCTACTCTGACTTTTGCTGTTGGCTTAAAGTAGTCAAAACATAATTTGAAATGTGTCATTTATATTGCGAAGTTTTTATAAGTCATATAATACTGAGTTCTTTGTTTTTTAAAATAATTTTGATTCGACGTTATTATTGATAAGAATAATATAATATATACAACCAAACTTATATGGATACCACCAAAAATAAAGGTTTTTACTAAAAAATAAAGAAACAGATACGATAGCACGATACATTATATATGAAATAGTTGTAAACTGAACGAAAATAAATAAGCTTAGCTGCAGTGGTCGGCGTAAAATGGGCCATTGTGCCAAAAATCTATAATGGGCATCAGGGAATTGGAAACCCTTAAAATGGACAAAGCTAAAGTCGCGAAAAGTACCAACAGCTCACTACGATCGTTTAATCGTTCAAGTAGCTAGAAGACACCCAACAAGGCAGCTTTTGGAAGCTACAGGTGTAAGTGTAACCGATATAAAAAGACTTTACCCAGAGAACATACAGCAGAAGACAGAGTGCTATTAGACTTCCGTAAAACAATCACTGTTTTGGAGGGGACTGGTTACTCACCCGACCTTATTTCTATAAAGTATTTGTGAATTAAGCTTGAAGAAGAATAAGAGCTCTTAGGAATATTCCGCAAAAACCACACAGCTGGTGTAAGCTGCTCTTAAAGAATGAAACAACTTATCTCAACTAAATTTGAGGCCCTACAGCGCATGAGAAAAGAAAAAGAAGTGCTTAATTTAGTGAAGCAACGTAAACTTGAGTATCTCGGGCACGGGATGCGGAACGAAGAAAAATATCAAATTATCCAACTCGCTGCCTTAATCAATGTCCACGTTTCCACTCCATACATCAGCAATAAAAAAATATAGCAATTTGTCATTCACATGCGAAGGTCATTTTCGTACCTCATTTTTACAAAAATACTGTATCGCAATTTTAGAGCTTTGTGTTCTGTAATCAGTAAAAAAATTTACTGTGTATATGTTCCAGATATAAAGTTTATCGTGAGTAATTTATTATTAGTTTGTCTTCGTCATTATGTATTCCAATTGTTAGAGACTCTTTATGCTAAATTTGTATTATTTGGTTCACCACTTTTTACACAACGTGACAACGTTGCTAATTAGCTTCCAACCGGAGTAAGTGACAGATGACGAATGAAGTTTAGCATTTAAGATAGACCAGACACCTTTCTTTAGTAAACGTATTTTGCGATGTAATGCTTAATAAATTTGGTTAAAATTAAAATAATAATCGTAATAATTGACAAAATAAAACTCCGAAATGAAAGTTATTGCTAAGATTGGGAAGACCAGTGACCTGGTTTTTGTTGAGGATTCCAGCACTTTCCTTAATTTTCTTGTGGAGATTAAAGCTGTGGCCAAGTTTATATAGGTTTTTAGCTTTGACGTTAAGTTTAATCATTCATATGGGTAAAGTATTTGATTTGTAATGATGCGTAAAGTATGATTTGATTTCCTGCCTTGTCCCATCATCTCTAATCTTTCTTCTGTCATTCACTCGTTCTTGGTAGCTATTTTATTTTGAAGAAGAAAAGTGTTGTTCACATCATCATATAATTGCTTTATGGCGATCCATGACTTTTCAACATCATCCATGGTTGCCATATCAGAGAACCTACTGTTTATCTTTTCTACAATACAAGAAATACTGAAATGTACAAGAAAAATCTAATAGGGTAAAAGTCGTTAATCACGGTGGCCATAATATAGGTCGATGTCGTCCAATCCATTGTCAGAAGAATACTGTATTTAAATAAAGTAAGTTTAAATAAGGCAAAACTACATATTACTGAAAAAATATCTGTAAAAATTTTCTAAATAAGTTACCAATGGATTGGACGACATAAACTCATATAGTAGCTACCGTAATCACCACTTCTTATCAAATTAGATTTTTTAATGTGGTGTTACCTAAACCCTACATTTTGATCCTTTATTAAACCAAAATTTTGAATTTTGTGACGGCAGCTCTAGTAGACACCAGACTTAGTAAAAAGACGAATCTTAATTAATAAAGACGAAACTAAAGTAATGTCTTCAAGTGTTCCAGAGTATCTAAGGTGTTATTTTCACAATATCCTAATCGATGGTAGAATGCATCTATTACATGGATTCATTGATAGTTCTTTGGCTTAGCTATGCAAAACTTGCTGGTTTAGTTTTATACATTTTTATTTTCAAGTATGTTCAATATAAATAATCTTTAGGATTTAAATCGGGTAAACAAGGGGATCATTCAATAGTAACGCCGAACATTGACACCAAAATATACTGGAGCTCCATCTTACTCCAACTGAAACCATAACATGTTAAAACTTATTTCAAACTTGTTTTTCAGAGCAGGTAATATTTTAGTTCCTAAGTAGCTCCTCAATATTATCGCTTGTTAAATTTTATTTCATGAAAAAAGGTCTAATTAATTGAGTATTCTTATTAAGGTACATCCAGGCTTTTATACAATTTCCCAGTTTTCAGACTGTTGGTTCACTTTTTTTCCAAAATTTTTTCCAAAACTAACGATCAAGTCTATTAAGAAATTCATTTGCACCTAAATGGTTTCTAGTGTAATAAACAATTTGTTTCGCAATGATAAACCAAAATTCCAATGTCACGATTAAATCTTCAAGAATAATATACGAAGAACTGTAAAGATAAATTAACGTAATTTTACATTTTTTCCAATCACCTGTATCAAATTTTGATTAATCATTTTCCTTATACTTCTTGCGTGCTTATTACTCGATATTCATCACAAGTACTAAATCCTCTGCTTGATAAAATAATAATTTGTACTTGTATTACAGCACATTACTTATGACTATGGTCACTTATCAATATCAGATGTTATAAATATAGTGGATAGATCAGCTAAGTCATATACAGGTGTGTAAAGTATAAACGAGACGAAGTGAAACGTTGAAGATTTTTTATGTTTTGCAGTTTTATATTTACAGATAAATGAATCCAATTATATATTTTAAATTAAGTAACGAATAATCTGTCCCATAAAATGCTGTAACTGTTGAAAATTATTGAGCAATAATTAAATTTATAATGCAGCTTTTACAATTTATTTTAGCGTAATATTTGGCTAAATTTATAGTTGATATTGATAAATGAATAGATGCCTTTATCTTAAAATATATACCGACTTGTACATATACTTCATCTAATTTACTTACCGTTGCACGTCATTATCATTGACAGAGATCGAAGTTGACATAGTTGCCAAAGTATAAAAAAATCCTGACTCCATTTTAAATCAAATAGGTCACATAATTATTGCAAAAGTATTACCATCTCTTTACAACGACTATTTAAATTTTTACGTGACATTTTTAAAATAAAACACACTAATTTTGTTCTAAAAGGAATAGATTTTATTAAATAGGTAAAAACAAGAGGTATTCGCTTTAAAATTCAAAATAATAAAGTACAAAAAGGGTCAACACCGCAACTGCCAAATAAGTGTTACCAATTGATTAATACTTTGATATTTATATTGAATTGATACCAAAATCTTCATTTATATCACCTACGTTTGATTACAGTTACAGTGTGTTCCGAACAAATGCTCTTCATAAAAACGCTTTATAATGCATTTATACCAATTAAATGAAACATATTATTATGTATTTCTTTAAGTTAACATTAATAGAAATCTTTAAATAATATTTCTACGCGTATATAATAAAATATGTCTAGTGGCTGTAATGCCAGTGTACTAGGCAAAGTGATTCTAAAAAATAACACACCTACCGCTTAAATATATCGTGTTGGTATTATGTGACCTCACGGACTATGACGCGGATGACGAGCAACTTTAAGTAAATTAGATGAAGTATAATTAGTTCTAAACTGTTTAATGTTTAAACAATAATCTGCTTTTTCTGTCTAGAATATCATTTTATTGTGCATGTACTACGTAGATACAACAAAAATTATTGAACTGTGTAATGCTTTATTTAAATTGAATTTCCCCTTGTCATATCTATACCTTTACTGACTAAAATACATTTTTTGTGGCCACAGCTTATCCCTGAGACATATTCTATTCGGTATACAGTAGCATCCACTATTTAATTATAACTATTTTAAAAATTTAATTAAATTTTATATGATTAATACTCAACACTCAACACTTTACTTAATCACAGTTCAATAGAAACACAGTAACTCGTATATTATCTTAACAGAAATACTTTATTACTAGCGGAACAGATAAGCGGCGATATATTTTACACTACCTTTATAATTACCACTTTTTACTGCTCCGTTGTTTCAATTACCACCGCTCAACAAGTTTATTAGTTAAATGAAATCGTAGGCTTCCACGGCCAGAGTCAGAATTATTATAGTTTATTCGTCTTCCGGTTTTGGACCGTGTCATTTGTGAGTGACCCAAAAGTGGGTTCATCTCGACGTTTCGCTACAATTGTATGTAGCTTCTTCAGGAGAACAAAAAAGAAAAAAGAAAGAAAGAACGCGCCTCTCGACGCGTTAGTGTTCTGAGCTGTTGGACATGAATCCCTGTCCTGGCATTTGGTTTTCACCTCTGGCTGCGTTGAGTAGTTGAGTTACTGTGACCAAATGCCCATCTTGGTAGTTAGTATTCGCCTCTGGTTGCGTTGAGTAACTGAGTTACCGTTGCTAACTACCCATCTTCCTGTTCTTTTGTTTTCTTCTTTCTTTCTTTTTTCTTTTTTGTTCTCCTGAAGAAGCTACATACAATTGTAGCGAAACGTCGAGATGACCCCAGTTTTGGGTCACTCACAAATGACACGGTCCAAACCCGGAAGACGAATAAACTATAAGTTTATTAGTTTATAATTTTATTGCAATGTTAATTATTTTTTATTTTCTTTTGATGTATCGTATAATGTAGGTTTACCCAATAATGAAAGTTATGCATTTACAAGAACATATTATTTGAAAAATAAGGAGTAAATACCATAATAATGTATAATAATAATGGCATAATAATTGTAATCTCAGGAAAAAAGACAGTTAAGATTTTATACACACTTAAAAAATTTGTTTAGTAATGTATTTCTTAAATCCACACAATCATTGAAAAACAATTCATGCTGTTTAAAATATCTTTCTGTTAACGACAAAGTAGATCAAATTCAAACGTCATCATATTTCTCTTCTGTTTATCGTTAAAAATTAATTGATGGTCGTGGATTGTATTTTTGTGTTTTAATAGTTTACCAAAATACGTAATCAGCAAAAACCTTATTTAAAACATGCGAACGGTTTTTGCAATCACAATTAATACAGTGTTTATGCTGGTTTAGAATTGGCTTTTAAATAATTTGTGTTCGATTGTTTCGTCTGTTGTACAACTCTCGTTCTTTTTTAGGGTGTAATATTATCTCTGGACAAAAAAATAATAAAACTGTTATGATCCTTACAAGATATTACATTTGTTAATTGTAAATGGGAGAGAAAATAACAATACATAACCTTTCAAAAACCTAGGGAAGTATTTTGTTTTTTAAAAAGCGGAAGTTAATTAAAGATGGATATCAATCATATGCTCTACTGGAATTATATTATGTTTAATGATGTTTTGGAGGCAGTTGAAGATCTTCAAATTTGCCGGGATGTCCTCCAACCAACGGACCCATTTATTTTGTCAGATAGAAAATTTTTACAAGTTTTAAAATATATTTTGGAATATTCAAAGGTAGCAATAGTAGCAGTTAAGATTAAACTTCTCCAAAAAATCACTGCTTTTTGTCACCGTGACAATACTGGAGCAGTCACATTTTGTCACAGCTACACAAAAATCGCAGGTTGGCCCACCACTAAGGGGAGTGATCAGGTTGACGGTTGACAGTATCTTATCCTTGGTCAATAATTAAATTTTGTGATTGGTTAAAATTTTTATTGAAAACCTGGCAACACTGTTCATAGTTTCTCTCATTCCTTTCTACTCCCCGTATTCAAGAATACACCTTTTTAAAATCGAGAGAAATTATGATGAAGTAGAAAAGCGAGTTAGCTTAGTGGGGAGTAAAATTTTCTCTCGATTCAAGAATAAGGCGCCTGTTTTATTAGAACAATACACATACACAATTTTTTTTAAATACTTTTTTTTAAATTCAGCAAATTTAGAAACGGATCATACTTGGTAATATTTTGTACATCCCTGGTAGAGACAACTGCAGCAAATAGTAGTCGCATAACTCAAAACTAAACAGGTGCACGACTACAAACAAGATCACGATACAACATACACACAGTGGAAATGGTTCTAAGCAATAATAGGACTGAGTAACAGGTTGGAAATTTATAGGTCTATAAATTAGTCGTAATTAAGTAATGCTGGCTAATTCCTATTAATTACCACTGCTTCGTTGTTGTGAAGAAAAAACAACAAAAAAATGTAAATCGTCTTAGATGTAATTTGAGATTAGGGCAAAAATGCAAATTGGAACGTTTGAATGTGAACGAGATACATAGGCGCGACTAAATTTATTTTTTGTGTTGCAAACTTATTTTGGGGCTTCAATAATTATTATATTATTATGATCCGAAAATGTAAAAGAACTAAAATACAGAGAAAAGGAAAGTTAAACCAAATTGATGAAAAATTGTTATGTCTACATGTAGATAGGAATAGAGAAGTTAATTATAATTGTAATGTTTCCTTTTTGTGCGTGTGTATTAAATGTGGTAAAAAAATTCTCACCTAAGTGAGAGCGCCCACCAAAGTGGCGTGGCACGTGGCACGTAGCAAGTAGCACGCGTCTAGCATGTTACTTAAAATGTAACCAATGAAAACGAATGATTCTCCGTACACCAAAATGACAGTGACGTCATTCGATTTAATCATTCGTTTGCATTGGTTACATTTTATGTAACATGCTAGACGCTTGCTACTTACCACGTGCCACGTGCCACGCCACTTTGGTGGGCGCTCTCCCTAAGGGCGAGCGCCCACCAAAGTGGCGTGGCAGTGGCAAGTAGCAAGTAGCACGCGTCTAGCATAATGTAACTAATGAAAACGCATGATTCAATTTACACCAAAATGACAGTAACGTCATTCATTCTAATCATTCGTTAGGATTGGTTATATTATGCTAGACGCGTGCTACTTGCTACTTGCCACTGCCACGCCACTTTGGTGGGCGCTCGCCCTAAGGGCGAGCGCCCACCAAAGTGGCGTGGCAAGTAGCACGTAGCAAGTAGCATGCGTCTAGCATGTTTCTTAAAATGTAACCAATGAAAACAAATGATTAGAATGAATGACGTCACTGTCATTTTGGTGTACGCTGAATCATTCGATTTCATTGGTTACATTTTAAGAAACATGCTAGACGCGTGCTACTTGCCACTTGCTACGTGCCACGCCACTTTGGTGGGCGCTCTCACTATGAGACAGACAAACCAACAGAAGTATACGTGAACAATGCAAAATTGAAAATATTAACAGGTAAATAAAAACAAGAAAAAAAAATTGACTCGAACATGTAAACCGAATGGGACCAGATAGATTAGCGAACATATGTAAAAGCAACAAGCTGTATAGCATAAAACCCATTGAAAGGCCGCCAAAAAGGTGGAAATATGATGTACAGTCAACAATGACTGAAACAGAATAAGAGGCAGACAAACAGGAGTAATCCTATTGCACGAAGAAGCAAGGAGAAGAAAAATTGGTTAACAAAATCAAACATTTATAAGTAGGTGTATCTTACAGAAAATTTGATTGTCCCCATTTTATTTTATTACGGCTTAGCTCGAAAATTAATTGTTTTAAAGTTATAAGCGAGAAACATTTAAAAAAATATATTTTCTTTTTAATGTTTCTATTTAATGTTTCAGACCTACTTGAGAGGGGGGACAAGTCAATGATTACTAAAGTTATTATCTAATTATTGCTGCCACATCGAAATGCCACTTCTCACATCCACCTTAAAATAGATCCGCTCTGGTCTATAAGATATTTAGACGTTCTAATAAACAGAACAGCTTATGCCTAGTTAAACAAAAATTAAAGAACTATCGTTTCATAATTAAATATTTTAATATATTCACATACGTCTCTTCTCATTACTTTAACCAGAAAAAACACTTTTTATTTTTTTATCTACAACTATAGATCACTTTTTAATCAGTCTTGAGTTAATTGCTTTTAGGACCGTAGTTACGACCATGTAATACAACTGAAATGTATCGTTAGCACGTAATGTAGCATTTTATTTATGGTCGTTTACTTTCTTGTATAAAATTATTACTTTATGATAAATACTGGTTAGTGACTTCAAGCACTGGTTATTGCTCTCTTGTACGTCGTTAAACTGTAATTATGTCTACAAATATTTTTAGAAAAAGGAACAATGTGAATAACAACCATTTTGCACTATTGCACTATTTATAGAACAAATAAAACTCTGTTTTGTTCTATGTCTCAATATTTCGTCACGATTTTGTGACTTCTTTAGGAGAAAACTGTAAATTTATTAGAGTAATCATTATATGTAAACAAAGCGAATATTTCAATACTTACAACTATAAGAGTAGCAATTTAAATTTTGATAACATATCTACTTAAATAATATTTTTGATTTTAATTTATTTGGGCGTTATGGTAACCGCAATATTTCTCAATAATTCTCATTTTACAATATTTAGTAAATAAGTTAAAATAAACAATTATTATGACAGTATTATCCATATTAAAATGTGGAAAGATGGAATTAATAGTAGGGAATTGAGAAATCATCAGGAACATGGTAAATTGATCTATAAAATATCATTGATGGTACGTAGTCAGTTATTGTAATACCGATATTTAGAAATGGAAGAAAATTGTGGGTAAAGTTACTAGAAGATTACTGAGTTTGTTTTTAAAGCTTAAGATCTATCATATCATGTATTGTTTATTATGTTGCAGTAAATATTACTTAAATGGTTGGTGTCTGTCTTATAATTAATGTTTATAATTATAAATTTGTTCAAGATTTTTACATGTTTAAAGTCAAAGTTACGACCTGTCTTCAAGTGGTGGTTCACTAAGGCACAAGAATTTTTTCCTATTTTACAGTCAGTTTTGTGTTGAGTGGCACGTTGTTTAAGCCACTATTGATTTTGAATATTATTTTTTATTGTACTGTTATTTGGAATTAGATACTATTGTGTCATTGAAATCAACGTTTACGCAGGTAACCCTTGTCTTTGTCACGATTTTAAAATGTACAAGATTAAGAACAAAAATGATTGAAAAATATACAAAAACTGTAAAGCGAGACATCTCATTTTTTACTATAAATAATACACAATTATATTTACATGAGTTGGTGTTTTCAAAAAAGATAAAGATTTCAATGCCACAATAAAATCAAGTTCCAAAGTTAATATTACTCATTGAACATAAACCCAAGAATAATAATTTTATATTAAATACAGAATGCAAATTTTAAAAAGGTTGCAGTGTTACATTTTTTTATAATTAAAATATTAAATAACTTTTAATTCCTTCGCCCCTGGTGGTGAGACGCCGATGGCCGTATTTGCAAATATATACGCGGTTGTCTTGTTTGCTGTTAGGAAATTTTATTGGAATCTACCGACTATCTCAAAGTACGTAATGTCCGACACTTATCAAAAGACGCCAAAGTAGTATACTTTATGGTGGGCTAGTTAATCTTTTTCGGTTCTGGTTCTGTTTGATACTTTGGTAAACATAGTCATTGAGCACTTTCTAGTATTTTTCTAAGAGAACGTAATTCAGAAGGTTTTATCTTTCCTCACTTTCTTAACTAGAAGGGTCCCGTTACTTTTGATGTTCTTTAGAACCTTTTTATCTTACTAGAAATGGAAACAGCCTGGCCTATCATTTTAAAGTAGGGTTATCCCACCTTTTTTTGAGAAGTTAGGTAAATTTCGGGAGAAAAAATATCACTTCTGACCGGCAGTCTTTGAGTCAAGAGTCAAGCTTGCTTATCTTACCGTTTCCTTTGAGTTTTTTTCTTTAAGTGTGTATGTTGCATAACAACAATACTTAATATTTTTAGTCTATTTTTGTATCATATTATTTAGTTTATTTTTGTATCATACTGTATATTAGTTTAGATATATAAAATTTCTTTGTACTAACTAATAATCTGTAAAGCGCCGTTATCTTGCATTTAAATAACTTTCCACACAAGTTTCTAAAACCTTCATAGAACCGTAACAATGAAAGGATTAGTATTTTCCAAATTACCCTTTGACGCATTCCAAAATTCCGCAAATTGAGACAAATACCCTTATCAGGTAGTTTTTATCAATGATTTGAAAGTTAAAGGTATTTGAAAAATAAACATATCTTTTAATACGTCGAGGGGTCAGGGGGGAGATTTCGGATTGTTTGTGATTGATGGGAGGGAGTGGACATCAGTTCGCAGTTCAAATCCATCAAATCAGTATCAGTTCAAATTCCATCACTGAAGGAGTGTCAGGCTCTACTCGCCCCAGCGGCATATTAGTGTTTTAAACCAGTCGGTATATTAATAAGTTCGTGTCAATATTGTATCACCGACAAGTGTGTAGTGTGTATCATATGCAAGTTATCGGCGTTTAAAATACATTGTATTTGTTTAAATATATTTGTTCAAACGTTCTTTTCGAATCTTCATTTTTCCCAGTTTTCTGGGTGGACCTTCAAAGAAATATATATATATATATATATATATATATATATATAAAGTGAATCTATTTCCCTAAGGAAAACCTTGTTCCCCAAGGGAAAAAACCAGCGACCTATTACTGGTGCGTGAAACAAAGCCATCAGGACAAAGGTGTAAGGACAAACACCTACATCTTCGCTCAGTGTATATACTTAATTTTTTGAGTATCTTAATATAATACCATATTAGATTAAATATTGTTATAAACTACCTTTATTTTAATTAACGTCAGTGCTTGATACTATTAAAGTATAGTAAAGTACAGTGAAATAGTGTAGCAATCATCGAGATTTATCGTAAGTTATCGTAATCATATTACGTTCAATTATCTGGACTAATGTAATAATATTACCCAATCCTGGACGAGTCTGTGAATCATTTCTGCACCTGTAGTTAAAGTTAACTACCAATTTAGCAATTTATTCAAAGAACATTTAATATTTTCATATGAACTTTCAATCAGCTATTAAAAACTACTCACTAATAATTATTACGAACAATTAATTCTCAGTAAGAACAGTTAATCATTAAACAACAGTGCAAGACAGACAATTAACTTAAAACAAAGTGCGGGTTGGTTTAATTTTTATAATTCAGAGTTCTAGTAATATTTTGTTATTATTTTGAATTTAACTTAAATTAATTTTGTTATTTGCTATAATTGTTATACATTTTTAAACTAACTGTACCCGTTACCTTGAGATAAGCCCATAAACAGCGAAGAGAGATTTCTTGAATCAGTTAAAGTTGAATATTTTTAAATACTACTAGACTCTCTCCGCTGATAATTCAATTTGTGCATGATTTTATAATATTGTATTTGTAAAGGTGTTTCTTAATCATAATACTGTGTATTGTTTTTACTTGTGTTCACATTCAAATTTAAAATCATCATATTTTTCCGAATTTAATCGTGTTGTTGAATATATTGTTTTGTTTTATTAATTAATTTTATTTCTCGACTCCTAATAAAATTGCTGATAAAATAATACCTCTGAACATTTGATTTTTACATTAAATTAGAATACCTTCGACCAGGAGAAAGATCAGGCTGATTCAGTTTCGTAGGTAAATAGGTAGACAGAGTCTACCTAATATATTTATTATTTGTGTAGTACGAAATTTATTTAATAATATACTATTATTACATTTTCTTGGATTTGATTTCAGAACCTAAATATCTTCCCTTATCTCGTTTCTTTTTTAAGGTTTCTTAAATTTCCCCTTGAACCCCAGAAAGTTAAGTGGCGCCCTTCTTTTATCTTATTTTATCTCTACTTATTTCGTCCATTGGACCCATTCCCGGTTCCAAAAGCTAGTTTCGAACCAACGACTCGCTCTCCACCAACTATCTGGCTGCCGTCCGCAGTGTCTCCATTGGTGACCTTTCTAGCACCACCCAAAACAGGTTTACGAGGGTACAGCAGTGTTTACTTGAAAAAATATTAGCCAAGAAGATTTATTGGGCAATTATCATTAAAAAACTAAATATATGGATGGTAAATCGGAATCTAAATCAACCATTTAAGAAATAACTATAGTTTTCGAAATCGATAAGAATCTTACTCCTGAGAAAATTAACTGAGGTAACAAATGCATATCTTCCTAAACTAATATAGACCCTCCTAATCCAAATAAGATATAATTTGTAAAGGTAAAGGTATTTGTAAAGGTTTGAAGCGTAACGACTAAAAAACATCAAGAATAGCTCAAGATATTTTAGATAAACACATCAAGAAAGATATATGGTCCGGTACAAGGTGACAATGGTGGATAAATTAAAAAGAACAAAGTAAATAGTGCACAGCATAAAGAAAATGATCAAATATTAGAGGCTGTCATGACTAGAACATGTTTAGAGCTTAAACAACATCAAAGCTACTAGAGAAGTTCCTCGACCAAAACTAATGGACAACCAAAAACAAGAAAACCTAGAATCAAATAAGTTGGATGATATGAAGGACAATTTCATCATTCTGAATATAAGAGTATGCAAGAGAAGGTCATAAGAGAGATCTAAATGCATAGCTCAAGATATTTTAGATAAACACATCAAGAAAGATATATGGTCCGGTACAAGGTGACGATGGTAGACAAATTAAAAAGAACAAATTAAATAGTGCACAGCATAAAGAAAATGATCAAATATTAGAGGCTGTCATGACTAGAACATGTTTAGAGCTTAAACAACATCAAAGCTACTAGAGAAGTTCCTCGACCAAAACTAATGAACAACCAAAAACAAGAAAAGCTAAAATCAAATAAGTTGGATGATATGAAGGATAATTTCATCATCATGAATATAAGAGTATGTAAGAGAAGGTCATAAGAGAGATCTAAATGAAAGTAAATATCAAAATAGACGAAGACCTACTTCGTATTATTAAGCCAAAAGAAGAGGAAGAATGTTGCTTAATACTATCCTTGAACGCGTATTTAAAATATGTTGAAACAAAATGTTTTGCGAAAATAAAATAAGTACGTTTATAATGATCTCCTTTGTTATTACTACTGTAATTTAATTTATTCTGAAAATAATTTTATTTTCCATCTATTATTTTCGAATGATTAAGTGTCGAGTTTATTATAAAACCTTGGCTTCACAACTTGATTGACACGCGACACGGACTTGTTGACCTGATTTCCTACATTTTTCTTTTAGTAGCGTCTTCCTTCTTTCATAACAAGCATTTTCTTCATGGCTAGTAAACAAGTCTGGCATACAATACTACCTCGTTTGCTTAGTTTTATATTTCCTTAGAAAAAAATAAAAATAACGACCCCGAAAATATGACAATCGCTTAACGAATATCAGTGACACGAGGTTTTATTTCCTTGTATTTTTTTAACAAAGTCTTTTGTTGAGAATCCATTATGTATTGCTCCTATTAATTAGGGGCGTAGGGGACACTTTTGAACGTGAAGTGGATTTGAATAATTCAAATTTCTCTCTTATAAGCATCGCAGTATTAGTAAATTTTATTATACGGTGTTGGCTACAATTATACTACTAGTGTGAAGTTGTATGACCGATTGTTGTTGTGTTTACAAACGTAACCGCGAAAGTAAGGTTTTCGGTATTTAAACGCATCTGTGTGTAATTTTGGTTGTAAAGATAATACAAGCAAAATATTCGGAACTGGGTGGTGTTACTGCTAGCCTGCAATTCGCAGGAGCTTTCCAAGGTTATTGTTCTATATTTAACCTAGTAACTCTAACCCTAAATGTTTAACTTACCTAAATTTAAAATCTGTAGTTGCAGGGCACATTTGAACATTAGGAATGAGGCACTTTTAAACTCTTTTCAAAGGTGCCCCATAACTGCAAGCTCCATAAGGAAGAATTAAAATTAATGTTAAATGTGGATCTTTGGGAACTGTAATCACACGAAAATATAAAAGAAGAACGTGCAGAAGTGCCTTCAACTGAAGATGATATTCAAAATACCAATTCGCACAGCTGCTCCAACGTAAGAAATTAAGCATACGATACTATTTTATGGAATAAAAAGAAAACAGGAACGAGAAAGGGCAGAAAAAAAATAGTATAGTTTATAATGATCTATCAAATTATTCAAGTTTGTATTATACTGGTCAAGTTTTTATCAAAACTAAAGAAGACCTATTTGGTCGATATATATTAAAATCTTTAAATATAAATTACGGTTTAAACAAAATCAGAACTTTGGCTTATGATTATGCAAAAAGACTAAACAAACCTATATGCACCAGTAAATGGGATGCCAATAAAATTTGGCCAACAATATTTGGCATTGAACAAACCCGAAAACACCAGCCTTAGCCGGGCTACCAGTTTTACAAAAAAAAATGTTTTTTGACAATTATAAACGTGCTCTTTCAACCCACGATTTCACACTTGACAGGATCTATAACTTGGACGAAACTGGTATCAGGACTGTCCCAACATTGTATCAATGTTTGAAGCTTGCAGGACAGTGCTCTTATTCAAGGATACTATGAATCCACATTCTTCCTCTTCTTTTGGCCTTATAATCCGAAGTGCGTCTTCGTCTATTTTGATATTTCCTGCCATTAGATCTCTCTTATGCCTTTCGCTTGCATACTCTTATATTCATTTTAAAATTATCCTTCACATCATTTAACCTATTTGATTCTACGTGTCCTTGTTTTTGTTTGTCCATTGGTTTTCATCCAATCACTTTTCTAGTAGATTTAATGCAGTTTAAATTCTGGACATGTTTTAGTCATGGCAGCCTTTAATATTTAATCATTTTCTTAATGTTGTCCATTTATTACTTTGTTTCTAAGTCTTTATCAAATCCGCCAATGTCATCTTCTACTGTATTTACTGTATTTACAGAGGTTTTGCATCATTTGGTATTAGATGCAATAAAGATCTTAAGTCGTTGAGCTTAGGCATAGAAAGTGGCGTGTCTATGGGCCAAAGAGGAATCAAGTGGTTACTTAGGCATTACATTGGGTGTTAAAATCAGTTTTCATAAAAATACCCAGTAGTTTATTCTTTCTTATTTCATTTCCTCTTGTTTTAAACCAGCTGTGAACTACTAGTGGGTTCTTTTGACAGAATGTCTTCATCACGTTTAGATAATCATCAACGGTACATAAACTTTGTTGACATTTTAGGACATTTTCAATATCTCCAAAATCACTGTCATTGAATAAAAAACTATGACCAAGAAAGAGATCGTAATGTAATGTTTTTATTGGTAGGATGAGTTTAAGAAATCGTTTTAAGAAACAAAACTATTCTGATGTGGTTTTGACAAGAGTCTGCCCACAAGAGTCTGACTACAAAATTACATGTTTTGCAAAACTAACATTTTCTTCAATGTGTTTCTTAAGACAACTGCCTACTTTCTAGGCTCCCCGATCAGTTTTGCCTTCTGTCCAAACATAACAGTGACCTTTGTTATCCTTGCCGCTATGGATACCAAGATTGTAAATACATAATTGACGCTTGTAATATAAGATATTTGTTGGAATTTTCGGAAGGGGAAGAGTTTTTTCTAAATCAAAACAAAAGGTTTCCTCTTCTGGTTGATCCTTGCGAATAAGAAGAAAGGCGCTTGGGGCACAATATTATTATGATTTATTCTGTAGATAGTTTATGCTATTTGCTACCAGAAAGCGCCATAATCCACAATTTGAGAAAATGGCGCTTGGTCTTGTGATGCATATCGCCGTTCAGTTTACTTACTGCTGCAAGCTTACTTTTTTTTTAATAGTTCTTTGTTTGTCTTTTTACAAAAATCACACACAATATCGTCTAGGTTATTTTTAACAATTTACGCTTTAAGATATTTTTGCAGTGTTAGTGTTAATCTATTAACGTACTCTGATAACTGAGGATTAGAACCGAAAAGTGATAAAATCCACAAGGAAAAAATTCCTGTAGCTGGCTGTATACCACGTATCACAAAAAGAGGTATATAGTTTTTGTTGCATTGACATTCTGTTTTCGTCATCCCTCACAAGTATCTTGTCAATCAGTTCCCAGCTGTTCTCCGCGTGTAGAGGTTCTCTCTCACCGGCTCTGGAACTCGATTCAGCCATGTGTTACCTCTAGTCAAATTTAATTTAATACTGAACATCACAGTTATTTTACAACACAATGTACAGTCTTTTATACCTAAATGTAATTTAAAGGGTTTTTACCCTAGTATTTTGGTGGCTCAGGCATTGTGACCTAGTAAGTATAACCATCTTTTGCTTTTCAACCATAGTCAAAATTTCATAATCTCGTTTGTTTTAACTAAATGGTTTATACTTATTTTTAGGCATTTTTCGATTTTAAAACCTGATGATGGACTGTGTGGTCCGAAAACGTTTGTTTTATTGATGTAGCCCTTTTAAGGGTTTTTTTAAATAAATATACCCATTTACCTCTTTTTGAAAAGTGATAACTTAAAATTCAATATTTTGTCAATTAGTTCCTGCTTTTCAGCTCATTAATTTCCGAAGTTAAAACTATAACTAGACTATCGGAAGCCCTGTTGGAAACTGAATATCTGGACTCACTGACCCTATCTAGTGTTTCATCGGAAATGCACTTTCTTTACATTGCCAATTTTAACTAAAAGGATTATCTTTCTAGTAAACTTTGATATCTGTAGCTTGACTTTAATTAAGTCCACTAAATAAAAATATTTGACTGTGGAAAATTAGACATACTTTCTAATTATCCCATATTTTAAACCAACTTTACATGTTTTACTCCGCTGTTGTTGATGAGTAAATTTTTCGTTTAAAATTTAAATACTTAATTTATTGGTGGTGGCAGGAAACATCTATCGGCCGTTTGTTTTTGTCAGTTTGCTTTTGTATACATGCACATACAATCAAAAATTTATAATATTAATACAAAAAGTAATTGAAAATTGATGATTAAATTTTGATGGAATATCAAAAATAATGAAATAAAGGAGAGTGAACGATAAAAGGTATTGAAAGCAGGTGATTTATCATCCTCCTCAAAGGATTTTTATCGCTTTATTGATTACGTGTATTTTCTTTCGTTAAAAGATTTTAGGTCCCGCGTAATTTGTCATTTGGTATAATCTGTATAAAAAACTATGAATTGAAGAAAAGTATTCATTCTAAATCATTTAGAACTTTAAACATAAGTATATAAAAAATATATTCGGTTTTAAGAATGGTAAAAAATTTTCTTTATATATTATAACCCAACACTAATAATTGAATATAGATTTCTTAAAATATCGTTTAATCTAGACACATTGTTTTAACGAAATGATGTATTTTTTATTACGAACTAAAATAGTGTTGTTGTTAAGCATAATATACAGTGTGTTAATTTTAAAACTTATAACAGGCTATATCTCACGAACAAAAGTTGATATCGAAAAATGCTAGAAAGCGTTTCTAGGATAGTAAGGGACAACTAAAATGAGATGAAAGAGAACTCATTCCTATCAACCCTATAGGCCCCGCCCACCACAACCAAAAAAGTTTAAACTGCAAACTCCTACTTGTCATACATCATTGAAAATAATACAAAAATGCTATGCAATGGTAATTATACAGGGTGAAGCAATAATTGTTAAACTTTGGTTTAAATGGAAAATTTTATGAGGTTTTTGTTGTACTGCAAATTTGTTCAAAATGTCAATTAAGTAAATATTCAAAATGGGTTTAATTGTTTTGTAAAGAATAATACTGCCTATTTTTAAATTCTGTTTATTTGCCTTTAAATTGCCTTTCTCGCAATTCCGCAAGTGACGCAAGTTGAGTTTTATAAATCATTGACTTGAGGTAACCCCATAGAAAAAAGTCTGGTGACCTCGGTGGCGTCAATAAGACATCTTTCAATCCACTTGTTTGGATAATTAGTTTTTAACCAGTGCCTAACTGGAGCTGCGTAGTGAGGAGGTGCTCCATCTTGTTGGAAGTGCAGAACATCTTCGTCAAGAGCCAGGTTGCCTTGATTGTCCCTTTAGTTTTCTAATTCATGCACAGATAAAGATTTAATGATGTTTTCCAGCTTATCGAGATAAATGTGGCCACTTAAATTGCCTAGTATGAACAAGAGGCCAATTATAGCATCGCCTAATATTCCTGCACTAACATTCAGTTTATCAGAATATTGAGTGTGACCTTCTCTGAATCGATGCGGGTTCGCATCACTCAAGTACCGACAGTTTTGTTTATTTACCTTACCATTCAGCATAAAAGTACATTCATCAGTAAAACAAATATTTTTTAACATTCTCGGTTCAACGCGAATTCTTTCAGTCATGAGTTCACAAAACTCAATTCTTTGTTTTGGATCATCGTCGCCTAGTTCTTGAAGAATTTGTGTTTTGTACGGATAAAACTTATGTAATTTCAACACCTTTTTAACCGACTCATGTAAAAGTCCTGTCATTGCAGATACTTGTCGTGTTGATGCAGTAGGCTCTATTGCAAAATTTCCAAGGATCCCAATTTGGGATGCTTCATTGAGTAATCTTAAGGCACCCCTTTTTCTTATTTTGCACTGATCCCGTTTCTCCAAACTTTTCAACAAAATGGCGGAAGTTCACGTGACTTACACTTTCGGCCGGATGCCTTTTATGAAATATTTTAGCTGTTCGTAAATAACACTGGTTCTGAGAGGCAAATATGAAAATGATCTCCACGCGTTCAGGTATACTGTAAACCATGCTAACAACTACAGCTGAATGACAGTACCGATCGTACAAACGATGAAAGCTAATGACATTTAAAATTCTTAAGTAAACCAAAAACTAATGAATCTGACAGAGCCTAATAAACAGATGTTTTGCAAAAACGGCAAATTGAGTTTTTATTTAACAAAAAAAAAAAAAAAATCCGAAGGGGCACTTATCATTAAAATAATAGTCCGGGAGATAGCATTACAAATACAAAAGTCATAGTAAGGTATTAACACGGTGTTTAATAGTTATACAGGGTCATCAACAGAATCAACAAAAACCTCATTAAATTTTCCATCTAAGCCAAAGTTTTACAATTATTGCTTCACCCTGTATAATTTTTATTTATATCATTGGATAACATTTTTTATAGTATTTTTAATGATGTATCCCAAGTAGGTGTTTGCAATTTATACTTTTTTGGTTGTAGTGGGTGGGCTTAGGGAGTTGATGGGGTGAGATCTCTTTCATGTCATTTTTATTCCCCCTTACTATCCTAGAAACAGTCTAAAGCATTTTTTGATATCAGCTTTTGTTCGTGAGATATAGCCCATTGTAAATTTTAAAATTGACACACTGTATAATAAGTCCATAAGATCTCTTTAATTGAATAGGTGGGTCAAATAATGCCTTATTGTTTAATTTCAAGTGGGCGGAAAAATGCGACATCTAACGGCTTAGTAAGTCCAGTGATATTTGTGGAAGTATAATGAAGATTATGTTGTTTTTTTTTACATTCCTCTATTATATATGGGGATATATGGCTCGGATAAACCCAATCATTAGTTTTTTCTCTTCTTTATCTTGTTTAAAAAAATAAGGCAAGGCAATTTTTCGAAACCAATCTTTAAATATCTCCAAAGTGAAGAAGCCACTCTTACTTTTATTATAAACTGTCCCCTTAGGGCCATGTTCGGTCCAGGTATTATAAAGATTCTCAGCTTTGTATGTTACATATGGAGGGAGAAGTGTCCCGTCTCCGGCAGCGGCAAACATTACAGATGTACTTGATTTAGAAAAATCAATAATCCTTTCAGGATATCGACACCCTCTTCTAACAACAACTTTTTTACGACCAGGATCGTCTGTCATATTTGTTTCATCATAATTAATGACAGAATGAGAAAGAACTCCCTCCATTGACTGATTTAACTCATCAAAGTAAATATTTATGGCGTTATGGTCGACTTTGGCTCGAGATCTCTTTATGTTTTGGCTTGGCACATTTTATTACTCAAAGTGTTCTGGTGACGCTTGAAGAAAGACATGACAAAATCTCCTCCTGGCATGTTGTTTTTAAATCTATGTTCATTTCTTCCAAAATGGTCGAGGAATGCTTTGACAATGAGTCTAATAACGTATAGTGTGAGAGGAAATCCCCAATCCCAAGCTGAACATAGACACATTACTAAAGCATTTTGGTCAACTTCATTTAAAACAAATGGTCTACCAACCTTTCCTGTATTCTTTCCATTTATTGCTCTATTTATAGAACATCGTGGTATTCCAAACTTTTCCTCGGCTTTCCTCAAAGAAATCAAGGACCTAGCAGCTTCCACTGCTTTATAAAGTTGCTCCTCCGAGAAATTTCGGTATTTTCTAGATCCCAAAATTCTTTTTTGCGTTCGAACCATACCTGAGCCTGAAACAATAATGAAAAAAAGATAAGTAGATAGGTGAGTAGGTAGGTAGGTAAGTAGGTAGGTTAGAAACTAGTTTTTATAGTATCTAATTTGTAGTGGGGTAATTTGAGACAGTTGTCTCAAGTTGACCAACCAAGGTCAGGCTGAGAATTCATAATTTATAGCAGCCATAAACTTGGCAACGCCGCAATGAAATTTACCAATATTACTATTAGAGGTTATGTTTTCTACAACAATTGCTTGTTTTGGGATATTAGCCATATAATTATTATATAAGTTATGTACTACATGAAATTTGGCAATTTTAATGTTGATGTTTATTAAAAAAATTATCAACTTACCTTAGATAAGTCAAAAGAATTTAATTACTAATGGTCAACAATCACACGTTAGCTACCTTTTGCTATCAAAACAATACTAACAGTGTTAACCGGGATGCCAAATCGACGAAAAATAATAGTGTCTACAAATTGTCTCAAGTAATCCCATCGTCTCTAGTTACCCCAAATTACGGTATTGTAACGAGTTCGTTACTTTAATAATCCGTAAACATTCTTAAATAAAATTTTAAAATCCCAATCGTCTTAATGATTTTCTGAATTTTAAAATTTAAGTTGGTATTAAACAGCAACACCTATGGCGCTGTAAGGCGACATGACCATCCGGCTAGTAATTAGCGCTCATTCTGGTTTTAACTTTTTGAGAAACAACTTCGTTTAGTAGGGAAAAGGGTAGGCGACAAAGGCCGGCTAAATTTAGTTAAAGAATATTAATTTTGTTGGGAAAGAAAGAATAAGAAGTTTTTAGTTGTTTTGTAGTGTAAAATCGGTGAGTTGATACAATTATAAAAAAAAGGTAAAAACTATCAGCCATCTTAACTTCGATAATATCGTCACTTTTCCTTCGATAGCGTAATATCTATCTGCCATTTCTCACATTATTTCCTTGAGAAACATTCTGGATTTATATATAATAATGTTATAAAATTATATCAATTTTCTATATTATTTCCCAGCCTTAAAAACATATAATTATCCATCGTTAAAAGTATCTATTATCTATTAAGACTATCTGTAAAAATATTCTGCCTTATACCGTTCTTTTATATTCAAAAATATATCCGTAGCCAGTGTTTCGTTAAAATTATCTATTTGATCAATTTATTTTACATCAAATATTTTCAGACCATGCGAAGGTCACATTATCTACAAAATCATTACAGTTTTTTTTCTTGGATACAAGCTTCCCAGAAACTTTTTTGTCATACTTTTCAAGTTATTTCATTTGTTAATAAACCTTGTATCTTCCCCTTCTTTTATTAAACGTAAGGATCAACTGTATCACAATTGTTCTTTTTAGCCTACCCCAAGAAGTTAAATCCAGAGTCAAGGATTTTTCTTTTATTTATTTTTGGGAATTGATTACACAAAGAAAAAAAAATTACGTTTTGAATTTTCCCATTTGCCGTCTGTTCCATCAGAGGTCCAGAGCTCTCCCCGACTACTTTCGGACCACTTCCGGATACCAGCCCGAAAGACCTCCCTTATTTAGAGAGTGGAACATTGTTAATTTTTATATTGTTTATTCATTAATTTAATAATTTTGTTTATAATTTTTTTTTCTCAATCATAAAATATTCATAGTTCATTTAATAATAAAGACCCGTCATTTTTTCTAAATAATTATAAATTACTTAAGTGTTGTCAAGTCCAGGTCGAGGTTTTAAATCCTCCCTTTTAACTCGGTTGTACGGTTTTATGTGTACACATTTAATCAGAGAGTTATTTTTTTTTAAGATTTAATTATTATATATTTAAACGTTTGGACATTTATCTCGTCAAGATAGTGTCCTTATTACTTGTTACAATTACATTCAATTAAAAGCCAAAATACAGAGTTGCATCTCTGAGGCAAGTAAATTACCTTTTTTAGGTCAATCATTACCATTTTTTTTCATATTTTATTATTTGTAAATTTAGACCATCAGGGATCAGTTGGGTATAACCAGGGCATTTATTTTTTGTATATAATTAAGTTGACTGTACATAATTGGTGGTGGGTATTTTAAGATAAATTTATATTGTATATATTTGGCTAGGGATTAAAGTTTTTTGGTGAAAATTAAATATTTCAATTCATTCCTATATTCTTTTTTTATTTCAGCACATAGCTTTACAGGATAACTTGGAAAGTTTATGTAAATACTTTCCTGGCGCCCACTTAAATTTTGGAGCAACTTCTATAATCACTTTATTTATCTTAGTTATATTCCTATAGTTTTTTTCAAACCTTGTCAGTCACTTTCTTATTCTACGGTCTCTGTAGGGCATGCAAATGGGCCGAATCCTCCTTTGAGTGTCAAGTAGTCACTCTCCGGCAACTTCTGCTAGCCAGCTTTAAAATTATTTGTTATCTTTTACTTTACCCCAAATACTTGTGTTTCATTGCATACACACTTTTGTTAAATTCCTACACATTTTTGTTACAGTATGTCTATTTTACATATTCATTTTCTAACAAAACAACAGCACGATTTCCCCTTTTACTCTACGTTACGTTAAGTAAAAAACGAAGAAACCGTATATTATTTGTTTTCCAAATAATAGCCTCAAAAAAAAGCTATAACATATAAATTCTTTATAGTTATTACGTTTTACGGGAACAGTTATATCCGCGATTTAGGAAACAAGTCATACTCTGCACTTACTAAGACATTTGCTATATTGCCGTGTCACGCTCTTCCAATTTTACCCCCATATTGCAGGTTACATCAAGGAATCTTTGCCCATTGTTTCGTCAAAATCCCCTTCTGGTTCTAACAAAAGCTTTCTAGACCAAGAAATCGGACAACAATAGTCCAATAGTAAAATATTCCAATATAACCCTTGTACACAGCCAGTTCCCTTTTACTTCTCCGTGTACGTCTACTCTTTCTAAAAGTTAATGTGACACGTCAAACCTAAGTCGGTATGTCAGTTATGTCTTTGTGTTCTTATGCTGCGTCACATTCTCACAGCCATCCCTGTTCCAATTAAATTTAAGAGAGTTAGCCACTGATTGGCCCTACAATTCCACCAAAAATAAGAGTAGTAGTAGTAATGAATTTCACATACAGATTTTTAATAAAATAATTAACGTTGATTAAAAAAATAGTATATAAATAAATAGTTTTGTAACTTAAAATAACTGTAAATAGACTAAAACATTTGCTTCTTCGCCTTCTTGATTATTTCTATTAGGTAAATATTCGAGGTCTTCTGAATCAACCCAGTTTTATGACTTCCACAATTACAAGTGACTTAAGTAAAACTCATTTTGTAAGTAGAGCACTTAGAGAAGATACCAAAATAATTTTAATACATTAATTCTGGTACAGACATTCTACCATCCAACGAGTCCAACTAACGTGAATCGAATTTACCATGATCTCAGGTGGAAGCCGTAGCTCAGTGACTCTACTGGCTTAACAAGCTGTTTCTTTTTCGATATTATCCTCATAAATTGTCGCACCATCTTTTTATTGGTCTGCCAATACTTCTTCGTCCATTTGGTGACTTATCTCGTCCTATTCGTACGATTCTATCGTCTGCCATTCTACTGATATGCTCGTTCCACTCCTGTATTAATTTCCATTGTACAATTTTAACACTTTGAACACCCCAATACCGATCACTTACTGTGAACGATCAATCCACTTTGAATAATAATTTGACTAACTTTGTCCTTAACAATTACACACCAAGTTTTTCAAAGATAAACATTTTAATTTTCGATAATTACCATTACCATTTTAAAGAAATTGATTCCAACGCAGTATCTACTCAAAAACCGTCAAAATTTAATATTTTTTTGAAGAGATCTAGATATCCGAAATATCACAAAAAATGACCTTATCCGAATCAGTGCTCGTCTACCAAAATCCCAAAATTCTCAACCCAATTTAAACAATTCGCGAATCATTCATTTAGTCATAGCCGGCGTTGCAAAAACTCTCTCTCAAAAAACCATCGAGGATAATCTATCCGAAAACGATTTTCCATACACAAAAATACTTCGTATAATCGGCCGCTCTACCAACCAACTAAAATATCCTAACTGTAACGGTCCTATCCTCCGATATGAAATCCATAATCCACTTCACATTCATGCTCCTATTCAACGTCTTCCCTGAAAAGAGAAGCGCAACAATTCGATTCCTAAACGAAATGTGCTATAACGAAATACGGATGTGCTATATCCACTTCCTGCACAAACAACCTCATAAATCAAACCTTTACCCACCTACACATCTAAAGACACATCACACACACACATGCACCTAACACAACATCCATCCTATACACACTTTACCTCCACTCCGCTCCCAATCCTAGATAATAAAGACATAAATCCCACACCATATCAAATCAGTAAACACACAAAATTCCCATAAAACATCCAACACATCACCTACACTGTGAGCACCGCACAAACTCCTTAATAGTCGATTAAACAATCACAAGGACAGGGGGAGATTGGTTTTCTGTGGTTTCCCAATTTCATTGCACAATGATACCTGATCCTAGGTAACGATATAGCCACAGCTATCCTCCACGCGTTTTCCAACAAACAAAAAAAGGCCAACAATCTGAAAAGAATCGTTTTTTTCACAGAACTTGTACTTCGTGACAGGCTTGGTTCACTAGACTGGCTCTTCTGGAAGATCCGGGTTTTTCCACCTCTTCCCTTCTTCTTGTTCTCGGTATCCTTCCCTATCCCTCTTCCGATATACTTCTTTAGCGGCGGCGCCCCTAGTCTTGGGAATCCGAGATCGTATGAGCGAAAACTAGCATTCAAACCAAACAAACAAACCCATCCTTGAAGAAGCACAGAGCTTAAACAAGTTAAAAACGCAGTTGACTTGAAGAGATCTAAAAAATTCTAATAACCTTGACAGTTGTTTTTGACGTGGTGGTATCAGAATTAGATTAATTTTTAATAAAACAAGTTTTTTTTATATCGCAAAAAAAATCAAAGTAATACAGGTTATAAAAGTAAGACACAGATAATTGGGTATCCATTTAGAATGTAATTTTACAATATTTATTACTATGTAATCTTACATTCTATTATCTTGTAAGGACAGCATTGATCTAACTTATATTTTTTACTTCTAAAAACCGTATATGATTGAAATGTAAATGTTATTTTTTTCTTGTATGTCTACTAAAACACTTTTTAAACCTCTCCTCACCTTTGCCATGCAATCCAACCTCTTGGTGGAATGATGAATAGGTTCAAGGTATTTTTAAATTAAGGTGGTGTATCGCCATCGCTGAGCAAAATTAGTACGCGTTCGGAATGCGACAATTCGGCTATCACAAAGCTCAAAATTGTTTTTCGGATCTGTATTGTTACTGCCCACTTAGGTGTCTTTTTTAATGAAATTTCAGTCTCAGTTATTTTGCCAATAAAACAATGATTTCAGTAGCGTTTAAAAGATTTATATAATGTATCTTCCATATAATATTGATTTACTAATAGTAATATTTGCTGTTTATTTATTTTTTCTAATAATACTGAAAACTATATT
This sequence comes from Diabrotica balteata, assembly GCA_918026665.1. Taxonomy (NCBI): domain Eukaryota; kingdom Metazoa; phylum Arthropoda; class Insecta; order Coleoptera; family Chrysomelidae; genus Diabrotica; species Diabrotica balteata. The sequence goes on from OU898277.1 coordinate 167,839,915, forward strand.
CTACTATATTTTGCCGAGTTTCTGATGCAGTTGGTTTTAGCTAACATAGTTAATTTGGCTTCTTTGATTATGGGCTTTTACTGTCCTTATTTTGCATTTTCTTGACAAATCTATATCATATAAGTTGCTTTATACCCTTGAAGCCTTTAACTAGCTTTTGCTAACTTACCTCATCGTTGCGAATTCTTTGTTTGGAAATACTCCAACAGACCTCTAGCTATTGAGTTATTCTCCGTTATTCTTCAAGCTTTTTTTGGTATATCGGACTACTTTTAATTTAAGAGTTTCATATATGCTATATTTCTTTCTATTTTTCCTATTTTCTAACTCCAGAGTATACTGTTCATACAGCTTATCGTTCTTCTAGCTTGCGTTAATTTTCTTTTCAATTTTTGAACATCTTTCCCTGCCGAGTCAAAAAGCACTCTAAGATATGTATATTGGTCACAGGGTATAATTATATCGTCAAATTTTAAAGTGATGTTGCAATATTTTTGTTTGACCAAGTATATATTGAAGCACCGAAGCTGATTTTTGATCTTTTTGTGTCTCTAAGATTGGTAATATAAACATTTTCCAGTCTGTCTATAATTATAATTCATCTTTGAATTGATCTTTGTTCCGCCTAGATATTCACGCAGGAAATAATAAAGCATTTTTTCACTTAGATTGGTGGGAAAATGAACGCTGACAAGAGAATGATTTTAGGAGGATGAGATTACTCCTCGATGAATCGGCATCGAGAATTCAATGAGTTTTGGTTAGACAGAGTTGATTTAATCTCGAAATGTTACGTAGCAGTCTTTGTGAAGTAAGATAATCACCGGTTTGTTGCTGTATTCCGTAACAGCGTTTCTGAGGGTGTAGCGTTTACGCTACTGATTAATCAAGTGTCCAATTTAAAATCGTGGTCACTAAACCCCTCAAGAAATTTCTTTTGACCCGCCAGCGTTCGATTTTACATCGACCTTTCTCTACTCACGCGCTGGAGTGGCTTTGAAAGTGGGGACCGATGGATTTTGCAAAGGTGCCGGCAGTTATGGTCAAAACTCAGACGTGATAATACGCCAGTCAATCCAAGTGACGGAATTGGAACAAATAAAAATAATCTAGGAAGAATAAAATAATATTCAATTAAGTAATAATAATATCTCAGTAAATGTATAAAAATAATTAATTTAAAAAAAAAGCAAAATGATTTAAGAGTTCCAATTAAAAAAGGAAGATTTTTTTGGCGTGTCACGTTCTCCAGTAAGTATATTATTTCATACTTATTACCTCTTTATCATCCACTAAAATTCATGGCAGTCATTGCAGTGTAGTATTTCCTAGAGATTTATTTTTAAGTTCCGAAATAATTTAAATATAAAATTTCCTTGATTTACTTGCCAAGAACAGAAGGTCATTTTTTTTATATAGTCAAACTTAAATTCTGTTTTAGTCCACGTCGTTATCATTAAGTTTTTTGGTTCAAATTTTATTTAACTTTTTTTGGTGAAATATAATAGGTCCTACAATTATTGGACAGCCTTCTATATTTTTGCGCATGTTCATTTCCTGTCATGCCATGGAAATAACTTCATGAATTTTGACATGATGTTGACCTAACCTAATGTTTAATGTTGTGCTTTGGTAAAGTTGAATCCATGCTGCTACAGCTATTGAATTACATTTATTAAACTAATTAATCCTTTTAGATTCCGTCACTTAAATATTCAATATAAAATATATATATACACTTCAAAGTATGGTTAGCAGGTTGTTTATGTGAATCCGTGGATTTTGCAGTAACCCCAAAATATGGGACTTGTCACCATGATGAACTAGTTTTGATGTGCCCAGCTGAGTTTGGAGGGACCTATTGTTATTAAAGATAAGTTGTTGTGACCATTTGCTATTGTATATTTAATTCACTGTGAGCTATTCATATGCATATGAGTGGTTAATATCTTTGATAATTTAATTAATATAAAATATTCGGGGAGGAAAAAGGACATTTTTATAGGTTATTAGGTTAACTAAAGAATTTAGTGAGTCTGACCATAACTCATTTTCTTGGATTTCATGTTATAATACAATACATACTTTGATGTAATAATATTAAAATATTTTGGGGAGGGAAATAAATTTTATGTGGACTTTAAAATAAATAGATAAGGAGTATTGAAAACTCACTTTTAAGATAATTGTAACAGAGTTATCACTGTTGATACCTGTACAATACGTTGATTAGTTTATCAGTTTAGTAGAACTATTTAAATTTAGATTACTAACCTTAGTGTTAAGACTTCGGCTACCCTAACGGACTATTCTTGTTGATACTAATATTTACCTTTTATTTGGCCAGTGGTAGTGACTATTTGCTTGTGGAGGGGCTATTAGGTCCCATTTTATCTTTATACCCACTACCACTGTATATTTAGCTTTGCATTATATGTAAATTGGTTATACACATGTATCTATATACATTCTTTTTATAAATATATTTGTTGTTACTATTTTGAGTTTTATTTCAGTTCTACTAACCAGTATATAACATAGCAAAACAAGATTATTATTTAGTTTTTTTTTGTATTTCAGGTTACTATCTCCAGATTTATTTGTTACTTCAAAATCTCAACTATCGTTGAGTTGGCGCCCTTCTTTTCTCTTCTTAGTGTTCTCTTTCTATAAATTTATTCCCAGTGACCTTCTTTAGTTATATCACGTTTGACATTGTCAGGTCTCATTTCGTTTCTTGTCTCATTAGCTCATTATCCTTGTTATCTGTTGTATCTTTAAAGCCGCAATCCAGTGCATCGAAGCTAGCCCGAACACTCACTTGAGATTTAGTGTCTCTTTGGCCGTTTAACTTTGTTCCTCTGAGCTTAGCCATATTTTTAATATTTTCCTTCCTTCTCTTTCAGTTCTTCTGAACTTTGTCAATTCACTTATTTTATTCGTTTCAATTGGCTAGACCCAACGTGTGGCTTCTTTTCCACTTCTTCCTTTAAAAAAAATATATATCTCCTTAAACTTTTGGTTTTGATCTGGGGTTGTTGTGGTTTTCACTGGTTGTGCTTTTAGATTTTCATTTTAACGTTTAGTTTTATACTTCAATTCAATTTTTTTTTGGACATTACCTTATATCTATATCTTAAATTGACTTGTTTTGCTATATACTGTGTAGACTGAATAAATTGCTTTGTTTAGATTTGTTAAATAACTATTTTAGATTAATAATAAATTAATTAAAAATTTAAATAACTTAAAATTAACCATTTCACATATTTTTACAAGTCCGGAGTAGCCAATAAGTTGAGTCACTACTTCAAAATAACAATTTTGAAATTTTAGGTTCCTTAGGGTGTTGTAGCAGTATATTTCAGTGGATTTCATAGCTGGACCAAAGCAATTAAACATTACTGGTATAGGTATCCCTTCAGAATATTAATTTGAGGACAGAGAGTAAGTTAAACTTTACCTACTTTTACTCATTCTCTTGTATATTTCTGTTGTGTAATATGTCTGCGTTCAAGGTAGAGCATCTGTTAGCTCCTGAATTAGAGTATGAGTTGAGAGTCCGTCACTTAAACGATCCATCTTTGACAACGGTGGAAAGGAAAAGGGTAGTGTTGCGTGGTGCATTGAAGCAAACTTCATCCAATCGGAGTTTCGCTGTTCTGTCAGCTTCCCATCTTAATTTTAAGGATGAGATTGCTGAAATAGAGGTTACTCTTGCAGATCTGGTGGTCAAAATTAATTCTTTTGTTGGTTCTTCTAGTGATACTGCCTATGCTCGTTATACTTCTCGGTTAGGTCATGTTGCAGCTAGAATCCATCTGTTAGAAGCTACAACAGAGGAAGAGGAGGAAGTGAAGAGGTCTCTTAATTTCAGAGTTTTGATTCTGGAAGGTGAACTTGATTGTAAAGTGATTCCCCAGGCACAGTCAACTCCTCATAATGCTAGTGTTCCAGTCAACTCGTTTCCTTTTGTTAAGTCTGCTCCTATTCATAAATGGGGTGTGCATTTTTCAGGTCAAGATAATGAGAACGTTGTTAGTTTCTTAGAGAAGGTAGAATGTATGCGTATAGCTCGTGGTAACAGTGAGGAAGAGTGTTACTCTTCTGCTGCAGATTTATTTAAAGATTCAGCTTTTACTTGGTACCTCAATAACCGAGGTAGTTTTGCTTCTTGGCAAGAGTTAGTTGCCAAACTCAGATCAGATTTTCTTCCATATAACTATGAGGATAATCTCCTTGACGAAATCAAGTCTCGTAAACAAGCTCCACAGGAGAAAGTTACAATTTTTATTAATGAGATTGTTAGTATGTGTAAACGTCTGGAGACTCCTCTTTCTGAACCTCATATTGTCAGGATTATTAAGAAAAACTTGTTGCCATCGTACCATTCTAGTCTGGCACTTACAGATATTCCCTCGATTGCTGATCTTACAGAAAAGTGTAAGAAGTTAGAGGAAGTTTTGTCATGGTCTTCTGACAGCGTGTCTAGAGCCCCTATCCATCAGAATTTCAGAAATAACGACTCATCCTATTCTGGTAGGCCTAATTATTCTCGGTCTGGTAATGTCTCTTCTTTTAATTCGAAGCTTACCTGTTGGAATTGTCGTCAGTCAGGACATGGTTACTACGAATGTTCTGAACCTAGAATTCGGTTTTGTTATGGATGTGGACGTCAAGGTGTCCGCAAATTTGAATGCCAATTCTGTTCGGGAAACGACAGAAGGGGTGGGTTGGCCCTGGCTCCTACTCCTCGTCAAAATACAGGGAATACAAACACTGTCCAAACTCCTCAAAACCAAGGAACCAGTTTCTCGAGTCTGGATGCCCAAGCTTCCACAAGCCAAACATCTCACCCTCCACCGAAAGACAAAAGACCACAGAACGGCAAATACCAACCGAAGAGAGGACAACGTTAGTTGAGCACGAGCACCGTAATTCTTCTGTAGTTTCTTCCTGTAATCCCTTGTCTTCGTTTGTTGATTTAGATATAAACTCATTGTTGGTTCGAAAAAACAAGGATAATCGTCCATATCTTGAAATATCTATCTTAGGACATTCTTGTTTAGCTTTACTGGACACAGGTTCCAATATCTCTATTTTAGGTTCTCTCGGTATGGAATTTCTCCAGAATTCCAATGTAAATATAGGAATAGATCAAAGTTTGCAAGTGACTACAGCTGATGGTCAAGTTCAACCAATTTTAGGTCAATTCACTACTGAGATTTGTGTTAGTTTCTGTAAAAGAATGGTTACATTCTTTGTCATTCCGTCAGTTAAGAATTCAGTCATCCTAGGTATGGATTTTCTGAAAACTTTTAATAGTGAGTTAAATTTTACTGAATTTTCCTTATCTGTGTCTTCATTTAATATCTCTTGTGTCAATGCTGTTAAAGATATGAGTCGACTTAATGTTCAGGAATTAGAGCAGTTAAATAGTGTTATCAAATCATTCTCTTCTATATCTTCGAAAAATAAGTTGGGTAGAACTCATCTCATCGAACATCACATTGATGTGGGTTCGTCCAAGCCTTTCAGGCAATATCAATATCCCTTGCCTCAAGCCTGGCATGAAAGCCTAGTAAAGGAAGTAGATGAAATGCTTAAGTTAGGTATTATTGAGCCCAGTACTTCTTCTTTTTGTAGCCCTCTGTGGCTGACAAAAAAGAAAGATGGGACTTTTCGTGTCTGTTTTGACGGACGTAAACTTAACAGTATAACCATGAACAGAGATGCGTATCCTATACCTCGTATAGATATCATCCTGAGTAAGTTACAGAATGCTAAATTCATTTCATCTATCGACTTGAAGAAAGCATTTTTACAGATTCCACTCAGCGAAGAGAGTAAAAAGCTCACTGCCTTTGCGGTAAATGGAAAAGGATTGTATCAATTCACTACAATGCCTTTTGGTCTTGTGTCTGCTCCGCAGACGATGTGTCGGTTGATGGATTTGGTAATTGGTCCTGCTTTAGATCCATTTTGTCAATATTATCTTGATGACATTCTTGTCATTACTCCTGATTTTGAAACTCATATCTCTGTATTGCAGCAGTTGTTTCAGCGTTTAAAAGACGCAAATTTGACTATTAACTTAGATAAAAGTAGCTTTTGTCGTGAGTCTATTAAGTTTTTAGGATATGTTGTAGATTCTCAGGGTCTTCGTACTGATCCCGATAAGGTATCAGCTATTCGTGATTTTCCTGTGCCTAAAAATACCACTCAGGTCCGTCGATTGTTAGAATGGTGGGTTATTATAAAAAATTTGTTAAGTCTTATTCGACCTTGTTGTCTCCTATCACAGATTTACTTCAAAATCGGAAAAAGGGACAAAATATTGTGTGGACTCCTGAGGCTAATGAAGCTTTCATTAAAATCAAGGAGGCTCTCACAAATTCTCCTGTTATGGTAGCCCCAGATTTTACTAAGCCTTTCTATTTGATGACTGATTGTTCAAACACAGCATCTGGTGGGGTACTCTATCAAATTGTTGATGGAGAAGAACACCCTATAGCCTACACCAGCAAGAAGTTAAATAAGGCCCAGAAAAACTATACTACAACTGAAAAAGAGTTGTTGGCTATAATTACAGGTATTGAACATTTTAGATATTTTCTTGAAGGTCGTTCTTTCACAGTCATAACTGACCATAGTAGTTTGGTGTGATTACAAAGCATGAAGAACCCATCTCCTCGTTTGGCTAGGTGGATTTTAAAATTGGCACAATACGATTATAAAATTGTTCATCGTAAAGCTTCAGGTGTAGTAGTCGCTGATGCACTCTCCAGAACTTTTGATATTAATTTGTTAGATTTATCTTCCTTGCAACCAGATGACTGGTATCGAAAAATGTTGTATGATGTACAGAATGTACCAGGTAAATTTCCTGATTTTAAAGTTGAACATGGTGTTTTGTATAAACATGTCTTAAGTTCCATGGATGCACTTACTGGAATGTCGGATTGGAAGATAGTCGTTCCAACTCCTAATCGAGCAGAGGTTTTGGCCACTTTTCATGACCATCCTACTGCAGCTCATTTTGGTTTCTACAAAACCTTCCGTCGTATATCGAAACTCTATTACTGGCCGAAGATGCGTCAAACTGTACGTAGCTATATCGCTAAATGCAAAATCTGTGCTACATGCAAACCGACAAATCTTCCCCAACCAGGTTTAATGGGTAATTATCGACGGATTGATTTTCCATTTCAACTTATATCTTTAGATCTCATTGGTCCTTATCCTAGGTCTTATAAAGGTTCTCAGTATGCCTTAGTAGTTGTTGATTATTTCACTAAATTTCCTTTGGTTCATACTATGTCTAAGGCAACTACTTCATCCATTATCAAATATCTTGAGAATGAGGTTTTCTTAATTTATGGTGTTCCCCAGATCGTGTCTTGCGATAATGGACCACAGTTCACGGCTAAGGCGTTCCGCGATCTCATGGCTAAATACAATGTCCAAAAGATCTGGTACAATGCGAACTATCATCCACAAGTCAACCATACCGAAAGAGTGAACAAATCAATCGTGACCGCTTTAAGATCTTATTCTTTTCCTGATCAGAGAGCTTGGGATACTCATATCCACTCTATAGGACAAGCGATCAGGACTTCTTCTCACGAAATAACCAAATGTCCTCCATCTTATTTGATGTTTGGTCGTCATGTCCCTCTTTCTGGTGATTATTTTGGTAAGATTTCCGAGAATGCCAATAACTTTCCTACAATATCAGATAAGTTACATCGCCTAGACGATATTCAGCATCTTCCTGATATTTATGTAGATGTTCGCAAACGGTTGAAGGCATCTTATGCTAGAAATAAATGCCAGTATGACCTGAGAAAGCGAGCCTTATCTTTCAGAGTTGGAGACTCCGTTTTAAAGAGGAACTTTGTCAAATCTGATAAAGTTAACTTTCAATCGGCCAAGTTATGTCAGAAGTACATACCTTGCACAGTTATTAAGGTGATTTCTCCTCTGATTTATGAGTTGAAGGAAACTTCCACTGGCAGGAAACTAGGAAGGTTTCATGTCAAAGACTTACTGGAAGATAAGACAGTAGGTCCACATAACTTGTCAGATAATTTTGATTCTTCATCTTCAGATGAAGATTAACTGGTCCCTTATCACTTCTGTATCAGTTTGGTTGCTTAAGATCTGTTTATCTATTTTGTTTACCTAGCAAAATAATTAGATGTTGTGCTATTTTGCCTTCTATTTTTTTTTTTATCTTATCTTAATGTTAGTTATTATCTTAGTTTATGGATTTGTTAATTTTGTTGTTTGTTTCCTCTTAAAAGTCCAACTGCATATCATAGGAGTACAGGATGGATATATGGGAATTTCCCCATCTTGAGTTCTGAGTTGAATAGATATTTACAGGGATAATTCGGAAAACATTACAAATATTTTCTTAAATAGTATTGTATGGTTTTGTGGACCATGGCCATAAAGCTTATGCATTCATATTTACTTACTGGGTCGGTGTTTTAGCGTGGGTTCAGGATTGATCACCCTGGATGTGTGCCCTCACTTGACTCAGAAATAATATCAATACATATTAGTTGTTCTTTGAGTGTCTCTTAGGTTGAAATTAGAATGTGTCATTTAGAATTGGATCGTTCCGATATTCAGCAGTGAGTAAGTCTGTTTAACTTGGAGGTAATCTCCTATGCTATTATCTTCGAAAGTATTTGAGTTTTAACATATCTTATTATATACAAGTTGGTTTACCTGTCTCTCTACTAGTCATATGGATTGGTAGATGTGAGTTACCTTTATCTGTACCTAAATTGAGTTTATCTGTACCTTGATGGAGTTTATCTCATACCTGTAGTAGAGTTTATCTCGTACCTTTACCTTGAGTTTATCTCGTACCTTGACTGAGTTTATCTCGTATCTTTACCTTGAGCGTATCTTTATCTTTACCTTAATTGAGTTTATCTCGTACCTTTACCTTAATTGGTTTATCTCATATCTTTACCTTAAATTAGTTACCTTTACCTGGATAAGTTTAGTTCTTATCTATATCTTATGAATATATATCTTATCTTTATCCTGATTATAGAGTCCTAAAAATCTGTCCTTTACTGTTCTTGTCGTGAGTAAAGAATTGGACCACGTCAATAGTACAGTTTGGGTATTACAGTTAGGATCTCTTTTATCTTTCCTTCTACCAAGTGTATAGTTGGTAGAAGTGAGTTTTGTGCATATCCTCTACCATGAGTAGATCTGGACTTGCAATTATCTTTTACCTTTAGTGCATATCCTTTACTATGAGTTGGGATTGCAGTTATCTTACTTACCTTTTTTTTAGCATACCCTATACCATGAGTATAGTGGGCTTGCTAGTATCTAGGCTTACTTGTGCCTTTACCGATTGTGTGTTTTCCTACCGCTGCTAAAGCAAGTAGGTGTATTGAATTATCTTTTACCTTGAATTTTCAATATGATGTTGATATCCCGAACCATATATATGTTTAGGTTTGTAGTTTCAACTAGTCCTGAATAATTAGGCCCTCATTGAACTCTATGGTGACGAATAGAATCTGGTCGCTCTAGTGTCAACGCTGGGTAAAGTTCATAGGACTTTGTTTGAATTTCGTTGTTATGAATGGTTCTTGGGAATATTTTGTTAGGGGTTGTTAATACACACTTATAATGTAGTTTTAACGATAGTTGTTTTTACTAATACTTGAGAATGTAGATAAGTAGTGTTAAAAGTTAACTTAATCTGTAAGGTTATAGAATTAAACTTAAAATGTATACCTTTTTCCTTAACCTTTGGTTTTTATTAAATTAAAATACACTATCTCATTAAAAAGGAAAAAAAAAAAAAATGTATGACTTCGTCTCAGATTCTTCGTTCCATTTTTTTTTATTTCGTCCTTGATGTTGTTCCAATTCCTGAGCAAATGGTTGACTGTTGAGGAAAATGTTTAATTTTAACGTATCAACGTTCATTGTTGATCCAGCGCTAGATCGTTCTGCCACAAAGAAGAAGAAGGAAAAAAAAAAAAAAAAAAAAAAAAAGTTCCTTTTTTTTTTTTTTGCTGGAGATGAGGGAGAATGTAGCGTTTACGCTACTGATTAATCAAGTGTCCAATTTAAAATCGTGGTCACTAAACCCCTCAAGAAATTTCTTTTGACCCGCCAGCGTTCGATTTTACATCGACCTTTCTCTACTCACGCGCTGGAGTGGCTTTGAAAGTGGGGACCGATGGATTTTGCAAAGGTGCCGGCAGTTATGGTCAAAACTCAGACGTGATAATACGCCAGTCAATCCAAGTGACGGAATTGGAACAAATAAAAATAATCTAGGAAGAATAAAATAATATTCAATTAAGTAATAATAATATCTCAGTAAATGTATAAAAATAATTAATTTAAAAAAAAAGCAAAATGATTTAAGAGTTCCAATTAAAAAAGGAAGATTTTTTTGGCGTGTCACGTTCTCCAGTAAGTATATTATTTCATACTTATTACCTCTTTATCATCCACTAAAATTCATGGCAGTCATTGCAGTGTAGTATTTCCTAGAGATTTATTTTTAAGTTCCGAAATAATTTAAATATAAAATTTCCTTGATTTACTTGCCAAGAACAGAAGGTCATTTTTTTTATATAGTCAAACTTAAATTCTGTTTTAGTCCACGTCGTTATCATTAAGTTTTTTGGTTCAAATTTTATTTAACTTTTTTTGGTGAAATATAATAGGTCCTACAATTATTGGACAGCCTTCTATATTTTTGCGCATGTTCATTTCCTGTCATGCCATGGAAATAACTTCATGAATTTTGACATGATGTTGACCTAACCTAATGTTTAATGTTGTGCTTTGGTAAAGTTGAATCCATGCTGCTACAGCTATTGAATTACATTTATTAAACTAATTAATCCTTTTAGATTCCGTCACTTAAATATTCAATATAAAATATATATATACACTTCAAAGTATGGTTAGCAGGTTGCTTATGTGAATCCGTGGATTTTGCAGTAACCCCAAAATATGGGACTTGTCACCATGATGAACTAGTTTTGATGTGCCCAGCTGAGTTTGGAGGGACCTATTGTTATTAAAGATAAGTTGTTGTGACCATTTGCTATTGTATATTTAATTCACTGTGAGCTATTCATATGCATATGAGTGGTTAATATCTTTGATAATTTAATTAATATAAAATATTCGGGGAGGAAAAAGGACATTTTTTATAGGTTATTAGGTTAACTAAAGAATTTAGTGAGTCTGACCATAACTCATTTTCTTGGATTTCATGTTATAATACAATACATACTTTGATGTAATAATATTAAAATATTTTGGGGAGGGAAATAAGTTTTATGTGGACTTTAAAATAAATAGATAAGGAGTATTGAAAACTCACTTTTAAGATAATTGTAACAGAGTTATCACCAGAGTCAGGCAAATATGCAAGAGTGCATATGCATATGCATTTGCATATTTTTGTGTATCTTTTTGAATTTTGCATATATTGGTAAATTTAAAAATAAAGTGCATATAATAGGCATTCAAAATGAATTTATTTGTTGATTCATGGTTAAAATACCTTCATAAGCACCTGGTATTTCCAAAATATAAAATGTTATTCTTATCTTAATCCCTTAACACTTTCTAAATGGATACCTTAAAATAGAAGGTAAAAATTACCAAGAATTAGTTTATTGGGGTTTATTATTGGCCTTTTATTTACTTAGGTAAGAAAAATTTCAACCAAGTTTATTTATTGAACTTGAGTTGTTAAATACAAGTTACTGTTGTACCTACTTTTGGAGTGTACTGTGTGATAAAAAGTTTTATCCAGTGTAGTTACAATGTCGAAAGAAGTGAATGTATCTGCGTGGATCAAGACATATCCAGAATTAGTCATTGATATGGGAAAAGTATTTTGCTCAGCATGCAGTAAAATTGTAAGTAAATACAATTACAAAACTAACAAGTAAACCTGAATATTTTAAATTGCATTAAAATAATTTGTCTAGTTGCAACATAAGGGTCCCGTGGGAAATTCTAGCTCGCTGTGATTTAATGGTGGTATTCTCGGGTTTTTGGGTCGCCGAATCTAATAAAATATTACCCGTTTAATTGTTATTAACAATTAATTATTAACAAGTATTTTTTAAGTATTATTTAGAAGTTCACAAGGAAAAATTTCCTGTAGCTGCCTGTATATCATTAATTACAAAAATTTAAGGAAAATCTTCTGTGTAAAAGGTATATTTATTTTAAACCCCCAATAAAGGGCTATTATTAGAAGCCCAGTAAAGAAGTTGATAGTGTTAAGGTCCAGGTCTTCTCTTGTGGTTTTGGTCACTGAAGCTAACTAGTCACGGTTACTCAAAATATGTTCTTATTTTGTTAATAACAAAATAATTATTTATTCGCCGAAAAGCTTGAAATAATGCTCTATTTACCGTAAGTTTGTAATTTTTTTGATAATATTTTTATACTAAATCAATTATCACTAGTCGTGATGAATTAAACCGCGCCCCTACTTTGTTATTAATTAATTATTGCAAAAATAGCTGTTTTTATAGTACGTTAACTCACGGTTTTTGCTCTAAATTTTAAAAAGCCACTTGAGTTGACATTAAATTTGGCATACACGTAATCTAATATGTCAAACAAAAAACTGATATTGTGCCGATGTGTGTTTTTTCGCTGGGGGTGAGTTTCACCTCTTTTTTCGGGGGTGAAAACAATACCTTTAAAATAAGTCCAGAAGTGGATAAACTGATTAAGTAATTAATTATTCTAAGCAACTTTTGTTCTACAAAATCAATATTTTTCGAGTTATTTGCGAGTGAATATGCTCATTTTTAAAAAAAAAACAAGTTTTAGATGGTTTCTCGTAAATAACTCAAAAAGTAATTTTTCCAAAAATTTTGTTCTTAAAAAAGCTATGAAAAAGACTACAAACTTTATGTAGAGAGCGCATTATTTCGAGCATTTCGGCGAATAAACAATTATTTTGTTATTAACAAAATAAGAATATATTTTGAGTAATCGCAACTAGTCGCATTCGATTCAGCGAGCAGAAATACACCAGAGAAGATAACACTATCATTTTTTTGCAGGGCTTCTAATAATACCTGAAAAATACCTAATTTACCATAACTAGCATACAAACAAAAAACTGGAATACCTAGGCCACATAACGAGAGGAGAAAATTACTCCCTGCTAAGACTCACAATCTAAGAAAAAATCTCGGGGAAAGAGAAATGTGTTCAATATAGTTGTTCAGAGCTGCAGCCAACAAAGTTAAAATTGCTGTGATGGTAGTCAACTTCCGATAAGAGACGTTACTGCAAGGAGAAGAAGGGTAATATTTGGGCTTCCAGAACACTTCCACTAGATTAAGCGACCCAAAAAACCTATAATACCACCATCAAATCACGGCGAGCTATAATTTCCCACGGGACTCCTTATGTTGCGAGTAGACTAAATCAGAAACAAAAAAATATGCATTTTTGATGGTTAAGTTATTTTGTTACACATTTAATGCCTGGTTGAACCGACAAGCCAAGCTCAGCTTAGCCAAGCTCAGCCAAGCTCAGCTTTTAGATAGGGCCGTTTTTTGTTTCGCTTACGTTGCACCATCATTTTTGAGTATAAAGCTTATGTTTCGTAAGCTGAGCTTAAGGCACGTTTTAAGCTTAAGATGTGTTGGTGCAACCAGGCATAATAAATGCCTTAATAACCCTCGATCTAAAAATTATTAAGTTTACTGTAGAATTTTTTTGCAGATACCATGCGAAAAAAAAGTCCAAATAGTTCAGCATTGCAAAACTGCCTTACACACCGGCAAAAAACAGAAATTAGAATCGGGAGAGAAAAAGCAAGATTCGATATCTAGACGCTTACAATCAACTAATCGGAAATCAAATGAGCAAGAGATATTTAACCATGATTTGTGTGAAGCATTGTTAAGCTCAAATATACCTTTGTCCAAATTATCGAACGAAAATTTGCGCATGTTTCTTGGAAAATACTGCAAATGGAATATTCCGAGTGAAAGAAGCTTAAGAAGAAACGAGGTCGATTCTGTTTATTCTGCTGTACTGAGTAAAATAAAATTAGATATAGGAGACAATTATTTTTATGTATGTGTGGATGAAACAATTGATTCTTCTGGACGTTATATCGCACATTTATTAATTGGATCTTTTAAAAATGAACAAGCTTGTAAATCGCATTTAATTGCTTCCAAGCAGTTGGATAAAACCAACGCACTAACAGTTACAAGGTTTTTGCAAGATAGTTTAACAAATTTTTTTCTTCCTTTAGCTGTTCCCAATGAAAAATTTTTGCTGTTTTTTTCAGATGCTGCACCTTACATGGTTAAAGTAGGAAACAATTTGAAAATTTTTTATCCCCGTTTAGTACATACAACTTGCCTAGCACATGGTTTAAATAGGGTCGCAGAAGAAATTAGAAATAAATTTCCTCTTGTTAATAATTTAATTTCAAATATGAAAAAAATATTTCTTAAGTCACCTATAAGAACTCAGTTGTATAAAGAACATTTGCCCAATCTTCCTCTTCCACCAAAACCTATTGTTACTAGATGGGGAACTTGGTTAGAGGCTGCAATGTTTTATGCAGAACATTTTTCTGAATTGAAGCCAGTAATAATGGAATTAGCTGACGATTCTTCCGAAGCACTTACAGTTTCCAAAGAATTACTGAAAAATAAATTACTACCACAGCAACTTTCATACATAAAATCAAACTATGATTTTGTGCCAAGTTGCATCCTTCAGCTACAGAATACGAATTTATCGTTAATTGAAGCAGTTAAAGTAATAAAAAAATTTGAACTATCTTGCAAAATTGTTGAGGGTCAAATTGGCAAAGACATTTTAGCAAAATTTAAGTCAGTCATAGATAAAAATACTGGTTTCATATTTCTATCTAAGGTTGCAAATGTTTTAAGTGGGGTGTTTGATGAAACATTAAATATAGAGGCTGAAGTTTTAAATAATTTTAAATACGCTCCTATAACTTCGGTGGATGTAGAACGGAGCTTTTCTATATACAAACATATGTATACAGATAGGCGACAAAACTTTTTGTTAGAAAGTTTTGAAAAACATATTATCACATATTGTTTTTTAAATAAATAGTCATGTATAATATATATTTATCTAATTAAAATAGTTGCTTAAAAGGTTTGTTTTATTTTATAATATCAAGCACTCAACTAATATTTTATAAAGTTATTATATTTAAACGGTTTATGAAGTGCACATTTTGTTTAAATAATGCATATACATGCATATTTGACATAAATAAATGCATATACATGCATATTTGACATACATAATATGCATATATATGCGCATATATCTTACTTTTTAGCCTGCATATTTGCCTGACTTTGGTTATCACTGTTGATACCTGTACAATACGTTGATTAGTTTATCAGTTTAGTAGAACTATTTAAATTTAGATTACTAACCTTAGTGTTAAGACTTCGGCTACCCTAACGGACTATTCTTGTTGATACTAATATTTACCTTTTATTTGGCCAGTGGTAGTGACTATTTGCTTGTGGAGGGGCTATTAGGTCCCATTTTATCTTTATACCCACTACCACTGTATATTTAGCTTTGCATTATATGTAAATTGGTTATACACATGTATCTATATACATTCTTTTTATAAATATATTTGTTGTTACTATTTTGAGTTTTATTTCAGTTCTACTAACCAGTATATAACATAGCAAAACAAGATTATTATTTAGTTTTTTTTTGTATTTCAGGTTACTATCTCCAGATTTATTTGTTACTTCAAAATCTCAACTATCGTTGAGTTGGCGCCCTTCTTTTCTCTTCTTAGTGTTCTCTTTCTATAAATTTATTCCCAGTGACCTTCTTTAGTTATATCACGTTTGACATTGTCAGGTCTCATTTCGTTTCTTGTCTCATTAGCTCATTATCCTTGTTATCTGTTGTATCTTTAAAGCCGCAATCCAGTGCATCGAAGCTAGCCCGAACACTCACTTGAGATTTAGTGTCTCTTTGGCCGTTTAACTTTGTTCCTCTGAGCTTAGCCATATTTTTAATATTTTCCTTCCTTCTCTTTCAGTTCTTCTGAACTTTGTCAATTCACTTATTTTATTCGTTTCAAGGGCTAAGTGGGCCTACATGGTTTTTAGTGAAAAATAAGCAGAAGCTGAGTCTTGAAGAACCATATAGTTATCTTCCAAGATAACCTGAGGCCCAGTTTGGGTGTTTTTTAGCCTACATTTTTTGTGTCTCCCATGAATTGGATCAAAATCACAAAAAGAGAAATCAAAGGATTTCTGCCAGGCGAAATCGAATTCACATCTTGACCACTGTGCTTTCTAAAACTTGCAAAGCAAACAGCTTGATAAATTACTCGGCAAGGAAATCTAAGATTGCATTTCACATGCCGTTCATCATGGTCAAAATTCGTAGTGAACTCAATTTCTGGTACTCCAAACGGAGTAAAGAAATAAAATATAAAGACGGAACTAGATTTTTATGTCAAAACAGAGCGGCGGCAAGCGGCTTATACATATTTCGACCTCTTTAGGTCTAGATCGAAAGAGGTGTACATCCTTTTATAGGAACCATACTATTAGCGTTCTGTAAATTAACAAACAAAAGATGGGTTTCTTAATTTCTGCCTAGCATAACCTAATGAGTTTTCTTTTAAGAACATTTTAATTTTACTTAAAAACGATTTCTACTTATTTTTAAAAAAATATTGGAATTATATTTATTTATACATTGAAATAAGATTCGTAAGATAATAATGGTATTTTATAATATAGAAAAGGTAAGAAACTTTGCTTTTGTAGGGTGTCTCACGACGCTTCATATTTTTTTACCTTAACAAAAAATAATTGAATTTGTAATTCTTTATCTTATTTAATATATTGTCTAAAAAATTGTACATTCATATTCCTTAAAACCGTTTATTTTAGTCTTAGCAGCTACACTATGGTTTCCAGTATTTATCACTTCTCATAAGTCCCTCCGTCGTTATCTCAGTCTTAGTCGCAATAGACAAAAACTAATGATTTGTTAGTGAGAAGATCCCAATAGAGACACACGTAGTTCGAAAAGTGAATTATAGCTTTCATTTCGGCCCTTGTTAGTCTCCTTAGTCGTTCTTACCCCGCCTGTAAGAGAAGATCCTTGCGGTCAAGTCCTCTATCCTTCGTATCACAGCGGTCGAATCCAATATTACATGTAAATTATCCTGGAACTCCGAGAATATGCAAAGTTTGCGGGAAATTTATTCTCGGATCCCGGACCCTAAAGGCAAAAACGTATCTACATCTAATGTACTGCAAAAAATCTGATTTTGTATATGCAAATGTATAAGTATAGATTTACACAAGAGTGGAGGGTTATTAAACAAATATTACTTATAATAAATACTAAAAAAATAAATATAATTTATTCTAAAACTTGATTTCATTGAAAAATATATAAGAAAAAAAAATATAAAAATTACAAAACCAAAACATCAAAAAAAATTGTTTAATTTTTTTTTATAATAATTAAGGTAATTTTAAGGTTATGTTTAGAGGTTAAAAGGCTAACACTTTTGTATTCAAAATTATTTAAAAAGAAAAACTTTTTTCATCTCCTTTTAAACCACCAAAATTACTTCCAGAATGTTTCAGCTGTTTAATTTATATTATTTTGTGTTCAAAACCCCCACCTATCACCTTTCATCATAAAACTTTAGATTTCATTTTTTTTTCTTCGAATTTTCTGCATATAACGTGTGACTTGTATCTATGAGTCCCCATAGCTAATATTCTTCCTTTAATTTCCTTATCATACATTCCATGTCTTCCTTGTTCTGTCCAAAATTAGTCTTATTGGACATCTGTGAAAAGTAGTGAATGTAATAATTCTATTATAATGGTATACCCATTGTTTTGAAAACATCTTTTCAAAGAACAAAAAACATAATAAAAAAGTTTATAAGTAAACGACTACAATAAAGGATTTCTATACTTACAAAAGAGTTTGTAGTTTTTCAGATGTTAGAGAAACTGTAAGGTTACTTAACATATAGAGCAAATATCTTAACAAAAAGATCACTAACTACAAAGCACTAAATCCAGTAATTTAATTGTCCAGTGAACTTAAATTTTACAAACGGCTTTATTCGGTTTTCTTATGGTGACAACCAAAAGACATTGCGAATATTAAATAATTGGTGCCAAAAGTCAATACTATTCCGAGAAAGTTTCCCACGATACTGCAGTGTCAGTATCATGGGCTAGATGTTGTTGGGTCAAATTTAAGTATATTAATAAAACCGGAAAGTGGAAAGTCGAAGATTTTTTGATTGACGAAGCTAACATATCTACTTATCTAAGCAAGTACTTTTGGTGAACTGGTTTTTTGTACTTATAAAGTTATAAAGTACCTATAAATAGAGAAAAGCCAGTTAAGATTTGCTTATATGTATTTTATCTACCCTGATTCATCGGAGCGATTGCTACAGAAGCTTTTCAGAACTTCTTACAGTTTTTTATTTTTTTTTCATACTTTCGTTGATCTGTTCTCTTTCATTATTGGTTTTTCTCGAACATTTTTCTTTGTTTTACTTGTTGTCTGAGGGGAATATATTTTTCTCGTGTTCCTAGTGTTCTGACATTTGGCCATTTATATTATGGTTTAGACGTTTTTCTTTTAATCATCTCTTCTATATATCCAGCACTTCGTTTGCATTTTCCCCTAGGTTTTAACACATTTCCATTGCGGTCCATTCTTTGGAAGTTCTACTTTATACCTCGAATTTTCAATTGTTTTCATCTCCTTAGTTCTCTAGATATTGTCTTTTTGTCATATTTTCGTGTATATCAGTTTTCCTACTACTTATCGGTGGTTACTTGCACATTCTGGTTCTCTGTAGTCTCTTACATCTTTTATTATCGTTTTGCTGGCTTTTCTTACTAGTATAAAACAATAATTGATAATTTTTACTGTGTTTTTATGCCCAAAACTTGTATTAATTGTGGGCATTTTTTTTAATTAAAATTGGGCTAATTTGAATGATGACAAAGCCAACGGGTGCTGTTAAAATTATGTTTTGAGTTACTTATATGAAACAATATTAATCTAATGTTCATTGATGTAAAATAACTTTAACATATTTTTATTTTTTTTATTTAGGTATATATTTATAAACTCCACTCTCCACTCCAAAGTGAAGACCCACTATTCTGATAGCCGGCGGTATTTTCATTTTAGAATTATTCTTCCTTATGAAATTATGTAAGAAATCGTGAAGTTTCACAAGCAGCAACCCACCTTTTATTCCTTACTCTCCTGCAATTCTCCTGCAATTCTCTACCAAGGCACGAATTTCTGAATTATTTATAATGGTCTGACTTGTCTTTATCACGTACACACCGGCCGAAGTCACACCGCCATCAACGCGTTAACAGTGGCGGGTAGTGAATACGGGATTATACTAAAGTTTTTATTTAAGCTAAACATAAAACACTTACGTAAGTAGATACTATTAAAAGTTTTTTCAATGAGAATATAAATATAGTTTGGATATCAGTTCTCGATTAAAGTTTTCTACAGTAACTTCGTGTAAACATAATATTTATCTAAACAAAATATGGAGAGTTCGGATAAGAACATATTATGTATTTTTCTTGAGATTCTGCTTAATAATTATGATCAAACAATAAATAGTTAAACTCGAAGATATAATGTATGCTTATTTCAGCAAAATTTGAATTTTCATAATTTATGCAAAACAACACTATTGATCTACATATTTTTCGTAATTATGTAATAAGTCTATTTTGTCCTTCATTTTTCACTTGGTTTAAACCAAGAGCAAGTTGAATAATTTCTCGTTTTGTACTTTTACCTTATCATCATAAGGGTACGAACCCATAAGTATCTCTCGGATAGAAAAGAAGCAGAGGACGACCACAAAAGAGTTCTCAGGAGTTCTCAGGAAATGGAGGAGGAAGAGAAGTTGCCAATACGCGACTTCTTTGTGAGCAGGCCAAGAGCCAGTTAAGAGTGGAGTCCCACAAAGATCAGTATTTGGACCGCTACTCTTAGTGTCTACACTTAACAATGAACAATGTGCTGTTTTATATAATCGGCAACAATAACTCATCACTGTCATACTTTAGTAATGGACATCCCGTAAACTTGGTAACCTCCCACAACGAATGATAAATTAATAGTGACTTGATCACTTGATCTGATCACATAGTGTCGGTGTGTAAACGTAAAAACCCAAAACTGTTTTTAATCCGTAAATGGTTTAGAGGTATATGTCTATTTTCTGTTAGTAAACTTTACTAAATATACGTTAGACCTATCCTTGAGTTTGCCAGGCCAGTGTTAAATCCGGATCTCAGTCGCAATAAAATCCTACTTGAAAATATTTAGTGTAAAACCACAAGACTTGCATTTATGTCCGTGTAAGACCTAACTATGAAGATAAATTATCCATGGCTTATCTTACGACATTCGAGCAGCGACGTCTTACAGGTGACCTGATTATGTCCTTCAGTATTTTAAAACATAATTTTGGGAACTTAAACACCATATTCAGTTTAAATCAAGACAAAAGATTAAGAGGTCATCGTTATAAATTAAAGAGGAAACAAACTACAAACTACAACAAACTACATACAAGTGTCGAGAACATACGACACCATGACAACATACAACAACATAGTGTTAACATGTTTAAAAATAGACTTGATAGCGCTTTATTTTATTAATAGGATTGTGTTGTTTTGGGACCGCATTATTTATTTATTGTTTCCAAATTTTTGTATGATGTACTTAAATTATAATTAATTTAATTATAATTGGTATTAGTTTTATAAGAATATTTTGCTTTTTGGGCATATTAGGACTTCGCTACTCTGCACTTATTTGTTATATAATAAAAATAACATTAAAATTCTAAATTTATAATTAATTAAAAACATGCCGTTAAAAACCACATACTTTATACCAGCTTGAATTAAACCCTGGAAAATTTTTGTATACTCCGGCATTGTTTTGCGCACTGTATTTCATCTATTCCATAGTATTGTCGTTACAACTTCAGGTGCTTGCTGCGTTTCCTTGGAGGGAACGAAGAGAGTCTTGAAGACGATAATGTTGATAGAGCACGTTTCTGGAAGGTAGATTTAGAATTTTTGGGGTTGATATTTATGACATTAGATTAAATGAATGAGAGATAGAAATACGAGATAATATTTTTGTTCTCTATCGATAAATACATAATCATTAATCTGTTAAAACATTAAAGGTTATACAAGCTAAATGTATTTATAAATTAAACATGTAAATATATAAAATAAACTATTATAACTAAAATACTATTATAAATGAATACCTCATTATTAACTATGGGAGCTTATCGTCTATGCTTCGCCTAACTTTCAAGTTAGGCGAAGGCTTCGCCTTTTTCAAGTGTGAATCCGTCTATAACTATAAATAAAACAATGGAAATTCAGTTGGTAACAAATAAAACAATGAATTATTTAATCATATTTATTTAGCATAAAGGCGACTACAGACACAACTGCAAGCTTATCCAGCATGCTTATTCAATATTTTTGTACAAGTACACTTTTTGCACAATTTGCCTTTGGTACCACACGTACAAGCATGCTTGATAAAAATAGAGGTAGTTTAATACAATACGTCGAGGTAGGACGACGATACGCTCGCTTCGGCCGCTTTTGTTTTTGTGAAAAAAAGAAAATCCCTAATGAAAAAGCGTGCGGTGTGGTATAAACAATGCGGATGAAATGGAAAACCTATTCTTACATTCACATTAGTTTAGCAGACTTAAACTAGACTTAAACTTAGACCTAGAGAATAGAAAGTGTGGGATCACAACGTTTACCTGCACCCATTACAGAGTGGTCCGCATCTTTTAATTTTTTCTTCTATAGTTAGTCCGTAAGGAATTTATTTTTTTAAGAACTGCATCCTTGTCGGCATTAACGTCAATTAACCTAGATTTTTCTAATAATTTTTTGTATGCTGCATCCCTTTCTGCTTTGTTATGATAGTCTTTGGAATTAACGTGCCAAAGACATGGCTGATTTTGGTATTCTTGAATAAACTCTTCCAATAATTCACGGTTAACCTTTTTGAGATCACTAGTCATGACGAAAATTATTCGAATGCTACTTCACAAAGCAACACAACGGACGCCAACTTGTTCAAGCTTGAAAATCTTGGTTACACACGTAACGTTTTGCTTGCGCAAGTGCGTTTAATTTAAGTATGTATAATTAAGATCCTTTCAAGCCTCAAGCCGCTTGTACAATCCCAAAACTTGCACCACATTTCCCTACAGACACTCAAGCGTGCTTGTACAAAAAGATTAAGCAAGCATGCTGGGCAAGCTTGTATGTGTGTCTGTAGCCGCCTGTAAAAATACAATAATAATATTTATTTCGCACAAGCAAACCCTGCCTATAGCTTTACAATGAAATGAAATGATACTTATGGAATCGAAAGAAAATGCAAAAAAGTATTTTTTAAGTGTGTATATTTTAGGCAATTCCTAGCTGAGCGCTTTCGGCTTTACAATGCCATCATCAGAGCTATGCTACAATAAAATGTTCTTATAAGTACTAATTGGTAAAGATTGTAATTTTTAACTTACGTCAATTTTTTAAATACCACTACAAAGGAGAGATCTCATTTCCTTAAATTTCAAAATTATGATTTTTTAGGTGTTGAAATTCTTAAAACATATAAAAAACATATAAAAAACCGACACTGGACTTCACAAATACGTTAAAAAATTGAAAAAATTTTTGTCATGGTACGGGAGTAAGAACCCGACCATTGATTGATGTGAGGACGTAGACAGAATAGAACTAATGAAATCAAATGTCGGTCCTTTTAAACGATTTTTCAAAAGTGACAGTTGACAAATGTCATATATAGGAAATAGAGATTGTATTTTTAAATTCTTACAAAATTATTTAGTAGTTTGGAATTACTAATAGTCATCAAAGACTTTCTAAAAATAAAGTTTTTAAATTAAATTTTATTTGTTCATCACATCATACAGAATGACATTAGTTTGTAAATTCACTCAAGTCATTGCTCAAGGTCAATGTATGTTCAATCTGACAGCTATCCTTTAGAAACAAGGGCTCAAATTGTTCAACAACAATATAAAAAAGAAACATGGTATTAATGTTACGTTATCTGATACTTAAGTGTATTAAGAATTGTATCTCTTGATGGAAAATTGTAAGAAATTTGCATAAAAAATTTTTTAAGAATGTATTTTCATGTTTCAATTAAGAATAACTGTCAAATGAATTACAAAATGTTGTAAATTTCTAATAAAGTTTAAAATTTGTTTAAAAATATAAAAGTATGAAAAATATATAACAAGATTGCATGAGGTCACCCTTCTTCCTCTAAAGTCTCCCATAATAATTTAAAAAGAGGTTTATAGTTGCAATTGAGGTTGATTTGTGTGTTTAAGCAACAATCAGGGTTTAGTTTCATTTCTTTGGATATCTCTAGATCTTTCAAGAGATTAATGAGTCTAAAGTTTTTATTGGGAATGTTGTGTAAAATTTTACTGTTTTCAGAAGAAGAAAATGAATGATTATTAAATTTAATTTGATATCCAAAGTTTGATTTTTCTGGGTTATTGAGGTGTTCTTTGATTCTTTGATTCAGAGTTCTCATTGTTCTACCTACATAAGTCATATTACAGTCACCACAGGACAGCTTGTAAATATCACTTCTGTTTAGTTTGTCAACTTTGTCTTTGGTCTTGGTGAAGATGGACTTGATGTTATATTTGGTTTTAAAGGAGATGTTTAAGTCACTAATTTTATTAACAAGTACTCTTGAAATTTTTTCTGAAATTGGTCCTAAGTAAGTTAAGGATCTATATATGGAAGTAGTGTTGTATTTGTTATCAACATTAGAAGCTTGGTTTAGTCTCTTTTTGAGTATAGATTTTCTAATGACTTTATCAACAGTAGTAGAAGGAAAACCATTGTTGTTTGCTATCTGTTTAATGATGGAGATTTCTTTATTGTAATTTTCTTGAGACATAGGGATATTAAGAAGTCTGTGGACATAACATTGAATAGCTGCCATCTTGTGTTGAAAAGGGTGATTTGATGATGTTGGTATCATATGGTCAGTTTGAGTAGGTTTTCTGAATATTGAAAATTCTAGTGTAGGCAAAGAAGAAAAGGAGGAAGTATTCTTTTTGATAGTTGTTTTTGTAACTCCAGTCCAGTGTCGGCTTTTTATATGTTTTTAATATGTTTTAAGAATTTCAACACCTAAAAAATCATAATTTTGAAATTTAAGGAAATGAGATCTCTCTTCTACTACGAACGATTTGTTTTCACGTTCAGAATGTTTGTGAATATCCACTCCGAAGATCCCTTTTGGGATAAAATACGTATAAGCGGGTATACAGACTAAACGTGAAAACGGGCACTAAACGTCAAATCAAATCTTATTTGTCTTTTCCGTCTATTTTATAGATTGACAACTGTTGCTAGGTTAAGTCTTTATTTTTATTTAGATTATCTGAAGTTTATATACCGTTTTGGTCTAGAAGAATATTACATTTATTTAAATGTTTATCTTTCTCATATCGTGGAAAAACTGACTCTGTGTAGAAAGTTTTGCGTCCTTTTGCTTGCTTGTGCTAGACCAAATTTCAGCTCTTTATTATTAACTTTTATTCCTATTTGGATGTAAGCTTCAATCGAGTTTTAACAAGGTGCCAGTTTTTTGTCCATAATTTTCAATCTCCTAAAACTTTGAATGTCGCTTGGCTCATACCGATTTTTTAAATTTTTTTTAAGCTATTTTTTCTCCCAGTTTAATGCAATTAACTGTTTCTATTGTAAAAGTTCTGTCTAAATTTTAGTTTAAAATGTATTTCAGATGAGAGTAATCTCACAGTACAGTCGCAAAATTTCCACAGCATTCGAACTGATCATTTAACTCTCCAAATAAAAAACACAATTTTAGATAAATAATTTTATAGCCGCTTAATAAAATTTTCGAAAATATTGATGTTTAAGGCCACTGTAAATGGTCGTCTGCACAAATTCTTAGAAACTTAAGCTTAGTTTTACAAGGCATATTGCTAAGAAAAGTTCTAGTAACAATAGATATTTATAAAGTACATAAATTTTATTGGATTATTACTTGGTAGTCAATTGTTCCTGGTAGAGTTTTATTTCATTTATTGATTTAACTAGCAATAGAAAAATTTTTGTACATTCCGAACAAAATGCATGTTGTATATTCCTTTGTTTACACATCAGAAATAAACAAAACTGGCATGGATCAAACGATAACAATCGATTGTTTTTTATTACTAGTTTTTTAATTTCAAGCAATATTGCTGTCTATTAAAATTTGGAGAAACGAAATTTACATTTTTCTTTTCTGAGGACATGTGTTATAATATATAATATTTAACCATATATTCAACGGTAAGTTTTAGATTAAAATATTAAAACTAGTGGAAAATAAAGTAATTAGATTTTTAAATATAAAAGATATTCTGAGGAACTAAAAAACGATGGTATTTTTGCCAAAAAAAATCTATGGTTCTTGACCATTATTTTAGCTTTTGTAATATTTAAGTATGGTTTTCACGTAATCCATTGTGGATTCACTGTATTCCAATATCTTAAATCTTAACGATTCACATTCCCATAGGGCGTAAATATCGCTTCGTAAAATAAACATTTTTAAGAGGGGTGCAACAAGGGTGTATTTTGTCTCCTATGCTCTTCAATATCTATGTAGAGAATATTTTTGCAGAGCCACTGGAAGGTTGTGAGTGTGAAATAAAGGTCAACGGGTTTCTGATAAATAACATTCGTTACGCTGACGACACCGCGATACTAACAGACAACGAACATGATATGCAGTTAATGTTAAATAAAATAAACACCGTAGGAAAAATATATGGCTTGAAGATTAATGCTGGAAAAACTAAATGCATGGCAATAAGAAAAAACGCACTTTTAGGAATACATGGATTCGCATACCATGGACAGATAGGGTGAGAAACGCGAAAGTCTTAAGAAAGGCAAATACTGAGAGAGAACTACTTAATTTGATCAAGGTACGAGAAATTGGATATCTCGGCCATATTCTGAGAGGAAAAAAATACGCAATCCCTCAACTAATCATCCAGGGTAAGATTGAAGGCAAGAGAGGGATAGGTCTCAAACAAATGTCGTGGCTACGAAACATAAAAAACTGGCCAAGCATAAATAACACTGGATATCTTTTGCATGCCGCAAAAGGCAGACGTCTGGCCTTAAGATAATTTGCCAACGCACTAAAGATGCATAGCACTATAAGAAGAAGAAGAAGAAAAAACATATCTTGTTAACTAAGTTCTCGTAAGATACAATTTTATTCATCATTACCTTCCTAAGCAGTAGTCTACAGTTATAATTCATCATCATCATCTTCATCTAGCCTTCAGTTATCACGTCCACTGCTAGACATAGCTCTCCCTTAAACTTCCCAATTTTTTACCATTTTGTTCATTGTTCATTGTACTACGTTTGTACTACGTTTGTCTGCTCTTGGCCTCCAATTTGTAATTTTGCTCGTCCATCGTGAGTCGTGATTTTATCAAAGCTAAAAATATATTTTTTGAGTTGTTCTAAATTAACATCAGCCATATTTTCAAAGTTTATTGATTAATTTAGATTTCGTAACTATGGGTTTTTACAGGGTTGGGTAGTTAACCCAACGCCAAACCCCCTTTTCGGAGGGCCATTTTACCCGCTCTCGTCAGTTCCCGACCCAACTTTCTACCCGGGGCTGGATACCTGATCTCCAGCTGGGTTGCTCGGTTAACAGGGGACACCATCGTGAAGGTGAGAGTCGGATTTGAGTAGAAGAGGCTAATTGGAGTAAACTGGAATCAACTCCATATATTCGCATTCTACCCCTTTATCCCCTCAATATTTGGTGGCATCTGTGAAAATGGTGTTTGGAGGAGGAGATACAACTACGAGGTCTACCACAGATATAAATAAATATTTGGTGGTAAAGACGTAGTATCTCTTATAAGAATAAGAAGACTAAGATGGGCAGGACATCTAGCAAGATCACAGCAGAACAACCCTCCTAGAAGAATCCTTATGTCACAACCCGTGGGAAGTCGAAAAGGGGTAGGCCAAAACTCAGATGGAAGGATGGTGTAAATGAGGATAGTAGAAAGATAGGCGCAGCAAACTGGCAACGATTGGCAATGGATAGGACTGCCTCAGACTGCCTTAGTCAAAAATGGTCTCGAATTTATATTTTACAAGACCCGTTGATAAATTTGAACTGATCTAAACAATAAGTAGTATGAAAAGCAAATCGTCCTGTAGTACTGACTGACTATCCATAAAAAATTTCGTAAAATATTCCAAATAATGTGCTGGAAGTACTGGTCTCACTAATTAACGATTTCTTTGAAAAAAATAATAATGGCTGTCTTTAGGCACACTTCCAGAGTGCCTAAAGACAGCCAATATTATTCCTATTCATAAGGATAGTGATAAACCTAATGTCTGCAACTATAGACCTATTTCCTTACTACCAATCCTATTAAAAATAATTGAAAGACTTATAAAAACCTGACTTATGTACTTTCTCGTTGAAAACACCATTATATCACAAAGTTAGTTGAGCTTTTTATCAAATAAATGTACCAGCCATGCTATCTTTTTTGTTCTACATGAGGTTTATCAATCACTAAACAATAATCTTTATACTGCCACTGTTTTTGTGACTATATCAAAGCTATTGATACTTGAGGAATAGGAAACAATTAGTAACAGAGAGTATTTCCTAGAATAGGAAACAACAGAGCAAATGAAGTCCCAAAAGCATTGTATATATATTACCACAAGGTTCAGTACTGGGTCCTCTACTTTTCCTTATCTTTGTAAATGACATTACTAACTTAGGACATGATGAAAAAATTTTTCTTCTTGCTGATAATACCAGTATTACCTGGAAGAATTCTAATATTGCAACTCTGCATGCAATTATAATTTCTGCTTTACTTAAAATAAAAACCTGGTTCGACCCTATCTTTTTTAACATTATCCTATAAAGGAGCTCTTTAACCCTTAATAACAGCTTCTTAATAACAGCCAGATCAGTATCGTCGATTCTGTAAAACTTCTTAATCTCTCTCTCTCTTCAATCCTGACCCCCCAGGGGGGTGTAGTTGTCGACGTGATGTCGTGTATTGTCCGTCTCCAGAGATCTCTGTTTTCTTAATATTTTATTCTTATTTCTTCATATCGATTTATTAAGTAAGAAACTAGCTTCAGCCTGCAATGCAATAAAATCTGTTTCAAAGGAAATGAATTTAGCATCTTGCAAAATTTCCGAATTGGGGTGCCCAATCCTTAAGTTTATTTTTAAATTACAAAAAAAACAATACTGTATCTTTTTGGCCTCAGTAGAATAACACATTGCAAAAGTTACTTCACTCTTGCCTTTCTATATATTCTAGAAACTGTTTGCTTAATTCGTAAACACCTAGATGTTTTCCACCAAGACCTAACCATGGCTACTTCATCAGAAATTCAAGCTTTGATGTGTACTTACTGATACCGTCCACTGAGTTAGTACAGAAATCTATATTATATTCGGCAAAAAAATTATAGAACCTTCTCCCTCTGCAACTTAAATCTACAAATTCTCGTAAATTGACAAAAACCTATCTATCTAAAAGAATTTACTGTTCAGTGGAAGAGTTTTTGAACGAATAAGTAAGAAATTACATTACATTTAGGTACAAGCAACAAAGTATTTTTATATATATTTGGGTATCACATGCAGCAGATTAAACTTATTCGTAAACTAGGTCGTACGGTTGTATTTTGCAATTTATTTAAATTTTTTCAATGGATTGTATATTTTATTATATTTCTGTGATATTGACTGTTTGACAAATATTAATTGTTTTTGTTATTATTTTTGAATTTTTGTAAGTTTTGTCGATAAAATTGTAAAATTTTCAATAAGAATATGGCATATATCTATTCTATAACATTGCAAGCATCAAATTTAAAATCTTCATATTACATAATGGGACTTAACCCGGTTTTTGTACAATTTGAACCAACCATTTAATTTTAGGAGTTAGAATGGAAAATTTGAAGTTTCAATACTTTTCGTCCACTTATAGATAAAAATTTAAAATTAATACTAGTGTTAAAGGTAAAATTATTTTAAGTTTGACACAAAGACGTAATTTATAAGCGTAAATACCGTTGTTACCTTTTGAAATTTCTATACCCCCGTATCACTTTCAACAAAAAGCTGTTATCGCCTATATCAGAACCGCGCATAAAACGTACCAGGTAGCACTTTACATAAAGACCCATTCACACATGCATCTAAAAGAACAAAAGACAGTCGGTGGTAGCGGCGTTACACGCGGAGCCATTAAAGTCCCATCAATGGGCCCTTAATGGTACAATGCCTTCCCATCTTCAAAACGACAATTCCCATCTTTCTGCCTACCAATTAGAATGCGAACGGTGGATTTCTTACCGCCACGACCAATGGAAAAACAGGAAGTTTCTTACGATAAGGCCGTCAGATATTATATTCGACATCCTGTACTAATCGTTGCTTTCCGCTAAAGGTGAATTGTTTAAAAGGTGAGAATTTGGGGATTTTTTATTTGTTTTTCGGTTTGGTATCCGACCTAGCTCCAAAAAAAGTAACCGGTCTGCTTTATTAGCAGTAAAATTATAAAAAATAATTAACGCAACTTCTTTACTATAAAATTCACTTGAAAATTAATTAATAATTTGTTTCTAGTAATCAATGTGAAGAAAAACTTATAGACGCTAAAGACATTTCAGATACTCTAATCATATACAAAGTGAACCATAATGAACGGGCCAAAAAGTATTACTAGATTTGATCTAATTTAGATATAAATCTACAGTATAATACGCTGTATTAAAAAAATAGTTAGTTTGCAGTAACAATATATTTAGAAACAATAATTTTTATATATTTTTTGAAAAAATGCCCAAAGAAGCCGATGAAAAATAAAAACTTTTAATAGGATGTTATTGTAATTCCACTTCTCTTAACGTTGTTGACAACAATTTACTACTAAAACCTTAATTTGCAATAGTTTTTAATTTTATTTGCCTTTGATTATGATGATAATAGTGTGTATGGCACAGAAACCAATCCATTTTCCATAGAGTTTTGAACGATTTATATAAATTTTACCTACTGTTCTGAAGCTATTTTCTTGTGGCATTGTAAATTAATTACTATTTAACTGGGAATAAGCCACAATTAAAAATAAAAATACGTTTATTGACGTTTCAAGTTCCACTTTGGAAATCGTTCTCAAAATACAATAAGGTTTTTTAAACAAATTTTGTTTTTTGTTACATAGTGAAAAATTCTTCTAATAATTTAATTTTATCTGACTCATTTATATTGACAATTCAGACATACATTATGCATTTTAAAGTAGACGACTTTAAAATGATATTGCCAATATTGTTGAGTTGCGCTCCTGGGACGACTTTACTTATAAGATAGTTCATTCGATTATTTGAAATCAACTTTAACTTGAGAATATCAGTCAGGAAAAATCATAGCATGTAATTCGTCTTTAAAAAGACAAACACATGACATGATGACAGTAAAATTCTCCTGTGAGTGATTCCATAGTAAATTATGAGGGAAAAACCAGGAAAAAAACCTCATAATACTATCCCGACATTGTAAGTATTTGTTCGTGAAATTAGTTTACCTTCAACAAACATCAAAATCTGATTTTATATGTTACGTTATTTAAAAAACATAAATGATGTATCCTCTATATGTTACTGACTTACTAATACTGGTATTTTCTTATTAATAACTTCCTCTTTCAATATTGGTAACCAGATCCTACTACATTCTGCCGAGGAATTTGCGACACAATTGGCCTCATTTAGCATAATTAGAACCGCTTCTTTGATTTTTCTTTTTTTACCATCCGTTTCTTTTAGGATTACATTTGAATTATTTCATTGAACCCTATGTTTATTATCCCATGCGTGTTTACATATTTGAGATCTATCAAATTCTCTATTTTTAATATAAGATTGATGTTCACTTATTCTTACATTTAATGGCCTTGATGATTCACCTAAATAAAACTGATCGCATTCACAAGGTATTTTATAAATGCAATTCTTTGTCCTTTCTTGTTCATTGTTAGGTTTGGTTTTGGACAAAATAGATCTCAACGTGTTTGTTGTTTTGAATGTTGTTGAATTTATTTCCTATCCTTTTAAGTTTTTCTGATAATCCTTTTATGTACGGTATTGTTATTTTCCTCATATTATTCCTTGTGTATGTTGTAGGATCTCGTTCTAAGTTGTTCTGTTCTATTCGATCAATTGTTGAAAATTTCTTATTTATAAACGATAAAGGATAATCATTTTTTAATGAAACAGATGTTAACAAATGTTTCTTCTCCAAGAACGAACTTTCGTTAGAACAAGTAATTTTGGCTCTATCGTATAAGGATTTAATTATTCCCTTTTTTACATTAATATTGTGATTTGATTTGAAATTTAAATATCTATTGGTGTGTGTTGGTTTTTTATTTTCTATACACCTAAGTCTCTATTTCTAAGATAGTTTATAATTAAAGATCATTCCCAAAAATTTTAAATTTTTCCGCGGTTTTTCGGGACTTTCCTGCTATTTCCTTTACCTTTCGATGGACATTAAAGTTAGACTATCGACTCTGATACTCTTCTATTTCTTGACATTGTTCTGTTTGTTGTTTGTCTTTGGCTTCTATTATTTTTTTTCTGACGATGATATATATTCTCTTATATTCTTGAAAATTTTCTTTGTTTTGTTTTCTCTGATTCATAAGTTCAACTATTTCATCGGTCATCTACGATTTCCGTTTCCTTGTATCTTTCTTTAGGTGTTGTTCTTTTATTTCTCTTACTGTTTTTTATATGATGGTTAGACTTTCCTTTATAGTTTCTGCATTTTTATATTTTAGCAAGTTTGTGTTGAGGTTTTCACTCCCCTTCAGTCGAACATTGGGATCTTTAAGTTTTAGAACATCATAATCCTTAATCGACTTGCTTGGATCCATCTTTATTCCAACTTTAAAATTCTCTACAACTGGTACACGATCAGAATTTATGTCTACCTCCGGGTATGGGTGGACAGATGTACAGCTGTTCCAGTACCTCTTATTTACTAGCATGTAATCAGTTTGATTTCTTACAATACTTGCCACAGAATCCTGTAGGGATTTCCTGGTGTTCAGTTTCCTTGGGTGTAGCTTAAAGCAGCTCTTCAATATTAATATTTGATTTAATTCCGCAAAAATCTCTAATGTATCTCCCCGATCGTTCCAGTTTCCTAGTCCAGATGGTCCAACCGCGGCGTTGAAATCATCCATGACAATTGTTAGTCCTTGCTTTTTCAACCTTTTCACGACTCAATTAATGCTATGTTGTAGTACTTTTAGCTCTTCTTCTGTTCCTTTTGTTGTAGGTGCATTTACTTAAATTATATTGATGTCGATTAGTCTTGCTTTTAATTGTATGAGTATCACTCTTGCTGAGATTGGGACGACCGTGTCAACAGATTTTGTCACTTCTATTGTTAATAAAATGCCGACACTTAATTTATGTTTGACGTTATCTTTTCCAGAATAGTAAACACTCTGTCCCGCTATTTGTAGTTCCTGCACCTGGCCAACGCATTTTGCTTATTCCCAGAATGTTTAATTGCATATGATAATTTATTTATAAATGTTAGATTTTGCTAAATTCATTGATATCTTTAAGGAATTTTACCAAATGTTCAATTTTACAATTTTCTCCCAAAATTTCACTTTTTGATCCCATGATGTGGTTGTTCTGTCTCTGCACCTGGTATCTTGGGCACTCTACAAGTACATGCTTAACACTTAGTGGGGTGTTACAATTTTCACATAAAGTGGGATTATTTTGACCAATTATGTGCCCGTGGGTAAGTTGGGTACGTCCTAGACGAAGACAAGTAACAATGAATTGGTGAGTTCTGTTGGAAATTTGAGATTTTCACCATTTTTCACTTTGCCAAGTTTTGAAGTTGAACTGTCCCACTGGTTTTGCCAGAGATTTTCGACTTTTACTTTGTGGTATTTCTTATCTTGCATTATGGTTTTCACGTTTCATGTGATTTTCCGTCTTCCTCCTCCCGGACATCCGATTGGGGAGCATACTCCGGAATTGAATTCCGCTGCAAGATTAGCCATTTGATTCAACTAGGGCTTATCTAAACCGGATCTTTAATGAGATGTCTTATCCTAATCTTTCTTCTTTATCTCTATGCCGTCTTGCACGTAAAGTGACGTAACTTTTAGGACACTGAGCGTATTCAGTTGCGTTAAAAATAGTTAGGCGTGGCTGTGCCGTAATAGAATATTGTCGCAGTGCCAAGACATTAGCATTCTTAAATATTAGATTACCTTTTAAAAACCAACGTATCTAAGCGATTTTTTTTATCATATAAACGGGTTGACAGAGTGGTGTAAGAATTTATCCTCTCACTGTATAAGTTTGCATCTGTTTATCTATCAAAACCTTTACAGTTCTCATTCCATATCAAAAAGGTCTGACAGATACTCTAGTGAACTCAATTTCAACTTTTTGTATAATCTAATCAACAAAATATTTTACGAGTTGAAAGTAACTTTCCGTGCCATAACAACTTTCTCTTAATGAGTCATATAACTTTTGAATCTCTCACCTTTTCACGACTTCGTGATTTTGAGGAAATATTTCACAGCAGAGTGATTCAGCTCCCTTGAAAAGTTTAAAGAAACATATATACGGAAAATGACCGATAAATTCAATTACATTGCTGGCTCTTTTGAGCGATGCTTCCCAAAGGGATTTGACGGTAGAAATTATAAAAAGTTTCGGCAGAATTTTAAAGCGGACGTGAGTTACCTTCAAATAAAAAAATCCAATCGATGTTGTTTGTTTAAAGAAAAAATATGACCGGTATTTCTGTTAAAATAAAATTGGGAAAATGAAACCTGTGAAGGTTTAGTTTGATTGATTAATGAAGTGGGTTAGGGCAATCATGTTATATTACTAAAACTACAATCCTTAGACCTTTTAGGTTGCAAAAATGTCCTAAATATGACATTTATATTTTTACAGAGAGATAGTATCAAATATTAAAATGTTACCAAACTAAAATATAAATTTTTATAAGGTTTTTCAAGATCTTTCTTCCTAAAGAGCATAATCATCATCATCATCATCATCATCCAGCCCCATTTTCACATTCATTGTTGGATATAGGCCTCCTCCAAACGTCTCCAGTTCTCTCTATCTTTAGCTGCTGCAATCCAGTTTGTTTCTATTCTCCTTAGGTCGTCGGTCCATCGGGTGGGTGGTCTGCCTCGACTTCGCTTGTCGGCTCTTGGTCTCCACTCCAATAATCTCTTTTGTCAGACCTTTGTTTACAAAACAAAACAGAAATAACTCAATATTATGAAACCACAGTCTCCTAAATCATACTCTGTTAATAAATAACACAAACCGGATGAACCAGTAAGACCTGTAGTTGCTTTTTATACGGCTCCGTCATATAAACTTTCAAATAAACTGTTAGAAAATAATTTATAACACACTAAATTTTCACCTAAATTTACCGTACAAACTTGAATAGAACTAGTTAATAAAATAAGAACATTGTCAACTACCTGACAACTCCAGATTAATTGCATTGGATGTAAAAAATCTTTTTCCTAGCATTCCTCCTACAGAAACTTTTGTTTTAGTAAAAAACCTTTTAGACCATAATATTACAAATCAAATTATTACATCTGAAATTTTACTTCATCTTGAAATTTGCATAAACCAGGATTACTTTGAATTTAATAATTAAAAATAGACAAATGACAGTAAAGGACTTATAATGGGTATTCTTCTAAGCCCATTGCTATCAAATATTTTTATGGATCATCTTGAAACAAAGATTTCAAAACATCCCGTATTCAAAAAGTTTTTGTATTGGTAGAGATACGTAGACGATGTACTCTTAGGTTTTACAGGAACTAACAGACAACTTGGCCAATCCTTATCGTATATTAACTCTCTCCATAGTCAT
Source organism: Diabrotica balteata (assembly GCA_918026665.1). Lineage (NCBI taxonomy): Eukaryota > Metazoa > Arthropoda > Insecta > Coleoptera > Chrysomelidae > Diabrotica > Diabrotica balteata. The sequence continues at coordinate 167,875,153 of OU898277.1, forward strand.
ATTGAATTCAAAATATAAGCAGAACAAAATCAATCAATAAATTTTCTAGAATTAAAACTTATCAGACTTAAAAACAAGCGTGAGTTCTTCGAATATCATAACCCTACCCATACTAACACGACTATACACAATTCATCATCCCATCCTACACAACATAAATTGGCAGCCCACCATAGCATGTTAACAGAAAAACCGTCAAAATACAACTTTAAGACATAATTATATATTAAGCAAATAGCAGTTAACAATTGGTACAACGAACAAACAACTAATAAAATTTTAAATCAAAAACTACACAAGAAAGTCCTGAAAGTAATATTTCCAGCACCAGAGAAAAAACCCCATTTGTTCAATTATATGTACCTACAGGCAAAATATTAACAAAAATAGCAAAACACATAAAAAGAAACGAATAACACCAGATTTTAGAACAAATAACAACTTAAGCAAATAGATTAAAAATAACCAGAACTTACACACTTACACACTTAAAAAGCACTTACACAGTGGTGTATAAAAACTTAAATGTGGCGACTGTCCAAAAACTTACATCGGTCAAACTGGTCGAACTTTTAACAAAAGTATAAAAAAACATAAATGAACTTTGAATGATAGAAAAACAAGTTTTGAAAACAAAGTTTTTAGTGTTATATTGTTATATAAAATTAATTTCCATCAAGTAACAGTGAAATGTTACTGATATCAAAATACTTTTACAGATAAATTTAATATATAAAGAGATTCCAAGATATTTGCTGTACTTAAAAAAACACATTACAAAAGAATTTAATCAATAGTTCAAAATCTAAACACTAATTTTCCGGATGACTTTTTTCAGCTATTAAATACCACGAGCTCTGACTGATCGATATACCAATCTCTGGTATATCTTGGGCATATTTGAATAAATCCAGTACATAGAACAATTCCCTGATTCGGCTCAAGTCCAAAGGCAGAGTGGCGGCATTAATCATTTCCTCAGATAACAATCTTCTTTTTTGTCTACCCCTAGTATGCAGCACATATTCAGCTGAACTTTTTAAAAACTTTTATCTGTAGACTTTAATGACAAAATAGGAAAAACCGTAGGAAAAAAAGTAGAAAAATGAACCACAAATGAATCTTCAATATCTGAAATTTTCATTAAATCAATTTTAGGTTCTTCTGCTGCCTTTCATTTTTTATAAATTAGCTTTAAATTGGCATTTTTTTAATCTGTCAGATACCTCGCGTATACATACGAAATAATAATTATATTATCAAGATATACTAGAGATGCTTTTGGGGTAAGGCCTTTTAAAACCATAATTATTAGACACTTAAATGTAGCTGGAGTATAACAAAGACCAATTGGTAAACCTAAAACATGTAGACAGCACGGCCAGTTGAAAAAGCTATTTTGTCTCGATCATTACGATGTAAAGGGTGTTTTTTAGAGGTATAGAAATCTGAAATGAAATAAAACAAAGATGATTTTTATAAATTGATAAAAAATTGACTTTATTCGATAGATAATCTTTTAAAATTATAATTTAAATATGATTTTTGGCATATGACTACCACGGCTGGCTCTGATGTAGTATAATCTGGAGTTCCAATTTTCGATCACTTTTCCCAATATTTGTCCCCAATATCCACAGTATTTCGGCCATAACGCGGCGAATGTTGAACTTTAAGTGGTCAATCGTTTCATGCTTATGGGCGTATATTAGCATATTTACATATCCCCACATAAAATAATCTAGCAGTGTTAAATCGCCCGATCTTGGTGGCCAATTCACGGTCCGAAACGTGACACTATGCTTCAAAAAATCAATTGTGGCACGAGTTTTGTGGCGTTTTGCGCCGTATTAATAAAACAACAGCTTCAGCACATCATGGTTGTTTAATTTTGTCATTAAAATAAAAAGGCAGAAATCATGGCTCTGTAGCGGTCACTATTGACTGTAATGTTCTAGTCAGCATCTTTTTTGAAGAAGTACGGTTCAATGATTCCGCCAGATCATAAAGTGTACAAAACAGTCAGTTTTTCTAGATGTAATCGTTTATCAACATACATTTGAGGATTATCCAAACTCCAGATAGGGCTGTTTTGTTTGTTGACGTAGCCATTTAAGCAAAAGTGAGTTTCATTGTTAAACAAAATTGACTTCTAAAAATCGTAATCAACGGCAATCTCGTTTTAGACCCACTTAGTGAGTACACTCCTTTCTAGGTGATGATGTACCTTCAATTCTTACATAAGTTGCATTTTGTAAGCTTTCAAAGTAGGAACTTTTGCATATGCCAGAAACTGGCATGTCAGCTACTTTCCCAATTAACTGGCATATGTATGTACCCAGCTTTAATTTTTTCAAATTTGGGACAATATCTTAAAATTTTTACTAAACAAAATTTTAGTTTAAGGATCTATGATAAATTTGGTCTTATGCAACAATATCCATGCTAAATCACATTCATCTTTAATATTGGTTACATATTCATATTCAGTTGTAAAAAAGGAACTTGTTGCACCGGTATAAATAATAAAGGTGCACTGTCGATTGTCAAATACCCCTTAAGTAATAATTTCTATTTATTTGTATTTAAAAAATATTAGATATAGCTTTTATTGGATACAACTGACGCCACACCCGCCCCTTAGTGTCAACTTTTATGCGTTTCCCTCACTATTCTTTAGGTATTTTTGGTCAGTTGTTGGAGATATATTTCTTAGATACCTATCTCTACTATTACTTCTAGTAGGACTGTGTGACGGGCTTCTGGATATCGATCTAAGCTACCTCTATTATTTTACGATTCTCTTTATTTTTCTGTCCACGCTTCTCTTCGATGTATTTCTCTTCTTTTCTGCGTTTGTGCTTAAGCCCATCTTTTTCTTTTATTTTTTAAAACTATTCGGGGGTACGAACGTATCTATTTTTTTATCAAAATTAAAAACAAAAGCAACTACTAAATATTTCTGTGATCTCACCGCTGCTTTTACTTCTCCAGATTACTCAAATCGCTTTACAGATTTTTGTACCTTCGCCTTATGACTAGGAGAAGGATCTGGGAAAGTATCATTGAACAAGTTAACTACTTCACAATAAGATCTTTATTTGTCACCGTACCCTTTCATCATCCGAATAGTAATTCGTTCTTTTTTATTAAGAGCCTTTTTAGAGAAGCAATGCATCTTGCAGAACTTTTCGAAATACAACTACTGTCAGTTTAAGTTAATAATGTAAATGGTTGATAAAATATCAAAATTACAGCATTCAACTTAATATATTTTTTTAATTAGTTAATGCCTCGACAACTATGATCATTGGCATTATACAGTCAGGTACCTAGTGTAGTGTGTGTGTGTGTGTGTGTGTGTGTGTGTGTGTGTGTGTGTGTGTGTGTGTGTGTGTGTGTGTGTGTGTGTGTGTGTGTGTGTGTGTGTGTGTGTGTGTGTGTGTGTGTGTGTGTGTGTGTGTGTGTGGTGTGTGTGTGTGTGTGTGTGTGTGTGTGTGTGTGTGTGTGTGTATGTGTAGAGTAATTGTCTTGATACTTAGCAAAGTCGACGCCATTGTCTTTGCTAAGAGACGCTAATTGTATCCGAACGTCTGCGGTCCCTTCGGTGACTACCGATCGCACATGGATAGAAATTATTTTCATTCATTAATTTTTAATAAACAAAAATGTCTCCACCTAGATGGGATTAGAACTCACGACCTTTAGGTTTAAAGGTAGGCGCTCTTACCACTGAGCCACAGAGGGGGTACTTAATATTTAAATTTATTAAAATCTACATATTTTGCACTGTTTTATGTATTTAAGACCTTCTAAACTGCATACAATGATAAGGGTTACATATGGTTGAACTCGTGTTAAATAGAAGATTTCAATATTGCCTGAATATAAAGGGTGAGGAATTTGAAAATACAAAGTTACTAATAATATAAGAGAACGTTTGGCAACGATTAAAATATGGAATCTCCGTAACCTAAAATAGGTGTGCCTTAAATTTTGTAAAATTATGACTAGCAATTTACGAGATAGTTGGTCATTTCCAGACTTTTGGGCCATTCTGTATACATTTTCTGTATACAGAAAATTCTAGATTTCTTTAATACTTTCTCATTTCGCTAATATACTTTTCCTATATGGAATAAATCTCACCTAACTGCCATAACAATACGATAAACCACGTAAAATGTTTCAAGAATCGTAAATGTAATATCTAGTATAATGAGTGATCGATTTCTTTTGCATGAAAGAAACAATAATTTTAGAAAAAGAAATTAGCGATGCTATAGCATATACATACATTAAAATGTTAATTCATTGCAGCACCTACTACTGCAATCTCATAAATAGTCCGGTAACGTTTATGTGCTCCGTAATGTGAGATACTCAAAACCCCAATGAAATTAATGGGCCATTACCAGCTTTTTTATCAACGGGCCTGTGCCACAGCAGAGCCTCACAATTTCGCCACTGGATATTCTGCATCATTTATTATAATTAGGAATTTGTTTTAGCACTGAATAGAATAATGAAGAAGTAAGCAATTAACATGTTATGACTACGTATTTTGATACAACAAAACAGAAAAATGAGGACAATAAAACTGGACACAGTTATTAAACAATTTTTAAACAAATTTTGTAGAAAATCTGGGCAGTAGATAACCTTTCTGCCACAAATATTCACACAATTTGTCATGGTACAAATAAATTAAATTAACCAAAGAAAAATTTAATAACGAATAAAAAAGTATCCATGAATGTTAATGAATCTTCCGAGGTTTCTCTATATCACTAAAATATTATATAAGGTTATAAATCTATCTTCAAAATTGTCTTCATTTTGATGTCTCGCTAGGTTATAGAATGTTGCTGTAGATTAAAACGGTTGAATCTTTTCCATTTTACAGCCACTTACTGTGCATAAAATAGTAAACCTTCTTTTCGAGACATAAAACATTCTTTTATATATCTAATTTTATTATGGAATTCATTATGAAAATTTTCTTTATGGACTCCTTAAAGATAACTTCACTGTATAACCAAAATCTCCAATCTAAAGACAAGACTAAATGTCTAAACTAAGTGAAGAAAAAGAGGTAGAATACCTACTTTTATACTCTTTTATTAACAACTATTTACAATATATTCTCATAATATAGACACTGTCGATTTACTTAATCTAATCCTTTTAAAAAAGTCTCTATCATCACAAAAATTAAAATGGTCAATTCTACCTCAAATGTTAGCCAAAGAGAGCTTGTTAGCCAAATCTCTGACGAGGTGGAAGAAAAACCTGATATACTCGAAAATGAAGTAAGACAAGCTATCAACAAGCTCAAATATAACAAAGCACCAGGTCCAGATATGATAACAGCAGAAATGCTTATAGCCACAGAAGAAACCAGCGTAAAGTTACTTCATCTACTCTGTAACCAAATATGGCATTCCAAACAATGGCCTGAAGACTGGACAAAATCTACAATAACGACCATACATAAAAAAGGCAGCTTCCATAAATGCGACAATTATAGAACTATCTCTCTTATATCCCATGCCAGCAAGATAATGCTACGTATAATCAATGAGAGACTGAAAACATTCCTTCAAGGAGAAATTCCACAAGAGCAAACTGGATTTACCAAAGGTAGAGGCACTTGAGAACACTTTCTGAATATAAGACAGATAATCGAGAAATTTAGGGAATTCAACATCCCACTATACATCTGTTTTATAGATTACCGTAAAGCGTTCGACAGGGTCAAGTGGAGACACTTATGGCGAATACTAAAAGAAGTAGGCGTACCACAACATCTAATTACGCTTATAACCGAACTATATGAACACACTACTGGATCAGTTAAAGTACTTGACACACTTTCGAACGAATTTCATCCAGAACGGGGTGTCAGACAAGGATGTATACTATCTCCACAATTATTCAACATATATGGGGAGTATATTATGCGAAGAGCACTTGAAGGATGGGAAAAGGGCATCTCAATAAATGGTCATAAACTAAACAACCTACATTTAGCAGATGACACAGCCCTTCTTGCAAATAGTCAAGCAGAGCTGATAGAACTTATACGACTGATCGAAAACGAAAGTCAAACATTTGGTCTGCAATTAAACATATCAAAGACAAAGATCATGATAGTGGATAGACAACACAACAATCATCCACACATAACCACAATTGACCGGTTCGAGGTTGTGAGCTCATACTTATAATATCTGGGATCATTAATCACAAACACGGGGTCATTACAAGAAGAGATTAAACGTAGATCTGATCTAGCAAAAGTTGCCACAGCAAAAATGACCAAAATATGGAAGGACTGTCAAATTTCAAGAGCGATAAAGATGAGGTTGATCAACTGCTTAATATTCCCAATACTGACCTACGGATGTGAATCTTGGACTCTGAGACAATCGGAGAGAAGAAATATAGACGCCACTGAAATGTTCTGTTGGAGACGAATGTTACGAATTCCTTGGACCGACCGCAGAACAAATAATTCAATTTTAAGAGAGCTAAAAGTTAGCCAACGACTCTCTAGTAAAGTCCATATCCAACAATTAAAATATTTTGGGCATGTTATGAGAGCAAACACAGAAAACATGGAAAGACTCATAACACAAGGAAAGGTAGAAGGCCGAAGATCACGAGGAAGATCCCCAACAAGATGGATAGATCAAATTACAGGAATATGCCAAAGACCTATGCATGAATTAAAAGAAATGACCAGAGACAGAGATCTCTGGAGACGTACAATACACGACATCACGTCGACCACTACACCCCCCCTGGGGGGTCAGGATTAAAGAGAGGGAGACCTCAAATATTATATTTTCGCGATAATACCGGATCCATGTCTCTCAGCTATAATAACCAACAATATTTATGTTATATTTTTGATTTCGCGATAACCTACAACATAATAACAGACTACAATAAACACAATTAATTGACATATGAATTAATAACATATTAATAAGAAATAATTAATTTTTGAGTCTTGGGTCACTAAACCCTTTGGTCAACATAACCAAAGCTCTACCTCTCTGCAAAATTTCTTCCAATTTAACTGAAATAAGAAAAGTACGGGAGTCCTTTCGAAATTTGATGTTTATTGTACTATATACCATGAAACCACAAACGTTTCAATTTAATATTATCTAAAATTTAGATCGATTCAATTTTTTTCATATTTTATTCAATATAATTATGGTTTTCCAGCCTAATTAAAATAAAATACCTACGTATTTACCTAATTTAAGTTACTACTTGTCGTATAATTAATACCAAAACATAATTAATTGAAATATTTTGGAATCAAATTATATATGGCTTGTGTAACTATAACCAAAGTTATTTATACATTTTGTAAAAGGTTCGTTTAAAAATTAAGTATACATTACATAATACCGGAAATTATTATTAGTTATGATAAATTAAATTATTAATAAATATTTGGTGTAAAATTCTTCAAATATATTATATTATTATGTAATGTAATGTGTAATTCACCAAAACCATGTTAAAATTTGATTAGTAAAATTATCTGGTTAAACTTATTGACTGTAGTCAACTAATTGCAACAATAAAACAAATTTTTATGCCTTTTCCATTAAATTGTTCTAAAAACAAAGAAGAAACAACGTTTTGATTCTGGCTGTACACTGAGAAAACAAGTCAAAGTAAACTATTATCTGCTTAAAATTAAAAATGAAACTATAACAAAACCATGAAGTGCAGATATCCAGGAGTGGCTAGTATACCTGTTGAATACAAAGCACGTGATGTTCGTATGTATCAAGGTATAAAAAAATGCTTATTAAAAGCTTAAAACTTTATTTTCGGAAGATCTTTTTGGAATTTAATCATTTCATCATCAGTTTACTAAAAGAGAGAGTAAAAAACTAATATTAAAAAGCACGTAAGTTGAAATTTAAATGTATAAAAAGAACACGTTGGTTATTTACTACTTACATAAAAAGTTGTTAAAACCATTGTTTGGCCACAGAAAAACACTAGAAGGACTCCAGTAATAAGAAATCCTCGTGGAATTTACAAAGTAAATGCAATAGACCAATAACTTCGGTAATTAATAAAAACTACAACTGGGGGCATATAACGTGTCCCTCAGGAGCTGGTGAAATTTGGTCGATTTACATTACCTCTGATCTGTGCTGGAGTCTAGGGCTAACTGATAGAAAGATGGTAAGAAAAATCAGTCAGTACCAGTCAACGTCAAGTGGAATGATGTGGTAGGAGCAAAAGTTATTGTGCTTCCGTTTAAGGATAGTCTGTTTTTAGTGAAGAATTATGTTTAATGAGTAGTAGGATCAATAGCAATTTTCGGTATGTTAATAAGGGGGAAGAATGTCAAACAATGAGTGACTGTGATGTAAATTAAATTTGGTATACCAGGTTAAGACAAAGTTAGGTAATTGAAAATTAAATAATTATTAAATATAGTTTCATTTATATTTCATTTTTAATTCAATATTAATTTTATTTCATTTCATTTCATATAATTTCATTATCATGAAGTAAGTAGAAATAAAAGTTAATTTGAAAATTATGGAAGATGGAGAATAAACCAGTGGGGAGATACCAGTAGACCAACCTTCCATAAAGGCTTGCCTGGAGCTTAATATATTTTTATCTGACCACATTTTTTTAGAGTATGACTTGAGTTTACCCACGTTTCATCCTGGTAGAAGATTGGCCTTCCTTAAGCCCGGAATTTTCGTATAGATCTTAGATAATTTCTTTTCCAACATATTATTTCCTCCCGGTCAATCAAAAGTGATTTTCGGTCTGATTTCTTCCACCGGACATTAAATTCTTTTAACACTTGCCACAATTTAGTTCGTCCGATATGACGCAAATCCGGGTCGTCTCTAACTTCTGGCAAATTCGTCAATTTAAATAGGCTTTTTCCCTCTCTTTAAGTGTTCGTTTGTATTTGGGTAAACTATAAAGTGTTTTTTTCTTTCTAATAAGAACCTATATATATATATATATATATATATATATATATATATATATATATATATATATATATATATATATGTATATATATATGTATATATATATATATATATATATAATATATATATATATATATATATATATATATATATTGTTATGATATGTAAAATCGAGAAAAATATTTGTTGTTTAAAATATTTCAAAATTCAAAACATTAAAATAATTCAGATAAGTAGGATAATACCCAACAAACATTTCGAAGAAGGAAAGTATTGGATTACCTGTATTAAACAAAATGTACTATGCATAAATTATTTCTTTTGTTATACTATACTTGAGTGACCCGCATAATTTTAAGTGAAATCCAAAGAACAATTGAACCGGGTTTTCCAAATACATTAACGTAGTGATTATAGACAATAGAAGAGATTTGGAAAGATGTTTTTGTTAGTTTTTAAGAATTATACAAAAATATTATTTGTAAATAAGTTTTAGGAAATTTTATAATTATAGGTAAAAATTTGTTTGTTATCGGAATTAAAGAATGGGGAATTGTGGCGAGTTTTGATTGGCGGAGATTAAAAAAGGTGGGAGGTATGTAGGAATGAAAGTTTAGCTAGATTTAGGAGAGAGAAAAGATAATCAGTTGGTTTTCCAAGTCTGTAAGATGAACAGTGATTGTTCTCTGGCGGTTCCCGAGAGGTAGCAAGCAGTAGTGTTAAATGTTAGTGAGTTTTTGTGGAGTTAGTGTATCTGACAGAAGTTGAAGCAGCAAAATATTGTAAGTCATATTTTTCTACTTATATTCCAAGAGTCACTGTTCAGGCCAACGAGAGATTCAGTTTATCGTAAAGAGAAGATATTCCAAGAGTCATTTTTCACTCGGGCCAACGAGAGATTCAGTTTATCGAGAGGAGAAAGGCTATCATAATTTGAATGATTTGTGCTTTTAAAGGAGATCATTAAAGACGATATACTTGCAACAATTTGTTGTAAGATTGCTGATTACATAGGGAGCGGTTGAGAGGAGATAACATAGTCTACAAGGAACAAGGATTTGGACCACTCATCATCAGAGAGAGATATTTTTGTTTTCTGCAGTTTTTTTCTTTTATTGATAACACAATTTTTTACACTTAATTTAGAAAGGATATAAATATTTTGATTAGGAGATTTAGAGTAATACTTGGATTTTGAGATTTCAACTAATATTGTTTGTACCATTAATTTTGATTGTTCACGTACGTAGAACAAAATTTTGAGAATTATTATATGAAATTTTGTTTATTGAAAACTTTTGAGTGTGAATTATTTCATTATTTTTATTTTAATATATAGTGTTATCTCATATGTGTTTTTTATTATTCCGGTATTCTTTGGACCTTACCTTTCACATGTAATAGCATAGATATTGAAGCACGAATTTAACCCTGAGAAAAAAGAATTAAAAATTGTGATAGAGTCATAATCATATCTTTTAAATGATTTTAATTAATCAAAAAAATTAATTAGCTAATTATTGCTTGGCGCACCAAGACTTGAAATATCACAATAATATATATATATATATATATATATATATATATATATATATAATATATATATATATATATATATATTTTATATCACGAAACACTTTTTTGACTTTTTAAAAAATTTATTAATTACAAAATACAAGTTACGTTGTAAAAATAAATGAAATATAAAATATAATGAATGAACTACAAAAATATACTGAATACTGAATTAAGAGCGACAAGCGGTTTTATAATATTAGTAAATGCTGACTCAGTGGGAACGTGTAAAAAGCTTGGGTCCCGCTGACTCTGCTGGTACTGCATTTGCAAGGATCCTTATCGGCTCAGGTTGTTGGAAGTGGAACCTGATACCCTGGGAATCGTCGTGATAAGGAACATCGGTTGGTACAATGCATATAACAGCTCCCCCTTTTAGATGAAAGTTGATGCGTGGCAGCAACTTTTAGACTGTCTGTTTATTGGTGTTAAGTTGGATCTGCTCTTCTTCGTCTATGGCGTCGCTTAGGTGGATACTGGGTCTTCCTCTTGGAAGGATTTTTCTCCAATTCCGGGTGAAGGCTGTCTCTGGGTGTCTTGGTGGAGAGGGCGGATGGTCATTGTCATTGGTATTGCCAATTCCTATCCTGTATCTTCTCTCGGATCTGCAGTTACATATAACATAAAGAACAACAAGGGTTACAATGACAACTATGGTAAAAATGGTGAACCAGCTCAGATGTTTGTTGACAAACGATTCATTGATTAGATTATCGAGTTCTTCGGAATACTGATTGAGTTTGTGATGGGCTATCTCGAGGTCTTCAGTATTGATTCTGCTAAGCTTCAGTGGTTTTAAGTCGGGAAGATGGATTTTATCTGGGAAGTGTTTGCAGCAATTGAATGGAATTTGGACTGGGTGACTTCTGTATGTAACATTGTCATGAACGTCGATTAATTTCTGAGAGTGTACTCTTGTACTTCCAATAAAGGCATCGCACGTGGGTTGTAGTTTGAGTACATGGTTTGTGTAAATAATCTCTGATTTGACGTCTTTGGATTCGCATTTGATGGTAATAGGCAGTGGGTCAGAAACTGTTATGAGCCACAGGTTTATGTTGATCTTCTGGACGTTGTAATCTTTGGCAAATACTACGGAAGTCTGGCATGTTCTGGGAAGGCGTTCTTGTCGTTTCAGAAGTTGGGCTTCGCATATGGCATCGCTGTCGATTGGATATGGAAGTGTGTTGTAACAGATCTTGGTTCGAGCTCGCAAAGTTTTGCATGACTCAAGGCTATTTATTGTAAGGTATAACAATGAATCATCATTTCGCGCAATGTATTTATTTGTTGTTGTTAATATTGAATGAAGACCTGTTCGATTATCCAGTATTGGTATTGGATAGATACGATATAAAGTATATTGTTCTGCATCAGTTAAAGGAATATTTAAGACAAACACAATTCTTGTGTCTAATTGATAGGCTTGCAATTCGATAATATCGAGATATTGAGCTAGATTTGAAGTATAGATTGATAATGGAAGATTATTTTTTTGTAGTGATTGTGATATATGCCTTAGCGATTCAATTAAATCAAACGGGGTTATGATTGAGCTATGTAATATTTTTAATCGAGCAAAGGTTATGGCATTTACTATTTCATTTAAAGAGTCTTCGATAAATGAATAGCTTTCCATTAGTAATTCACAAAAGTTTAGCATATCGATTTGAGATTGATAGAATTTTAATTGGTCAGAGATATCCATTATTGACTCTCGAATTTCTTTAATATTATTGTTGAATGTTTCCTCGTCTATTTGTAATTTCTGGATTGTGGCGTTAAAATTTTTAATAACAGAAGTTGTAACCGATATTTGATTTTTCAATAAGTTTTTGATTTGGTATTCATCGCGGGTTATTATATTTATACAATCATTGAAATATTCGCCATCTGACGAATCTAAGTTGCCGGTAATTGATTTCCATATCGAACCTATTCCGTTAATAAGTCCGCGTTTCTCTCGGAAAGTGTATTGTTTCGTATCAGCCATTATTTCTGTATATTTGAGATTAACAGAACTAGAGATTTGTTTGAGAAGACTTAAGTGAGTTTGGACTTCGGATTTAAATGCCAGCATTCGAGGTACATCTTCTTCAATGGTATCCAATAAATTTTCTAAGATTTTGTCATTTTTGTCGATAACGTCTCTGATTGGTTGCATGTCTTTATATACAAGGAGGGTCCATTTGTCGTTCGAAATTTTGAGATTGGTTTCTTCATGAAAAAAGATTCCAACAGTGTTGTTGATTGGAGTTAACGTATACTGGGAGAGGATGACTGGGATCAGTCCGAGGAATCTCTTGGATTTTGGAATCTCTTGGAATTTACGTGAATTTCTTGGATTTCAAAAGGGCCATTAAATTTATTTTGGGATTTATCTTTAATTTGCGATTCTTTGACGTAAACCTTATCGCCTATTTTATATTCTGGAGGGTTTGATGACACGTGTTGATCGAATCTTTCTTTAGCCTTTTCTTTTTGTCTTTCCGTCTTGGCTCGTGCCACTTTATAGAAGTATTGCATACGATTACTTAAGTCTCTAACGTATTTTGATATAAGGATTTTTTCATTGTAAAGTATTTCGGGTGGTCTAAAAGAGGTATGTCCGAAAATGAGTTCGTATGGTGTAAATCCGTGGGTTTTGTTTTTTGTATTATTGTAGCAAATAACTGCATAAGGCAGAACATTGAACGGACGTTCATCGGGATTTTCAGCTTGATTAGCTCTTATCATTTCGCTTAGGGTTGCGTGAAATCTTTCGATAGAACCGTTAGATTGTGGATGGCCCACACTTGAGAAGGTTAGTTTTATGTCGTACAATTCACAAAGATCTTTCATCAAAGCATTGTCGAATTCACGTCCATAGTCACAGTGTATGCGTAATGGTGTGCCATAGTGTTGGAAAAAGATAATAAGATGATTGACGACTGATTTAGCTGTTTTGTCTTCAAGAGGATACGCCTGTGTGAATTTAGTGAGCTCGTCTCGGATAGTTAATGCGTAATTTCTGGTAGGGTATTCGAAAAGATCTATGTTAATTCTTTCGAACGGTGTTTTAGGGGTTTCGGTGATGACTAATGGGTTACTTAAGTTTTTTCTACATATCTTTACTTTTTGACAGATTTCGCAATTTTTTATAAAATTTTCTACATCCTTTGTGATGCCTTGCCAATTATACTTTTCTTTTATTCTTCGTATAGTTTCATTTATACCCCGATGTAGATTGTTTTTGCCACAGTGATAGTGATCTAGTATTTGGGGTATTTCATCCTGTTCCGGAGTTTTATTAACATCTTGACAGATTCTCAGTTTTATTTCTTTATCGGCAAAGATAAATGAAAATATTTCTAGAATTGGTAATTCGAGTTGATTTTCGACGTAATGGATTTGCGATAGGTCAAATTCATTTTGTGCGACATAAACGATATAGAATAGGTGTTGTACTACTGTTTCAGGATCAAAAGGAAGGGGAATGATAAAATATTTCCGATTTTTGACAGTTTTACTACCGAATATATTAATCTTTGATAAGTTGAAATCTATATTGTTTTCATCGAAGACGTCGTCTAATATTTTGTGATGTATTTCTTCCATTTTATTTTGTCTAAGAAAGGTGATGATGTTTTTATGCGATTTGTCTAATAATTGATCATTAGATATTTCAATTTTAGAATAATCAATGAGTGATTTAGTTTTATACAGTTCGACAAATCTATTAAAATATTCAGTGATTTCTTCTTCATTGATTTCATTTGGTTCTTCGTCAGATTCCGTATCGTTTGAAGCTAATATTGATATTTTCTTATGAAAATTCGCACATTCTTTAAAATGATTGATATTAATTCGAGAAAGGGCGTCCGCATTTTTGTTGGTTTTTCCCGGTTTATGAATAATTTTATAATTGTATTCCTCAAGCTTGAGACGCCATCTAGCTAGTCTGCTTCCAGGGTCTTTTATAGAAAATAACCAGGTGAGTGGACGGTGATCAGTTACTAGGGTGAATTTTCTACCGAACAGATAGGGTCGAAAATGTTTGACAGCCCATACGATGGCAAGGAGCTCTCGCTCAATGGTCGAATATCGTGTTTCAGCATTACACAGGGTACGTGAAGCATATGCTATAGGAAGATCTTTTCCAATGGGGCCTTGGGATAATATAGCGCCGATGGCGAATGCACTTGCATCTGTTGTGAGGACGAATGGTTCCTCAAAATTTGGATAGGTTAAAATTGGGTCAGAAATTAAAGCGTTTTTCAAATCTTCAAAAGCTTGCTTGCAATCTGGGTCAAAATTAAAAGTAACGTCTTTTTGTAGTAGTCTAGTGAGAGGTTTAGAGAGTTTAGCAAAATTGGGAATAAAACGACGATAGTAACCGGCTAGACCTAGGAAAGATTTTATTTCTTTTGGTGTTTTCGGTTCAGGAAATCGTTGGATACAATCGACTTTAGAAGGGTTAGGCTTGACGCCATCTTGGGTAATGAGATGTCCGAGATACGCCACCTCTTTCCTGAGAAATTCACATTTATCAGGCTGGATTTTAAGATTTGCCTTTCGAAGACGTTTGAAGACTTCAGTAAGGCGGGAAATGTGTTCGTGAATGGTAGGGGAGTATACTATAATGTCGTCCATATAGACAAGACATCGTTCGTTCAAAATACCTAAAAGAATATTGTCCATGACACGCTGGAATGTGGACGGTGCATTTTTAAGTCCAAAAGGCATACGAGTAAATTCATAATGTCCGTTTTCGACAGAAAAGGCTGTTTTAGGAATATCTTTGGGATCGATTTCAATCTGATGAAATCCAGAGGCAAGATCGAGAGTTGTGAAATATTGGCATTTTCCAAGCTGGTCTAAGAGATCGGAGATATTAGGAAGAGGTTATTTATCGTCAATGGTACATTCATTGAGTTTGCGGTAGTCTATTACTACTCGCCATTTTTGTTCTCCAGAAGAGTCTATTTTTTTGGGAACAACCCAAACAGGAGATGACCAAGGAGAAGTAGAAGGCCGGATGATACATTCGTTGATCATCTTATTTACTTGAGATTTAACTTCCTCTTTGTGGACCTGAGGATATCTGTATGATTTCGTAAAAATGGGTTTGGCGTTATTAGTTTCAATTTGATGTTTAATCTCACTAGTGAAAGTAAGATTGTCTCCTTCTAAGTAAAATATGTCTTCGTAATTTAAGCAAAGATTTGTTATTAATTCTTGTTCTTCCTCGTTAAGATGTTCTGTTCGAAGTCGAGATTTTATTTTGTTGGTACGGTCAATTTTATCAGAGCAATAATTTTCCAAGTTATCGTTCAACTGGAAATTTAGAATAGGGTAGTTTAAATAGGGTTCAATTACTATATCGGAAAAGTCGATAATTTTAGGAATTGCATTTGCGTTTACTACGGATGTCAGAAATTCTCCTTTTTCATTTACGTGTACTAACGCGTTGGGGATATGGACTTTTTCTTTTTCTTTTCTGTGCAAAATTGCATCTGTATTCGACAGATGGCATTTTAACTTGAATATTTGTTCGGATCTGGGATCTATTTTAATTTGATTAGGGGGTTCATTGTTACGCGAATTAGTTTCTACTTTGTGGAGAGGTAATGTTTTAAAGTTTGTAATTAGTTGTTTGTTTTTGAGGTCTATCGTACACTCGTAATGTTCTAAGAAATCGAGGCCTAAGATTCCATCGAAATCAATATCTAAATTATAAATGAATACCTTATGGGGATTTCCCACTTGAAACGGGACTAAAGTTGATTCAGTGACAAGAATTTTTTGGTCTGTAATACCTTGTATAGTAATTTGTTCGGGAAAACGTGGTTTGAAATTTTTCACGGTATTTTCTTTGAAGATAGAGATACCAGCACCGGTATCAATAAGTAATTTAAACGTATTTGATGCGTCTTTTATATAGTACAGATTTTTAGAGTTTACAGCAAGAAGAGGGCTTAAAGAAAAGTCTGTTCTGGAAAGTTCAGAGATGGGTTCATGTCGTCCAAATTCAGAGTTTGTATCTGATTTTGTATTTGAGATAAAGATTCGTTCATTGAACTGGTATTGTCTGGTGGGTGGTTCTGATTCGGGATTGTGAGAAAATCCTGATAGTCTTGGCTATCAATTAAATCGGTTGATTGATCAAATGACTGGTAATAATCGGGAGGTGAATAATTATTATCAGAGAAATCTTCGTATTGGTAGCTTTCATTTAAAGCTGAAGTATAGTCATTAATATAGTCAGGTTCATAGTTAACGAAATGAGCTCTGTGTCTATCGTTCGAAAAATTAGGATTCTTATGTATTACAGAAGGGCGTACTTGTGAATTATTTTGATTTGGTGAGAATTGAGGTCTTTGTTGGTCATTGGGTCTATTGTGTTGGAAATTATCATTTGAACTGAAAGTTGGTCTTTGAAAGCCATTGTTTTGAGCATTATTGAAGTTTTGATGGTTATTAAAATTTCGAGAATTGTTAAAATTATGAGAGTTGTTGGAATTCTGCGAATTATTTTGGGAATTTTGTCGAGAACGACATTCATTGTACGAGTGGCCCATACGTCCACAAAATGTGCATCTATGTGGTTGAAGGTTTGGTCTTCTAATGGGTTGATTATTTCGATTGGGTTTTGGAGGATTGGATCTACTGATTTTTTGTAGTTCGAAATAAGATAATTGTAACTCTCGTCTGATGCGGACTTGAGCTTCAAGAAGGTCTTTTGGATTACTTGCACGAATAATATGGGCGATTTTTGGATCGAGGCCGGTCAATAAGGTATTGAGCGCCATTGATTCAATTAATACAATTTGGGCCTGTTTTTCTACAGCAGAGAGGCTAGATTTCTGTATATTAGCGTGCATTTTTGCATTAAGGACTTGGACACGATTAAGGAATGTAAGAGCCGATTCATTTGGAAGTTGTTTGACTCTTTGTAAATCTTGTATCAAAGAAGATAAGTCTCTATTGTCTCCAAAATGAGAGGTAAGAAGCTGTTTAATTTCTAGATACGATAATGGATTTCTTGAACTTATAAGTTGCGCTGCTCTTCCGCGTAATTTATTTTTAATGTGAATTACTAATAGTTGTTTTTGATCGCGCGTAGATATATTGTAGGCATAATCACAAGCATTTAAAAATGTGTGTAAAAATATTTGATCGCCTTCAAATTCGGGTACGATAGAAAATATTTCAGATAATTTATAAGGTTCTATTTCAGGCTGGTTCTCATTACGAGAAGCGGGACGAGAAATGTTGCCGTTATCATTCATGGTGGTTAATAAATCAATAAACGAAATAGAAGTAAAAAATAAGATAATGGATTAATTAAAAATAATTAATCAAATATAAATATCAAATAATAAAACAAAATGTAAATATCAAATAATAAAACAAAATGTAAATATCAAAATAATAAATCGAAAATGTAAATATTAAAATAATATGTCAAAATAGAGGGAAAGTATTTTTCTAAGACAGTGTGTGATTAGCAGAATAATCGACACAGGTAATCGTTTAATAAAATGAAAAAATAAAAAAGTTGACGATTTACATAATAATCGCCAAAAGTTTATAATTATTAAAGTAATTACCAAAAATATTCAAATTCGGCATAAAATTATTAATTAAATTAATATTTTATATTGGAATATCGAACAGTATGTGGTAATAAATGGTATTAAACAAAAATTATATACGAGATGATTCAGTATTAGACTTACATTAGTTCCAAAAACATCTAGTCGTCTTGTTCTCGACAGCTAATCTACCAGGGGCTTCACTTGGTGTTCCTTCCGTAGATGTCTGCAAAGTTAGGGCGGCACTGCTATTTGGAGTTTTCTGGTTCTTTTTCTGATTAAAGGATTGGAATCCACCGTTGTCAGTTAGGTTCTCCTTGTTCTGCCAACGTTTCCAGATCCCACTGCGACTGCGCCACTTTTTATATTACGAAACACTTTTTTGACTTTTTAAAAAATTTATTAATTACAAAATACAAGTTACGTTGTAAAAATGAATGAAATATAAAATACAATGAATGAACTACAAAAATATACTGAATACTGAATTAAGAGCGACAAGCGGTTTTATAATATTAGTAAATGCTGACTCAGTGGGAACGTGTAAAAAGCTTGGGTCCCGCTGACTCTGCTGGTACTGCATTTGCAAGGATCCTTATCGGCTCAGGTTGTTGGAAGTGGAACCTGATACCCTGGGAATCGTCGTGATAAGGAACATCGGTTGGTACAATGCATATAACATATATATATATATATATATATATATATATATATATATATATATATATATATATATATATATATATTTATATATATATAGTTGACTCCCCTACGCCAGTCATGTTGGCACATCTGTCGACTATGTTGCGAACAGTGTTTGTGGAATTCTGAAAAACCAAAGCGTCGTGAATATTAAGGACAATAGTCTTCTCTTTTGGTGAATAGACAGACTTACTGACTTACTGAAAGGTACGTGTATGTTCGTAGGCGTATGGAATAAAAATTCACTCACGCACTGCCTATTCGCAAAAGAAATATTCGAGACGCTAATTACTGCCGTAGACGCAAAAACACCGACGAGCCGTAAATTGCATGTGATCAAAAACGTACTAAACAAAAAAATTGTTTTCGTTAATTATACAGTGCATAGTACAATGCGTTTCGGACAGAAGTGGGGACTAAGCCAAATTTCGTTTACTGCGCCGTGGTCAAGAGTGCTTGCACGCACATAATTTCCAGGTTTTCTAGTAAAGTGATTAAACGCGAAGATTAGTGTTGGAATATCCAAAGAGATCAGGTATTCTTATTTAAAAAATTGTAAATGGTTAAATTCTTATTTTTATTAATATAATATAATAGCCAACATCAGTCGTGAAAGTTTTATTTGATTTTTGCTAAATATATTAATATTGTTCTGAAGCTATTTTCTTGTGGCATTGTAAATTAATTACTATTAAATTACTATTAATTTACTGTTTGTATTTTGAGAACGATTTCCGAAGTGGAAATTGAAACGTCAATAAACGCATTTTTATCTTTAATTGTGGCTTATTCCCAGTTTAATAGTAATTAAATATATTAATATTGAAACATTATTAATATTAATATTAATGAATAAACACCTCAGGAACGCCTATGATGATATAAACTTTACGACCGTTTTATGACTATGAGGCACATTTCGTGCTATCAACAATTTGTGGACGGATAATAGACAATGATGATGGAATATGGATTCCGAAAACGTTTTATTGTGATATAGACCGATTCGGTTTTTTAATTATATACCTTTTATAAAGAATTTTAATACTCTTTTAAGCTTTCAATTATAAGTCAATTATTTCAATTAATATAAAACCATGCTAAAATAAAGAATAATATAAAAAATATTGTTTTATCCTAGTCAATAGGTATTGTTAAATTTTATAAGTTTAATTAAAAAGTTTGTTTTCTATAATTTAATTGATGTTGCACTTTCCGTATACCTATTTGTTCTGTAAACAAACATAACGCTCTGTAAAAGCGTGAACTATCTAATCCTTGTTAAGTTAGATTTCAAAAACAAAAATGTTCACAGGTAGTTGTCTGGCCGCTTAGCGATAAGTTTTTGCCTGTAATTTGAACGTGTGAGCTTGCCTGAGTGCGTCGTAATTTGTAATCACAGAGTAAAGTTCTCTTCTCTTGTCTTGTGATGCTGTGTGATGCTGCAACCTCTTTCTCCTCTAATAACATCGTTCAAATCTGTTGCCGCTTGTGTGAGAGTTTCAGCACGCTTACCAGAGACGGTTTGTCTAAAATTTAAGTGTTGCATTGTCAAAAAATTAAAATATTAATAAAATTAGTATTAATTAAACTTGTACTAAAAATATTCATTGAAATTAAACTCTTGTTACATTTCCTATGTGCATATTACTGTTATGATTTTAAAGTATGAAAATATAAATTCTGCTTCAGTATATACCTTTTCTTGTGGTATATAGAATATGCCTCAAGAACAAATATTTTCTTGTTGGATATTGAAGCGATTGCGATTTTAATGGAAATAAGCCACCATTAAAGTTTAAAATAAGTTTATTAACGTTTCAATTTCTACTTCGGAAATCACTTTCAAAATTTAAACGGGAATGATTTGTGATAATTTTATTTTGTTGCACTGCGTAAATGATATTCCTAATACAAAAATTATTAATTAATAATTTACTAATTAATGTCTGTACTTTAAAAACAATTTCTGAAGTCGAAATTAAAACGTCAATAAACTTGTTTTAAATTTACATTGTGGCTTATTCCCATTAATATAGTAATAACCGATTTTATATAAGCCTATGCTAAATAACTGTAGTGGATATACTTGATGCCTGACTGGCTTTAAGTATAATTCCTCCACTGTTTCCTGCCTGGTTAATTAAGATTTTCTTCCCTTTTTTTCTGTTTCGGTAATTTCACTTATCTTAACATCGTTCTCTTTACTCACGTAAATTATTTGAATAATTGATGGATTCGACCGTTACTTAATGGAAATTCATTTTTATGTAACAATAAAACAATGAAAACTTTGTTTTCAAACTTCCACACAATTTATTTTAAATTTTCATAAACTTGAGTTCTTCGAATATCATAACCCTACCCATACTGACACGACTATACATAATTCATCATCCCATCCAACACAATATAAACTGGCAGCTTATCATAGTATGTTACATATTTTAACAGAAATTCCGATGTCAAAATACAACTTTGAGACAGAATTAAATATAATTAAGCAAATAGCAGTAAACAACGGATACAACGAACAAACAATAAAATGTTAAATCAAAAACTACACAAGAAAGCCCTGAAATTAGTATTTTCACCACTAGAGAAAAAACCCAGTACCTTCTGCTCGATTACATATACAGGCAAAATAACAACAAAAATTGCCAAACACATAAAAAAGAAAGGAATAACACCAGCTTTCCGAACAAATAACAACCTAGGCAAATATATTAAAAATAACACGAGCCAAAATAAAAAAACACTTAAATAGTGGTGTGTACAAACTTCAATGTGGCGACTGCCCAAAAACTTACATCGGTCAAATTGGGAAAAACTTTGATAAACGAATAGCAGAACATAAAAGGGCTTTCAAGAATAGAAAAACAGATTCGACATACGCACTTCACCTTCTAGATCATAATCATTCTTTTAATGACAAATTTAAAAATTTTCACATTCAAAATAAAGGCCTTAAGCTATCTTTGTTAGAATCTATGGAAATCAACAAATTAAAAAACACAGATATAATTCTGAATGACCAACTTGAGACAAACAGTTCTCCCCTCCTCAACCTATTTCATTAGAGACTATAAATTTGTAAACCCAAGCCAAAAATAGATCACTTGAGAAAGGCAATCAGCCGAAACAGCTGTAGTGATAAAATATAAAATAAATTTTGTGGAAGTTTGAAAACAAAGTTTTCAGTGTTTTATTGTTACATAAATTATTTGATATTCTCTCATTGGGATCGCCATATGATTTTTATAAAAAAACGACTGGCAGGATCGCCGTGTGGTATTGGTCCCATTCAAATATTGGGTAAAAGAGTAAAAAAAACTTGAAATCAAAGCACTTTATTTTAATTTTTTTGCGTAAAATAAATCGAGGAAATAAAAGGACATCCTCTTAGTCTTACAGTAATATTGAACATTTCATCGCTTAAGTTTTAAATAACTTTCAAGATTATTTTAAGAGCATTGCTCAGTATGTTAATTAATCTAAAATGGAAGCATCTATTGGCCTTATTGTTTTTGCGTATTCAGATAAATATTGATTTTAACCACTCCTGCTAGAGGTTTGCTGTCTAAAATAGTTTATTAAATAGTTTATGTATTATATATAGACTAATATTTAGCCATCCCTTTCTATTTTTGTAAACGTTCGAAAACGTTTGAAAGTCTGGTTTCCGTCGTACGATGGGTATTTTCATACCACGTCAGTTGTCTTTTCACAGCACTTTAGGATACGTCTTTCTTTATATTGTTTATTACACTATTACTGATTTGTTTTTGTGAAGAAATACATAAAGATCTTCCCACTAAATCTATTTTTAACCATGGTCACTGAATTGTATATATGCAAAATTTCATATTCTCCACGTTTCTCAACTTTCGGAAAAATGAGAAAAACTGTTTACTATTGAAGGCCACGGTATAAGCTTCAATTTTTATATGTACACCTTTGTTGTAATAGAAACTGTTTGCCTAAACTTCATGGGTGTATTGAATGAAGATTGTTTTGTAAATTTAATTGAAAATTCAGACAATGTGAGTTTTGTACCAAAATGTGGTTAACTGTGAGATTTGCATCAAAATCTCATGGATAATGTTAGATATGATGCAAAATATTTAAACTTTGCTTTATTTATGTTTTAACCTAAAATTAAAAACTGGAACCAAGAAAAATAAGGTGGTTTATATTAATATAATTTTTGTGGGTTAGAAAAAAAAACAAGTTGTTTTATTTCAATTTTAATTTTAACAAATCATTAAATTTATTTTACAATGCTATAAGTTTTTACTCTTTAAAGCTAATTGTTGTTTGTCTTATAAATTAGACTTTCTTTTATTGTTTTAGATACACTATTTAGAATAACATATTTTTAACCATTAAAGATGTTGACTTCTTCGATGTGTTCACAAACTGACTCGGATTCTGCATTGTAATCAATCCCATTGATGACATTTTTGTAGAAGAGAATATCCTCATTGTTCCTCCACTATTTCCCATATTGAGAAAAGACCTAACCCTATTGAAGCTGGCAATAAGGTAAGACATGAAGATTCCCTGAGTCCTCTATTGTTCAACTTGATAATGGATATAACTTTACTCTTTAAAGCTAATTGTTATTTGTTTTGTAAATTAGACTTATTAGTATTAGTAATACTCTTACACAAAAAAGGGGACAAATGTGATCTACAGAATTATAGACCTATATCGTTGCTCAGTCAAATATACAAACTATTTATGAGAATTATTAATAACCGGTTAACCTACAAAATGGATAATTACCAACTGGTTGAACAGGCTGGCTTCCGCAAAGGATATAGTACATTAGACCAACTGCTGACAATGAGAACATTGATAGAGATGGCAAATGAATACCAACTACCCGTATTTCTTGCCTTCGTCGACTATGAAAATGCGTTTGATAGTATCGAGATGTGGGCCATAGAACAAGCTATTAATAATTGTAGAATAGACTCGAGATTTAGGCAACTAATACATAATATATATGAAAATGCAACTATGATAGTACAACTAGACGAAAATACAAATCCCATCCCTATTAAGAGAGGAGTGAGACAAGGAGACGTAATATCGAAAAAAAGCTTTTCAACTTAGCCCTAGAAGACGTCTTCAAAACTACAAATTGGTCAACCTATGGCATTAACGTTAATGGCAACAAGTTAAACCTCCTCAGAGTCGCTGACGACATAGTGATTATAGCGAGCACATTCGAAAAACTGCAAATTATGTTGGGGGAACTAACAGCCAGCTGGAACAGCCAGCTACCAATACGTCGGCCTAAAAATGAATTTGAAAAAAATAAAAATAATGACAAACACAGAAGACCCCAGACATATAACTATAAACGGCAGTGAGATAGAACAAATCCAGGAATATATCTACCTAGGCCAAATCCTGAGACTTGACAAAGAGAACCAAAGTGCGGAAATTACTAGAAGAGCAAGACTAGCATGGGCAGCATTTGAAAAACTTAGTTGGATACTTAAGAACCGCAAAATACCCCAATACATGAATAATCTAGCCACAACAGAAAGAACAATGGAAAGAGCAATGTTAGGTATACGACTGTCAGATAAAAAGAGGAACGACTGGGTAAGATCCAAAACAAAAGTCGAGGACATAACAATAAAAATTGCAAAACTTAAATGGAGCTTCGCGGGCCACACTGCTAGACAGAAAGACCAACGTTGGAATACTACAATACAACATTGGAGACCTTACGAAAGTAAACCACCAAGAGGAAGACCACAG
Source organism: Diabrotica balteata (assembly GCA_918026665.1). Classification (NCBI taxonomy): domain Eukaryota; kingdom Metazoa; phylum Arthropoda; class Insecta; order Coleoptera; family Chrysomelidae; genus Diabrotica; species Diabrotica balteata. The sequence continues at coordinate 167,899,784 of OU898277.1, forward strand.
ATGAGATGGGTTGATGACATTAGAAGAACACCCGGAACAAATTGAAAATATGTTGCTCAGAATAGAGACCGATAGAAGGAGTTAGGAGAGGCCCATATCCAAACATGGACGACAGAAGACTAAGAAAAAGAAAGAAATTAGACTTGCTTTTATTGTTTTAGATACACTATTTAGAATAACGTATTTTTAACTATTAGAGATGTTGACTTCTTCGATGTGTTCACAAACTGACTCGGGTTCTACATTGTAATCAGCCCCATTGATGACATTTTTGTAGAAGAGTATATCTTTATTGTTCCTCCTTTGTTTCCCATATTGGGGAAAGAACTAACCGACCTTATTGAAGCTGGCAATGGAATAAGACAGGGAGATTCCCTGAGTACTCTATTGTTCAACTTGATTATGGATGAAATAAAAAAAGTAATAATCAAAAAAGGATAACAAATGGGAGAAAAATAACTTGAAATAATCTGCTATGCAGACGACGCAATGCTACTCTCTCAAAGTAAAGATAATTTACAACGTATGATGCACAAATTAAATATAACCGCCAGTTAACCAATTAACATGTTAATTTCCCCAACAAAGACAAAATGCATGGTTACAATAGCAAATTTACTAAGATGTAAATTGGAGATGAAAGGTCAGATAATAGAAAAAGTGATGAAGTTTAAGTATCTAGGCATCGCATTATCTAGCGACGGAAAGCTCGAAACCGAAGTAAAAGATCAAGTGAATAGAGCAAACACAGCCGCAGACTGCCTCAATGAAATGAAATATCAGGAAAGAAACGAAAGGCAGAATTTACAAAACAGTCATCAGACCTACAATGACATACGCGGCAGAAACAAGACCTGACACAGAGAGGACAAAAAGGATGTTGGAAATAGCAGAAATAAAATCACTTAGAAAAATTAATGGTAAGACACTAGGTTCCAGAGCTAGAAGTATAAATATACGATATAGATGCAAGGTGGACAACATAAAAAACTGGGTAAGAAATAGAAGAGTAGAATGGAACGATCATATAAGCCGAATGACAACAAATAGAGTAGTAAAGACGGCAAGAGACGGTTCCTCAATAGGAAGAAGATCGGTAGGAAGACTACGAAAACTATGGAAAAACAGCTTACTGAAGGCACATTGAAAAACAGAGTCATGTCTGTATAAAAAGAAGAAGAAGAAGAAGAGGAAGTCCCCATATTGTTTCTTCAACAAGTTGTTGAAGTCAACTTTCTTCACTGGTTTCGTCGAGTTTGACAAAGGAATTAAGTTTGGGTTCATGTTCAAAAGCAGTTTTCCTGGCTTGGTTAAAGACTTTGCCAAACTTATGTCTGACTTGTATGTGTACTTACCTCTAACGAGAATATTTTTATATTAAGTTCTTGTCAGAATATTCCTTTTGAAGTTCCCTAGTTAAAAATGTGCTGTTTTTTTCATGAATACATCTTTTTCTTTCTTCCAGTCAAAGCCGTCACAGTCTTGGCCAACATTTATTACTTTTGAATGTTCGGCTGTAATAAAAATGTACTCCTTCACCGAGGTTAATGTAATAACCTTCACCGTTTTTACATTTTTTGGTGCATGTGTAGAAAGCCAAACCCAAGCCAAACTCTTGGCTATTAAATTTTTGTTCTGGCCCTCATATCCATCACGCACTAATCGCACAGTAGTAATGGGACTTTCCATTTCTATTATTTTAAGTGTATTAAAAATAAACAAACCAATTTCATTAGATCCTTTTAAACTTTTAAACTCGTTTTCTGTCCAAATTTTTAGGATGTCACAGTATTTGGAGTCAATTTAATTTTAGAAGTCTTATTGACCATAGTAAAGTTGTGAAGGTAGTTTTGCCTACAAAGTGGCTTGATCTGGTAATTTGGAAAAGGATAGGGTTTTTTGACAGTCAAAACTCAAAATTAAAATTTTTGGGTTAGTGCATTTTAGTGATTTAGAAAAAGCCTTTGCACGTAACTTATGAACACGTTTTTCAGTCATGAGCTCTTGTTTTTCGTTACCTTGCTGTGCATATTTTAATCGTTCATCTTACCATAGACAAGTAGAGCAAACATCGACTTTAGAGGAAAAAAGGTCATAATTGCATTTTTCATTGAAAATTTACCTTAAATATTAGTGTGCTACTTTTAAATCACTCATATCTTCTCACGTATTTTTCTACTATTCAACTCAACAGAAACATATGTTCTGCCCATGTATTTGGCACAGTAATGGGGCTTTGAACATTTCAATCTATTTATAAAATTCATTATATGCGTTTTTTTTACGACAATTTTTGTAGAAACCCCGATCACCTCCACTTTTTTCTATATTAAGCTGACCCGTTTCTCTGAAACGCTTCAAAATAACATTTACCCGAATTCGTAAAACGTAAAGTACACCTATGAACGTGTTAAGGCATACTGCATCATGGATTTATTTTTTAAACCTATAAAATATTTGGTTCTCATAGGTTGTCTTTTTTACCGTCCAGAAGTTGGCCTTCTTCTTTTATCTTCTGCTGATGAGGAAAACTTCAAAATAAAATTATCTTGGTAAACCTTATCTTTTTGAGAGTAGAAGTTTTGAAAGAAACGTCTAATGTCTTGGAAAGAAACGGTAGAGCATTCAAATTTTCTTCCGTTATGATTACAAGAAGGAAAATGCAACGTACCTTTCGTTGAGTACCTAAACAAGAAAAATATTATTAGCTTTTTTTTCTTCTACAACTAATGCAAAAAACAATTTTTCTTGATTCTAGATGTAGTGAAAATGACTCAAAAACAACTTTGGTAAAACTAACCAACTAATATTTTAGACTACTAACAATTAACCTTGCTAATTTAGATTTGTTTCATTTCCACTTCTCGGGAATTTTCTTTTTCCTTGTTCGACCAGTCGAAAGTTCTACTAGTTCATTCAGTATGCACCAATAATTTAGTTTATTAACTAGTAATGAAAGTCGTATTATTTAAATCAAAATCATAAAAAGCGTTAATCAACCTTAAGAAGCACATTTAAAGCAATAAGTGAGGTGAGGTTAAAAAATCCGTTGACAAAACATTACCAGAGTGACGACAATTACATGATGCACCCTGGTTGGTTGAATTGAAGAATGTTAATTTTGCTGAAAAGCATTACTGGATAATGTGAGATAGGTATGTGTCAGAATTTTATTTTCAGTATGGTTTCTCGATATTAATATCTGTTATACACTATTTAATCAACAAGCTAAAAAGTTATAGTATATGATATTCATTAGTTTTCTATAATTGTATCGTTATTATCAAATAATCGAAACAAAATATCGTCTAAAATAAATCAAAGTACTTAAAAAACCGAAAAAAATATATTTCGTGACGGTTTAGAATCAACACTACAAAATATTACAGAGAGAAACGAAGCAGTGTTTATCGTCCAAGCTGGTCGAATAATTAGATTGTTCATATACTTAACTGTAGCGAAAATTAGTACCCTTGCCATGCCTGCAAATTTTATTGGCAAATTGTGTGCTTTATCTTGATGGAAATCGTTTATTGAAATATTGTGGCAACGTGAAATTGCTCTACGATGTAGATACCTGTAAATATAAGTCAGTGGTGGATCAAAATTGGTTAAATTGTGTTTATTCACGATGTTAATATCCGTTTAGTACCACTAATCTGGTAGTTTCGGTTCTAATTATGAAAAAACAAGGATTTTATTGTATTATTACTTAATTTAAAAAAAAAATGTTGATATCGATATGTTATAAACGTCATAGTTTGATATTTTTCCTCAAATATTGATTTTATTCCAACTTCTGTTAATTTTATTCATTTGTTAATGTTTATATTCCACGCCGTCGGCAGCCGTCAGACAAATGAAGGATGGAAAGGCACCGGGACTTGATGAAATTTCTGCAGGTCTGCAGAAGCTATTAGATGCAGAACAAATAAAAATAATACCTGAAATATTTAATGAAATGTACAAGGCAGGAAAAATACAAATGAATGGTCAAATTTGGGTTCGTACCATTGCCCAAAAAAAAAGAACAGGAGCAAACATTTGTGAAGGCTATAGAACCATAAGCCTAATGAGCCATCTGCTGAAGCTGCTTTTAATAGTCATACACAGAAGAATTTACCGGAAATTCGAGGAACAAATTGTGCTTAATCAATTTGAGTTTGTGAACGCCGTTGGTACGAGGAAAGCTTTATTTAGCGTGCAGGTATTGTTTCACAAATATAAAGATCTGTAGAGCTGTAACGTTTTTGCATGTCTGATTGATTAAAAGAAGGTTTTCGATGGAGTCAGGCATGAACAAATGATAAAAGTACTGAAAAAGACAGAGATTGACGAAGGAGACTTAAAAATAATAGCTAACCTGTATTGGAATCAATCAGCGGTGCTTCGAATAGATGGAGTATATACAAATCAGGTCAAAATCTCAAGGGAGGTGAGACAAGGGTGCATAATTTCACCACTAATATCCAATCTGTACTCACGCACATTTTTAAAGAGGTTTTAAAAGATATTGATAAAGGCATCTCAATGAATACAGTCAAGCTTAGTAAGCTTCAATAGAAGGGCTGCCAAACCTAATAAACAAAATAACGTAAACAAGTAAAATATATGAACTAAATATAAACACCAGCAAAACCAAGTTAATGATCATCAGTAAGAAAAACATAACTGGAGCAAATTTGGATGTGAACCAAATGAGAATTAAACGCGTCTCACAGTACAGCTACTTGAAAACTTTAATCAATGAGTCGTGGGATACCAAGAGATTAAATGTCTGAGACGTCAAACAAATGAAGGATAGAAATGCTTCGGAACTTTATGAAATTTCCTGCAAAACTGTCAAAGCTATAAGATGCTGAACAAATAAAAATAAGAACTGAAATATTTAATAAAATAAACAAGGCATGAAAAATACCAGTTGAGTGGCTCAAATCGAAGTTTGTACCATTGCCCAAAAAATCAGGAGCAACGTTTTGTGAAGAGTATAGGACCATAAGCCTAATGAGCCATCTGCTAAAGCTGTTTTTAAAAGTCATCCACAAAAGAATTTACCGGAAATGCAAGGAAAAAATTGCGCAGAATCAGTTTGGATTTTATGAACGCCGTTGGTACGAACCAAGTTTTATTTAGCGTGCAGGTATTGTTTCAGAAATGTATGTTTAGATGTCAGCTGTAAAGATTTTGCATACTCGATACGGGTTATACGTCGGTATGTTACCAATTCCAACGGTACCTTTAACATCATAATTTGTAATTATATATAATGTAAAACAACTATAAATTTGTAACATTTAACGGGTTTTGACGCATATTTTTTGGTGGCTCATAGCATGTATATCCTGTTTACACTGATGATGAAATTAACATTCCGAAAACGTTCTGTAATGTAATTGTAATAGCCCGTTTGAGCATTTTATTATATACCCTTTATAAAGGATTTAAAATAAAATGTTTTTAGCGCAAAAAAACTTTCAAGGAATTTGTATTTTCGGAAATTTATAGGGTGGCCATTTTTTTGCCGTTTAGTGTATATTATTTTGGTTATCCGAGGTCCATATAACTCAAAAACTTCAAATATCTGGCTGCATCAAAGTCCCGAAGAGGTAAGTTTTTACCGAATTTATCTGGGCTAAAGGCAAACAGTGAAAAAGCCCTTGCTTATTGCTTAATATAGTCAATTGTATATTGCCATTGATTATAAACCACCCACATGTGGTGGTGGTTTAAAATCAATGATATTGACTAATATAGATTTAAGTTTATATCAGGAATAGGTTGGAAGGACTAAATGATTTCTTATTTTTTATGTGAAATAACGAGAGTTCGCTGGCATGAAAAACTAATAAATTTTTTACCAAATAATAATCTAATAATAAAATGAAACTTTATGGTTTTAATCTGATATATATATATATATATATATATATATATATATATATATATATATATATTAAGAGGCGTCAAGAGACCAAGAAGACGTCCAAATTTAAGATGGGACTATGACATAAGGAAACAAGCCGGTACAACATGGCACAGAAAAGCGAATATTAGACAGTCGTGGGCAGACATGAAGAACGACTATGTAAGGGAGGCTGCACCATAATTGGTAGAATACGCTGATAATGATGATATATATATATATATATATATATATATATATATTATATATATATATATATATATATATATATATATATATATATATATAAAAGCATTATTATCTTCTGTTGCTCCAACATAACCTGTAGTTACCAACGTAGAACACATTCTCACCAAACGTGAAGGTTTAGTGAATAAAAAGCAGATTGTTAATACACACTTTTAGTTAGTATCTTCACTTAAAACCATAGTCAATTTTTAAACTTAGAAAAGAATTAAAAACATCATCACTATCATAAGTGGCTCGATAATCCGTTGTGGATCTTGGCCTACTTACAAAGAAGTCGTCACTCCTGTCAATTCCTGGCCACTTTCCTACATCTTTTAACTCATATGCCTGGTTGCACCAATAGATCTTAAGCTCCAGCTTAGCCAAGCCCTGCTTATAGCTAGGGCTGCCTTAACTCTCACTTACGTTGCACCATAATTTTCGATTCTAAAATATTCTTTATATTCTTAAAAATAAAAATACAAAATTTGGTTAATCGCCGTCGGACGGTTTGGTCGTGGTCGATCGATCAGTCTGAGCTGAGGCCTACCTAAGGCACGTCTTAAGCTTAAGATATGTTGGTGCAACCAGGCATTAGAGTCTGTACGTCTTCTTCCACATTATCAATCCATCTCCTCCGTGGTCGTCTTCCACCACTTATGCCCTCTGGTTTTGAAAATGTTAATCTCTTTGTGTATTCATGCTCTGAACCTAGCGATGTGCCCAGTCTTTCACAATATCTGGATCGGTGTAGAACTCATACAATTAAAAGTTGTATCTTCGACGCTACAGCCTATTTTCATTTACGGACCCAAAAATCTGTTGAAGAATTTTTCTCTCAAAAATACAAAGAAGTCTTATATTATTTTAAGATAAGCTCCACGTTTCAGCCCCATATATTAAAACAGGTCTTATTAAGGTCTTGTATATATTGAGCTTTACTTCACGTTTTATATTTTTATTTTTTGCATGTTTTTGGAGACCGTAAACAGTTCTGTTTGCTATTGCTATGTGTCTTTTTATTTCGTCGTTTTTCGGGTTTGTTTCGTTTACTAGTGATCCAAGATTTGTCAATTATTTGACTTGCTCAAGGGTATGGTTGTTAATTCTTAAAAAATTCAATAGAATTAAAAACAGTTTAGTAAAAACTATTTTCTTTTAAATGCTTTCTTTATTAACTAGTTGTACGCTTCTGATTGACATAGATTTTGCATGCATGACTCAGTAAATGAACGCTAACTACTATACTTAAAAGTATTGACGATAATTTAAATGGATGCACGTATTTGCATGTTTTCTTAAATTACCCGTAATTTTAAATACCTTATTTTGCAAAAACTAGAGGACTAACGCGATAATAGACCTATTTTTTTAATTACAATATTTACCTTTTACCAGTATGTTAAAGGTATTTTTTATAATCTTTGAAGGTGCAATTAAATAAAATGAGTTTTTTATGGAAATTATTTTTACTCTATTTTTAAAAAACAGCTTTGCGTCTTGACCTGCATCAGTTCAACAGCTGTATTAATTTGTCGTTACATACTTTAGAAGGTTGCGTGTTATGCACAAAAATTAAATTTATAAAAAAAATTATTATATAATAACTATTAGATTTTGGTATGGAAATTTTTTTTTATTATTGAGTTAATGGCTCGACAACTAAGATCATTGGTATGGTACAGTCAGGTACCTAGTGTAGTGTGTATGTGTGTGTGTGTGTGTTTAGAGTAATTATCTTGATACTTAGCAAAGTCGACGTCATTGTCTTTGCTAAGAGACGCTAATTGTATCCAAAAGTCTGCGGTCCCTCCGGTATGGGAATTAATAAAGAAAACTTGAAAAACAATTAAATTTCTGTATAATAGTTTCACAAAATTTTTAAGTTCGCGTTTTGAATAAACTTGTAAATAAAATATTGTTGCATCTAGAAAATGTTTAGTTTCAATAAAATAGATAATAATCGAAAAATTTGTCTAAAATAAAATGTTGACTATTTTATTATTTATATTGATACAGTGATACCAAATTTGTTTTGTTTTAAAACAAAATTGGCCATATGCAGTAAGACACTAGGAAAAGTAATTTTGTATTAAGAAAATTCTCAAGAATTCCTTTATCGAAATTTGTAATAATATGCAGAGCGTTATTTTAAAAATAGGCAAATAAATTATTTTTTATTACACAAAGTGAATTAATTTAATACTTACTTAATACAAATAATATATTTACATAATATAACATTTAACCAAGTAACATAACATAATAAATTAATAAGTTAATAATTTTTAACTAAAAATTAAATATTGTAAACGCTTAAAATTATATCTTAAAATTATATTGTATTGTGCATTTACGTACAATTATCACACTTTTCAATACTTTCCCACTACGACTGAATTCTCTCTCCCTCTGTTTTTCCCTGTTTATGTTTAATCTCGCCCCTTCTCACTCTGTCTTACCTTCTTGCTTGCTCCTGGGTACCATGCTTCGCTTTGGGTTACCTTTCATCTTGTTCTTTTTTCTCCAACGTTCTCATCACACATCGCTGAACTGCTCTCCGCGGATCTAATGACCTAAGCATCTTCTCCACCAGTTCCGTGACTGATTGCACTCTACACTTCCTAGCTCTCTTTCAAGCAGGCTCTTTTCATTACATCCATCTATCGCATACCAATAGAGTGTGTGAGATCGTGTCCGATATTTCACAGTACAGATATTTTTTATTTCCTGCCTTTCCAAATCTGTAAAAGTATGCCCTGAAGCAACTATATCTTCATTTCTTCTCCTGTATATTCTTGCTCTTTCCTTCACTAGCACGTGCATCGGAATACACTTGGTGATAATTCTCAATGCCTCAGCAGAGACTATTCTTTATGCACATACCAGCCTCAGAAAACTCTTTGTTAAAACTACAATATTTCAGACAGACACAGCGTAGAGCACGATCGCACAACAGAATAAAGAACTCTCCTGTTAGGCAGGATCCTTTGCAACGCGGCGGATCTCAACGCAGTTCTGTGAGTCACCGCCTTTACATGCTCCCCCCACTTTTCATTTTGACTCAGAGTCATCCCGAAATACCTCACGTATTTCTTTAAAATCACTATCTCATCTGTACATTCGAATATTATCTTGTTTCCTTTCCTTGGTCTCTTAAACACGATAGCGTTGGTCTTACCCGCAGCCAGTTGTAGCTCATGCATTTTAATCTATTTCACGACTTAGTTCCATGTACGCTGTTCACCAAAGATTATACCCTCTTCGTTTTGGCTCACAACCCAGTCATATGCTAAGTTCCAAAGCGTGACTCCTAACACCGATCTCTGCGGACTCCAGCCGTCACGTCAACCGCAACTCCTTTTTCTACTACGATTTTCCTTTCTGACAGATAGTGGAGTACCAAATTCATCAAGTACCTGAGACATTGTCTCTCTCATAAAGTCTTCATTACCTTTTTCAATTTTAATGTGTTGAAAGCCTTCCGGAAGTCAAACAACCGTAGGATTGCCAATCTTTGGTTAACTCCCAACTTGCGCAACTGCCAGAAGACTTCCATCAGTGCATCCACCGTGCTTCTGTTTTTACTGAAACCGTACTGCCTTAGCAACAGCCCACCTGACTCTTCTTAGAAGCTTCTCGTATAATTTACTTATGCACGACAGAAGGCAAACAGGTCGATATTTGTCTTCTTCATTTGAGAGTAGCATGAGACTCGAGATCTTCCATTTGATGGAAATCGTTGCAAGCAGTCCATTTATGTATTCCCAAAGTCACGTTGGCTCTGCCAATGCGTTTCACTGCTTTTGGTGCTATTACGTCTAGTCCCAGAGCCGTTCGTGTCTTGAGTATCATTAAACCAAGAGTAACCAATCTGATGGTTACTTAAAAAAAACTGATCGTGACAATGCTTAGCCACGTTTGGGTTGGGCTTTGACGGGAGTATATATAGCACTCTGTATATAAAAGACACGTGTGGTTAGTATCTATAAACAATTTTGTACGTAATTATGACGTGTTGTTGTTATTAACGTATAATAAGATGTCTGCAAAATTAAATGTTAATCTAAAGCCTCCTCTTACTGAGAAAGAATGGCCTTCTCAAGGATAAGTATCCATCCTCTCCTATTCTTTGCCTTAGCCTTCCAGTTTCGTACTCCCAATATTCTCAAGTTTTCTTCCACCTGATCCTTAAATCGTACTCTGGGTCTGCCTCTCCTTTTTACTCCATGTATTCTTTGGTTTTTTTATTTTACGTTGATACCGCTATATAAATAAAAAAATATGGATTCCGTGTAAATGTCATTTATTGTCAATTTTATTTTAACCCATGGTCAAAGTAGTTTAAGGAGCTTTAATGAAAATTTTTCCAACTTTTTAGAAAGTCTTCCTATTATTTTTGTAAGGTAATATTTATTAAAAGTGTAATTAACGTATAATGAAAACTGATCAAATCAAAACTAAGATTAATGTTTTGATAACTATAACATTTCCTCGACGAAATTTACCAGGAAATGCGGTTTCGAAAGTCAACCGGTATGAAATGATCGAGGGTCGTTGTTTAACTAGTTTTCGATAACAAAGTCAACATTATTTCCGATTCCTTGCTGGATCCGAATCCACTTTCCGACTTTCGCACACCTTCCGTTCCTTAAAAATCAATATTAGTACGAGAAAATGTTAAGTTTTCTACAAAGTCTTTAATCATCTTTTATGATTAACACATTACAATAATTATTATAATTAATATACACTCCCTGGCAAAAAATTTCACCTCTAAAAATGTTTGATTAAGTTTATTTTGTTTCAGAGTCCTTTGAAAAAACACTGCTCCAAAGGTTTATTTCATTAAAAATATCAAACGCACCAAAATTAACAATACAAAATAAAACAAACAACAAAACAAAGCAATTCAATAGCGGATACGTCCACTTGTCGCAGCAATGACTGCTGGCAATCTGTTTGGCATTTAAGTAATAAATTGTATTACCTCTGCCTGGGTAATAGACCGATATTTCTCTATCAGCACTAACTTTAACAGTACAAAAATTTCCTAGAGCCCTAGAACGACGGTAATAGCTCTTTTCAATACATCCCATAAATGCTCGATCTGAATGAGATCTGATGAGATCTGATAATGATCTGGTGAAAAAAACAACAAAATGAGAATTTGGTGTTTTTTTTTGTACCTCTTGGATTTGTAGCCGTTGATGTTGTCCTGCCCTTAGTCATGTGATCTTCTCGCAATTCTTCTGCTAACTGAAGTAGGAAATCCCGCCTAGATATTTGACTGCCCGTAACTTTCTTATACAGAACCCAAGCATTTATTCCTGCCATATCTAAAATATTAAAAAAACTTGCAATGGCCATCTTCTTGAAGCAGATTTGGTTGAATACAGTCTAGCCATCTGATCTACAACGTCTACTCCGTATTTTGTCTGGTTGTAGAAGATGATAGTTTCCGGTTTTTTCTTTTTATCTGTGCCCATTTTAATATCATTTGAGTTTAGAGAACTCAGCACTAGAACATTTTTGTTGAATTCTTCCTGGTACGCCGTTAGCGTCAAGACTTCGTGTGTGAAAATTTTAGTTTTGTACAATTCCATCTTTTTATTTTTTACTGACGGTGGAATATCCTTTCTTGTTCGGTTGATTGTTCCAACATGCTGGTAAACTTCTTTCGTATTTCTTTTGCCAACTTTATGGACGTAAAAAAATTATCCGTCGTGACATTTCTTCCTTTATTTATAAATGGTTCCATTAGACGGCTAACAACATGTTTCCCTAGAAGTTGATTGGCTGGTCGTTGTTCATCTTTCCCTAGGTAAGGAAATCCGTTCAACAAATATTTGGACTCGACATCAGCTGCAAGCCAGAATTTAATTCCAAACTTATCGGGTTTATTCACCATGTACTGGGTAAAGCGGCATCTTGCCTTCGTGGAAAAAAGCTGTTCGTCGATAGTTATATTTTCGCCAGGTGTATAACATAATATATAATTCTCTATAAATGGGTTTCATATTCCCGACGCAAGTGCAAATTTATCTGTTGATAATTGCTCAGACCTGGTATTTCTCATATCAAAACGGATAAAACTCATTATTTGTTTAAATTTGTTTCTAGACATCGTCTTTTAAAAAAATTTTGGACCCCATGTACCAGACCACAGCATCTTTATGTTAACATTTCATGCCATATAAGCTCTCCTAGCATACAGTAAAGATATAAATGCTTCGATTTCTTTAATAGAAATTTGCCAATTTTCATCTTTGAGTTTTCTTGTACCTTCAGAAACAGTACATGATTTTATGTTACGGAGTGTGCATTCATCAATCAACAGCCGCCATGCACTAGCTGCAGAATCTCCAATAATACTTTTCTTTGCATAAGGGGTTGGTCCAGCAGCTTCCTTTAGAACATTTTGACTGGTACGCTTTCCTAAAATGAACGGGATAAATTAGTATGCAGGTATATACTCATTTATTTATTTATTTAAATAAATGGCACAGTAATAAATAAAGAATGGAACAATAACCAAGAAATAAGAGCACACATCGGAAAAGCTAGATCCACCTTCAACCTTTGCTAGATGGGGGCCTTTTTCAAGAGCCATAACCTCTCTCTTGGTATAAAAGTAAGGATGCTGCGTTACTAAGTCTTCTCTGTTCTTTTTTATGGTGTTAAAAAGTTGACCTTGACGAAGATATATGCAGAAAATTGGAAGCATTCGAGCTGTGGCTAAATCGGAGAACACTTCAAATCCCGTGGACCACTATCAAATCTCGAAAGTTACAATATTTCGAAAACATTGTGCGAAATGAATCTAGATGCGCCCTTCTACAAGCCATCCTGCAAGGAAAAATATTTGGAAAACGGAGTCCAGAAAGAAGAACATCCTGCAGATAAGGTAAATATTGCCATGATTATCGCCAATATTCGTGATATCAAGAAGAATATGCTCAAACATATTATACACCTAAGTGAATACATAAATGGAAGCTTTTAATATAATATAGTTGCTTACCTGGTGCACTAGCATTGTTGTCAAGTAACTCCCATCCCAAGGTATCTATGGAAGAATTCTCTAAATTACTGTTGCGAATTCCTTTAACCTGGTTGGTAATTATTTCTGAAGATGTATTGAAGTCTGCTTTCGAAGTTGAAGCAGAAATAATGGGCATCACCTCATTTTCAACTTCACCTTCAGAATCACTGCCCGATGAATGTCCTTGATCAACTGTATTAAGCACATACTCGTCAACTTCATTATCGGATACATCTTCATCAGATAACTCTGCTACAGATTCATCTTCTATAGCTACAGGTTCTGTAGACACTCTAATAGCTCCTGCTGAGTCAAATATCGACGAGACATGATAACAGCAGAAATAACAAAAATCACAATGTAAAATTAATCAAAATACAGATTGAACATGCAATTGCAAAGAGTATACTCAAACTATATAATAAAAAATATTTTTGATGTATTTTATACATAACATAAGTAAAAACTTCTAAGAAAAGTAGAACAAAAATTAGACTATCTCGTCATTAGGACCGCATTTTTATAGGTAGACATCAACATAAATATATTCAAAATGTAATTATACTAAGTACCTGTAAAAGAGAAATTATAATTCTTAAGTAAATAATAAAGTCCCAAATCATAAATTTTGTAAAATAAATAAGAATAAGTAATACTCTAGACTAATGATCGTCGAAAATAGAAAGCAGTCAAAATGACTGCTATTATGGTAGTTCTAGGTATACGTTACCATATCATAAAAAGTAATTACACTAAGTACCTGTAAAAGAGAAATTATAATCTTCAAATAGATCTAGGAAAAGTTTCTAAAACATTTATGAATAGGTAATAGAGAGTGTCAAAAATGAAAAGCAGTCAAAATGACCGCTATGGTGCTTCTAGTCAATGAAGGTTACAAATGTAACTAACACATCTTGGAGAACTTCTTCAATATAGCGACGGGCAGTCATAGTTCCATTTTCAACGAATACGGGATCGGTACGTAGTTTGCTACAAACGCCTGTATTTATTTATCTACTATTTAAAATGCATTATTATTTGTGTTCTTATTCATATTTAAAAACTAATAACCTACGGATATCATCTTGTTTACCAAAAGGACATAATTTACGATTTTGGAAAATACAGATCTTATATATGCGAGGTATATTTTAGTCCCTGCAACTTAATAACATCAAAATTATAATAATATCGCCATTAAAGGCTGTATATTGTATAATTTTTAAAAGAAGCACTGGCTTTAACAAGCCCGCATCGGTAATATAGAATCAACAACAAAATTAATAAAACGAAAGGTAAATAATAAAAGTCGGGAGATATTGAATGGAATACAGGGCTGTACTATACCAAGAGCCTCTATATATTTATTTACTTTATTCTGTTTTGAATAGATAAAAAACTCTTTAAATCTTAGTATATAGAGTGTTTTAAAAAATTTATTTTATTTATAAATTAGAGTCGTTTTCTCCTCGGCGATACATATTATACTAAAATTAAAACGATACAGAGAAAATTAATAAGGCCTTTACAAGGATCTTCTTTTTCTTCCTTCTAGTATGTAGGCTTTAAAGCTTGTTTCTTCTTCAATATTAGCCTTATAAATTGTTTAAATTGTCGCACCATCTTTTTCCTTTTTGGTTTTTTTGCTGATATTAGCATATTGTATTTCTTAGCTTTTGTATTGAAGATATGTGTTAATCTTTGGAGCTCGTCTTCTGTTTTGGCGATTCGTCTGCGTAACATAATATTTGGATTTCGTTGTTCCCCATTCTGTAGCCATGACCTTTACGTACTGCTTGTATTATTTCGTCATTATTATAATAAAGAGAAGTGGGCTTAACGGGTTACCCTGTCTGACTTCGCTTTGTTCTGGTATATACTGTGTCAGTTTTCCATTTATCTTTGCCTGTATTCGATTATGCAGGTAGATATTTTCGATGGTTTGTATAATATTGATTGGTCTATTCTTTTTATACAGTAGGTTTAAGACGTCTTCCACTTGGATGCGATCGAGAGCCTTTGTCAGATCTATAAAAATCTTCCGGATCTGAATCCTTGTTGTTCATCTGATAAAGTTGTTAGTTTATTGATTTTGTTGGTTAGGACTTTTGGGGTAATCTTAAGTGCGGTGTGTAGTAGATTTATACCTCTATAATTGTCAGGGTCTTCTTTATCTCCTTTCTTGAACATTGATATTATTAAGCTGTTTCTCCATGCGTCTGGTATCTTGCAGTGCAATATTAGTTTTTATATGAGTTTTTCATCTCTAGCGGTATACTTTTTCCTCTGTATTTTAGAAGCTCGTTAATTATTCCGTCTGGTCCTAATGACTTTCTATGTAGAGTGAATTTATGGCTATTTCTACTTCCCGAAATTATTTCGTGTCTTAATTCAGTTACGTTGTTGTGTTGATTATTATTTTCCTTTGCTTTAAACAGTTCTGTCAGGTATCTTTCCCATTCGTTTGCTATGTTATTGTATTCCTTTAATTCTGCCATTTCCCTTTGTTGGTTTTTTATGAATCTCCATATTTGTTTTTGTGTACCGAATTAACTTATTAAAGACATCATTGTCCCACCATCAATGTGTAACAAAAATATTTTGCCTACCACATTGGGTATTAATATAAGGGGTAGAAAATTGGGGACAGAAACTAAGGGGGTTGAGATAGGGCAAGCAAAATAATCGAAACATATGCGAACGGCACTCAGGGTTTGTTAGGAGAGCTCTGGTCGTTAATAAGTAAATAGCAAGAGAAGGTTGGATTAAGGCAACTACTAAAATGAAATAAAGGGTTATAAAGCTCTTGGGACAAATAAAACAAAACACAGAAGGGAAACAGAAAACACCTCTAGTAATTTAAAAAAACGCCACTTCGAGGTGCCTAATTATAACTATTACAACAACTAGTTGTAAAAGGCTAAAAAAAGGTTAGTTAAAAAATAAACAAAATGTTAAGAAAAAAAATTAACATTTATTATGTCTTACTACAAACAGTTATAAAAATAATGGCACAAATTTCTTTATAGATCATTATTTACAGAGTACAAGAATAACAAAAAAACTTACATGTTTCCTAGCCGTTTACAAATTCTGTTGCTACAAAATTGCATGGAGGTTTTGCTGCTACAAATTGCAGGAACCTTTTTTAAAAACAAAACAAATCAATATCAAAAATACTAAAACGAGCTGTCCTATGTTAACATTAAAATTTAAAACAACAATTAAAATGACAGCTAAAGTAAAACCCTAAAATTTACAACTCTAAATATTACAATTTTTAATTGTTATGAAAGCAAGCTTACAAAAACTGGGACAGGTAGAATTGGACTGCAATTTAACCTTAAATTGCTACTATTAACCGCTACTAAACTTATAATCCATAACGTACGACGAAGAACAAAAAGACATTACAAATTTAATGCAAACATTTGGATTCAAACCTAAGCCAACTGTTTCCTACAGCGACTCAAGTGAAAATGACGAAATTATTTTTAAAATTCATTCACATCTTTCAAAATGACAAAGCACTTGACGGAAATATTTATTTAAAACGCCGAAGACTCTATTTCTACGACGCACAAAAATTGTAAGGTGACTTCGAATAAAACATTAAAAGAAAATGCCGAGAAAGTACACATCTGTAAAATAATAAACAACTCTAAAATGGTTTATTTTAACTCGAGCCGACCTAAAAAGGAACTGAAATATATTTCGGATATTTTAACTTGTACGATAGGAAACTTAAATACACTCTAATTATTCTTCGTTACTTTAATTTATATATGAGAGGATTTTAAATTATTACATATACTAGAGGATTTTAAAATATATCAAGGAATCAATGAATTTGCAAATGCTATAAAAAAAAGTGCTGATGAAAGTGTTCTACTTAAAATATATCGAGCTTTAATCTGATCCAAATTAGACTATGGCTGTATAGTTTACTTATTCGCATTCAATATTTCATTACAACCGTTAAACTGTGTTCACAACACTGCTATTTTAAGACGCTTAGGAGCATATCAATTCAGTCTGTCCCCATTGAAGTCTCTGTTGTGAATCGCATAAACTCCTTCTTTACCTTCGAAGGCAGCAACAACTTCTATCTCATGCTAGCAAAATTTCATCTAACCCTGCTAACTCCTGTGATTACTCTAATAACTTCGCCAAGACCTGGACTCGTAAACTTACCCAGATTCATACTTTTAATCTTAGATCCTACAACTCTTGTACCAATACACAAAATTATCTCAAACAATTGCACCTATAAATAATTAGAATCCCTGCCATGGTTAGAACACCTCCTTATATAAACACTTCCTTCTGTAAATTTAATAAGCAACAAACAAAGAATATCATTTTTTGACAAGATTTTAAGGATATCGTCAATATATTCCACTATGATAAGATGCTTTATACCGATGCATCCCAAAACGCAGATAGAGTTGGCCGTTTTCCACTACAGTTGATGCAGTATTAGGAAAATACCGGATATCAGATAGACACTTCAATTAAAAAAAATATTAGTACCTTCTTATATCGGCATCCAAAGAAATGAAAAGGATGACAGCGCCGCAAAACAATAATCTACATCCAACTAACCCATCTATCAACATGCAGCTTGAGGAAGATATTAGATTAAAATTCAAAAGGAATATCCAAGGCAAGTGGCAGAAACTTTATATCACCAAAAACACAAAACTCAGAGAAATACAACCTAATGTTAAAAGCTACTTATCCCTAGCATTCCTGAACAGAAAAAAAAAAGATGGCAATACAAAGATTTAGAATAGGACACACACGTTTAAAACAAGGTCATCTTATGTCCTCCATAGAACAACAGTTATGCTCCTACTGCAACAATATGCCTATTAATGTCAAGCATATTTTCAACACTACTAGGCCACTAGTATTGCCAAAAAGTTTCAAAGAACTTCTGAACAAAAAGAGAAATCATACGATTTCTACCTGGCGCAATCGACTTCAAATCTCAGCCACCGTGCTTTCTAAAACTTGCAAAGCAAACAGCTGGATGAATAAATCGGCAGGGGAGTCTAAGATTGCATTCCAAATGCCGTTCATCATGGCCAAAATTGGTAGTAAATTCAATTTCTGGTACTCCAAACGAAGTAAAGGAATAAACAAAATGACGGTATTAGATTTTGATTCGATACAGAGCAGCGACAAGCCGCATATACGTATTTCGACCTCTTTAGGTCTCTTCTGGAGTAGTGGCTATACCGTACTGAGGAGACCTAAAGAGGTCGAAATACGTATATGCGGCTTGTCGCTGCTCTGTATCGAATCAAAATCTAATACCGTTATTTTGTTAACTTCTCAACAGTTCAAGCCGACTAAAAAACCTAATAGACTTCTCAAAGATTACACTATCTGTTATTTAATTTCTTAATATACACACTTTGAAAAAAAAAAATACTAGTAATTACAGTAGGTGCATCAGCATATCCTTTTTTGCTTCGACGCCTCCAGGCACAACAAAAGTAATGTCTCTTCATCGGAAAAACTATCTGAGAACGTTTTTTAGATTCAATAGAAAAAACAAAGAAACTTCAATAGTTTTTGTGACTCTTTCAAAATTAGATTTTGTTCTTCTTCTCCTATCAACACGTATTTTGTTTTTCTTATGTTTACCTCTAAACTCGTCATCATCATCATTCAGCCCATACTCGTCCACTGCTGAACATAGGCCTCCCGTAGTTCACCCCACAAATTTCTGTCCTGAGCCACCTGCATCCAATTTTGATGTGTCCGTTTCAGGTCATCCTTCCATCTTGTTGGTGGTCGTCCTCTATTCCTAAAGGCATCTTGTCTGGGTCTCCACTCAAGAATGCGTTTTGTCCATCTGCCGTCCTTCGTTCTCGCGACGTGCCCTGCCCAGTTCCATTTTAAGGTTGATATTCTTTTGATTGCGTCGGTTACTCCCGATCTACGGCGCAATTCTGTGTTGGGTATTCGGTCTCTCAGGGTTAATTCCAACATGGACCGTTCCATTGCCCTCTCTGTTGTTCGAATTTTGTTTGCGGACGTCTTAGTAAGTGTTAGCGTCTCCGCACCATAGGTTAGAACCGGCAGCACACATTGATCGAAGACTTTTCTCTTCAAGCAGATGGGAAAAGCTAATTTGAAAACATCTCTTAGCTTTCCATAAGCTGCCCATGTCAACCCTATTCTACGTATTAGTTCATTGGTCTGGTTATCTCTACTTAAGCGAATTTAGTGTCCCAGATATTTGTGTGCTGATGTTTGTTCTATACTTGTTCCAGCTATGTTGATGTTCTCACTCAGAACAAGGTTTGTCATCACTTGTGTTTTTGAGTTATTGATCTTTAAACCCACTTGTGTAGAGGCATGGTCTAGGCACTTTGGTCTAGGTTTGCACGCTTACACATGTATTCCAATAATGTTGTAAACAGTTTTGGTGAAATGGTGTCGCCCTGGCGAACTCCACGATGAATGTTGAACTTGTGTGTATCTTCATGGAGTCTGACGCATGCCGTGGCATTGTCATAGATATTTTTGATGACAGTGGTGTAGCGGTGATCTATTTGGCACTCTTTTAAAGCTTCTAGCATCTTCTGGTAGTTTACTGTGTCGAATGCTTTCTCATAATCCACAAATATTAGGACGAGGGGTTTATTGTACTCTATACATTTTTCGATGAGGCTTTAAATAACTTGTAGATGGTCGTTTGTGCCGAAGCCTGACCTGAATCCTGCCTGTTCGCATGATTGGTAAAAGTCCATTTTGTTCGAAAGTCTGTTTGTTATGACTTTTGAAAAAAGCTTGTATATGTGTGAGATGAGGCTGATTGGTCTATAGTTTACGAGATTTGTTAAATCTCCTTTCTTAAACATTAGAATGATCACTGCATTTTGCCATTGTGATGGTGTTGTTCCTTTTTCAAGACATTCGTCGCCAGGTGACTTATTATTTTTCATTTGTAGGAGAGCTTTTTTCATTTCATCAACAGTAACATCTGGTACGTCTTCCGAGCCCTGGTTTAGAACCTTTGGTATGTTGTCAGTTGGAACATTTTCTTCTGTTTTGCTGTAGAGTTCGCTGTAAAATTGTCCGACAGTTTGTAGAATTTCCTGTTTGTCTGTTATTATTTCGCCCTTTGTGTTTTTCAGTTTGTAAATATTTTTCTTTCCTATTTGCTGTTTCCTTCTAAAGACTTTTAAACTTTTGTTCTCTTCTATGACTTTACTACCTCTAAACTACATTTTTGATATTCCTATTAAAGTTTATGGGTCATATTGTTCTATATCTTCGTAGTTATAGGTCTAGACCATTTTTGGTCGCCTTTAAACCATGTGTTGTTGTTTAGAGTGATTCTGATATCGCTACATTTCCTTTGCTCTAAGTAGGTCTTAAGCAAGATCCAAGACAGACAACATCCTTGTTAGTGGCCTTTGTTTATTCCAAATGCTTTGGATATTTTGTGGTCTGTCTTTATTTTGTTCATTCCAAAAAAAGATAAGTTCTAAAAAATATTAAATATATTTGTCGTCTAATAATTCTTAATCCGGTCCTGCATTCCAATACAATTATGGTCGCCAAGAAGAAAATTTATGCAATATTAAATTTATGTTGAATTTTAATAACTATACTCCCGTCTAATGCGGTCGTTATCCGTATTATTATAATTAATTATAACAATTAATAAGCAAATTGAAGTTATTTGTGAATAGTTTGTTTAATTTAGCCATATCCTGCGATAATTTGAATATTTTTTATATAACTTGATGTAACATTGTGATAATCTAATTAAAATAAACAGCATACACAGTTAAGTTACTAATACGTTTAAAAATGATCAAATTTTTGTGTAGGATTAATCGATGGGAAACGATGAAATTTTGTTTTATAAATGGTAATTTAAAATGGATATTTTAAAAATTTGTTGACGATATCTAAATTAATTAGCCACAATAAAAAATTAATAATATAGCTTAAAAATAACTAATAAAACCTTTTTCAGAAAGTCCTACCCATATACAGTTTTTCAAATTGACAGTTATTTTTTTAAAAACAATTAGCAAACCTATCGGGACAGCTATTACATTATTATAGATAAGCAAAATTTAAACAAACTGTTATAATAAAGCTTTCAAAAAATTTAAATGGCGATTTTAAATGCCCATTTTACAAAATGAGCCTTCCAATGCAATATTGGACTAACCCACAAAAATTCAAAATATATTTGAGGCTATGAGAGCAAGAGTGGGCTAACCGTTGTTTTTGAAGTTTTATAAAATTAAAATATATGATGCCAAAAGGTAGTCACTGTTTACAAATCATTAACTAATAACAAAAAAACTCGAAAATCTTGCAGTATATTTAACAAAAATATAAAAATTTAAGCTTTTTTGAGGATCAGACCGCTTTTACATCAATTAGTCCAGGCTGTGAGGCCGCTCCCGTTGGGAAAATGTTTCTGATTCGCTTTCTTCGCGGATTCCAGTTCAAAAATGTCCCCTTCAAACAAATCTGAAGGGTGCAGGGCGAAATTTTTGGGCAGAAATTGTTTTTTTTAAACAAATTCCAAAAATATTTTTTTAATCTGGAAAACGTTTATTTAGATTTTTTGGGTCATTCTAAACAAAAAAAAGGTCATTTGTCATTTTTCTCTAAAGTTGATAGTTTTCGAGTTATAAGCGATTTAAAGTCTGAAAAACGCGAAAATACGCATTTTTGAGGCTTGAAAACACATATGTAAATTATTATTTTTGGGGTTACCGCGTGTCTAAATTAAAGTTTAAACATTCAACTTCAAGATTGTGAAGAGTAATCGGGGCTTATTTTAATTTAGACCGTTGTTTTTTAATTGTTAAATATGCGCGTACACTCGATTTTTCAGCTGGCGCGGCGCGGCGCGCTAGAGTGCGCTTACTTAAGCATAGTTTACATATACACTTTCGCAAAAAAACCCGAACAAATCCTTGAAGTTTATTAACACAGTTTTTTCCATAATTTATTTATGTGGGTATTAATTATTGTCATTTGGCTAATTAAATAAATCAATCATCGCAATGTAATAACCGTATATAGTTTTTTTTTCTTTCAAATTTGAACAATATAATTATTATTTATTGAGTATATATTTATTTATATCAATTGTAAATAATATTTTTAAATTATTATTTAAATAATACAATGCAGTAAATAATAATATTAGTAAACTTAATTTTAAATTGCGCGGTGTTTAAAAACAATATACTATCGCAAAAATGCAAGTTTTTACCTGTTTAACAATCGCTCGCTCATACTTGATTTGTTATTACTTAAACGATCATTAGGAAGACTATTGTTTAATTCCCATTAAAAGGGTATTATATTATTAATATGTTATTAAAAAAATTGTGAATGGATTTAAAATGTCTTTTTCCATACCTCTTCTTAAATGAAAACTTACCGAAGAAAATTTAGTTTGTATTTTTTGTAATAACATCAACAATATTAAGTAAGTGCAAAAACAGTAAAGTAAAGTACAAGTAAAGTAGATTTTTACATAACAATACAAAATGCTGCTCTTCGACGGAAAGACAGTGTGACTGAAAAATTTAATTTAATCTAGCCAATATACCTTGTACCTCTGACCTGACGCACTGTACCAACACTTGTTAAGAGCTTTCGCTAAAACATATATTTGGCGAAATGCCATATATTCCCGCTATCAAACTCTTGATTTTACACAATATGGATATTATATGTCTGATAGTGGTGGGTTGGGAAACCGTGCAAATGCAAAAAGACTTGCAAAACTAATGCTTGCAACTGCAAGAAAAATCATGTCAACTGTGGACCATTATGAGGATGTGATTTAGATTTTTGTGAAAACAAAGATACTTTTACTGAGTGATATTAGTGTGTTATTTAACAATCTTTTGTACAATTATTTTATGTAACTATTATTAGACTTTAGACGAAATTTATATTATAACTCAATTGATATAAATAAATATATACTCAATAAATATTAATTATTTGTAAGTATATGTAAACTATGCATAAGTACGATAGAGGCGCACGGTAGCGCGCGGCGCCGCTGCGGCTGAAAAATAGAGTGTACGCGCATACTTAACAATTAAAAAACAACGATCTAAATTAAAATAAGCCCCGATTACTCTTCACAATCTTGAAGTTGAATGTTTAAACTTTGATTTAAACACTTGGTAACCTCAAAGATAATAATTTACATATGTGTTTTCAAGCCTCAAAAATGCGTATTTTCGCGTTTTTCAGACTTTAAATCGCTTATAACGCGAAAACTATCAACTTTAGAAAAAAATGACAAGAGATTTTTTTTGGTTAAAATGGCCCAAGTAACCTAAAAAAACATTTTCCAGATTAAAAAAAAATATTTTTGGACTTTGTTTAAAAAAATTGTTTAAACAATTTCTGCCCAAAAATTTTGCCCGGCACCCTTCAGATTTGTTTAAAGGGGACATTTTTGAACCGGAATCCGCGAAGAAACCGAATCAGAAACATTTTCCCAACCTGAGCGGCCTCACAGCCTGGACTAAATGTGCTCTTAAAAATCTTAATAGGAATGTGGATTAGACCTAGAGTACAATACAATTAAACAATATCAATGTTGAAAATATGCTTTATTAAAAAAAAAGTAACAAAAATACTTAATCTTTATCGTTAACGAACTATTCTTCTTGCTTTATAGTGGATCTTATTTTTCTGGTGCTTGTGTAAAATCCATAGTAATGGATTTTATTTTATCTTATATATATATATATATATATATATATATATATATATATATATATATATATATATATACATATATATATACATATATATATATATATATATATATATATATATATATATATTTATATATATACACATATATATGTATATATAATGTTCGTATATATATATATATATATATATATATATATATATATTTATATATATACTTCTAGCGGTTAATGTAGGCTCCGTAATAAAAGGGTATTATACGAACTCCAGGAGAATATACGCCGTGTATATTATTATCTAAGTAGCGCTTTATGTAGACTCCGACCAACACGTCGGATCAAGTGGACTCTGTAATAGGATAAAACATTTTTGGGGCCCGTATATAACTTTTCGCGTACACTTCTAAACTCCTGCGATGTTGCCAATATTAGTATTAGTAGTAGATTTTAAAATTTTATAGCCGGTACATTTTGGAGCTTATTATTTTCAATTACTTTATTAATTACAATTATTTTCAAACTTAAAAAAGTAACTATAATAAACTTGAAAAAGGTTAGTTTCCATTTAATATATTTTTTTTTTTAAATGCATGGGCACTTAAACATTTAGTCTCTAAATGTACGAATATCGAGTAGAGTTATCTTGTAATAGTTGAAGAAAGTAGAAGCCTTTCGGTAGGATTACAATAAACTACATAAGATTAAAGAGAACTCTGAAAACAGATCTTTATAGTTTTTCAATTACTGTAGTTTATGACGTGCAATATTTGTTTCATAGAGTAGTTAAATTTATACAATAATAATTTATGTGAAGTGTTTAAAGAAGTAATCACCAACCTTTATTAGAATACGGCACAATAAGAAGATGAAGCTTACTATATATTGTTTACTTATTATATGCATAAAAAGAATATCTAAAGTAAAATTTAACACATTTCAATGGCCTGGAAGTGAAATTTTACTTCTTATTACGATACCGGATCCTGGACATTGCACGGTAGTGTGTCATACGGTTTCATCTTTCATATAAACATCGATCGTTTTTAGTTTTAGATGTATTAGTAACATATCTACCTTAAACAGTTTTATTTTAAATACATTTAGCACATTGGCTCTGACAATGACCTTTAAATATCCATTGTTAAAAATTGAATACATTAATCAATTTAAAACGTTCTTTGTTGTCTTCTGTTTCTTTATCTGCATTTTTGTTTATTTATATCGTTTCCACTCATAACAAATATTGAGTAGTTTATTGTTTCAGTAAACTTTCTCCTTATATGTCGGTGTTATATAAGTTGTCTAGTTATTATAGCGTATATAATGTCGTACGTAAACGCCATTTTATTTAACAATAAAACACTGAAAACTTTATTTTTAAAACTTCGACAAAATTAATTCTATCTTATCACTACAGCTGTTTCGGCAGAGTGCTCTTCTCAAGCCTCAAGTATCTCGAATCCATCAATCAGCCATTGCATTTCTTATACTTTTATTTTAATCCTCTCCAGTCAAAGATTTTAAAGCAGCTTTGCTCCATGAGTCCATTTTTGTTGATTTTTGTCACTGTTTCTCCTTTCTCTTTATCATCATCATTACGTAGCGCTACAACACTGGGTGGGTCTTCGCTAACTACTATTTTTCTCCAAGTTGACCGATCTTCCCACGGATCTGCAATCAAATGAAATGTTTATTTTTTAAAATTTGATTGTATGTTGTCTCTCCATTGTATATTGCGATGTTTAAGTGGCATTCTTCTGTGCTAACTTCCTTCCATACAGTTTTACAAGTTTGACATCTTGGCGTCTATGCATGTGTCCGATCTACCTTAAGCGATTTTTTTCCTGGACAATATCGTTATAAGAGCTTTCTTAATTTAGTATGTGTTCTTATTCAATACGGATTTGTAGTGATATGATAATGAGGTTAAAAATTGTCGTATTATTTTTTATTTATTTTGCTTCAACCACTTAGGGTTAGTAGCATAAGAAAAATACAAAAAGTGATAAAGACTTAAGGCATAAACCAAATATCAATTACATAATAATGTATACAATATATATATTTAAAATATTAATGTATTGTATTAAATTTTATTAAAAAAGTTATTGATTTCAAGAATTCTATCAAGTCAGCTACATATTTAGATTCTCCTAGAAGTTCTTGTAATGTTTTTGGAATGTGGTAATATAATCTTTCAACTAAGTAGATTGGACAGTCAATCAAAATGTTCTTCACTGTCACTTTACATTCACAGACAAAACGCACTGGTTCCTCTTTTCTCTTCAACAAGTATTTATGTATTGTAGAAGTGTGTTATAATCTGAGACGAGTTATAAGGACTTAATGTTGTTGCTTTCAAAGCTAGAAGTTCCATGGAAGAAAGGAAGATTTTGTTTCTGTCAATTTAGTTGTGCTTCTATTCCATTGGTTTTGCCAAACATTGTGCAATTTTACTTTTAAATAAGGTTTTAAATCTTAATGCACCGTTAGATTTTCGACTGATGCGACTGAATTGGTTAGTGCGGAACTAGCTGGACTATCTGCCTTTATGTTACTATCTATTCCAGCGTGTGACGGTACCCAGAGGAACTACTGTCAAATTGTTTTGGTATATATGGTACAACATTAACTTAATCTTCTTCTTCTTCTTCTAGTTCCATGACCGTTATCGATCGTTGGATATCATGTTGGCTACCATATTCGCTATCGTGACTTTATTGACAGCAGCTCTAAATAACGATGTAGTTGATTTTCAATACCATTGCCTTAGATTTTTCAGCCATGATGTTCTTCTTCTACCAGGACCACGATTACCTTGGATCTTTCCCTGAATGATCAGATATAAAAGATCATATTTTTCAGGGTGTCTCATAATATGACCGAAGTATTCCAGCTTGCGTTTCTTTATTATATTGACCAGTTGTGTTGTTTGGTTCAGCCGTCTAAGGACCTCCTCATTTCTAACTCTGTCGACCCAGCTTATTTTTAGTAGTCGTCTGTATACCCACATCTCAAAGGCTGTCAAGCGTTTAAGCATAGCCTCAGTTAGGGTCCACGCTTCTACTCCATACAGCAGGACAGGAAAGATGTAGCAAGATATCATACGAACTCTAAGATCAATGCTAAGATCATGACTGCAAAGTACGTTTCTCATTTTTACAAAGGCAGCTCGGGCTTGTTCTATTCGGCTTTTAATTTCTGCGGTTGGATCCCAGCTCTCATTGATATTACTGCCGAGATACACGAGTTTCTCTACTCTGTCCAGTGTGGCATCTCCGACTTTTATACCGTCATCATGTATATAATTTTGTTTGCTAACTTAATCTGCTGTACATAATGTTGGATGAGAGGGATAAATCTGAGAAATGGATGTCAGATAACTAAGTGAATCAGATATTATAAGAGATTTGGGAAGTTTTTTTTTCTAGAATAAAGGTTAGGGCCTTAATAATGGCAAATAGTTCTACTGTAAAAATACTTGTCTTAGGAGACAATTTGACAATTTATAGATGGAATGTTCATGTGATATTACAAAGCATGCTCCTACTCGATTTATGGCCTTGATGCGTTCGTGTATATAAAATGGTAATTTTATATACACTAACTTTACACGAATTTTATGTGTATATATATATATATATATATATATATATATATATATATATATACATATATGGTATAATATGCTGTAAGTTTAAAGGTTACAAAGCGGAGAACAACCCAAGGAAAACATAAATTTATTACACAGGTAGGATGGGAGGGGAAATGGAAGGTAGTTCAATATTAAAATCGAATAAGTATCTATTGGCTCGTTCATAGAAAGGTACAGGACCCCTATTTCTTTTTTGATAGACCTCCTAGAACCTGTTAGCAACAGCATGATGAAGAGCTGGATTTTTTGGGTTAGATTTTATATTCGAGACATACGATAGACTTAAATATTTACTTCCTAGGATTAAGGGTGGTTCTCCAGCTTCACAGAGTAGACTGTCCACAGGACTGGTGCAATATGCTCCTAGAGCAAGTCTAACGGCTGAACTCGGAAGAGTATCCAAAGTTTTAAGCAATGTTTGATTTGGTGTGTTATACACAACACATCCGTAGTCCAGTCTTGATCTAATTAAAGCTCTACATATATTTATTAGAGTTGGAAAATCTGCTCCCCAATTTTTATGTGATACAGATTTCATAATGTTTAGTCCAGCTTGGCACGATAGGCTTAGCGAGTGTATATGACTTTTCTAACTTAATTTTGAGTACAGTTGCTTCCCTAGGAATTTCATTTCTTTTTTATATTCTATAGGAAAATTGTATATAAATAGATTTGGGAATCTATAAAAATAGATTTTGGGAGATAGTTGTTCAAAATTTAATATCGGTGTTACAAGTTTATTAGTAATAAAATCTTTTACGGGTTACATGCTGTTAGCAAGTCTCAGAATTGTCAATAGTTTTGGATTTTTAAGTTTTTGTATTGGTTTTTGTAAAATTTTCTTTAGGTTCTTGTAAATGTGGGGTTAACATTTCATCAAGGCTACGTGTTTACTTTTTACTATGTGTATTAGTTATTTTAAGTGTATTAGTGGTATCTATTAATATCCTATTGATAGGGTATGCAAGTCTTGAGGAATAGATTGGGCTTGATATATGAGGTTGTGAAAGATTAGGTGTTGTTGATAACTCGCTAGTTGTTATATTTGTATCTGTGCATGTAGTTTGAGAACTTGGAAATGATGTTGAGGATGATATTTGAGATTCAGTTCATATTGGTATAATTAATGAAGAAGGTATAGTCGAGGATTGTAAGGAAAATGAATTCGCTGAAGATGCTGATGTGATCGTGACGTCATGTGGAAGAGTATTAACTACTGTATTTATAGTAGTAGTTGGCACTGTTGTTGTAACGTTTTGATTTGGATTTCTACAGGATGAACAATTTGCTACAAAATGGTCAGATGATTTACAATAACACATCTGTTTTCTAAAGATAAGAAAATATGAATAAACAAACCAAATGAAAGTAAAATCAATAAACACATTATATACACAAAAATATTATATACATCCCTAATATTCACATATTAAAAATTGTCTGGTAGAAGTTTGCCTCCCAAAAATACAAAAAAGTAGTTATTCATAACTCAGGTTGCTTTACGAAAGGTCAACGAATCAGCATAAAAGCACAGCTGTTTTTAAAACATAATATTATTAGACGAATTGTGGATATCCATTACCTCCTGTCTATAAAATAAATTAGAAAACTATGTTAAAATATGATACGGCAGGAAAAACGGCAATGTAACTCAAATATGATGATTTTGCCACAGCATAAGAATATTGCTACGTACTGGTATATAGCAATTTGTTGTTATAAGTTTATAGTTTTTCGAAAAATGAACTCAGGTTTAAATATTAAAACGTCAAATAAAATATAAAAACCTATTGAACCTTATTCCCAACATTATTCTCCAACAGTAACATAACGTCACAAGAAAATAATTTTAAAAAATCATTGCGTAATTCAAATTTCATATTTATACCGGTATCTCAGAAAAGAATAATATTTGTATAAAGTACAGTCATATTTTGAAATAAAATCTTCAATTCAGAGATTGGACATTCTTAATAATTGTGTAATCTAATAGGGCCGCCTGTTTATGCTTGGCAGACTTAGAAAACACTGAGAACACAAATATTTATTCTTTTACTATGTTGTAAAATAAGTATACTCAAAATAAATAAATATTATCTACTAAGTACTCTACTCCAGTTTAATATCAATGCATAAAATATTATAAAAATTTTGTCATAATTGTAAATTTATAGGAGATAAAACCAAATGTAGAGCATGTAGAGAAATCTGAATATCTTAGAATAACTATAACGAGCGAGAACATTATTGATGAGGAAAAGGCCTATCGATGAGATAGTGAGTGTGCTAAAGTAGACGTACTCTAAAGCATAAGCATGTCTCTTTCTACTCTTTTAGTAAGTGATGGATTCAAACGTTACTTGATGAAAATTCATTTTATCTAACAATAAAAGAGGTATGCGTTTACATAATATTATAGTTTGTAACTGAATAAGTTGAGGAGGGGATAACTGTTTTTCTCAAGTTGGCCATTCAGAATTATGTCTTTATTTTTTAATTTGCTAATTTCCATAGATTCTACTTTTCATAAAGGTAGCTTTCAGTATGTAAAATTTAAATTTTTAATAAAAAGTAAAAGATTTACCATTTTTATAGGATTTTAAGATCGGCAAAATCGGTCCTTTTTAGGCTAACTATTATAATTATGTATATTAAGGGAATATCTAGAGATAAAGACACTTTACTTTACTTAACTTTATCAGACATATGCGCTTAACATAAATGTGACGTATTTCTAGTGCAGAAAACATATGAGAAAGAGGATGAGGAAATAGAAGAATTCTACAAACAACTTGAATACATTCTGGAATCGACCAAAAGAGAAGAGGTCACTGTAATCATGGGCGACTTCAACGCTAAAGTTAGTAAAGTGAAAACTAATGGATGCACTGGTGAATTTGGACTTGGACAACGAAAAGTAAACGTCTCGTACAATTTTACCAAGAAAAAGAATTTGTAGTATTGAACACAATGTTCAGATTACCAAACCGTAGATTGTACACGTGGACATCACCAAGGGATAATGCAGACAACATCGTCAGGAATCATATCGATTATATAATAATCAGAAGCCGGTTTAAAAACTCCATCACGTATACAAAAACCTATCCAGGCACTGATATAGAATCGAATCACAATCCGGTAGTGGAGGTAGTAAATATAAGATTCAAGAAAATAAAGAAAAGTGCAGCTAAACAAAAGATAGACGTTAAGCAACTGAAAAACGCAACTATACTGGAAAGGACAAGAGAACAGGTAAACAACAATCTTAGAAGCATCGCTGCAAAAAATAGGAACACAGGCAATGTAGAGAATAAATGGACGGAGATAAAAAAACCCTTATGACAGCTGGTGAAGGCTCCTTACCTCCAAGCAAAATTAAGAAAAAGGAATGGATGACAAACGAAATTATGCATCTCATAGAGGAAAGGCGAAGAAATAAAATAAACAAGACAAAATACAAAGAAGTGAACCGTGATATTAAGAGAAAAATTAGAGAAGCCAAAGAGAACTGGGTTCTGGACAACTGCAAGGAAATAGATAAATATGATAGAAAGTATGATAGCTTTAACATGAATAACAAGATCAAGGAAATAACAGGTAAAAAAGTGAAACAAGCATCCATCGTAAAGGACAAAAAGGTAAAATAATTACAGATTTAAATAAAAAACTGGCAAGATGGACAGAATACATTGAAGAACTTTTTGCAGACGAAAGACCAGAAATAACAGTGACAGAACCTACAGACGACACAACAGGGCCTGAAGTCCTAAAGAGCGAGATAGAATATGCTATAAGGAACACAAAAGGGGGTAAAGCTGCAGGACTTTACTTATAGACGACGACGCACTTGAAATAATAGTGAACCCCTTTAACACAATTTAGAGAACAGGCATCATACCAAAGAAATGGCTCTCCTCTACTTTTGTCACAATCCCGAAGACGAATAACGCCAGAGAGTGTTCAGACCAAAGAACTATAGCATTGATGAGCCACACACTAAAAGTATTTTTAAAAATAAATCACAAAAGAATATTTAATAAATTAGAAGAGGACATCACAGTTTGGATTCAGAGGTGGACTGGGAACACGGGAAGTTTTGTTTGGTATGAGTGTGTTAATAAAAGATGTTTGGAAGTAAACCAAGACCTCTACGTAGGTTTCATAGATTTTGAGAAGGCCTTCGATAAAGTCAGACACCAAAAGCTGTATGAAATCCTAAGAAGCAAAAACATCGACAGTCGCGACATTAACATCATATCCAGGTTGTACTGGGGACAAACAACAAAAATCAAAGTTGATAATGAGTTAACCGAAGAAATTAAGATTCGTCGAGGTGTGCGTCAGGGTTGTGTGCTTTCTCCACTATTATTCAATATATATATAGCGAAACAATATATCAGGAAGCGCTCCTAGAGCAAAACATTGGTATGAACATTAACGGAGAGTTAATTAACAATATACGATACGCTGATGACACGCTAATAGTAACAGATAACATAGCAAATTTACAGTTTTTGATGGAAAACATAAACACTCATACCAATTAGTATGCTCTAAAACTGAACATCAAAAAGACTAAATTCATGATTGTAACAAATAAGCTATACACTAATATGAATTTAACCATAAATAATCAGCCAGTTGAAAGAGTAACATCCTACAAATATTTAGGAGTTTGCTTCAATAATACTAATGACCAGACAAGAGAAATCAAGAGGCGAATAGAGATAGTGAGACAATCGTTTGTCAAAATGAAAAAGTTCCTATGCAGCCGGAACATAAATATAAACTTAAGAACAATAATGTTAAGGTGCTATGTTTTCTCCGATCTGCTGTACGGCGTGGAAGCCTGGACACTGAAAAAGATAAACATAAAAAACATTGAGGCATTCGAGATGTGGTGTTACAGGAGAATGTAGAAAATACCATGGACAGAAAGAGTTACAAATCAAGATGTTCTGCTGAAGATGGGGAAGGAACACGAAGTCGTAAAAACCATATAATCGAAAAAACTTGAATATCTGGGCCACATAATGAGAGGAGAATAGTACCCTCTGCTTAGACTCATAATCCAAGGAGAAATCTCGGAAAAGAGAAATATAAGACGTAGGAGTATTTCCTGGTTGCGAAATTGAAGAAAGTGGTATGGGTGCAGTTCAATACAGTTGTTCTGAGCTGCAGCCTAAAAAGTAAAGATTGCTGTGATGGTAGCCAACCTCCGATAGAAGACTTACTGCAAGAAGAAGAAGAAACATATTGAGGGCCAAATATATTGTATTTGGTATTAAGCTGATCGCTAAAAATCGCATAATAAAATGTCGATAAAGAAGCAAAGAAAAACTTAAAATGAGAGGGGAAACCAGTCAGCCGAGGGAACCTTTCAACGGTGCGATGTTGAGCTTGGATCTGCTATCTATGTATATAATAAACAATATTACGGCTCCTAACTAAGGATCTGAGCACAAAACTAACTCTAAAATTTGGATCAAAAATACATCAATTGCTGATATCCAAAGTCTGTAGACAAGCAAAGTAAAGACAAAGTTATTGCCTTACTTAAACCTGGCAAAAACTCCACAAAAGCTATCGGCCAATATATTTATTTATTCTGTCAGTTATAAAAAATACTTCTGCACGTGATCCTTAATATAATTTTACTGATAATAGAAGAAAAACTCAAATTAAAAGACTAAAGTGGCAATAGACAGGGAAGATCACGTACGTCACAAATACTAAATCTTGCCCAACACATCAAAGACGGGTACGAAAGATATCAGGTATGAGGAGTGGTATTTGTCAATCTAAATGCCGCTTATGACACCTTAAATTAGAGGGCATTTCCAAAATCTATGTGACATTGCCTTAGGTAATAAACTCACTTGTATTATCCGCGTATGCCTACACAACAGAAGATTTTTCGTATTACATAATGGTAAAAATAACAGATGGACAACGCAGAAGAACGGTCTCCTTTGGGGTAGCGTAATGGCACCTACACTGTATAATATTTACACAACCCATACCAGTAAATACGTTACGGCCTTCTTAAGCTAATTCTCCAAGGGAAGGTAAATGGTAAGAGAGGACCGGGAAGAAGACGCATTTCCTGGCTTCAAAATTTACGAAAGTGGTATAAGACGACTACCACTGAACCGTTCCGCGCTGCAGTGAACAAAGTAAAGATAACCGTGATGATCGCCAACATCCGGAACGGATAGGCACTTTAAGAAGAAGATACCAGTAAATACTAGAACTTTTATTAGGTAGACGATCTATATTGTTGCACAACAAAAAACTTTAATGTCCCTAACAGAGACGCTTTTACAAATCTAAACATCCAATAGTATCATGAAATTTTTAAACTCTGGACTTGCTATATATACCTTGAAGATAGTTTGAATCAAACTTTGTCATTCACAGAACTTTGTTTAAAACTAAGAGGTAAACTGAGGACCAGAAAAGTAATCTCTGGAAACTTGTCAGCTAAATAGCTAAGAAGCGCATCCTTCCATCCTCAAAAAATTGAACGCTTGCACTCTATGCTTCTGCTGTCGAATATACCTTGTCAGTATAGATGATACCAACACATACTTAACACGTAGATTTAGCTATAAATTAGTCAGTCAAATTAAGCGGATATTAAGACACACACATTCATACATAAGCTCTACAATATCTTAGCTATCAATTCACCTAATATCTGAAGATAAGTATCCATAGAATAAAAGATACAAAGTCTAAAATCGCAACATCCACTCAACGAATACCAGACCAATTTATGACTAAAATCGAGAAAACACTGACCAGATCAACACATATACACATTGCAAGAAATAAAAAAAAAGATAAGCTGCTCCTCGCCATCTGAACGCTCGAGAGGAATTTCCTTATGGTAGTTATCTTCGTAAAATCTGCGAGGAGGCGTTAACCTGTGCGAATGTAGGCAGTACAAGATTTATCACACCTTCTTATTTGACTTTTCCATTCAAATCGCTCTTTTCTGAAGTTACAAGGTTTAATTAATTGAATTGAACATATAAAGTACAGTCAGTAAGCTATTGCTTATAAAGATTATTGTAAATTTGACACTAACTCCACTTATATTAATTACATTACCCCTAAATAAAAGATAAAACATTCAGAAGTATGTAATATCGGTGAAGTGGTATATTCTTGTTAGATAAATTAAGCATTCTTCCCTTTTTTGTGCACTACTACCCATTGTTACATAAAAATATCACTTTTAGCACTTAAATATTTATTTTAAGATAACCCATCCAGAATTATAATAATATGTAGTACACAGATAAAATCATAAATAAAATAATAAAGAAGCTGTATACAAGATATCGTAAAACAATGGATGAAATAAAAGACATTCTTATAAATCCTATCCTTAAATAAATCGTACAAAGACATACTCATGTTAAAAAAATACATTAGGAAATTTCAGCATATGAAAAACACATCCAATTTGGTAATGAAATCCTTTTGTATTTATAAAGCTATTTTTAGAACAGCATGTACCTACCAAAAACAGGTATTTGGTAGTATACATATCTATTACATATTGCAATGTGTATGAATGATAAAAAAATCAGGAGTCCGTATAAACCGTTTAAAATATATAAAATGTATATATCAAGAACGCTGGAGCTCTACGGCTTGATTGCAGAGTTGCCAAACTATCAGAGCTTACTTAAACCGATATTCTGATGGTTCCAATATACAGTGACAAAGATCTGAACGACCCCTATAATATATACACGTGAACTAAGCGAAATACATTTATGATACAGGGGTACTTATGAGCTCCAAAATTTTATTAAGAATTATGAAACTATACATCTTAACGAATCAACAGAGCCAATATTATGGAATGGTCAAGTGAGCTCCGTATATTGGTGTCCACTTGACCACGGAGCTCACTTAAACCTGAATTTTAACATGGGCGGAGTTCACTTTATGCCGTAAATATATATATATATATATATATATATATATATATATATATATATATGACAAAATGTCAAAAATAAAAATTTTTAGTATTTATGACATTAAGGCTGGTTTGTATCAATTCAATTTTTGTTTACAAATTCAATTTTTTTGTTAAGAAACTTTATCAAAATTTTTCAGAGAAACATTTCTTAGAATAGGACATTTTTTTAATAATATTTTTTGTAATTAATATGTAAGCAGCAGTTTTACATAAAAAACTAATTTTATTTGGTGAGTTAACAAAAAATTTTTTATTTCTAGTTCAACTTTGTAAGATATTTTGTATTTTTTAGAAGCTCTTGATAATAATTGTAATCACAATTGAAAGCTCGAGTAAAAAATAGTCAACAAATAGCCCCTTCTATTGACTACAACCTATCCAAAACAGTTTTATATATATATATATATATATATATATATATATATATATATATATATATATATATATATATATATATATATATATAACTCAATTATCAACAAAATCTTGGTTAGCCCACTGTTTCTCTCATAGCCTCATTTTATTCTGGTGTTCAATCACAAATTAGTCTATTAATTTTTAATCTCACATTAATCTTAATAAATTCTTGAATTTGTATAGTTACACCCTTTATAATTGTATAACATATCGATTAGTAGCTTAATTATAGTTTGTTCAACTTTGTGCAAACTCTTGCCTAGTATTATTGAGTTTTTTTGTGGTTCATAGAAGTCGTGTTTCATCTGTTTTAAGAAGACCTGCCAGTGTTTTCTGTTTTTGAACACACATGAACCATTTTTTAAATCTTTATCATTCACAAGTTAAATTGCTGCTGACACCTCTTCTGGAGTTCTCTCGCTCAAACCTTAGTGTCGCTTAAAGAGGGATCTATATCAAATCAAACTAATGGTACTAACCAGAGGTATTTCGGACAGACTTACTTTTAATTATTTCAAATTAAATTTATGAAATGGGGATCATAAGGCTGGTTACCAAAGTACTTTTTACTAGTTAAGATCTGAGAATTACCAAAAAATAACAATAATTACAAATTTACTACTACTGTGAAATTCAGTTAGAAGATGGAAAAGAAAGAGAAAACATCAAACACACTGGTTTGTCGCACGGTTTACAAAATGCTCCATCTCCTTCTAGAAAAAGTTCCGAATAAAGTACGATTTATATTTAATAAAACAAAGAAAAATTGTGATTAGTGATTTCCCAATAGTTAATCCTCCAGTCGAGATCAAGTAAATTTTCCTAGAAATCTATTACAAATAATCCATTGATATTTTATTATTGACTTTATTATTGATTTTATTATAAAATGATTTAGTAATAACAGTATGAATACTATGATGAAAATATGAAAATAAAAACACCCAGAATAGGCCATAAAAGGCATTTTGCATATAATCTGAGCTTTAGTGATCAAAAGCTATGTCAGTGCTTGTATATGTCTCAGAAAATATACAGTTTCTTAATTTTTTCCGATTGTAGTATAGTATATAATCCTATATTATCCTTATAATTTTTTCTTCTCCGTCTTCGGTGACTTTCTAGTGGCGATTCGAAAAATATTTGCTACCACCAATTCCTTTTCTTGTACAAATTTGACCGAACCTTAAACATTACAAGCCTCGTTTAGGCAGTGTTCTCTTCAAGGAAGGGTCTCCCTTTTTTGCGGGACTGTAAGGGGAAAAATCAATATCAGCTGAAAGGTAAGAGTGACTGTATGTTGCTAGCATAGCGGAGAAAAACCGAAGATAGATGAAGTTTTTGTGGAACGAGAAGACAAAGCCATAACACGTCTTGATAAGAAAGCATCTTTGCTGTTACTAGCCAGACGACGGGAACGGCTCTTAGATCAGAGTTTTTAAAGTGCAGCTTATTCTAGCTGCAATATTTTATGGGAGTAGCTTCTGGAATGTCATAGTACTCATCAGGAATTTCATTACCAGTCAAGTGTAGAAGTTTGGTTGAAAGAAATGGTACCTTTTAATGGGAGCTGTGGTGAGTATGTCACCAAGGCGATGACAAGTAGTTTTTTTAGCTTGGTTATTAAAGCTTTCTATCGTCTGTAAAACATATCTCTTGGTTTTGCTCACTATAGTGTAAAAGTTAGTGACTGGATGGAATATAGCAGTTGGATAGTCAGTACGTTTTCTCATGAATTTCCGCATGAATTTTCTTTCAGTGGGCAAGATATTTTTGCTTTGGCGCGTGTTCATGGACGCAAAGATATATGCAACCGCCTTGCTTTTTTATTTCGTGTGTCAATTTCTAGGTCACCAATTAAGTCGTCGCAATTTATTTTTTTCTATAGTACAAGTAGATAAGGTCAAATCATTTATACATAAACTTAGCAACTATGTATGACAAAAGAGCTAATACTGTTACTACTGCTAGAGCTAGAGCTCATTAAATTATTATTGGGTTTAAAATAAAAATATGACAAATATCCCCATGCGTTTCGTATTATATTTTTTTTTGTATTCCAACTTTTCTAATACCGTATAATGTTACTACTGCTGGTTTTATCAGCGCTTTACACGTTATACATTTCTATTTGTTTTTCCATTTTAATTTTCCGGATGTATGTTTCACGGAAAACTCTGTACTCATGTAACCTTTCAACAGTTAATTAATGTTACGAAACTTAATAATGTATTGTATAATACAACAACTCTGCAGAGGTCCCTGTTTTACTGTACTGTTTTAATTTGTTGTGTGTTGTGGGATGATATTCACCATTTTGTCAAAAAATAAACAGAATGTAATGATAATTAAAACGACTAAAAAGAGATTAAAAGGTACACATAGTTTGTATAAATGGAGCAAGATTAGTTGGACTTCCGTCCAGATTATATAATCAGATGCCGATATTTTTCCATTATTTAAATAAATTTTTTAATAACTATTTACATACCAGAATTTATTTTGTTTTCATTTTAAAGAAAGGTTGCCCAATATTAGGATATAACCCATTATCGGATGGCTAAATATTTCAAAAACAAATGGAATAATTGGTGCCATCTATCAACGGAAGGCTAGATTATGGTTTAAAACTTAATCACAAGCTATGACTCCATGTAGAAGCAAACTTATCTTCATATTCGTTTTGTTTTTAAAACTGTAGTGGAATTGTGGAATTCATCATATCCAAATTAGGATTTTTTATAACACAGGTTAATGTTAACAATAACCCAGAGATATTAAACCAAGTTTAGTTTGATTTGTTTGCAATAATAACCATCAAATCAAACAATTTAGACGAATAATAACCATCTGAAACCTGATTATATAGACGCTAATCAAATATTATTACTGATACTAACAGTTAGAGAGTGACAATTATAATTTTTAGTTTGGTTCTAAACCTAAACTGCACAGTATAGACTATGTGGAGTATAGCGACATCAAAAGATTTGTATCGGTACTACAAATGACATTTAGTTTAGTTTGACCTTGTTCTACCTGCGTGAAACGTCTAGTTATTAGTGGTCTGTGAACTTGATGTAGAAGTCGTAGAATCTAAATATTGACCAGCTTAGCACACATTTATTAACCTTAATCCAATAAATTTATTAATCCGCACGTCCCTAAATTTTTTGTTTTTCCCATTTTTAGCACTGACTGCTCTGGTCTGGTAATTCTATTGTTGTCAGTTTGACAAACGTCATTGGAGCATAATCAATTTTGGACAGATGTAATGAATCCAGACGAAAAATCAAGATTTGGATGCCAGTTAGCTAAAGAAATCAAGGCAAATAATCCATTGAACACGCAGAGGTTCATAAACTCTATTTGGACCCAATTTTCGAGGTTTCTTGGGGTGAGACATTTTACTCTTAAAAGAAGAGGACCATAACGAAACTATCAAAAATTTTCGAGGATTATGCCGTTAACATAAAAAAAGGTAATGGCGAAGACTACAAATAGTCGTCTGTAAAGTCAGTGTAAAATGCTACAGCAACAATTGCACAAAAAGAATATTTTACGGAGTACTGCATACAAATAGACCCTTTTACAGATATACTTTTCAAATGTGCAAGATTGACTAGAGATACCAAGCGGAGGCTTGGTGGCTAAACTGCTAAAAACAACTCAAATCAAAAGCATTATTCACCTAAGAAGTTTTTAAAAATAATTTAAATCTACGACGAGGAAACCCCCGATGAATCACAAAAAAAGTTTTTTTGTGCTTCAGTTTCAGATTCAGTTTTACCAAATATTGGAAGGTATTTGATAAAACTGCAACTGAAGTACAACTGCAAGTGGGGTTAACAAGGTGATAAACTTTGATTTTAATACATGCAGAAAATTAATGAAAAAAAAATCATAAAAACTGGAATTAATTTACGCAAAAAATCCAAGCAAAAAATTAAATCCAAAAATAAAAGGAAATTTCAAGTTGTTTCTTTGGATTCATCACAGTCTGAACAAGAAATCTTTCTATCTATCGATAGCTCAAAATCTATTCATGTGTTGAATATAGACCTCTCCCATTTGTCTCGGTCTTCTGTTTGTCTTTTCCACATTGGACCTGCGCTTTGCTCAATGTCATCTTTTCATCTCATTTGTGGTCGACCTCTTGATATTTTGCAGTATATAGTCTCCAGCGGCCAATTTTTTTATTTCATCTTCTATCCTGATATCTTTCGTTATGCCCAGCCCATTTCCATTTTAATTTCAATGCATGTTCGACAGCGTCTGTTGTTTCGGTTTTGCATCTTATCCACTCGTTCCTCTTTTTATCTCTCAACGATATTCCCAACATTTGTCTTTTTATAGCTCTTTAAGTTTTCTTTATTCTAAGTTGCTCTTGGTACACGTTCATGTCTGGGCACCATATGTCAGAACAGGTAGGATGCATGCATTAAATATTTTCGTTCTGAATTTTATAGGTATTTTTTGGTTTTTGATAGTATATGAGAGTTTTCCGAATGCGGAAAACCCCATTTTCATTCTTTTGGTTATAACTTTAGTCTGGTTACTTTTGTCTGCTCTGATAGCTTGTCCTAAGTAAATATATTCTTGGACGTGTTCTATGTTTGTTCCATCTATGGTAATTACTGATCTGTCTTCTGTATTAGTCATTATTTTAGTTTTCTTTATATTCGATTTTAGTCCTTTTTCAAGAGATGTTTTTTTTAGGTCTGAAATTATTATTCGTAGTTGTTCCATAGTTGTTGCTATCAGGAGTACATCATCGGCGAATCTTAGATAATTTAAATATT
Organism: Diabrotica balteata; assembly: GCA_918026665.1. Lineage (NCBI taxonomy): Eukaryota > Metazoa > Arthropoda > Insecta > Coleoptera > Chrysomelidae > Diabrotica > Diabrotica balteata. Next base: position 167,940,598 of record OU898277.1, read on the forward strand.
TCCCGTTTATACAAATCCCTTTATTGTCCCAGTCTATAGATTTAAAAATGTCTTCCAATGCCAGAGTGAATAGTTTGGGTGATATTGTATCCCCTTGTCGGACACCTCTATAAATTCTAATTAATGGAGTTTGCAAGTCTCTGTCTAGCTGAATTCTCATAGTGGCGTTTTGATATCTATTGTGGATTAACATTCTGTATCGTGAATCTATTCGGCAATTAACTAGCGCTTCTTCCACTGCTTATAGTTCTATGCTGTCAAACGCTTTTTCATAGTCAACAAACGCTAGGTATATTGGAAGGTTGTATTCGTTGGTCTTTTTTATCAATATTTTAAGAGTGTGAATGTGGTCGGTTGTGCTGTATCCCCTTCTAAATCCTGCCTGTTCAACTGTTTGGTACGCATAAAATTTGTTACAAGAAATACCATTTAATAATTCTAAAGATGACGTGAATTAAGAAGAAGGGGATGTGAAATGTACCTACTGAACTTAATTTTTTTCTTTCGTCAAAGCTAGTCAACTATGAATACGCTGCTGTAAATACCAGAACATAATACATATATAGTTAAACCAGCAAATAACTAAGAAAAACTCAAAATTAAAATAAACTTTTGTCTAAAGTAGAAAAAAATGTATCCATTATTAGGCAACGCTCCTCTGTGCATTTCCATTTTCAAATATAGAAACTTCTCTTTTTTTAATATTTCTTTTTCTATTACATTGAGCAAATAAATATCGACTTTTATAAAAGAGAGCGTCTTGTGAAAAAACTTTTGTGGGTATAAAGAATGAAAACTGGCGAAAATTCAATAAACGCTCCACAACTTTGAGTAAAATACTTGTTAAAAGAGTTCGTTGGTCAGTTTCGGCTTCACCTTCATCGTGGTATTATGGGAGAAGTTTTTTAATGGTTTTTGAAGAAGTTTTTTGAGTTTGAGTCATACCAAACGGTGTTAAATTTTTATTTCAAAAAGAATATTTTATATGTTTAGTTATCAGAATTTTTTATCGTTTATGTTTTGCTATCAGAATACAAAAGCCATGTCCTATATATCTGAATAGTCTTTTACTTAATCGTAATATGATGCATGTTATTTAAGTAGGTATCGTTTTAAAATTCTGCCGATGGAGCGCTGCAGCGAATGCTCTCTCTGTATCTGTGTTTCTTAGCAAGCCTAACACATTGTTTCATCAATAATTGCAGAAAAGTTTTAGAAAATTAGACGGAATACATGTAATATCTGCAAGAATATTTTCTGAGTGAGTATGGACTGCTGGACTATTAAAGGCATTTGCTTTTTTCAAACATAATTTGTAGTTTTTTGCCAATGTTTGAACTTTTAGAGTTGATATAGCTGGTTAACTCACTTTATAATGAGAGTCATATCCTTCCTGCTTCGCCTGTGTATTAATTCTACTAATCTACAGCAATACTGGCAGTGGATGTCAATTTGATCCTAACTTGTATAAAAAATGTATTAAATAAAAATAGATAAAAAATTAACCTCTAAATTACAAATTGAATTGTTTTTGAAAAAGTGTCATATTTCGTACATTTGGACATTGTTATGGACTTTATCATAGGACTGACCATGGGACGGCACTAAAGTTTAATTTTTATTTTTAGATGTTAAGAAGTAAAGAGGGAGTAAAATAAGTTAAAGTCGAGAGTACTTATGTTGAAAGAGCATCAGTTTTAGTTTTGAGAAACAACTAATATTAATCCGGTAAATTCTCTGGAGTATAAAATTTCTAAATCCACATTATCAAGGCATCTCAAAATAGATAAGGCAGGTCATAACAAGTTTTCCAGTATAAAACCAATTGCAATATCAATCTTGTATTTACTTCTGGCGAAAAAGATATGCACTTGAAGAGGAAGAACAAGTACCCGAAGACAGAATATATAAAATTAGATCGATGACAAATTTTTTTAATGACTGAATGAAAGAAGTTTATTATTCTGATTGTAATTTGACCTACATAAAAAGGGAGATCAGCTTCAATGAAGAGACTATCGGGTAATAACGCTACTACCTGTGTCATATAAAATACTTTCAAATATTGTGTATGATTAATTAAGAACATATGCGGAACAAATAGTTGGGGAATATCAATGTGGTTTCTGCAGGCAGATATCCACAATAGATCAGATCTTTGTCTTGAGGCAAATCTTGGAAAAGACTAGTGAATTTAATATTGACACACATCATATTTTCATGGATTTTGAGTGTGTCTATGATAGCATCCATCGAGAATTTCTGATCCATGCACTAAAATAGTTTAATATTCCAACTCAACTCATTGTCATAGTAAAAGAAACAGTTAAAGTATAAAGCAAAATTCGAATTTAAAACGCACTAACAGATATAATCCATGTGAGAACGGGCCTACGACAAGGAGATGCCCTATCCTGTATTCTATTTAACATCACATTAGAAAAAATCATTAGAGAGTCAAAAGCCCAGAGGAACCATAATAAGAAGCAGATGATATTGATATCATAGCTAGAATCGAAATAGAAACGATAAAAGCATTTAAGGCGATAGAAAGAGCGGCACAAAAACAGTGGCCTAAACATTAACAAAATAAAAACCATATACACGAAGGCCAGCATATCGACAGGCCAAAGAAACCCACAGAATCTGGCAATAGGAGACTATAACATTGAAAGCGTCAAAAATTTTTCATACCCAGGTTCACTAGTTACTGCAGATAACAATGTCAGTGAAGAAGTTGATAGAAGAATACATATCGCTAATAAAACATATATTGGACGAATTAAACATCTCAGATCTAACAACATCACAAGAAAAATATACAAAACCCTGATAAAACTGGTCCTTGTATATGGATAAATAATATGGACATTGTCGAAAACCGATGAGAATCTATTAGGTACGTTTGAACGAAAAATCTTTAGACACATATATATGGGAGTGAAAGAAAATAACATATGGCTCAGGAGATATAATTTTGAACTATACACAGCATATAATGAACCCGAGGTCATAACATCCATTAAAATTGAACGTATACGCTGGATGGGTCATGTTGAACGGATGTTGAAGACTGAAACACCAAAATTTAATTAAGGCAAACACTGGTACGAAGAAGGTCAAAGATAAGACTCAAACTTAGATACATGGAACAAGTGGAACAAGATCTGAAAACACTTAAGATTACCAAGTGGAAAAACAGAGCAAGGAACAGAACAGAATGGCGGAAAATCCTAGAACAAGCCAGGACCCAGCAAGGGTTATCGAGCTACTGATGATAATGATGAATTTGAGCTTAGACGAGTCAATGGTATTAAACAGAGGATGACTTAATTTTAGATAATACATAAAAAACAAAAAGCGTAAATATGTAATCAAGTTGTATATTTTTACCAAACCAAATGGTCTAATTTTAAATTTTTTAGTTTATTTTGGAATGTTTGACAATTCAGGTGGAAAGGGACATACCAATTAAGTGGTTTTGCACGTTTTAGAGGGGAATTAGACTAAAACAGCTTTGATTAAGCCAAAAATCTACTTGAATTTTTAACTTCCTGCTTAGGAACTGTTCAAATTGAAAGAATAAGATGGACGTTTACTATATAACAACAGAATGTCAAAACACCTTACAACTTACTACAAGAAGGGGTCAGCATGTAATGAAACCAAAGCCGATATAAGATATATTAAAAATATGTCATTGATCGCGCCCAATGGTTTAACAAACAATGAGATTGATTATATCCTATCCAAAGAAAAGAGCACAGTACAAGACGTTACGGTCATAAACATGATTTCCGTAGGAAGTGATCACAGAATTGTTAGAGCCAAAATCAAAATTAACTCCACAACAGACAGACAAAAATTTAAACCATCTAAAAAAAGAGATAGATACAGAACTTCTTAAAGAACGCAAAGAACAATACATAAACCAGCTAAAAAGAAGTGATATATCACAGCTAAAGGGTCTGCAACTAGACGAATTAAACGATACAATAACAACAGACCTACTAGAAGCAGGCTTGAAGATTGCTAATAAACAAAAGCGAAAACAACAAAAAATTAGCGCTAAATCACAAGATATGCTAAAAAACGACGACAACTACTGAATGATAACAAAAGAAATACAGTGGAGTATACCGAACTGAATAAAACCATAAGAAAACAGATAAAGGAAGATTTAAAAAAATACCAAGAAGACCGCATTAAGAAAATCATAGAGAAGAACAAAAGTTTAAAAACAATGAAGACAAATATTGGAAAAAGAAAACTAATCATGCTTAAAGCTGTAAAAATTAACTTCAACAAAACAAAAGTAATGACAAACACGGAAGACCAAGAGGCAATAAAAATAAAAACAGAAAAAATAGAACAGGTAAATGAGTATATCTATTTAGGACAAGCAATCAGAGCTAATAGAGAAAATCAAACAGCCGAAATATCAAGACGAGTAAGAATGGGATGGGCAGCGTTTGGCAAACTTTCTTACGTTCTAAAAAATCAATTAATCCCTCTATACTTACGAAGCAAGGTATATAACTCCTGTATCATACCGGTGCTCACCTACGGAGCACAGACATGGACATTTACACAGGCCAATTTGGATAGGATAAGGAAGACACAAAGAGCGATGGAGAGACAAATGTTGGGTGTATCACTTAGAGATAGAAAACGTAACCAGTGGATCAGAACCAGAACAAAGACAGTAGACGCGATAGAACAAGCAGAAAAACTAAAATGGAAATGGGCTGGACACAATGAACGTCTCCAAGACGGACGATGGAACAATGCCATCGGAAAGTGGCGTCCATACAATGCAAAGAGATCAAGAGGCAGACCACAGATGAGGTGGAAAGATGACATCAGGAAACAAGAAGGTCCCACATGGCAGAGAACAGCTCAAGATAGGGAAAGATAGAGAGAACTGGGGGAGACGTATATCCAACAATGGAAGGATAGAGAATAGGTTCAAAAAAAATATGTCTGGTATTAACCGACAAGACCAGAAGCTTGCATATTATCCGTGACAACGAAGAACTGTACGATGACCAACAAAAATATTTATACATATTATGCAGATAATGGTAATAAATGTACACATACTATACAACAAGTATACTCGAAAAAGATTGGTCTTTACGAATTTTGTACTACATGATGAACTCATTATCATCATGTAGTAACAAAACGAGAGGTAAAAGTTCTTAAGGTAAAAGTTATGAGGAAACGCTGTAAAACGCAGCGAACAAAATATCCGTCGTATACCTGTCGCAATACCCCAGGATTTTCCCTGGATTGGTCAAATATCCCACATTTAAACCTTAGTTTTTTTATATATCTATATTTGATGTTCTTGTGTATTTCATGTTTTATTTTGTATTAGTAAATAAATGTTACTATTAAGACTGATTTTTATCAATATTATTCACACAACGCACCAGGGCATCGTACGGCGTCAGTATACAAATACTAGAGCCGAGCGCCAGTGATGCTCTTGCGCGTTCATCACCAACCTTATTGTTTATATATTCAGTTCGTTTAAAAATACTTACTTTATATACTTTATTACCTTTTTCAAAAACTAATAAATAAACGTCCATCTATCAAAATCAGTGAGCGGCTGTTGTTGAACACCTACTCAGAATAGATAAGCAGTTAACGTGTTAAGCTTATAATAACAAATTTCATAATAAAGACAATTTGTTGCTATGTTTGTTGATTTATTGTGTTCTTACTCTATCGTCCTATAGTACATGCCTATGTGTCTTATGGTAAGACATGATGTATCTTCGGAAAAAACTAATATAAAAACTTAAATAAATATGGTTGTGTACTAGATACTACACGAAACAGGTATGCGTCAGTATATATTAGATTTATTGAAAACCTATTAACATGCGCTTTTTTTGAAAAGTGTCCCAACGTACAGTACTCTCCCCCATATATACAAGTATGTGTATGTGTTGGCTTATAGCCTGTGTTAGCAGCCGACACCTTTATCAACCGACAAAAATTGATTCAAGTGAGGTATCCTATATTGGGAGGTTCGCTGTTATAACAATGTCCTCATTCATACAATGCCAAAGTATAAAGATAAAGATAATATCTCGGAAATATGTTAGATCATGAATGCGTTTTGATTTCGTTGATAAGAACACAAAAGATGTTTGGTGTGAAAAGGAAATTAGTATTATGTCAGAAAATACTTGTAGTGATTCTACCTGGGCCTTAAAAAGGATACGGGCATATGGCAGAAGCTATTTAAAATGTTTGTAAAACTTGTAGATTAATATCAATTGCTACGTACTTTTTGAGCTGCCGGGAAGTAACACCTGTGCAGAAAATTGTTATTTTTTATGAACTAGCTAGTTAAAGACTTAGATAATAGAGCAGCTAGTAATTTTTCTGTGTATACAAGGCTGATAGAAAAAATATACTGCTTAGCGAAACTTCAGAATGTACTTTAATTTGTTAACAATAAAATTCATCTTTGCTCGTATAATGTTAAAATATAATAATTACTTTATAGTAATTAATGTAGTTAATAAATTTTAATAACATATTTCCTAGCAAATATCACTGTGTGATGTATAGGGGAGAGGTGAGATAGTTGACCTCGGTTGGATACATAATCCCCATTTAAATTTGGCGCCCAATGATATCCTATTACTCTTCTGTTGACCCACTTGGGTAGAGACCATACTGTTTACTTTGTTTTGACAAATGGCTGCTACTTCAGAACTTGTGACATTGAAAGTTTATTTTATGCGTACGCGGTAAGTCATAACAACTTTAATTCGTTTAGTTTGTAATTATACTGCCCAAATAGGTAAAACATTTGTACTTTTATCCACTAAATACTAAAACATTATTATTTAAATTGTAACTGTTTTAACGTAAAACTTGCACTTGTTAGAAAAATGTCATTGCAGGGATAGTCGTTCCTATTAAATGGGGATACTTAATCCCAGGATCAAGTATCCCACTTTGTGTTTCTTTTAATCTCGTGTTTAATGTAATTAACTTTATTCATGTTTATTTTTTCAGATACCACGTAAGTACTCAACGAAAATAGGAGCAACGAAAAGAGTTCCATCTGATGCAGAAATTGTTGTAAATGAAAAAAAAATTGAAAAAAAAGCGGTTATAAATGCGGTAAAAAAGGGAGAGAGCTACAAAATATCCGCTAGGCATTTCGGAATAAATGTCATGACATTGAAGGGGTTGTGCAGAAAAAACACGATATCTCTTCTAGGCTACAAGGTGCGCAAGGTTTTTTCACTTGACCAGGAAAAACAACTTGGTATGTTTTCTAAATATATATCCAAGATGTATTACGGTCTTACTGTGGTGCAATTGCGCAAATTGGCATACGCCTATGCTGCAACAAAAAGGATATCATATCTTCCTGTCTGGGATAAAGTGATAAAACAAAGCAAGCTGGCCGCGACTGATACCGAGGTTTTCTTGATAGAAACCCTACGCTATCATTAAGAACACCAGAAGCCACAAGCCTGGCACGAAGTTCAGCTTTTAATCGTCACACAGTTGGTACATTCTTTAATCAATTAACAAATGTTTATACACGGTACCAGTTTTATCCTTAACGTATATGGAATATTGACGAAACTGGCATCACTACAGTACACAAAACCAGCTATCACAATCAAGATCATGGGCGATCTAAATTAAATTGCAATTTACATTCTGAGATACACAAAATATAGAAATAAATAGCAAAAAGAATCACATCAAAAATTCACAAGACTCGAAAATTACAATGACTGATGGACACTGAAAGAAAGATGGGAAATATTTAAGAAAATTCTACTAGAAAAGGCATAAAGAGTCCAACCTGCTTAATAGAAAGTAGTAAAACCAATTGCAAACACAATTAGTCTAAAAAGGTTAAACCTATAACAATTAATAAATAATAAAAAAACTATAATAGTCAGTTGAGATTAACGTAACAAAAATTAAATAAATTTTATACAATGCAAATATGCTTTAAAAGTCTTTAAGTTGCGTTATTTCATCAAAAAATTTCGTCCCGTTCAGATAAAAGAAAACACCCTCGTGACCTGCAAAATATAATATTAACCACAGACAGGCATAACCGATGGATGGGATGCCCTGGAATGGAATAGCACAGCGTACCAGACATCTACGAAGCTATTTGCAGTTGCGTTTGACATACTTGACATGTCATTTATTAAAAAGGTCAAATTGTTTAATGGAAGAGAGTGGCACTTCCAAACAAGCTGACACTAGCTGCCTCTCGCCTCTCTGCCGATATTTGTACAGGGATAACCGCGGAGTTGGGAAAATACTGCATACAGCAACGGAGGTTCGACAATTGTATTTCTGGTACTCTTTAATAATATAATTGTTTTTATAACAAGTATACGGTTGATCAGTATTGTGTAACTCTTTATGTGATAAATAGAATATTATACTGTGACATTTTAGGGTGATGGTGAAAGGGACAGTGGTTTAAGTCACTAAAAAGTCACTTCTTTTTTCTTCTTCTTCTTTCATAAAGTCTCACAATAGAAAGGTGCATATTCCAAATCTATGTATTAAAATCTATCAGAAGCAATAGTGTTGTAGATCATAACTCTTCCATTTGCTAACAGACAGCAGCACAAACTTGAAAGCTAAATAAAATTTCTGTTATATTAGAGGGAATAGTAGTGCAAGTCAGACTTACGCTACTATTTCTTCATTCATATGGCAAATGTTTAGTATTTTACAATAATTGTTAACCTAACCTCAAAATGTTTAATTCTCCATAATAACAATAAACAAACTGGTATAAATAGATCAACGTTGTGTTATTTTAATAAAGTTGGTTTGTTTAAGACAATGATTTTAACAAGGAAATTTCTCTCCAAGGCCATGAAAGGAAAGGAAAAAAAGTAAAACATCAAAAAACCAACACAGCATAAAAATCACAAAAGCATGAAAATAAAAAGAAAAAATAAAGCGGCTTTGCAACTCAGGTTGTATGTATGAGGCAACATAAGGAAAAGTAGTGCCAGGTAAAACTTTTTTAAACAACAACTGTTTTTGCCATTAGAAATGTTTTGAATAAATAGCATATAAAAGAAAAAAAGCATTTGAGTCATTCTGGAGATTGAATGCTCCAACTTTCTTGGAACCTTTTATATAGCTGTGTCCGAATTTCACGGGTCGTTATTAAGATAAAACAGGGGAATCACTTGGTTCAGATAGTCGAGGCCAACTAATAATGGTATATTAACTATACCTTATTTCATTAAGCGATGCAGGACATATAAACAACGATAAATTTAACAGATAATTGTAAGGCTTCAGGTAATGGCCTATAAATACATAGGTCATGAGATCCGCATAGGAGAAGATAACCAAACCGTTGAGCTTCTCCGGCGTATAATATAACCGACTTAGGCAGCCTTCGGCAAGCTGAACCATATTTTCAAATCGTCTGATATACCAATATGCCTTAAAAGAAAAACCTTTAATCAGTGTGTTTTGCCAGTGTTAACTTACGGTGCGGAAACGTTGACCATGACAAGGAGAACAGTTCAAAAGATCCGTGTGTGTCAAAGGGCAATGGAGCGTGCTATGTTGGGCGTTTTACTACGAGACAAGATCGCAAATCGCCAGCTACGACAAAGAACAGGAGTGGTTGATGCAGTAGAGAGAATAGCAACACTGAAATGGAACTGGGCAAGTCACGTGGCTCGAGTGACAGATAATAGATGGACAAAGCGGATACTGGAATGGAGACCAAAAGATGACACGTTGGACTGACGATCTAAAACGTTGTCATAGAAATTGGATGCAAGAGGCACAAGATCGAAATGGATGGAAAATTATGAGGGAAATCTATGTCCAGCAGTCGATAAGCGAAGATTAAATGATATGAGTTGCCGTAAATAAATTAAACCGGGTTAATTTGTCTATGCACACCAGATATATTTTCACTGAACAGCACTGGTTCCGTTTAAAACATGGCGGAACGTCTGCGCGAATGAGATGCGCGTACTTAATTTTCCATGGAGAGTGGGCATTTTGACTTCTTTATTATTCTGTGCCTGTATACTTTTTGGCATTTTCGTAGTGCAAACTAACAGTATTGTTTAAAAATATTACTTGGTAACATAATCTACTACATATTTCTCAGATTACTTATATTTTTTTCTGTATGTTTTGTGGTAAACTTTTAATTGGAATATATTTCATTCCACGTGAACTACCCTGTAGACAAAACTGGCGCTATCTCTCTTTTTCACACGCATATATTTAACATCTAAAATCTAACTTGCTTGAAACAAGGGGAGAATTTTGTATCCATGACATGGAATAGTGTGTCGTAAAAAATGACAAACTTTGCCAAAAATAATTCACTGGAAAATTAGATAATAATATACGAATATGGAGTGTGTTTTTATAGAAAATAAAGGCAAGTAGGTTGAAAAAATTATTTAATATTTATTTCAAGGTCAATTATTAATATTTTGAGAATCACAGCAAAAAAGGAACTTCTTAAGTTATGGCAAAGAAACTAGCGTATGGAAAAGAAGTGTTAGACACACAAAATGGGCAATAAAGTCATTTCAGACGCAGACTAAGATGGGCAATCGCATTCTGGTAAATTGAGAGAATCGTCGCCGACGGCTAAACTGGTTATCCGACCCTTTTGTATAATTCGGTAGTATCTGACCTAAATCATTCGTGAATGAGTAAATATATTTACAGTTTTTATACGTCATAATATATTCATTGTAACATTGCCCCCCTCTTAAAAGATGGTTCCTCCAGGAACGTTGTCGGGACTGGAACTGGAACGGTATGCTGGTATCGGCAACTGGACCCTCTCTTACAACTTCCAGTTGTATAAAAATGACAAGGGACGGTTTTCCCTCCGCACCAGGAACTATGCGGATTGCAACAGACTAACACCTGGACATCGGTTGTCAAAATCGGACATAAGTTGCCAAAATCGAATTGCATTTAACCAATAATTCTTTCTTCTGGTAAAGTACCATTTTTATTTAAATCTTGCAAAATCGGATAGGAAAAAGCCAAGTCCCTGAGACAGATAAATGATAATTATGACATATTAGGTACGATATACTTATGGAGCACAATTCCCTACGCAAACAACACTACAGCATTTTAAATAGAGTGTTGAATGTGTTTTAGAAAACGAAGAGGTAGTACTAAGTGAATTTATTGATATAGAGGCGGTATTACTTTATAAGGTTGTTTTGGCTAAAATTAAGAGACGAATCAAGCTGAATATGGACTGTATGCTGAAGGGCTGTGTACAGAGGGTATCTTATCTCCTCGTCTGTGGAATCTACTTAGAGTTAGGTTAATGGGTACGTTGTTATATATCCATAGATGGATGGTAAAATAAAAGTTTTAACCAAGATACCGGTATCTATTTGTCGTAACTAGATGCTATCCGTGAATCTGTGCTTTAAAACCACATACGTTATATTGGATTTTAAATATGGTGGTAAAACCAACAATAACAAATGTATCAGTAATATAGTGGCAAAAAGTGCAGCTTAGACTTTCGCCTTTAAATTAACAAGATGCAAACACTTGCTTACCTTAAGAATACAAGGTCTCTGAACGGTACAACAACAGCACCTATCTGGAGACTACTGCACCTCCGCCATTTTCCTCACATTTTTAGAAGCGGAAATGCGAAATGGAATATTATAGATTACGAGGAAACATAATGAATGGATCAGGATACAATAAATCAAATTAGGGATATACTACGGTTAAGAAAGTCAAAAACTATGAGGACACTTAGGAGTCCTAAGGTACCGTAGGCTAGTTTGGAAGTCTTTTATGTCTAATGGCGCTTTCCAATTTAATACAAGGGCATGTGAAGAAATAAAAACGGATGCACGGAGAAAATGTAGAACTAAAATGTTAAACACAAAAATGCAATTAATTACAGACTAATAACGGAACAGAGCCTATTAAATTTTACAAGGAAACTAAGCGATATACATGACAAGAACAACAGTGTAAAAGAATAAAAATGGGGCCATGACGAGCGAGAAAGAGGAGCTAATAAAAAGGTCTAAATAGCATTTTCAAGAGCTATTAAATCTAGAAAAAAGAACAAAACAAAAAAAAAAGAAATAATTCATCACACAGCAGAGCAACTAGTTAAGAAACCAACATTGAAAGAAACTATTTACTTCATTAAACATCTGAAAAATAATAAAGTGCCTGACACAGATGGAATCGTTGCAAAACTGAAGAAGACTGGTAGACATGTGCTATGGTAGCGTATCCATAAACTAATCTACTGCATATTGACTCTATACCAGATATAATCAGGAATTATATACAGCCCTCTTAAATAATTTTCGGAAGAAATAATAATTGATGAATACCAATATGGCGTCAAACTAAAAAAGTCAGCTATAGATATACAATACATGTATTAAGATCTAACAAAAACAAAAAAAAATCCAAAAACATATACACGGGATGTGTAAGAGCATTAAACACTTCGTAATGCACATTGCACCCCTCAAAAATCCCTCTCTCTATTATTTTTACCCAAAACTTCGACTAATAAACAATCTGTAAAACTAGTAAAGCCAAGTCAAATCATCAGGACATAGATCCTACTCATTAAAGCCGTCAGGCAGAGGCCCTTCAAGCATGCCCCTCAGGCAAAAAGGCCCTTCAGGACAAAGTTGCCTTGGGTAACTCGCGAAAATTGAGCATTAAGGCCGTGTTGTGACAAACACGGGCTCGATGGCCAGACCTAGCGATCTTTCAACCGGCAAGGAGACCAAAACTTGTTTTGCGAAATTGGCGACTGTGTGATCGAGCACACAACTTCCGAACAGGGGGCCGTCAGCTTGCTGTCGACCCCCTGATCGGACAAGCATTTTTCAGGGACACAGAGCTCGAAATCAAATCATAAATAAATTTAATAAAGTAAATAGGGAGGAAAGCTACACTAACCTAACCACAAGTCATGAAAATACGGAGGGTGTTTCTTTTCCCAAATCAGCCGACGTAACAGTTCATAGCCTCCTCTGCGTATGTTAGATGTAAAGGAGGAATGAAGGAAAAACCTGGGAGTCGAATAGGTACCGAGCCAAAATGACTTGCTCTTTTGGAACGAGACCGGTCTGATCTTCGGACATGGGGGTTCCACTGACTAGCAGTGGTACACTAATGTCCCATAGGGGTTGGGATGAACTCATGTGTGTGTCAATTGCAGTTTTAGAAACTGATATATTTATCTAAAGGAATTGATATCCTACTAGAGAATTTTTTTATTAAGCTATCAACTGATAATTTATTTCGTAATTCAATATTGTGATTATTGCATTTTGTCCTTCCACAAAAACCTTCAGTGGTGGATGCGGTTAATCAAAAATAAAAACAACAAAATAATAAAATTACATTATGTTAACCTACAATCTACGTTAGCGGAATAAGTTTCCTCAGAAAAGAAATATATTTAAAACATTGATTCAAAATGTTTGCAAAGTAAGATTGTTTTATTAAAGTAAGTATGAAAAGTAGAGTTTTGACTCTCTGAGTATCTTATGTATCTTAATTTACAACTAATATAACGAACGTCTTCTCTGTACAACACAAGATAAATTTCAGTGTTTGAACGTAGATATAACTAACTACTAACTAAAATATAAGCTATTAACAGATGCGGTTCAAAATGAGAACGAAACCAAAACTAGGTCACAAGAAATTAAGGAGTTAGATGGGTTAGGATAATAGACTTGGATCGGCTCGTAGCTGAACGATGATATATCATATTTTAGGAGGTGGTTTTTAATTAATTTATTATGGATTATTAGTTTTACTATATATTAGACCACTATATATATATATATATATTATATATATATATATATATATATATGTATATATATATATATATATATATATATATATATATATATATATATATATATATATATTATATATATATATATATATATATATATATATAGAAAAGAAATTTATTCTTTGCAGATAAGTTAAATAGTAAACTCTTAAATATTGGCGAAATCTGCAAAAAATCTCTAATGTGTATCAATTGTTTCGCCGAACGTTTTCGCCAAAGAGAATTAATTTGGCTTCGTCAGAGCTGAAAGAGAATAAATTATAATTAGCTACCATATATTATCTAATAAAAAACGTTTATCTTACCGTAAATTTTAGAAATGTCGAGTTAGGATGTTGAAAAACTTAGCCAGTAACAACATAGTGGTGTTTTTTGTTACTATGTGTACAAAAGTTTTTTTTAACGTTGGAAATGTATGATAGCTTTGAACTTAAAACGCAAAGGTTTACCCAAGGTTAATCGAAGAACCCAATGTAAGTACATTTAAAGGAAGTAATTCTTTAAATTGTTGGCAATAACTTAATTTTTGATTGTTATGAAGTTTAAATGTGAGGTTCTGTTTTCTTAGAATGCAAGCGCTGACAATTATAAGTAGTCATTTGAATATTTATGCCGTTAAGGTTCATTAGTAAAACTGATGAAGTTAGATCCAGTTTGGGGAGATATTATTTTAGAATTTTTTTAATTGAAATTCTTTTTTAATTAGTATATTGTTCATGTATTATTATAATAATATCTTATTGAGATGTATCTAAGAAAAGCAAGGGAATGTTATCTTTTTTAGTGAATGAAAATTATTATTAAAATAGGTTAGTTGTTAATAAATAGTTAATAGATTCATCAGTATCGTCGAATTTCTCTTTAATAACACTTACTTCTCTTTTAATGGTAAATTCTATCAACAAACTTTCGGTACCCATATGGGAGCAAAGATTTCTCCTATCATTGCAACTTACGATATAAATTATGTGTTAGACTCAGTCATTCCTTTACTATCCTTTCAAATTCCATTTATTAAAAAATATGTTGATGATATAATTTTGGCTATACCCAATGACAAAGTAGATGAACTATTAGACACTTTTAATAGTTATGACCCCTACATCCAGTTCACTATAGAGAGGGAAGATGGTAATTGTTCCGTCCCCTTTCTCGACATAAGGATGATTAGGGAAAACAACAACATTAAAATAGATTGGTATCCTAAACCGACCCATTCTGGTAGATACCTTAACTACCACTCTTACCATAATAACTCTACTAGAGTCAACTTAATCAAACAGATGAAAAATAGAGTAATACAACTATCAGATCCTCCATTTCATACAAAAAACCTACAAATCCTTCAGAAACTTTTTATTTCAAACTCTTTTCCAACACCATTAGTAAATAAGATTTTATGTAACAATAAAACACTGAAAACTTTGTTTTCAAACTTCCACAACATTTATTTTAAATCTTATCACTACAGCTGTTTCGGCTGATAGCCTTTCTCAAGTGATATATTTTTGGCTTGGGTTTACAAATTTATAGTCTCTAATGAAATAGGTTGAGGAGGGGAGAACTGTTTGTCTCAAGTTGGTCATTCAGAATTATATCTGTGTTTTTTAATTTGTTGATTTCCATAAATTCTAACAAAGATAGCTTAAGGCCTTTATTTTAAATGTGAAGAATTTTAAATTTGTGATTAAAAGAATGATTATGATCTAGAAGGTGAAGTGCGTATGTCGAATCTGTTTTTCTATTCTTGAAAGCACTTTTATGTTAGAAATGTTAGAAAGCTGGTAGAAACTTTGATAAACTGTTCGTGGACAGTTATGGTATTTTTATAGGATCGTCGCATTTTCTTAAGCTTATGGTTTGCACAGTTGACAACAGGGGAAAAAGTTTTATTCAAAAAAAAATTTTTCAACACTCTAGCACAGTTCTGCGGTTATGCCGAAAATTTTTGCCGTTAAACAGTAAAATTTTATGTTGTAATCACATATTTTGTTCATCTTTTCCAAGAACTGTCCATAAATTGATCCAGTTGTTTAAGCTTGTACTTACATCTGATGTTCTTATTTTCTTAGTTTCTTAAGAACGCTGCCTTCTGAATCTGACATCTATTTAATTTCTGGTTTAATATCACCATCTTCGTACAATCATAATAATTGCTGTTCTGTTTTGGATAGTAGATAGGCTATGTACTTCCTGGACCAACCCCTAAATTGCAACCCCTAAAATCGCAACCCCGGTCGTAAGTTCCAAACGGCTTAACGTAGGATGACGTACGAGGGCTCGTTGGAAAGGGGATGAAAAATGGGGTTGAATGCAGTATGTGCCGTGCGCATCGGAGCATGCCAAAAGGTCATTATGGGGTATCTTCGTTTCTATTGGTCCGATCGTGACGTACGAGGGCTCGTTGGAAAGGGGATGAAAAATGGGGTTGAACGCAGTATGTGCCGTGCGCATAGGTCAATGCCAAAAGGTCATTATGGGGTATCTTCGTTTCTATTGGTCCGATCGTGACGTACGAGGTCTCGTTGGAACGGGGAGAAGGCAGGGAGACAAAAAACAAAGATGGAGGCGTTGCCAAATGGGCGCTAAAACGTATATTCGTTGCTATTGGTCTGATTTTGACGTATGAGGTGTCAAAGCGTTGGATGTCACGTGTCATTCGACGCAGGACGTGACATTTGTCACAGAACGTGACATTTGACGCAGGACGTGAAATGTCACGTGAAATGATGTGACATTCGACGTAGGACGTGACATTTGACGCAGGACATGTCATTTGACGCAGGATGTGACATTTGACATAGATCGTACAATGTCACGTGAATTGACGTGACATTCGACGCAGAACGTGAATTGACGTGATATTCAACGCAGGACGTGACACGAGGGCTTGATGGAACGGGGATGAGACGGGGAATACTTTGACACAAAAAACAAAGATGGCAGCATTGCCAAATGGGCGCTAGAATGCATCTTTGTTGCTATTGGCATGATTTTGACGTATGAGGTGTCAAAGCACAGATACCATGTCAACGATCGGTATGAACATTCTTCTTCTTCTTTTTCTTTTCCGGACAGTGGCTAAGAGAACGTTGACGAAGGACGTGACATTCGACGCAGGACGTGACAGTTATGTGACATTCAACACAGAACGTGAAATGTCGTGAAATTTGACGCAGGAGGTGACAGGTATGTGACATTCAACACAGAACGTGAAATGTCTCGTGACATTTGACGCAGGACGTGACATTCGACGTAAGACGTGTCATATATGTGGCATTCGACACAAAACGTGAAATGTCACGTGAATTGACGTGACATTCGACGCAGGACGTGACATTCGACGCAGGACGTGACATTTATGTGACATTCAACACAGGATGTGACATTCGACGTAAGACGTGTCATTTATGTGGCATTCGACACAAAACGTGATATGTCACGTGAATTGACGTGACATTCGACGCAGGACGTGACATTCGACGCAGGACGTGACATTTATGTGACATTCGACACAAAACGTGAAATGTCACGTGAATTGACGTGACATTCGACGTGGGACGTGAAATGTCGTGACGTGTGACGTTGTGACGTGACGTTTGACATTTTAAAAGACAAAGACACAATAACAGAGGACAACAGAGGGTAGCAGAGGGTAACAGAGGGTAGCAGAGGGTAACAGAGCGTAGCAGAGGTACACAGAGGGTAACAGAGCGTCATAACAGAGACATTCAGATGCCTTCAGTGACACATATGCAGCGGCACGAGGGAAATACCAGCGTAAAATCGTTTTATTCCACTTCGAACGAATGGCATAGTTATTGACGCTAACAGAACATCGAGGCTTATTCGTAATCATATTCATAACAATTCGGGTGATATACAAAATTAGCGAATACAAATGGTAAGTTGAATACTATATTTTATCTACGGCATTTCGGGCAATATTTTATTTGTAGGTTGGTATTGTGCTTCGGTAAATATATATTTCCACCAACAATCCGTACCAGTTAAACTGACACTACAGCATCTCATACAAAATAGGTTAAATATAGAATTAAAAACAATTAACATAAAAAAACCTATATAAGTATCAACGTTAAATTCGACGATAATGCTTAGTCACGGTACAGCTGAAAGTAAAAAACCATTGAAAAGCCACTCATAAATGTCAAATATGCTTTACAGAGGTACAATGCTAAACATATAATAAAACAATGTTAAATACTACCAAAATAAATACCTGCAAAAAAACACCCTACAAAGAAAGAAGAAGCAGAAAGAACGAAAAGCATATCTTAAAACAGAAGAGGTACTAATGTGTGCAACAAGTAAAAAAAAAAGTAATAAACACGTACTGACAGATAGCAAATAACCTTCAAATAAAATCGAGATGCAATGAAGTAATAAAACACTTATCTACGGATAGGAACTAATAATCAAAGCAGTCAACATGCAATGAAAAATGCATTAAAAAACATCAAACTTATAAGAGGCATCATGCAAAAAGTAATAAGCACCAACAGACTAATAGGAAATAATAATCAAAGCATTTGATATGCAATGAATATACATTAAAAAAAATCATCAAAATTATAAGGGGAAACATGCAAAACAGTAATAATCACCTACCCGTCGGAAAGGTAATAAAATACAGTTAATACAATAAATCATAATGAAATATGTTAAAAACGAGACATGAGACAGAAAATTGGCGACAATTAACAAAGAACATAAAAAAACGTTTACAAATAGCTGAGTACATATCCGATATACGTAATCTTTGAAAAACGAGACAAAAAGATGGAACTTCTGTGAAATATGTTAAAATACAATAAAACTATGTAAACTATAGTTAGAAAATTAATACCTACAAAGAAATAAGCAAAAAATATATATACCGAACAAACATATCTTAAAACAGAAGAGGTGCTAATGTGTAAAACAAGAAGGAATACAACCTCAAGGCAAATACACTGTCTCACAAAAAAAGCAAAGAACAAAGCCGCCTTGTAAATGTCGTGAAAAATACATTAAAAAACATCAAAAACATACACATAAAATGTAAAAAATGGAGAAAGCAATCTAGCATTTAACATGTAATCATATCAATAAAAAACAACACAAAGGACAAGAGGTGTTATACATAAACAAAAATTACTAGTTACTCCCCGACGGTAAAATAAATTACCAAAATACTGCTAAAGGTAAAGGTAAAAACAGTGCCAAAATAGTAGAGTATAGCTAGACGTAATCTTTGGAAAAAATGAGACAACCGAACGAAAATCTGTAAAATATGCTCAAATATAATAAACTTATGTAAACTGCCGTCGCAAATAAAGAACTACAAAGAAATACACAAATATACTTAGGTAATATGCTAAAAAATATAATAAATACTACATGCAAATTATTGACAAAAATAAATACCCGCAAAAGTAAAGCAAAAAAAAGTTAAATAAATACCGAATTACATGAAAACTATGTAAATTACAGTCACAAATAAATACGTGCAAAAAAAAAATAAGAAAAATAAAAACACATACCCTAAAATCCAGAATACAGCATGCGTGGATGTAAATACAAGCAACCGTATATCACATATTACCTTCTTTAGAACTGAAGACACTCTAGAAACAGGCAGTATGTAATACTCATTACTTGTCTGATTAAACACTATTTGCGAAAACACTTACACTAACACAGCGACCACAATGTTCTCAGAAAATAACACAGAAAACAGTAGACACACGCCGTTTTTACTGTTAAATATCACAGAATACTAGCGGTATGTAACAATATAGTTTCTGAAACGATACGACGTATAATTTTTATGACTGAACACTTACCTACATACTGATTTAAAAATGTATACCAAGTCTTTCCAGCCCGTGCATCTATAACAAAAATCCTTCAAAAAGCCGATAACTTGACCAAAGCACATAAACATGTTTACTACCTTTGAATAATAGTCTATAAGGAACTATGAAAAATAACTGAAGGCACGCTTCTTATCAGGATATGTGGTTTTCAATCTAACTACGAGACTGCAAGAAAACGATAACTAATAATGTACTACACAAAAAACAATTTTTATCATCTGTACTTTTAAAATGAAATTAGGAAATAGCAATTACCTAAATATGCATATTATTATACAGTAATGATGTCCGCTCGATTGCACCCCCCTAAAATAGTACCAGATAGCCAATAAGACCTGTCGTTCGATAGATCCAATAATATGTTATTGGTATTGACCAAAAATACAAACTTGTAAATTAACAACAAAGAATATTAAAAATGTAGCGAGTACATACCCAGACAGGCGTAATCTTTGAAAAAACAAACGACAACCAAAACAAAAATTTGTGAAATATGTTCAAATACAACAAAACTATGTAAACTACAGTCACAAATAAAGAACTGTAAAGAACTAGACAAATACTTATACAGGGGTAATAGGCTAAAGATATAATAAAACTATGTTAAATAATGTCAAAATAAATACCTGCAAAGAAAAAATACGCAAAATATAATGTAAAAAATACTAAAATATATAATAAACTATGTAAACTACAGTAAAAATAAACACTCTACAAAAAAGAAGAAGCAAAAAAAACAATAATGAAAAACATGGCTAAAATAAAAGAGGTACTAATGTGTACAACAAGTTAAAAAATAATAAACACGTACTGACAGGGGGCAAATGTTAAAATTATATCGACATGCAATGAAGTACTAAAACATCTATCGACAGATAGGAACTAATGATCAAAGCAGTCGACATTCAATGAAAAATACATTAAAACATTAAACTTATAAGAGGCAAGACGCAAAAAGTAATAAGCATCAACCGACTAATAGGAAATAATGATCAAAGCAGGTGACATGCAATGAAAATATATTAAAACAGATCAAAATTATAAGAAAAAACATGCAAACACCAATAAACACCTACTTGTTGGAAAGGTAATAAAATATGGTTAATACAATAAAAACATACCGAATTATGCTAAAAACGAGACATGAGTCGGAAAATTAGCTACAAATGACAAAGAACATCAAAAAACATTTACAAATAGCTGGGTAGATCTAGACGTAATCTTTCGAAAAACGAGTAAAAAAGGTTTGAAATAATGATCACAAGCAGTTCACATCAAAGAAAATACGGTAAACATACTTTACAACATACTCAATTACACAAACAGGACATGAACCTGTAAATTAACAAAAAAAAAAATATATTAAAAACGTAGCGAGTACATACATAGTCAGACGTAATCTTTGAAAAACGAGAGACAACCGAACAAAAATTTGTGAGATATGCTCAAATACAACAAAACTATGTAAACTACAATCAGAAATAAAGAACTGTAAAGAACTAGACAACTACTTATATTGGGGTAATATGCTAAATATATAATAAAACTATGTTAAATACTGTCAAAATAAATACACGCAAAGAAAAAAAAATAAGCAAAATATAACGTAAAAATGCTGAAATGTAATAAACTATGTAAAATACGGTAAAAAACACCCTACAAAGAAAGAAGAAGCAAAAAACAATGATGAAAATATTAGCTTAAATATAAGAGGTTCTAATGTGTAGAACAAGTAAATAAGTAATAACCACGTACTGACTGGTATCAAATAATGTTCAAATAAAATCGACATGCAATGAAGTACTAATATACTTATCGAGGGATAGGTACTAATGATCAAAGCAATCGACATTCAATGAAAAATACATTAAAAAACATCAAACTTATACCTAAAAAGTAATAAGCACCAACCGACTAATAGGAAATAATGATCAAAGCAGGTGACATGCAATCAAAATATATTAAAACATATCAAAATTATAAAAGGAAACATGCAAAACAGTAATAAACACCTAACCGTGGAAAAGGTAATACAATACAGTTAATACAATTAAAAGATATTGAATTGTGCTAAAAACGAGACTTGGGACAGAAAATTATTACCAATAGCTGAGTACATATCTGATAGACGTAATCTTTGAAAAAACGAGGCAAAAAAAAGGCGGTACTTCTGTGAAATATGTTAAATTAAAATAAAACCATGTAAACTACATTTAAAAAATAAATACCTGCAAAGAAATCAGAAAAAAAAAATAATAATAACGAAGAAACATATCTTAAAACAGAAGAGATGCTAATGTGTAAAACAAAAAGAAATACAACCTCACAACAAATATATAGTCTCACGAAAAAAAGTAAAGGGCAAAGCACCCTAAACACATAATCAATAAAAAAAAAACAGTAGAAATCATTATTCCTAGAAGCCGCAAAAAGAAATAATACATAAAGTTGTCGAAATACCGTGAAAAATACATTAAAAACATCACAAAACATACACACAAAATGTAAAAAGCAATCTGGCATTTAACATGTAATCGTAGTAATAAAAAACATCAAAAATACAAGAAGTGTTATGCATAATCAAAAATTACTAGTCACAATCTGACGACAAAAGAAATTAGTGCATATGTCGTCGAAATACAGTGAAAATACAAAAATATCTATCAAAATACCGCTAAAGGTACAGGTAATAACAGTGCCAAAATAGTAGACTAGAGCTAGACATAATCTTTGGAAAAAATGAGACAAACCGAACGAAAAATCTGTGAAATATGTTCAAATACAATAAACTTATGTAAACTGCTGTCACAAATAAAGAACCGCAAAGAAATACATAAATACTACATGTAAATTATTGTCAAAAATTAATACCTGCAAAGAAAGAAAGCAAAATATAACGTGAAAAATGCTAAAATATAATAAAACTAGGTAAATTACAGTCACAAATAAATACGTCCAAAAGAAATACACAAATATACAGGGTAATATGCTAAAAAATAATAATAAATACTTCATGTAAATTATTGTCAAAAATCAATACCTGCAAAAAAAGAAGCAAAATATAACGTGAAAAACTGCTAAAATATAATAAAACTATGTAAATTACATTCACAAATAAATATCTGCAAAAGAAATAAGCAAATATATGACGAAGAACACGCACACTACTGCTGCAGAAGCCTGATACTGTCTATGTACAAAACACGGCGACCTAAGTGTCCTCAGAAATTAACACAGAAACAGTAGACACACTAACAATGGAGATATGTTGGAAATGCTACAGACTCTGTCACTTTAGTCTCACACGCCGTTTGTACTGTTAAATATCAGAGAATACTAGCGGTGTGTAACAATATAGTTTCTGAACGATACAACATCTAATTTTGATGACTGAACACTTACATACTAATTTGAAAACTGTACAACCCATACATCGATAACAAAAAATCCTTCAAAAACAAACACTTAAACATATTTACTACTTTGGCAAATTTTCTAGACTGGGAATATGACCAAATAATGGACTACACAATATTCTTTCAGGAAATGCTCTTTTCGATCTAACACGAGACTACGAAAACGATAACTAGTAATGTACTATACAAAAAGCAATTAACTTTATCATCTGTAGTTTTAAAATAAAATTAGGAAATAACAAAAACCTAAATATGCATATAATTATTCAGCAATGATGTCTGCTAGATTGGACTACTAAAATAGTACCAAATAGCGAATAAGGCCTCTCGTTCGATAGATTCAATAATATGTTATTGTTATTAACCAAAAAATCAACAAAATCGACAGCTTTAACAAAAACACAAAAAATCAGTGTAATAAAACCACTGACATACGAAAAGACCGATATTATCGATCAACAAATTCAATAGCGATTGATAGGGTCTGTGACATGCAACCGCAAGGACAATACCTGAAGGTCACTAAGCCTGCAACATCCAAACGGTTCAACGTTCAAAAACGTGCAAAGTATTGATGGAAAGAGGAGGTGGTAACAAATATGTTAAGATAAAAATAAAACGCAAAGACATTGCCAAAACCATACCCAAACGGGTCAACGAATACAAAATGCAAGATATCGAAGGAAATGGAGGTGGTAACACATATGTTAAAATAAAAATAAAACGCAAAGACATTGAAAAAACGCTACTAAGCTTGTAACGTCCAAACGGCTCAACGTACAACAATCAGCTACTAAATGTCATCGGCAAATAGAATACCAAATTTTTTTAGTATCGAATACCGAATAAAGAAATTTTACGTTAGGAGCACATACTAGAACAGGAAAGTCACTCACATTTAAGATTAACTGATACCATTCTTTTGGTGACTCTGCATAATTCTTTGCCATATCCTCTGGCGAAAGAGCATTAATGTCGTTGACACTCAAAAGACAGGATAGTCTTTTGTCTCTGTCTCATTAGACTCATTAGACTAAAAGAGTCCTTACGAAGTCGTTAAATATATCTTCCAGTACAGCATCGCCTCCGTAATTAATTATTTCGGGTATGAACAATTAACGCGGTCAAAGGTCAAAGTATGTCTTAAGATGGTAAATATATTAGGTTAGAAGGTCTCTGCGTACCGCTGTCTACGTGTCACAGATGGCTCTGTGCGCCTCTGCATGTCTCAGCGTACTTTTTGTCTACGTGTCATAGATGGCTCTGTGTGCTTCTGAATGTCTCTGCGTCAAATGTCGCGTGATTCACGTCATACGTCAAATATCACATAATATGTCACATTTTATGTCAAACGTCACGTTATATATCTAATGTCACGTATTATGTCACGTCATACGTCAAATATCACATAATATGTCATATTAATTTGTTGGGTTAGGTATTACTTAACAGACGCGTAGTTGTGGTTAATTTATTAGGTTAGGTAGTCGCTTCGCGGCACTACCTAACCTAATAAATTAACCACAACTACGCGTCTGTTAAGTAATACCTAACCCAACAAATTAATATGACATATTATGTGATATTTGACGTATGACGTGACATAATACGTGACATTAGATATATAACGTGACGTTTGACATAAAATGTGACATATTATGTGATATTTGACGTATGACGTGAATCACGCGACATTTGACGCAGAGACATTCAGAAGCACACAGAGCCATCTATGACACGTAGACAAAAAGTACGCTGAGACATGCAGAGGCGCACAGAGCCATCTGTGACACGTAGACAGCGGTACGCAGAGACCTTCTAACCTAATATATTTACCATCTTAAGACATACTTTGACCTTTGACCGCGTTAATTGTTCATACCCGAAATAATTAATTACGGAGGCGATGCTGTACTGGAAGATATATTTAACGACTTCGTAAGGACTCTTTTAGTCTAATGAGTCTAATGAGACAGAGACAAAAGACTATCCTGTCTTTTGAGTGTCAACGACATTAATGCTCTTTCGCCAGAGGATATGGCAAAGAATTATGCAGAGTCACCAAAAGAATGGTATCAGTTAATCTTAAATGTGAGTGACTTTCCTGTTCTAGTATGTGCTCCTAACGTAAAATTTCTTTATTCGGTATTCGATACTAAAAAAATTTGGTATTCTATTTGCCGATGACATTTAGTAGCTGATTGTTGTACGTTGAGCCGTTTGGACGTTACAAGCTTAGTAGCGTTTTTTCAATGTCTTTGCGTTTTATTTTTATTTTAACATATGTGTTACCACCTCCATTTCCTTCGATATCTTGCATTTTGTATTCGTTGACCCGTTTGGGTATGGTTTTGGCAATGTCTTTGCGTTTTATTTTTATCTTAACATATTTGTTACCACCTCCTCTTTCCATCAATACTTTGCACGTTTTTGAACGTTGAACCGTTTGGATGTTGCAGGCTTAGTGACCTTCAGGTATTGTCCTTGCGGTTGCATGTCACAGACCCTATCAATCGCTATTGAATTTGTTGATCGATAATATCGGTCTTTTCGTATGTCAGTGGTTTTATTACACTGATTTTTTGTGTTTTTGTTAAAGCTGTCGATTTTGTTGATTTTTTGGTTAATAACAATAACATATTATTGAATCTATCGAACGAGAGGCCTTATTCGCTATTTGGTACTATTTTAGTAGTCCAATCTAGCAGACATCATTGCTGAATAATTATATGCATATTTAGGTTTTTGTTATTTCCTAATTTTATTTTAAAACTACAGATGATAAAGTTAATTGCTTTTTGTATAGTACATTACTAGTTATCGTTTTCGTAGTCTCGTGTTAGATCGAAAAGAGCATTTCCTGAAAGAATATTGTGTAGTCCATTATTTGGTCATATTCCCAGTCTAGAAAATTTGCCAAAGTAGTAAATATGTTTAAGTGTTTGTTTTTGAAGGATTTTTTGTTA
Organism: Diabrotica balteata; assembly: GCA_918026665.1. NCBI lineage: Eukaryota > Metazoa > Arthropoda > Insecta > Coleoptera > Chrysomelidae > Diabrotica > Diabrotica balteata. The sequence continues at coordinate 167,966,768 of OU898277.1, forward strand.
TCGATGTATGGGTTGTACAGTTTTCAAATTAGTATGTAAGTGTTCAGTCATCAAAATTAGATGTTGTATCGTTCAGAAACTATATTGTTACACACCGCTAGTATTCTCTGATATTTAACAGTACAAACGGCGTGTGAGACTAAAGTGACAGAGTCTGTAGCATTTCCAACATATCTCCATTGTTAGTGTGTCTACTGTTTCTGTGTTAATTTCTGAGGACACTTAGGTCGCCGTGTTTTGTACATAGACAGTATCAGGCTTCTGCAGCAGTAGTGTGCGTGTTCTTCGTCATATATTTGCTTATTTCTTTTGCAGATATTTATTTGTGAATGTAATTTACATAGTTTTATTATATTTTAGCAGTTTTTCACGTTATATTTTGCTTCTTTTTTTGCAGGTATTGATTTTTGACAATAATTTACATGAAGTATTTATTATTATTTTTTAGCATATTACCCTGTATATTTGTGTATTTCTTTTGGACGTATTTATTTGTGACTGTAATTTACCTAGTTTTATTATATTTTAGCATTTTTCACGTTATATTTTGCTTTCTTTCTTTGCAGGTATTAATTTTTGACAATAATTTACATGTAGTATTTATGTATTTCTTTGCGGTTCTTTATTTGTGACAGCAGTTTACATAAGTTTATTGTATTTGAACATATTTCACAGATTTTTCGTTCGGTTTGTCTCATTTTTTCCAAAGATTATGTCTAGCTCTAGTCTACTATTTTGGCACTGTTATTACCTGTACCTTTAGCGGTATTTTGATAGATATTTTTGTATTTTCACTGTATTTCGACGACATATGCACTAATTTCTTTTGTCGTCAGATTGTGACTAGTAATTTTTGATTATGCATAACACTTCTTGTATTTTTGATGTTTTTTATTACTACGATTACATGTTAAATGCCAGATTGCTTTTTACATTTTGTGTGTATGTTTTGTGATGTTTTTAATGTATTTTTCACGGTATTTCGACAACTTTATGTATTATTTCTTTTTGCGGCTTCTAGGAATAATGATTTCTACTGTTTTTTTTTTATTGATTATGTGTTTAGGGTGCTTTGCCCTTTACTTTTTTTCGTGAGACTATATATTTGTTGTGAGGTTGTATTTCTTTTTGTTTTACACATTAGCATCTCTTCTGTTTTAAGATATGTTTCTTCGTTATTATTATTTTTTTTTTCTGATTTCTTTGCAGGTATTTATTTTTTAAATGTAGTTTACATGGTTTTATTTTAATTTAACATATTTCACAGAAGTACCGCCTTTTTTTTGCCTCGTTTTTTCAAAGATTACGTCTATCAGATATGTACTCAGCTATTGGTAATAATTTTCTGTCCCAAGTCTCGTTTTTAGCACAATTCAATATCTTTTAATTGTATTAACTGTATTGTATTACCTTTTCCACGGTTAGGTGTTTATTACTGTTTTGCATGTTTCCTTTTATAATTTTGATATGTTTTAATATATTTTGATTGCATGTCACCTGCTTTGATCATTATTTCCTATTAGTCGGTTGGTGCTTATTACTTTTTAGGTATAAGTTTGATGTTTTTTAATGTATTTTTCATTGAATGTCGATTGCTTTGATCATTAGTACCTATCCCTCGATAAGTATATTAGTACTTCATTGCATGTCGATTTTATTTGAACATTATTTGATACCAGTCAGTACGTGGTTATTACTTATTTACTTGTTCTACACATTAGAACCTCTTATATTTAAGCTAATATTTTCATCATTGTTTTTTGCTTCTTCTTTCTTTGTAGGGTGTTTTTTACCGTATTTTACATAGTTTATTACATTTCAGCATTTTTACGTTATATTTTGCTTATTTTTTTTTCTTTGCGTGTATTTATTTTGACAGTATTTAACATAGTTTTATTATATATTTAGCATATTACCCCAATATAAGTAGTTGTCTAGTTCTTTACAGTTCTTTATTTCTGATTGTAGTTTACATAGTTTTGTTGTATTTGAGCATATCTCACAAATTTTTGTTCGGTTGTCTCTCGTTTTTCAAAGATTACGTCTGACTATGTATGTACTCGCTACGTTTTTAATATATTTTTTTTTTTGTTAATTTACAGGTTCATGTCCTGTTTGTGTAATTGAGTATGTTGTAAAGTATGTTTACCGTATTTTCTTTGATGTGAACTGCTTGTGATCATTATTTCAAACCTTTTTTACTCGTTTTTCGAAAGATTACGTCTAGATCTACCCAGCTATTTGTAAATGTTTTTTGATGTTCTTTGTCATTTGTAGCTAATTTTCCGACTCATGTCTCGTTTTTAGCATAATTCGGTATGTTTTTATTGTATTAACCATATTTTATTACCTTTCCAACAAGTAGGTGTTTATTGGTGTTTGCATGTTTTTTCTTATAATTTTGATCTGTTTTAATATATTTTCATTGCATGTCACCTGCTTTGATCATTATTTCCTATTAGTCGGTTGATGCTTATTACTTTTTGCGTCTTGCCTCTTATAAGTTTAATGTTTTAATGTATTTTTCATTGAATGTCGACTGCTTTGATCATTAGTTCCTATCTGTCGATAGATGTTTTAGTACTTCATTGCATGTCGATATAATTTTAACATTTGCCCCCTGTCAGTACGTGTTTATTATTTTTTAACTTGTTGTACACATTAGTACCTCTTTTATTTTAGCCATGTTTTTCATTATTGTTTTTTTTTGCTTCTTCTTTTTTGTAGAGTGTTTATTTTTACTGTAGTTTACATAGTTTATTATATATTTTAGTATTTTTTACATTATATTTTGCGTATTTTTTCTTTGCAGGTATTTATTTTGACATTATTTAACATAGTTTTATTATATCTTTAGCCTATTACCCCTGTATAAGTATTTGTCTAGTTCTTTACAGTTCTTTATTTGTGACTGTAGTTTACATAGTTTTGTTGTATTTGAACATATTTCACAAATTTTTGTTTTGGTTGTCGTTTGTTTTTTCAAAGATTACGCCTGTCTGGGTATGTACTCGCTACATTTTTAATATTCTTTGTTGTTAATTTACAAGTTTGTATTTTTGGTCAATACCAATAACATATTATTGGATCTATCGAACGACAGGTCTTATTGGCTATCTGGTACTATTTTAGGGGGGTGCAATCGAGCGGACATCATTACTGTATAATAATATGCATATTTAGGTAATTGCTATTTCCTAATTTCATTTTAAAAGTACAGATGATAAAAATTGTTTTTTGTGTAGTACATTATTAGTTATCGTTTTCTTGCAGTCTCGTAGTTAGATTGAAAACCACATATCCTGATAAGAAGCGTGCCTTCAGTTATTTTTCATAGTTCCTTATAGACTATTATTCAAAGGTAGTAAACATGTTTATGTGCTTTGGTCAAGTTATCGGCTTTTTGAAGGATTTTTGTTATAGATGCACGGGCTGGAAAGACTTGGTATACATTTTTAAATCAGTATGTAGGTAAGTGTTCAGTCATAAAAATTATACGTCGTATCGTTTCAGAAACTATATTGTTACATACCGCTAGTATTCTGTGATATTTAACAGTAAAAACGGCGTGTGTCTACTGTTTTCTGTGTTATTTTCTGAGAACATTGTGGTCGCTGTGTTAGTGTAAGTGTTTTCGCAAATAGTGTTTAATCAGACAAGTAATGAGTATTACATACTGCCTGTTTCTAGAGTGTCTTCAGTTCTAAAGAAGGTAATATGTGATATACGGTTGCTTGTATTTACATCCACGCATGCTGTATTCTGGATTTTAGGGTATGTGTTTTTATTTTTCTTATTTTTTTTTTGCACGTATTTATTTGTGACTGTAATTTACATAGTTTTCATGTAATTCGGTATTTATTTAACTTTTTTTTGCTTTACTTTTGCGGGTATTTATTTTTGTCAATAATTTGCATGTAGTATTTATTATATTTTTTAGCATATTACCTAAGTATATTTGTGTATTTCTTTGTAGTTCTTTATTTGCGACGGCAGTTTACATAAGTTTATTATATTTGAGCATATTTTACAGATTTTCGTTCGGTTGTCTCATTTTTTCCAAAGATTACGTCTAGCTATACTCTACTATTTTGGCACTGTTTTTACCTTTACCTTTAGCAGTATTTTGGTAATTTATTTTACCGTCGGGGAGTAACTAGTAATTTTTGTTTATGTATAACACCTCTTGTCCTTTGTGTTGTTTTTTATTGATATGATTACATGTTAAATGCTAGATTGCTTTCTCCATTTTTTACATTTTATGTGTATGTTTTTGATGTTTTTTAATGTATTTTTCACGACATTTACAAGGCGGCTTTGTTCTTTGCTTTTTTTGTGAGACAGTGTATTTGCCTTGAGGTTGTATTCCTTCTTGTTTTACACATTAGCACCTCTTCTGTTTTAAGATATGTTTGTTCGGTATATATATTTTTTGCTTATTTCTTTGTAGGTATTAATTTTCTAACTATAGTTTACATAGTTTTATTGTATTTTAACATATTTCACAGAAGTTCCATCTTTTTGTCTCGTTTTTCAAAGATTACGTATATCGGATATGTACTCAGCTATTTGTAAACGTTTTTTTATGTTCTTTGTTAATTGTCGCCAATTTTCTGTCTCATGTCTCGTTTTTAACATATTTCATTATGATTTATTGTATTAACTGTATTTTATTACCTTTCCGACGGGTAGGTGATTATTACTGTTTTGCATGTTTCCCCTTATAATTTTGATGATTTTTTTTAATGTATATTCATTGCATATCAAATGCTTTGATTATTATTTCCTATTAGTCTGTTGGTGCTTATTACTTTTTGCATGATGCCTCTTATAAGTTTGATGTTTTTTAATGCATTTTTCATTGCATGTTGACTGCTTTGATTATTAGTTCCTATCCGTAGATAAGTGTTTTATTACTTCATTGCATCTCGATTTTATTTGAAGGTTATTTGCTATCTGTCAGTACGTGTTTATTACTTTTTTTTTTACTTGTTGCACACATTAGTACCTCTTCTGTTTTAAGATATGCTTTTCGTTCTTTCTGCTTCTTCTTTCTTTGTAGGGTGTTTTTTTGCAGGTATTTATTTTGGTAGTATTTAACATTGTTTTATTATATGTTTAGCATTGTACCTCTGTAAAGCATATTTGACATTTATGAGTGGCTTTTCAATGGTTTTTTACTTTCAGCTGTACCGTGACTAAGCATTATCGTCGAATTTAACGTTGATACTTATATAGGTTTTTTTATGTTAATTGTTTTTAATTCTATATTTAACCTATTTTGTATGAGATGCTGTAGTGTCAGTTTAACTGGTACGGATTGTTGGTGGAAATATATATTTACCGAAGCACAATACCAACCTACAAATAAAATATTGCCCGAAATGCCGTAGATAAAATATAGTATTCAACTTACCATTTGTATTCGCTAATTTTGTATATCACCCGAATTGTTATGAATATGATTACGAATAAGCCTCGATGTTCTGTTAGCGTCAATAACTATGCCATTCGTTCGAAGTGGAATAAAACGATTTTACGCTGGTATTTCCCTCGTGCCGCTGCATATGTGTCACTGAAGGCATCTGAATGTCTCTGTTATGACGCTCTGTTACCCTCTGTGTACCTCTGCTACGCTCTGTTACCCTCTGCTACCCTCTGTTACCCTCTGCTACCCTCTGTTGTCCTCTGTTATTGTGTCTTTGTCTTTTAAAATGTCAAACGTCACGTCACAACGTCACACGTCACGACATTTCACGTCCCACGTCGAATGTCACGTCAATTCACGTGACATTTCACGTTTTGTGTCGAATGTCACATAAATGTCACGTCCTGCGTCGAATGTCACGTCCTGCGTCGAATGTCACGTCAATTCACGTGACATATCACGTTTTGTGTCGAATGCCACATAAATGACACGTCTTACGTCGAATGTCACATCCTGTGTTGAATGTCACATAAATGTCACGTCCTGCGTCGAATGTCACGTCCTGCGTCGAATGTCACGTCAATTCACGTGACATTTCACGTTTTGTGTCGAATGCCACATATATGACACGTCTTACGTCGAATGTCACGTCCTGCGTCAAATGTCACGAGACATTTCACGTTCTGTGTTGAATGTCACATACCTGTCACCTCCTGCGTCAAATTTCACGACATTTCACGTTCTGTGTTGAATGTCACATAACTGTCACGTCCTGCGTCGAATGTCACGTCCTTCGTCAACGTTCTCTTAGCCACTGTCCGGAAAAGAAAAAGAAGAAGAAGAATGTTCATACCGATCGTTGACATGGTATCTGTGCTTTGACACCTCATACGTCAAAATCATGCCAATAGCAACAAAGATGCATTCTAGCGCCCATTTGGCAATGCTGCCATCTTTGTTTTTTGTGTCAAAGTATTCCCCGTCTCATCCCCGTTCCATCAAGCCCTCGTGTCACGTCCTGCGTTGAATATCACGTCAATTCACGTTCTGCGTCGAATGTCACGTCAATTCACGTGACATTGTACGATCTATGTCAAATGTCACATCCTGCGTCAAATGACATGTCCTGCGTCAAATGTCACGTCCTACGTCGAATGTCACATCATTTCACGTGACATTTCACGTCCTGCGTCAAATGTCACGTTCTGTGACAAATGTCACGTCCTGCGTCGAATGACACGTGACATCCAACGCTTTGACACCTCATACGTCAAAATCAGACCAATAGCAACGAATATACGTTTTAGCGCCCATTTGGCAACGCCTCCATCTTTGTTTTTTGTCTCCCTGCCTTCTCCCCGTTCCAACGAGACCTCGTACGTCACGATCGGACCAATAGAAACGAAGATACCCCATAATGACCTTTTGGCATTGACCTATGCGCACGGCACATACTGCGTTCAACCCCATTTTTCATCCCCTTTCCAACGAGCCCTCGTACGTCACGATCGGACCAATAGAAACGAAGATACCCCATAATGACCTTTTGGCATGCTCCGATGCGCACGGCACATACTGCATTCAACCCCATTTTTCATCCCCTTTCCAACGAGCCCTCGTACGTCATCCTACGTTAAGCCGTTTGGAACTTACGACCGAGGGTTGCGATTTTAGGGGTTGCAATTTAGGGGTTGGTCCAGGAAGTACATAGCCTATCTACTTTGGATTCATTGTTTTATCAATCAGTTCGGCTTTTTATCTAATAAATATCCCACTAATACTATGTTTTCTGTACTAGATGAGGTTTACGAAGTACTAAGGGGTTCTAGTACAGTTACCTAATCTGTTGTTTTTACAGCAAGACCTAGTCATGACTACTACACCAGAAAGTTAACCTTTGATATTGATTTAATGATCCCATTCACCAAGATAGGAAGGAATCTATATATTCGGCATAAAAACCATACAACCATCTCTCTTTGCAACTTAAATCTGCAATTTTACCCCAAGATCCGTAAAATAACAAAAAGCTATCTATTTAAAAGCTATCTATCATATTAGTCAGTAGAAGAGTTTCTTAACAATTAAATAAGAAATTACAGTAATTTTATTTTTAAATAACAAACGAATTTTCATCTATATTTTTTATGCAATTTTCAATTTATTAAAATTTTGCAATGGACTGTTTATTTTATTATGTTTTATTTTGTGATATGAACTGTATAATTTCAGTAAATTGCAATTGTTATTGTTATTTTTTGACTTTTTGTAAGTTTTGTCCATAAAATTGTAGAATTTTCAGTGTCAATAAAGCATATTTCTATGTCTATTACTATTTCTACAACACTTAAATAGAGTCTACAACAGTCTCATAGGCTTTTTACTGCGTTCCGAAATGTGTATCGTTGACTTACTTCTTTTCACTTATCATACAAGAATTTATTAGATTGTGTGTTTTAATCTTAAATTCTTCCAACAGAGCTTAATATTTCCAGCAAAGCACCTGCTTGTAAGCAGCCTTATTTCTTTCCCTTCTAATTCAAATTATCCTTGATCATTTAGTTACAAGACGATTACAGAGCAGGCAAGAAGAAAGAGGTAGAGCTTTACTGTGAAGCGTCACCCTTATTGTGGCACTAATAGAATAATTAATTTTAGGCTTTTATAAAACGTTAACATCACCATTTATCTCTGTTAGACAAATTGGAATTATTATTATTATTTAACAAGCTGCTAATTGATTTTTGATTGTATCTTTAGAGGGAGCGATGTACGTTAAATTTTCTATGGTAGCCTGGTACGTTATCCTTGGAAAATAATTAGTGACGGGAATTATTTACCTACTAGATACATAATATAATCTTATGTTATTTACATTATTTTCAAGAATTAATCAATTAAGAATTTATTTCAAAATCAGAAATTACTGGATATTTCATTCAACATGTAAAAACTAATAATTAATAATTACGTTAAATTCGACTGTCCTAACGAAAAAAACAAGGGAAAATAGTTTTAAAGTCAATCACCGACACTGTTATTATTTTTTTGTGAAATTCATGTAGGAACTGTAAGCTCGAAGGAAGTGAACTTCAACTATCCTATATACATGGAAAAACAGTTTCAAAATAAAGACACTGTATATTTATGAACTTAGCCGACAACGGGGAAACTTAATTCATAATCATCACTAACCCCTTGTGTCTACTGCTGGACGTGGGCTTTCCTCATTTTTGTCCATTGTGCTCTATCTTGAGCACTTTTCATTCAATTTCTTGATTTTCTTTAGTCAATCAGTCATTCTTCAGAAAATTTCACCCCAATTTTAGGTCTCTGTTACATAAAACCTTGGACATACAAAGCAGCTCTAGCCTGCTCTATCTTGGGTCTAATTTCGCCGTGATTTTTTTGTTTTGACGAGGGATATATTTTTTGGTTTTCATATATTAGTTTCAGAAACTATTTCTGAGTATTTTAAAGGGTCACGAGGTAGCAATCAGCTACTCTACCCCATCCTAAAATCCCATGTACAAGATAAGATTGTAATAGAGATAGGTGAAGCATTTTCAGCTGTTCAAAATCCAAAACCTCTTTTAACTAGCGGAATTTTGGTAGCAGTCTTCTTATTTTTGTTATAATATTTTTATTTGTAAGTCCCATTTTTAAGGTGCCTGTCAATTAAAAGTTTGGGCTTTATTTGCGCTTTGTTTGAGCTTTGTGGCTTTAGTTTCCGCCTCGCTTCATTTCTCTTCGTTTATTCATTAGTTACCTAGTATTTTGACTAATCTTCTCTTCTGTTTAGGTTCTAGGACAGAAATTGTTTTGACTTTCTAGTAATGCATTTGTTAATTTAGTATTAAAGTCGTTTATGTTATTTTTTGTTTCAAGACTAATAAATATGTCGCTAATACGTTGCTGAAAACTATCTGACGGTTTCATCCATGGTTTTGATTTATTTTTCTTTTTAATCATCTTGTACCTGTGCTTCTTGAAGCTTATACTAGCTCGCACCATTCTATGATCGCTATTGCTAATAAATCTGTTTAGAACCGTGATGACTTTAACGGTTTATTTTTTGTCCGTGATAATAACATCTATTTTGCAATTTATAGGACATATTTTTCCATTAGGACTTTGCAATTTTCATCTTCTCTGTGGTTTCTTTTTGAAACAACTGTTCATTTGGAATAGGTTATGGTGCAGCATAAACCTTAATAGTACCTCGCCTTGTACATTTTTACCATCCAAGCTAAAGCCACTGGAGATTTAATTACCATATTTAAAATATTACAATTTTATTTTTGGAAATCTCGATGAAATGTTTAGCAAAAGTCACGATAAATATCTCGGAGGTCACCAGTGTCAACTTAAAAAAGAGAACTTTTTTAAAAGATCAATACATAACTTTCTTCCAAATAGAGGTTCTAAGTGCTGGAATAACCTTAATTATAACAATGTCTCTGCTCCCTCTACCAACGCGTTCAAAAAAAAGACTTGACTGTTTATATTATAGTTAATAGTACATTGTTTACCGGGTAGGAAAAGCTTAACATTCCTGGACGACTGTGAAGATTGCTAAGTCGAGGCGCAAGCCGAGACTTAGCAACACAGGGTCCAGGAATGTGGCTTTTCCTACGAGGTAAACATACTATTTTTCCGCAATCGTTTAAAATTTGACAAATATTGATTGATTTAAAAAAAAACGCGATAATTTTATTCCCAAATAGATGGTGCTTTGAAATTCCTAATAAAATTACTTGGGTCACTATGGAAACGTATTGTACGGAACTGTACGGAAATATCATTTCCTTACAGTAAGAAAGTCCTGACTTTTTCTTCAAGAAATTTTGACATTCCTGTCAAAATTTCTTGAAGAAAAAGTCAGGACTTCCCTACTGTAAGGAAATGATATTTCCGTACAGTTGTTAGTGTTTTACATAAAGTATGACAATTCAACCTCAATACGTTTCCATAGTAACCCAAGTAATTTTATTAGGAATTTCAAAGCACCATTTATTTGGGAATAAAATTATCGCGTTTTTTTTTAAATCAATCAATATCTGTCGAATTTTAAACGATTTGCGGAAAAATAGTATGTTTACCTCGTAGGAAAAACCACATTCCTGGACTCTGTGTTGCTAAGTCTCGGCTTGCGCCTCGACTTAGCAATCTTCACAGTCGTCCAGGAATGTTAAGCTTTTCCTACCCGGTAAACAATGAACTATTTCCGCAAATCGCCAGGAAATTTTGACATTCCTGTCAAAATTTCTTGAAGAAAAAGTCAGGACTTCCTTACTGTAAGGAAATGTCATTTCCTTACTGTAAGGAAATGATATTTCCGTACAGTTGTTAGTGTTCTACATAAATGATAGAAAAGTTTGACAATTCAACCTCAATACGTTTCCATAGTAACCCAAGTAATTTTATTAGGAATTTCAAAGCACCATTTATTTGGGAATAAAATTATCGCGTTTTTTTTTAAATCAATCAATATCTGTCGAATTTTAAACGATTTGCGGAAAAATAGTATGTTTACCTCGTAGGAAAAACCACATTCCTGGACTCTGTGTTGCTAAGTCTCGGCTTGCGCCTCGACTTAGCAATCTTCACAGTCGTCCAGGAATGTTAAGCTTTTCCTATCCGGTAAACAATGTACTATATTCTTTTAAACCCAAAATTCTAATTTTTTTCTAATTTTTGAAGTTTTTAAGTTTTTTTTCTAATTTTTGAAATTTACTTATAGGTTACTAATGTAATTGGTTTATAAGTAAGTATAATAGAAACTTTTTCCTCTGCCCGTGCTTTTGTATAATAATAATAATAATAATTTTATTTATTTATACTTTCAAGATAGTAGCCTTCATTTTATCTGATACTTAGTGCTGACCATGTTAAAATAATTTGCTGACGAAAGAATATAGCCTAATGTTTATAATGTAGTTAGGAGTTTCGTCAATAAGTTTAAACTTGTTTAGTCAATTGTCCCCTTTATTAAAAAAAAAACTTATTTATTCCTTATTTCCTTAATTATTCCTAATTGATTAGTACCTATCTTTATTTGCAGCTTAATAACTGTTATTCTTAAGCCATATTTCAACTTTCATTTTAAAAATTTTATTACAGATTAAATAAATACTTATTTAATCTGTAATAAAATGTATTAAAATTAAAAAAAAATAAAGCCAAAAAACAGTAAACACTCATTTATAAAATAAGCCGCGCAACTATTGAGAAATTAATTTTATATATTCCCATAGATATTTTGATGTAGAGAATATTTAGCTCGCTTGTTAATTTCTTAATGCTTGACTTAATTGGAAAGGATTCCGTTCTGTTGGAAATGAAATATTCAGGAAATGGTTTGACTTGGAGACGGCTGGAATTAAGAATCGTTAATATTTTATTAAACACAATATAATAGAGATTATTTGGTTGAATCTATTTGGTGATAACTGGAGTTAAGCAAATATGCATATTTAATCGTGAAGTATATGCGCATAAATTTGCACGAATTTTGTCAATCATACTCAGAAAAATATCAACCTAACATTCAAAAATACGTGTGTTTTGTTGCAACAACTTTAAATAAGGAATTTTCAACAATCGACCGAAAAGAACAGAACAACTTAAAACGAGATCCTACAGCATACACACGAAAAAATACAAGGAAAATAACAATACTGTACATAAAAGGATTATCAGAAAATTTTAAAAAATAGGAAATAAATTCAGTATTTCAACAACATTCACAAACCACAAACATATTGAGATCTATTTTATCTAAAACTAAACCTAACAATAAACAAGAAAGAACAAAGAACTGTATTTATAAAATATCTTGTGCATGCGATCAGTTTTATTTAGGTGAAACATCAAGGCCATTAAATGTTAGAATAAGTGAACATCAATCTTATATTAAAAATATATAATTTAATAGGTCTCAAATATGTTAATACGCATTGGAAAATAAACATAGGGTTCAATGTAATGATTCAAGTACAGTCCTAAAAGAAACAGATGGTAAAAAAAGAAAAATCAAAGAATCTAATGATGCTAAATGAGACCAACTGTGTCTCAAATTTCTCGATAAAATGTAGTTGGATCTGGTTACCCATATTAAAAGAGGAAGTTATTAAACGGAAAATACCACTTTTAGTAAGTCAATAACATATCGAGGACACATGAAGAGGTAGATTCCAAAAAGTAAATTTTTTAGGAACGAATTTTTTCTATGCTTAAGAATGTAATTAAATGTTACGTTGGAATAGAATCAGTCACGTAATTTGCAGGTTCAAATTCTTGTTTCGAGATAATTGAAAGTAACATTTTGTACAAAATCATGGCTATTAAGAAGTTTAACATTTGGTTTTTTAAACGACTTTTTTAAAGTACTTTTGTAAAATTTAAAAGGGAGAAAACTTCATATTATTATTCATTTGTAAGTTTATTGATAATCAGAGCTCGTCTTTAAGATACCTTTAAAGGTTTAATAACTATCTAAGTACATAATTAAAATTAAATATTTATTCATCAAAATCAATCACATTTTTGTCAAAATTAGAAAAGTAAAGTTAAAAAATCTTTCAAATAAAATGCTCTAGTTCATCATAAACTACAGTATTATTATAGTTGGAACCATTTTGCATATTGGTAAGTGCAGTATTATAAAAGTCTTTTGAATTTTCAGATACTGAAATAAATTTGTGAAGGTTTTTCACATCTTCATTAAATGTTTACAAATTATACGGAAATAACTGCGTGTGGGGACACTGTGACCACACCTGTATTTTTTTAAATACTTAATTAGTTTTTTTAATTTTTAGTTGAAAATGGACCTGTCACGATATAATAAAATGGAGCCCGATACTTCTAGGTTTTAACAATGGGCTTAAAGTATTCTAGGCGCAGATGAAAGTAATTTCAGCGGTAACGGTGACTTAGACAATGATCCCGACTATAGCAGCGAACAAGAAACTGATTGGGAAGAAATTGAATGGGAGAAAGAAACCGTGGAACCTCTATTGGTTGTTGAATATAATATCCCGCAAAATACAGCACCTTCAAAGATTAATTTGGACTCAGATCCACATGAGCAGCAACAAACTCCAGGCCCTTCGAGAACGTACTATGGCAAAAATCGATACAAGTGGACTGCAGAAACACCACCTCCAAATGTAAGAACAAGAAGTTTCAACATTATCTCTTCATCTTCCTGGGGTTATTGGGCCAGCCAAGTCTCTTGGGAAATTGTGTCTCCAGAAAAGTGCTTGGGAATGTATAATAACAAACGATATTTTAGAACAGTTCGTTCTTAGAACAAATGAAAAACTTGCCAGGATTAGAACGAAATATACCGATAGTAATAGAACAGATCTAAAAAATTTAGACAGTATTAAACTGAGAGCCATACTGCCCACGGAACGATATATCATTAAAGATGTAACAGTTCTTAACAGATTCACAACAGGTAGCGATCACAGGATGGTCAGAGCAAAAATTAGTATTGACGGTAACTATGAGATGAAAAGAAAAATAAGTAGAAACTGGAATCTAGTAGATAGAAACAAACTAGGGCAATATAAAGAGATATACAAAGACCTATTAAAAGAACAACTTACCCAAAGATTAGACAGTGACGATAAAGATATAGACGAAATAGACAACATACTTACAGCAACAATGATTACATCAGGAAAAGAAATAGCAAAGAAAGATCTAAAAAAGAACAACTATATATCAACAGAAACAAAGAAGCTTATGGATAAAAGAAGGAAGCTGAACGAAGAAGGCGAAAAGAACTATAGAATATGTAGAAATTAATAAAACAATAAGCAGAATGATAAAAGAAAATAAGAGAAAAGAACAAGAAATAAAAATAGAAGAAGTAATACAAAACAACAAAAATATGAAATGCTTAAGGCCGAAATTAGGTAAGTTTGAAATAAACAAAATAAAAGATGTAAATGGAATAGAAACAAACGTTAAAGATGACATCATAAATATAATCCACCATTTCTACTCAGAATTATATAAAACAAAAAAGGAACCACCAGAAGAAATTAAAAACCAACTTAAGGTCAAAATAAAAAATGTCAACTCAGAGCTGCAGCCCAAAATAAGCAAATCAGAAATAAAGAAGGCATTGAAAGAAATGAAAAACAACAAATCGCCTGGAAAAGATGGAATAACTGCAGAGATGCTGAAATATGGTGGAAAAGTGGTAATTAATACTCTACCTTCCCTTTTTAACAAGATATTAAAAGAAAAAAGAATCCCAAACAACTGGAAGGAATCAGTAACCATTATCCTACACAAGAAAGGGGATAAAGCAGATATAAAAAACTACCGTCCTATAACACTCCTCAATGTAATGTATAAACTCCTAACAAAAATTTTAACCAATAGATTGACGACAAAATTCGATGGATACCAGTCGAAAGAACAAGCTGGTTTTAGAAAGGGATTCAGCACAAGTGACCATTTACTAAGTATGAAAATACTTATAGAACGAGCAAATGAATACCACATTCCTCTATATATGGCGTTCATAGATTTCGAAAAGGCTTTCGACAGTGTCGAACATTGGGCAGTGAAAAGTTCTTTGATTAACAGCCGAATTGACCACAGATATACGGAACTAATAACCAATATAATATAAGGAAGCCAAAACAACAATTAAAGTATATGAAGGAACAAAATCATTACAAATAAGTAGAGGCGTGAGACAGGGTGATACAATATCACCAAAACTTTTCAATCAGGCTCTTGAAGATACTTTTAAAAGATTAGAATGGGAAAAAAAAGGTATAAAAATTTGTGGACAACGCTTGAACCATCTAAGGTACGCTGATGACATCGTATTGATAACCGATAAAAAAGAAGAATTATTTGAAATGATGAAAGAACTGGACGTAGAAGCTGAAAAGATAGGCCTTAATATGAATTACAGCAAGACCAAAACTATAACAAATACAGATGAAGACATCACAATGAGAATCGGACAAGATGAAATAGAACAAGTTAAGGATTATATATATCTTGGTAAAACTATAAAACTTAACAAAGAGAACCAAACAGCAGAGATCAAGAGATAAGATTGACTGGCATGGGCGGCATTTGGCAAACTAAACTACATTCTTAAAAACAAAAGATATCCACAGCATCTTAAGACCAAAGTATATAATCAATGCGTACTCCCTGTTCTTACTTATGGTTCCCAAACGTGGACATCTACAAAAGCAAACATGGACAAAATCATAAAAACCCAAAGAGCAATGGAAACACAAATGTTGCACATAAGACTAATGGATAAGAAGAGAAACGAGTGGATAAGAGAGAAAACAAAAGTGAGGGATGTTAGACAAGAAGTTGCAAAATTGAAATGGAGATTTGCCGGACATAATATAAGACAAAAAGAAGACCGATGGAACAAAATTCTTATAAGTTGGAGACCGTGGGAATATAAACGAAGCAGAGGAAGGCCCCAAATGAGATGGGCAGATGATATCAAGAAGCACGTGGGCTCTAGATGGATGACTGTAGCGACAGACAGAGAAGAATGGAAAAGGTTTGGGGAGGCCTAATTAGATAGATATATAGAAACTGAGAGCGTTTATTGGTTTGTTATTTTACTCACCCATATTTAAATCCAATACGGAAGATTTGAGTTCGATATTCGCCACCGATGGTACTGGTAGAGACATTTTTAACTTAAACATCTTAGCTTTTAAGAACATATAATGTTATTTAAACTAACAACATTTAACGGGTTTTTATCCAAATATTTCAGTGGCTCAAAACATGTATACTTAATTACACTGATGATGGAATATAGATTCCGAAAACGTTTTGTAATAATTGTAATATGTCTATAGCCCATGTGTATAGCTCTTGTGTTACCATAAATACTTACCATGTTGGAACAGTTTTATGAGGTTTTTATCTGTTTTTTTTCTTATGGTTTAGTATAGAGTCATTAATAGAAGAATTTTTACTGTCATCGAGGAATGTGATGTTTTGTGACGGGTATTTTTAAGTTAAAGTTAATTTCATGTAATCAAATGAACTCTTTTACAATAAAGTCGTCCCAGGAACGCAACTCAGCAATATTGACAATATCATGTAAAAGTAATCTACTTTAAAATGTATGATATATGTCGTAATTTCTAATATAAATGAGTCAGAAATTTAGAAGAATTTTTGACGAAGTAAAAAAAAACAAGTTGTTAGATTAACAACTAAATTAGATGGATACCAGGCAAGAGAACAAGCCAGATTTAGAAAGAGCTTCAGTACAAGTGACCACCTTTTAACGATGAAGATTTTAATCGAAAAAAATAATGAATATCACATCCCGCTATACATAGCATTTAATGACTTCGAGAAGGCATTTGATAGTGTGGAACACTGAGCAGTACAGAATTCCCTACAAAAGAGCAGAATAGACTACCGATATACCGATTTAATTACAAATATATACAAAAAGGCAACAACAACTATTCAGCTAATGAAACAAACGGAGCCTATTAAAATAAACCGAGGAGTAAGACAAGGAGATACCATCTCGCCCAAGCTATTCAACCAAGCGCTAGATGTTTTCAAACGACTACACTGGGATGGCTTGGGAATTAACATAGACGGGCAAAATCTGAATCATTTACGATATGCTGATGATATTGTATTAATAATAGAAAAAAGTGAAGAATTACAAAGAATAATGGAAGAACTAGATAGAGAATCGACAAAAATTGGACTCAAGATGAATTACAGTAAAACAAAAACCATGACTAATCAACCAGAAGAACTAATAATTACAGTGGCATAAACAAAAATAGAATAAGGTTTGTAGCTATTAGTAAGAAATATTTGTAAAGCAGATAGATTTAGTTAGAATAATTAAAGAATGTTGTTTTCTGGAATTACCCGAATGACGTTTTATAGAGAGAGTTGGTTGGTAACGATATACGTCACAGAGATGGATGATTTTTATTGGTCAATTTTTGAATGCAAGGAGGTAGTGGTTTTGGCTATGAGATAGGAGAGAGGAAAAGAGTTAGTGAGTTTTCGTCGCCCAAGAAGAAAGGAGCTTTGTGGTTTGTGTTTGTTTGAAGTCCCGAAGACGTAATTTACCGGGTGTGTTTATTTGCTGTGTAAAAGCTGATCAGTGTGAGAAACGGGGTACAGAGCGATAGAAAAACCAAAGGGTATAAGAATATTAATATCAGACAAAGCCGGAAACATTTGAAGTTATAAACAGGCGCGGAGATTGGCTCAAAAGGAGGCTGCATAGAATTACACGAGTTGTTGGGTTGCAGATACAAGGACAGATAGGAGAAAGGTGTACGTCATCTGGACCACAATAGGAGCAGAAGCAGAGAAAGGTTTTTTTTTATGGCGTGGTCATAGAATTGCAACGGCAGAGAACGAAAGGTCAGTCAATTTTCATTAGAGCAGGAGTGTGGTTTTCATTTATTAATTAAATAAATTGAATAAATAATAGAGACAGTTAATTTTGCGATCATTTAAAGAAAAAAATTAGAAAGAGAGCTTAGTTATAACACATATTAAAAATCAATGTAAAATAACATTTGGGTCCATGATAGAAAACAACTTCTCATATATTTAAAGTATTATATTGCAAATATTACAGGATTGATTGTTATATAAAATTTCATTAAAATAAAGGACATCTCACATATAGTTCAGTTGAAATTCTGTGTATTTTATTCAGGTCATATTACCTATCCCAATTAGGAAGCCAATTGGAAAATATTTTGAATTCACGATCAAAGGTAAATAGTACAAGTTAAATTGCCTGAGATTGTAATTAATTAATGCTGATTTATTGTGATTAATTGGAGATTAGATCATTTAATAAATATAGACAAGATCTTTTCTAAATAAGCAATAGACTACAATTTAAATAGCATAATAATATATATATATATATATATATATATATAATATATATATATATATATAATATATATATATATATATATATATATATATATATATATATATATATATATATATATATATATATATATATATATCTAGGCCAAATCACTAAATTAAATAAAGAAAATCAGACCGAAAAAATAAAGAGAAGAATAAGATTGGCCTGGACATCATTCGGAAAACTGTCTTATATTTTAAAGAATTTAAAATACCCCCAATACCTAAAAACGAGAGTCTTCTATCAATGTATACTCCCTGTCCTCACATATGGCTCTCGAATATGGACATGGAGTTTACAAAGGAAAATATGGAAAAAATAGCAAAGACAGAAAGATCCATGGAAAGTCAAATGCTGAACATTAAACTATCAGACAGAAAAAGAAACGAATGAATCCGCAATAAAACAAAAGTGAAAGATGTCTCAACCCAAATAGCAAAGCTTAAATGGAAGGTCGCCGGACACACCCTAAGGCAGAAAGATAAATGATGGACTAAGACAATTATACATTGGAGACCATGGAATCACAAACGAAAAAGGGGAAGGCCACAAATGCGATGGTCATATGACCTGAAGAAACACGCCGGATCCAAATGGATGCAAATTTCCCAAGATAGAGAGGCATGGAAGAAGGAGGAGGAGGCCTATATCCAAGGTTGGATGTTTAGGGTTGTATAGATAGAGAACAAAAACAAATTTTGTTTAATTATTAATGTTTGTATTATCAGAACGTTTTTCAAAGTGAAATTCGTCGTGTATTATAATTTATTTACATCATTAACTCTACGACTTGTAAGTAAAATTGTTTTTTTTCTGATTTCAAGTAGATTTTTATAATTTTTCTTTTCGTAGAATCAATTTAATATTTCCGTTACCAATAAAGAAGCAGTTTAATTAACCGCTAGTATGCTGTACGTTTTATCCGTAGTAATATTCAGCAGAGCAGAATATAAAAAGTCATAACATGCACACGAAAGAAGCTGAAATTAAAAGGAAACATTCGTTTTATATATCTAGTACAGGCAGAAGCAAGCAACAGCAGTTTGCAATTTTGCTGTGCCATTAACGGGCACAAATTGCGCTACAAACGTGACACATAATGTGTTGATACTGTTTATATAGTTTAATAAAAAGCTTTAATAAAGTTTCTCGCAAACATACGTGCCGGCATGAACCGGTCGATAACATGTAACCTCTTTTTTATCAAGCATTAGAATGCCAAGCGTATATGCTTTTCGAAGTCATAAATGGATTAAGTTTTTCCAGGATGGTAACAAAACAAAACTCCCGCAGCAACGCAAATAAAAAGTACGTGTTGAAATTGCTAAAAAAAGAAATGTCATAAATGTAGTTTTACACAAAAATTAGTATAGCTATATCAAAAACTCATAGTTGAGCTATTATTTAAAACTAGATCTCCAAACGTTTGGAGATCAATGTTTTTTTTTAATGGATACGCGCATTATAAGAATCGAGATCGCGTTTTGAACCTTCCTACCCTCCCAAAGTAAATATTCTTTGTCTATGTGTACGGGTGGATTCAGTGGATAAAACTTATACCTGTTGTAAATTAAATTCTAATTTTTTTTATTAATTCGTAGAAGCTTTTGTAGTTCCATGTTATCGATGTATCAAAACTAAAAACATTTTTTTTGTAACAAAAAATATAATAAACATTTATATATATATATATATATATATATATATATATATATATATATATATATATATATATATATATATATACAGACAACACAGTTTATTAGGGTTGCAGTCAGAAATATTGGCCGGGATGTTAAAAAAACACTCTTTTGACTTTTTGTCGAGCTTTCGGAATATTTTTATTCCTTTTTCAAGACACTGTAAAAGACAATTATGTAAATATTTAAAAAATATCACAATTCTTCAGTGTAACTTACTAGTCGTTGAGATTATTTTTGTAAGCATTGAACACTTAACATTTATACCACACATTAAAATATACAATTATGGACATAATACATAATAAAATTTTTAAAATTTGTTGTAAAAATAGTAAAACTTGATTGATGGCATGTTTTACTGGTGTATATTAACTCATACAGAGAATGGAAAGAAAAAACAGTGTAATTAATATGTAATTAGGTGTAAATTGATGTTATCTGTCTTTACAAGTAATACTAGAGGCCTTTCTTAGGTGTCTATAATTTTTAACCTGTCTTAATGGTATGCAACATATTATACAGAGGTGTAATTTTTGTACAGGTAAATATTTATTTAATTTTTATTTTTGGTGTTTTTCTAGTAAATAACAATAAATGTTACTTAATTTGTCTATATCGGACTTTTTATTGATACACGATGTGCTAGATTTTATGAAACACATTTCCAAAAAAACACGTTTTAAATGGTTCTTTTCTTTTGCCAAAATATATATATATATATATATATATATATATATATATATATATATATATATATATATATATATTGTTATGATATGTAAAATCAAGAAAAATATTGGTTTGCTTAAAATATTTCAAAGTTAAAAAAAAAATTAAAATAATTCAGACAATAAACTACAAACATTTCGAAGAATGAAAGTCTTTTAATTTTGGATTACCTGTATTGAACAAAAAGTAAAATATGCATAAATTATTTTCTTTGTTAAAATATATTTGAGTGACCTGCATAAGCTTAAATGAAATCCTAGACAATGGAAGCGGGTTTTCCAAATAAATTTGTGCAGTAATTAGGACAATAGAATAGATTTTAGAAAGATATGTTTTTGTTAGTTCATAAGAATTGGTAGAAAAAGATTATTTTGTAAATAAGTTTTAGGAAATTTTATAATTGTAGGTAAAAATTTGTTTGTGTTATCGAAATGAAGAAATGGGAGATGTATGACGCGTTTTGATTGGATGAGATTGAAAAAGGTGGGATGGACGTTAGTTAGTTTTGGACGAAAAAAAGGAGAGTCAGTTGGTTTCCAAGGGTGCAGAACGGTGCAGAACGGCCGTTGTTCTCGGGTAGTTTCCCAGAGGTAGGAAGCAGTGGCAGTGAAAGTTTGTGAGTTTTCGTGTAGTTAGTGTATTTGACAGAAGCTGATCCAGTAAAAGATTGAAAAACATATTTTTCTACTTATATTCCAAGAGTCACTGTTCAGGCCAACGAGAGATTCAGTTTATCATAAAGAGAAGATATTCCAAGAGTCATTTTTTACTCAGGCCAACGAGAGATTCAGTTTATCGAGAGGAGAAGAGGCTAGCATAATTTGAACAATTCGTGCATTTGAAGGAGATCATTAAGGACGATAAACTTGCGACAATTTGTTGTAAGATTGCTGATTACCTAGGGAGCTGCTAAGAATAGATAGTGTAGGCTACAAGGAACAAGGATTTGGATCACTCATCATCGTAGAGAGATAGTTTGGTTTTCTGCAGGTTTTCTTTTATTGATAACACAATTTTTACAATTACTTTAGAAAAGATTTTGATTAGGAGATTTAGAAGAATAATTGAAATTTTGAGATTTTAACTAATATTGTTTGTACCATTAATTTTGAAGGTTCACGTACGTAGAACAAAATTTTGAGAATCATTATATGAGATATTGTTTATTGAAAACATTTAAGTGTGAATTTTATTTCATTATTTTTATTTCAATATATAATGTTATATCATCTGTGTTTTTTATTATTCTGGTATTCTTTGGACCTTACCTTTCACATCTAAAGCATAGATATTGAAGCACGAATATAACCCTGAGATAAGAGAATTAAAAAGTGTGATAGAATCATATTCATATCATTTAAATAATTTTAATTAATTAATTAATTAATTAATTAGCTAATTAATTGCTAGGCGCACTAAGACTTTAAATATCACAATAATATATATATATATATATATATATATATATATATATATATATATATATGGTTAAGCAATTAAACTGTTACCTATACAAACGACCATAACTTTTTTGTGTGAATTTATTTTTTATTGATTCACATGACAAAAATGTGTGATAATAATCATCATTTCAGAATCCACTTACTTTAGCTCGATGTGGCCACCTTTTGCCTTCACTATGGCCTTTAAACGATCAAAAAATGAGTTGCATGCTGCACGAATGTGATCTTCCGGTATTTTGGCCCATTCACATATAATTGCTTTCTTCAGCGCATCTATGCTGGCATATTTTTTTAGTTCTCATCTTGGTCTCCAAAATGAACTAGATGGAATAGTTCATCGGATTCGAAAGCCATTATGTGGATGAAATGAAGTATGGAACATGGGTTTTTAACCATTCTTGGTTCACACTATAAGACGATGCCGTCTTGTTGGAATTTCCATGGTCTACAACCGAAATGTTTGTGTGCCCACGGCTCTTAAGCGGCTTCTAAAACATTTTTCCGATAATAAGTTGAATTGACTTTGACACCAGTTTCAATAAAAACGATTGAAGAGCGTCCATTGGTGGTTACAGCTGCCCATACCATTACTTGAGATGGGAAATTACTTCGAGTGGCTATTCGTAAGCTCAAACTTTCGTAGGGGCGTTCAGTCAACTAAACATAATTATTTTGAGAGTTTATGAACTGCTCATGACTGCTTATGAGCGAGATCAGCGTTCATAATGATGAAGTCTCTTTTCAGAAATCATGATTTACCACTTGCTACCAAAATTTCTCTGATTAGATGCTATGTATTTTCTACCTTATTATACGGAGTAGAGGCCTGGACATTTTCCGAAGCTTCCTTAAGAAAACTCAAGGCATTCGAGATGTGGTGTTACAGACGTATCTTAAGAATTTCATGGGTGGATCGTGTGACTAATGTTGAGGTCCTACGTAGAATAGGCAAGGAATGCGAGATTATTAACACCATCAAAGAGCGCAAACTAGAATATCTTGACCATGTTATAAGGAATGAACAGAGATACGGCTTGTTGCAACTCATTCTTCAGGGCAAGGTATTTGGAAAGAGAGGACCAGTAAGAAGAAGAATATCTTGGCTTCAAAACCTGAGAAAAAGGTTTAATACATCGACAACCAGACTATTCAGAATAGCAGCAAGCAAAGTTAGGATAGCCATGTTGATCGCCAACATCCGGAACGGATAGGCACCGTAAGAAGAAGATGATGAACTGTTCAATAAGGAAATTGTTCTCATCAGAAATCTCTCATTTTTTGCATTGGTGTAAGATTGTGTGCTTTTTGAAACTTGTAAGGCTTGACCTTGAGCTCCTTTTTCAGTACTCGTTCCATGCATAGCTGAGATATTTTCAGTTCTTTGGCCATTTGATTACCACTACGACGTGGATTTTACTCAAGTCGAGCCTTCACTTTCCGAATAACGTCAGATAATGTTCCTTTTTTTGGTCCACCACCATAGCGTTTGATAATGCTACCAGTATCATTATAACGAGTTATGGTGCGATACATAAACATTTGATTCACTTTGGGGTGTTTGAGATGACGAACAATAGCTGGTTGTGATTTTCCAGCCAAATATAACGTAATTACGCTATTACGTTTAAATTTCATTGCGAAACCATTGTTGTATGTATAAAATTTAAATGCAAATTTTTAACTACAGTAGCTACTACAGTAGTGACAGTGCAGTGAATAGTGAACAGTGTAGTAGTGTCTGAGGGCTCGGGAGACCGAGGCCTTGGAAGCCCTGAGGAAGGCATCAAAGAGGATACCTAAAGCTCGGCAAAATAGATATCGACGCGGTTCAACCCGGAAGACTGGTCAGTTTGATATTAATTTTAGTAATAATATTAATCTTAGCTCTAGGTTCCATATATATATATATATATATATATATATATATATATATATATATTTAATAACACATTACTTAAGCTTAAACAAAGACGTATAGAAGTATATCAGATAATGCATCATTTTTTAGCTTACTTTTGCCAAATCACTTCCTTACATAGCTTTCTTCAGATGACACAAAAACATAAAAATTCCCATTCAAGTATAAAAGTAAAAGTGTTTTTAAATTATAAATAAATCCAGCATAAAAAGTGACAACTCCCCATTTCCGGGGTAACAAAAAACCAGCGGAAAAAAGCGTATTTCGGATTTCCTTCTTGAATATCATGTCACAATCTGTGATGTAATGTACTTGAGCGCCAACGTTGAAACGAAATGAAGTAGATATGGAAAGTTTAAGTCAAAATGGTGGTTTGTGAGAGTTGCGAATTTATCTTTACGCTTTTATGCCGCCCCTTCAACTCCCCAAACACCCCGGGCTCTGACATGACATACGTCATGAAAATTATTGTGCCGTTAGTTAAATCTGTTTTCAGTTCAGGCTTAAGGAGTACATTTCTTACGACTTTACGCCAATACGGAAATTTCTATAGTAGAACGGAAATAGTATTGTATTGAAATAACTTATCTTATAATCCAAAAGAATCTATTGATAATTAATTTAAGGCATATTTTAATTTTAAATTAAGCTCAGAATTGGATCGTCTGCGTGTAATATAGAATAATAATAAAATAAATAAATAGTTTTATTTTTTTATGTATGTTTAGTGGTAGATTGAGTATAATATTTTTATCTTTTTTTTTTTGTTTTTCAATTTTTTTTTGCCAAAATTTGCCTTAAAACAATATATCAATAGAATAAAGTAACGAATACAGTTTGTAATTAATTTCCAGGGTTTGTTTATATTTTAGATCATGCCATCTACACTATTGTGCGAATTAATGGAATCACTGTAAACTTTTTTTCATTTTTTCAATATTCTCAGTTGGCAACACTACCTACACAGTTGACAGCTGACCAAGCATTGAAAACATATCCTTACTGTGTGTTGGTGTGTTTGAGTATGTTTTAGGTCATTTCTTACCAAGATTATGTTCTTTTGGGGGTATTTGTACTATTTTGTGTTGTTTTTGGTTTTATTCCAACATGGATATTACGCCTAGGAAGCGTGAAAACATTGTCACGTTGAGTGAACACACTGGTATGTCACAAAGAGAGATTGCTAGAACGTGTGGAGTGAGTCAGGGGGTAGTAAGCAAAATTTTGAAGCGTAAACGAGAAACGGGATCAGTGGATGTGAAAAGGTTAGGAAAATGTGGAAGAAAGAAAAAAACAACACCAGCAGATGATAGATTTTTACTTCGAAAGAGCAAATTGGACCCAAGAAAATCAAGCCAAGACCTACAACAAGATCTAGCAGCATCAGCTATAGTGATTCATGACCCAACTGTTCGTAGAAGACTTTTGAAGAATGGTAAAAGGGCAATTCGTCCACAGAAAAAACAGCTTCTAACTGAACGAATGAAGAAACAAAGGCTACCGTGGGCCAAAAAATACTCTAAAATAATTGGACTGTTGGCGACTGGAAAAAAGTCCTATTTACAGATGAAACCCACTTTATAGTTCAGGGATAGCGGTCGAAATTCGTCAGGAAGTCTGACAATGAAAAGCTTACACCATCTCATATTGATCAAACCGTAAAACATCCAGTCAAGAAAATGTTTTGGGGATGTTTTTCATACATGGGGGTTGGATCTTTGGTGCCAATTGAAGGCATGATGAACAGCCAAAAATACAAATCCATGTTGGAAAAGTATTTGGACAAACAACTCTAAAAATGTCAACCCCAAGGAGGAGCGATTCTTCAACAGGACTCTGCTCCCTGTCACAAATCAAAGGAAATGATGGCATTTTTCAAAAATAAGAAGATTAATGTTTTAGATTGGCCCAGTAATTCGCCCGACCTCAACCCCATTGAAAATTTATGGCCCATTTGCAAAGCTAGACTAGGAAAAATCGAGTGTACCACTAAAACAAAAATGATAGAAGCGGCCATTCAGGTTTGGTATCGAAATGAAAGGATATCTGACAACTGCCAGAAACTTATAGAATCTATGCCAAAACGGGTAAAAGCAGTAATTCCTGCCAAAGGGGGACATATTTTTTACTGAATAATGTAAGTTTACCTTTATAGTTTTGTCAAAATATAATTTTTTACTAAATAAACTGTTTTTTCATTAAAACAGCCTATGATTCCATTAATTCGCACAATACTGATGCACAAGACCACTGTTTTTCACTTTTGAGTAAAAATATGTTACCTTAAACCACGAAGAAGAGGGCAGACAACTAGAAGAGTAAACCAAGATAGTAATTAGAGCAGGAATAATGTTACAAACATAACCATATAAAGCTAAAACTGGTTATAGTTTAGAGGTCGAAGAACGCCTAAACATAACAATATAATCAAATTATTAGCAAGTCGTTTAAGTAATATTCCTGATGTTTGTTAAATTTAGGACCACCTATTTTACAACCAGATGCTTAATAAAGTCGTGTAGTGGATAAACGAACAGCTATTTATAATAGGACATAAATACAAAAGCACTGATTGCAAAAATACTGATCTTGTTGACAAAATAGCTTTTGTTGATCTTCTTATACTTACATCCATGTAAAACAGATTCAGGTTACAGGTTATGAGCACAATGTTTATTTAAAATTTATATGCCTAACAAACCCACGAAGTATGACGTCGAATTACTTTGTTTGAGTAGTGCTCTAATCTCTTATTTCTACACAGATAAAGGTAACTATTAAAACAATGAATAAGAATTGAAAAAGACTGTAAGGCTTGTACACACTTCTAAATAGGTCTAACTGGTAAGCAGGTTTTGTATGTTTTCAATAAAATTGATAGTGTGTAAAATAATTTATTAATTAAGCTGAGTATACTTTCGACATAATAAATATCATCATCAGAGCTATCGTCAATTAGGCAATAAATACTTCATAGAAGAAAAATTGTGGACAAACAACATATTAAAAACAAAGATCGGGCTCTCTAGGCCACACTTAAAATAGAAAACATGGCTACCACATACAGCGACGACAACAGTCAAAAACAGCTGTTGTCGTCGCTGTATGTGGTAGCCATGTTTTCTATTTTAACTATCTGATGTGAATTATACATATGTATAAGGGTTAGACCCAAGATCTGTGGCCTAGAGAGCCCGATCTTTGTTTTTAATATGTTGTTTGTCCACAATTTTTCTTCTATGAAGTATTTATTGCCTAATTGACGATAGCTCTGATAATGACATTTACTATGTCAAAAGTATACTAAGCTTAATTAATAAATTATTTTACACAATATCAATTTTATTGAAAACATACAAAACCTGCTTACCAGTTAGACCTATTAAAACATTACCTGAACAAGAAAGGAATTTAAAAAGTTTTATTTTAAAAAACGGGACATTGAAAAAGAACAAGCCGGAAATACCATCGGAATTTTAAGCAAGCGTAAAAGACCAGTTGTGTCTGTTATGACGGTATCTATAAGTTCTTCAATAATTGATTAACAATAAGATCATACGTTAAAAAAATTTAGTTGTATTATGGGTTTTACATTATTTCAAACGACGTCAAAAACGAACTTCCATTTTCCTATTATTACTACAGAGCATTCTATTCTTCCAATCAATTACCATATCAAAAACAAAGCCTAATTTTATAAAGTCTAGCTAGAGCCCTAAACAATTAATCAAGTCAGCTTTTCCGTAAAATAAACATTCAAGTACAATCATCATTCTAAAACAAGAAGTCGAAGGTGCCATTCTAAGAAAAAATCTTACCGTCGCATGTAACCAACTTGTCTGGACTGAGCTAATCAATGACACCGATGAATATATAAGTAGCATTGACTGAACCCATCAAAGCCAACCAACATATCTCAAATAATATCATATATCTACCAAATCCATATCCACCAAAGATCTAAGAGAAGAATCTACAGAAGAAGAATCTTACTTAAGTCAGTGCAGGAAGTTTGCAGACGATCCATTAACATTTACCAACCAACTAAAGCACAATACATGAACCAGAGACGAAGTTTCAGTAATGTCGGTATCCACGTCCATAAGAAAGAAGTGCGTAAGCAGATTACTTCGATGCTTGATAAAAGAATTATCAGACCAATTCAATCACACTGGTCTTCTACAGGTATAGGTCGTACCAAAGAAACTAGATGTCGAAGGAAAAATTAGTTGTCGAATATCGAATAGTTGTCGACTATAGGAAGGTTAACCAAAAAACCATCGATAACCGATATCCTATTCCAAACATAACAGACATTGTGAACAAACTAGGGCGATGCCATAAAACAAAGTTAACAAATGTGAATTTTTTAAGAAAAAAGTTGATTTTTTTCGGCCACGTCGTAACCTACGAGAAAAAAAACTAAATCCAACTAAGAATGAAGCCATCATGGACTATCTTACACCAAGAACAACAAATTTAATTCTCGTATTTTTAGGATTACTTGGTTATCGTGAAAAATTCATAAAATATTTTGCCAAAATCACAAAGCCACTTACCACGTATCTTAAGAAAGATGTTAAAATTGAACACAATAAAGAATTATTAAACTGTAATAAACTTTGCAAAAGATTATTAATTAATGAACTACTTCTGCAATATCTAGACTTCACCAAACCCTTTAACCCTACTAATTCGAATTCAAGCAAGAAAGACGTCGAAAAATTATTATTCTTTTTGATACGTGCCAAGCTAACAAGTAGGACAGAAATCCAATTATCGAAATTTATGGTTTTACCACCTCCAATGAAACCATTAGAAATCATTAATATGGATACATGCCAAGGGGCAAAAATTTTGTACAGTAAATGATGCATTGTTAAAATATGGCCAAGCATATCCTATAGAAGAATCCCGCTACCATGGACTACCACATATGATAATTGCAGATAGTAAAATCGAATTTAACAACGGCCTTATTCAAAAATTTGCCGATATACAAAAAAATTTTATTCACTACACAATCGAACGCAATGATAAAACGTTTTTAATTCACAATTTTAGAAGATCTACGGATCTTAAAGGAAAAAAGGTATTAAAGAAAATAATTTATGTTCTATTTTGAGATATAACAGCTCCATTCATTCGTAAACTAAACACAAGCCAATCGAAATTCTCAATGGTCATATTAGTTCTGAAGATTCATTCAACATCGATATTGTTAGAACCTTGATAAATAATTATACACAGAACCACAGATTAAGCCGGGTACATATATGCCAGTAAATTGGGAAAGTACCTAACATGCTGGCATAGGCCAGTAACTGGCAAGCACAAAAAATATTTGCTAGTAATTGACATGACAGTTACTCGCTTGCCTATATTGGCAAGGCAAAAAAGCATGGTAGATTTTTACACATGCCAGTGCTAGTAAATAATCGAGTGGTTTTTATCTGAAACTAAAGTACTTGTTTTGTAATTAAAAGTTCTTAAGTTTCCAAAAAAAAAGGGGATCCATGGTAGGTATTCGGAAGAAATTTAACAAGCAAATATTGCTGATGACCACAGATATTGGTAGAAATTTAGTAATAAATCCGGAACTGGAAAAAAATTATTTGGGTGAGAAATTGGATTTGTAGCCGAGAACATCTTGAAGTAATTTTTTATTTTGGTCTTTATCTCGCTTATAGTAATAGCTTCACCCATTTCCTCTTGAGTGAATTTAAAAGTCACTCCAATTCTCTATATTAAGCAATAACTTTGATGATTTTTTCATCACTCCAGCAAAACATTTTTTATATTAACAAGTCTAAAAATAAAACGGTTAATTTATATCAGCAACACAACAATTCCGATGGTTCTCTGCTACTACTGGCACGCCCAATGCCCGTAACGGTAGCGTGCGTTCATTCATGCCAGTGTCACTCTTTTGCGATTAGCTAGCATGATCAGGAACTAGCATGCCAGTTAACGTACACACTTGCCAGTTTAGGGACAGTAGCTGGTGCCTGCTATGTACTGGTATGCCATTGTGCTAGTAACAGGTATGTGTATCTCTGGCGTTAAAAACAGAAAAAATCTACAGTAAAATAAAAAAAGCTTAAAGAAACCAATTTGCTTTTGATTTTAATCTTTATATGCAGGAGAAAACAATTTCTGACTAGGTAAATCTAAATTTGAGATTATACAAACACTCAATGATCTACAAGCAAGAATTACATTTGCAATAATCTAATCTTTACACGACAATCCACCCTGGATGCACGACTGTGATGCACACCCTGCATCACAGATTTCCCATATTTGACTATACAATTTCGTTTTCTTTAAAAACCTAAATGATTTTGTCACAATCCGCACTGTCTGAAGCGCACTTTATATCACTTGATAGTTCAGTAGCTATCCATTTGACATAATGGACAGTCTATAACAATGTGGCCTACAGTTATATTGATGTCACAGGCGTAGCATATTCTAGGAGGTTTCTTCCTTAGTAAGTGTTCGTGCGTCCGTTTGATATGTTCTATTCGGACACGATGTAGTACAACCTGGTCTCTTCGCTTTACTAAAATTGGTGTTTTCGCTGATAGATCTGGGTTTACTTGCCGCAATTTATTATTTGGTAAGAGTTGCCATCTTCGTAACCATAAGTTTTTTGTGTACTCATTGATGCATTTTTTCATATCTGAGTGAGGAATTTGGTTAGTTCTATTATCGGATCTCCCCAATTTACAAGCTGTTTTGGCCATTTGATCAGCTATCTCATTTCCTGGTATTCCCACATAAGATGGTATCTACACAATATGCAGTTGTTTATGATTATTTTGTAAAAAAAGTTTTTATTCTGAATATTAAATCTAATTTATTTTTAAACTTAAAACAAACTTATAATTTTAAATAAGTATGTTTATATATAAATAAATGTGTTTGACAAATAAATTGAGACGTCAAAAAAACCTAAAAGTAATTTTCTTTTTTAACGTAAAGGAAAAGGAAATCAGCCTTTTACCATCGTTGCCCGAAGATAAAGTTTAAAAAATTCATTAATTTTTCTCTCATCCGCATACCCATCATAGTTTCCTCGATGCGATCCTGTATGCTTTTAGCAAAGATGGATCTTCGTAATTTTTATTTAAATTTTCTCCCCATTAGCTCACATCTTAGACATTTATTTGAACTCATTAAGTGTTTAATTTACCATTTATATAAAGTTCGTCTGCTCATGATAAAAGGAAAGGTTTATTTCCACAGATACTTCACAACTTTAGTTGGTATAAAGTATAATATTTGTGGAGAACTACATGTAAATTAATTTATCGTAATATCATTAAAATAAGAGTATGATAGTAATTTGGTTTAGTACAAGTAAAATAAAATTTTATGTATATATATATATATATATATATATATATATATATATATATATATATATATATATATATTGAAATGATTTCAATATGTTAAAAAGGATACAACTTAAAGGGATTTTTATATGAGTTTGTTGTTCATGAATTTCATGAAGCCATCACAATGTGGGTTCTATTCTGAAATAAAAGAGAGAAAAAGATTATATGTATAGTATAGTTGCCTAGTGTATAGGTGAATCGTCTAAACCTTAAAAAGAACAAAAAAGAAGAATTTAAAAAAAATATTTAAACATAGAAATTTTAATAAACGTCAGAAAATAAACTGCTTGACAGTTTATTTGACAGTCTGTGGGAGCTAAATTAATAGGGGATTTGTTAAATAAGAAATTACAATGATGTGGAGATGAAAAGAATAAATTAGTATTGTAATAGAATAAGTTTTATATCTAAACATTTTTTTTTATAAATTCCCAAATTAGATGTGATTAAAGTGATTATAAAAAAGTAATGTGGCTTGACAAATATGTCAAACAGGACAGTTTTATGGTTTAAAATATTTAAATAGAAGACAGAAAAAAAAGAACGTTCTTTGCTGTTAGCAACGAATAAGTTAGTTTTTGGAGACGCCGACGAGGTTTTTTGGACGAAGAGAGCCCTGAAACTGTGGAATAGGTCGGGAGTGTTTTTTAACTCGTCTAATTAGAATTTAGTTTTTCCACAGTTTCCACAGCAGAGATATCCAGAATTTGTTCCAGAGAGTAAGAGAAACAATTTCACTTATAAATTATATTGGAGTATAGAAATGTCATTTAAATTGATAAAATTAAAATTCATGAATTAAAATAATTGCGATAGGCCTTAAAAATTGAAAATATTAATGATCATTAAATTAAAAATAGAATAGTACGTACCTTAACTTCCGAAGAGAGGATTGATATTCCAGTTTCACCGATTATTTTGCGAGTAGTTAGTTTTCTTTAAAGAAATCAGAACTGTTTTAAAGTGAGGTTGGATAATAATTTTGGGCATCATTTGAATTTTTGATCATATTTGAATAGTCAGCGGAATAAAGTGGTCAGTTTCTTTTTCTTTATAGTTCATTTAAACACTTTATAAAGTTGCAATATTTATTTAGTTTTTAGGTACTTGTAGAGAGTCTCCACATTTTGTAATACATTTTTATTGTCACGTCACTAAACCACGTTAAGATTTAAACGATTCCTATTTTTGTAAATTTTTAAAGGCAACCGAAGTTGCAGACGAATTTTATTGTTTATATTAAATTTGTTCAATATTAATAAATAACGTGCTTTATTTGGGTTAATTTATCAAAAGACTAAAGTAAATTTGAGTTTAATTTATTTTTGAACTCTACCAGGAGACTACAGAGTCGACGTCACACAGTGACAGATTGCTTAGAACACATAATTGAGCTAGCCGAGTATTAAATTAAATATTAAACGAATATTAAATTAAACAAAGAACCACATATTTTAAAAATTACAACATTTATTATAAATAAAAATAAAATTAATAAAATACAACTTTTTCAATATATATATATTTTAATTCGAAGGTAAAGGAAACTATATATTTTAAATAGAGGTCTCCATGTAAAAGATAACCGTAAGGCGTCATCGTTTTATTAAGACAATTTGGCATTTTTTCTATTTCTATGGCTTTTTGGATATTTTTTGGGAAGAATTAAGAACAGAAATGGAATGTTCATAAACTCTATTTTGAATTCTACGATTTGTTTGGCCTATATAGGTTCGGGGACAGTCTGAACCAGGAATTTCATAATGTTG
This sequence comes from Diabrotica balteata, assembly GCA_918026665.1. Classification (NCBI taxonomy): domain Eukaryota; kingdom Metazoa; phylum Arthropoda; class Insecta; order Coleoptera; family Chrysomelidae; genus Diabrotica; species Diabrotica balteata. Next base: position 168,000,142 of record OU898277.1, read on the forward strand.
TCATTCATTGATCGGACAAGAGATGAAAGTTTTTGTTGGGGGATAAATATTGTTTTTATTTCTCTTGATTTAAAAATTTTGTCGATTTTGTCAGTGACACCTTTGATGTAAGAAAGAAAAGCTTTTGTATTATAAGGGTCTGAGTCTTTGGATTCAGATTGAGTGGGAAATTTATGTCTGTGGATACTCCTATTAATGTGATTTTCGCAGTAACCGTTTTTGATGAGGGCTTGTTTTAAACAAGAGAGCTCAGCGGGTCTACTTGCATCATCGGAAATGATCGGTGACAGATGGCATGCAAGTAACGATTGGTATGTGTGGGTATTCGATAAGCAGAGTAATGAAAACCTTGGTATTAGATTTTCTTGATGAAAATATCGAGAAACGGCAGGAATTAATCAGTTTCCATCTCCATCGTGAACTGGATACTAGGATGTATACCATTTAGATAGGTTTGAAAAGACACCAAAGTATCCCTGCCATGGGGCCAAATGACGAATGTATCGTCAACATATTTGTCTGTAGAATTGATTTTGGAAGATGAAATATGTGTTAAACATACAATGTTTAATGAGCGATAAGTGAAACGATAAACCAGACAACATTTTTATTTATTTAATTTAATTTAAGCTTGATCACTTGATCATTTTTAATAAGACTGCAATAACTACAAACTTTCACGTCTAGTACCAAAAAAAATTATTATACTTACTCTACTTTATACGTACTTTATTTTTTTTTATTAGTGGGATAAGTGAAGGTTTTGTGAAGAATTAAAGCATTTACAGATCTACTTCTTAATCGTTTTTGTTCTGACATAATTATAATAAAAGAACGGACACTAAACACATAAATATTTTACTAATTATATAAATTTGAAATAATTTTGCCATTAAGGCTTTAAACTCTTGTGCATCTATTGCAGTCGAGGAATACTCTAATGACAACCAACAGGAAGGATATACCCTTTCTGACTAAACCACATACTTCTAATATTTGTGGAAATTCCAGACTTAGCCTTGTCTTTACCGGTCGGCTAGCTATCATTTTGCTTCTAAGATTCTGACACCGGCAAAAACATCTATCCCTAAACATTCAGGACACTCAACTAACTAACAAAGACCCTCGTCCTTGTAAGGCAGCAGCTTTGAAGATGAGTTTAGTTGTGTGGACAGTAGCGTCACTTAAATATTTTAAAATGTTTATTAAACTGTTTTATTACACACAAATATATAAACGAACTTTAGTTTTTGATAAGACATTATTGAAAAACTTTTTTCTGTTGACATCAGGAACTTGTGTTGTATTCCCAATCAGAATTTTATCGCTGACTACAAGGTTGGTCATAAATTTTGTCTTTCAGGTGTTTGAGATTTTAAGACTAATTGTTTTTGACACTTTATAGATCGTGTGTAGCATTTTTGTAGCTTTATCAAATGTATAAGATATGAAAACGATGTCATCGGCAAATCTTAGGTGGTTCAAATCTTCCCAATTTATGTTAATTTCCATATTATTTAGTGGTAGAAAGTACAATCTCTGTATTTAAAGATCTTTTTATTGTTATTTGGTATCGCATTATCAATAAGTTTCGTTTGTTTAATTTTTTTATTATCTAGTATAAGATCTGGTTTATTATGTGCCACTGTTTGGTCCGTGACCAGTATGTGCCCAGTGTGGTCCAAGCATTGCTTGTAGTTGTCTTCCTCAAGCATATCTTTAGTTATGTACTGACAATAATGAAAATGGTTTGTTTGGAGAAGTTCCAATAGTTATCTCTTGATAAAGGATCTTGCGTACTGAGTCATGCCGTTTCTTATCATCAGTTTCAGACAATCCCTGGAAGTTCCTGGAAAGATGTTAAATGGATTTTGGGCTTGACATTTATATTGGCATTTGTCTTTTTGGACCTGAGAGTCTTTGACGATATACCTATTTTACGTAATTTTTGATTGGTATAACTTGATTCTGAATGGCAAGTAATCAACTTTTAGTTTCAGGGAACATCTTTTCTGATGACAATCAATAGTTTGGCGCTATATTGTTGACATGGTATTGATTGACTTCATTTGAATGTCGTTCGTGCAGAGATTTACCATATATTTGTGCATTTTATTGTCCCTAGAAAGAAGATTTATTGGAATTTCTGGCTTCCTTACTTTAAGCGGTGTTAAGTCATCTATTGCTCAAACCGCGCGATAAAAAGTAGATGTCCCAGCCTGCATCAGAAAATAAGTACTTAATTTAGCAACTTGTTTTTTAGTTCCTCACTTAGTTCCATAAGTCCCCTTCCTTCTAAATATTTTAGTAATGTCGGCCTTACTATTATACTGCGAAAAAATGTTTTTTTAGTACCCTTGTGAGGTGTGTTTTTACTTTTTGCTGAAGATCATTCTATATCCATTTTAGACCAATTAACAATACACATTATTATCTTTACTACATATTCATACATTCTTAAAATCAAAAAATTGTAATTTTTTAATGGCCTAAAATAGTCATTCTTTAGGTTTTTGAAAGAAAAAAGTATATATTGGAGAGTCACATAAAACGATTAAAATTCTATCAATAATAAGACTGATATCAAAGATATTTCTAATTAGTACTATACTTTAATAAATTGAGTTGTTTTTACATGCGGAATTAATAGATATTGTAGATACGACCTTTTTTTTTCGTCTCTGTAGAGGGTTCTGGAATCTTCAAAAGACATCTTAGTCCAGGATGCCGCCTGAATGACCTTAGTGCAGGATTCGTTCTTCGTACTCCCAGCGATAGTTCCAGAGGTACTTTAAAATGCCTTCTAGTCGCTGAGTCTACGTCGATTGCCTTCCTGCTAAACAAGACCCTCCTCTGTCATCCAGCGATCCGGAAGCCGAATGGCCGCTGTAAGGTCGGCATCACTTCTGAAGCACTACCTTTAGTTATTCATTTTCCATTCATACATATCCAGTCTCTATTCATCAGCAAAAAGGCTCCCTGTCTCGTTCCAGGTAGCACGTAGAAGACCCTCATCGCTGCTAATTCGGCATTATTCCCAGACGGACATTTCTTCCTTTCCCACAGTCTAACTTACCCATTCTAACTCTACAGTATGACCCACTTTTCTAGCTTGAACTTTCAGCATCTTTTACTCTTACCTTTCCTGTTGGTCCAGCTGTCTTTCGTCCTCTTTCTCTTTCTTGATCACTGCACGAAAATAGCTGTGTATGTTAGTCCAACCTGATTTATTTTCAATCATTATCTTAATAATTTCTCTCACTGTACCAAAATTCACACCTGTCTTTCTCTCTATTCCGTTCCTTTTCACTATTTATATGCGCAATCTAACATCATATGTGTCATAGTGTCCGAGTATCCACAGTATAGGCATTCATCTATGTCAGCCTTTCCGATCCTAGAGAGTTAGGCACTAAAACACCCGTGTCGGAATCAGCATTTTCGTCCACTATGCCACATCCTCCGTGTTGTTTTATTCTTCCTGCCATCTCTTAAGATACGACCCTGAACTACTCGTATTTTAAAGTACCTGTCTTGGCTGTGCGGTCAACACTAAAAGTTAACCTGTAAGATCATCCCGGGTACCCTTAATATGCAGATTTTACACAGGTAAACTATATAGTACTCTGTTGGCTTTTTAATGCATCTCCCATCAAAACAGATATGTTACCATTTATTCAGATTCCATTTTTATTTTCACAATCAATTTAATCTTAACTGACCACCTATTGGTTCAAAAGATTCATGACATAGTAAAATCTCACTACTCACAATTTGACGGTCTCTCTCATCTGGCTGCCTTTACATAAAAGAATAACTGGTAGTGATTTAATAATTTTGGATAAATGCAACTCAACTACCTAACGACCTCAAACTCGTTTTGAAAAGGTCAGTACAGGCAAAACTTATTGCAAAACTATAAAAATAAATCTTCATCGAGACTAATCGTTTACTGGTTTCCTGAAATTCATAACTTAAAGAGAAGCATCGATTATTAGAAGACTTTGATACAACGACACATAACTTACCTATGCTTTCTTGATGTTCCTAGAAACTCATCCAACTTACCGCCATTGCAATGTTTACTTAACTGTGGAACATACCGTCACCAACTGCAAACAATTCCCTAACCTGTATAAAGCACTGAAACTGAAACCTCATCTTAAGGAAGTGCCCAACACCCATACAGAGATCACGAAAACTATACCGTTTTTAAAAACCACTTAACTCTATTGCAGGATTTGAGCTAATAGACATTACTTGAAATAATATAATTATCACTCTTTTTTCAAAACTATACAGTTTGTAAAACTGCTTAACTTTAACAAAAGATTTATGAGCGAAGATGCAGGTTTTTTTCCTTGGGGAACAAGTTTTGTCCTTAGGGAAACAGATTCACTTTGTATACTTCTTTGAAGGACCACCCAGAAAAAGGGGACAAATGAAAGTTTCGAAAAAAACGTTTTAACAAATCTATTTAAACAATTAAAACAACGTATTTTGGATGCGTATTTTGCGAATTATTGGAATTATAGGCTGTTTTAATGAAAAAAAAAAAACAGTTTATTTAGTGAAAAATTATATTTTGACAAAACTATAAAGGTAAACTTACAGCATTCAGTAGGAAATATGTCCCCCTTTGGCAGCAATTACTGCTTTTACCCGTTTTGGTATAGATTCTATGAGTTTCTGGCAGTTGTCAGATATCCTTTCATCTCGATACCAAACCTGAATGGCCTCTTCTATCATTTTTGTTTTAGTGGTACAGTCGATTTTTCGCAGTCTAGCTTTGCAAATGGCCCATAAATTTTCAATGGGGTTGAGGTCGGGCGAATTACCGGGCCAATCTAAAACATTAATCTTATTTTTGAAAAATGCCATCATTTCCTTTGATTTGTGACAGGGAGCAGAGTCCTGTTGAAGAATCGCTCCTCCTTGGGGTTGACATTTTTGGAGTTGTTTGTCCCAATACTTTTCCAACATGGATTTGTATTTTTGGCTCTTCATCATGCCTTCAATTGGCACCAAAGATCCAACCCCATGTATAAAAAACATCCCGAAAACATTTTCTTAACTGGTTGTTTTACGGTTTGATCAATATGAGATGGTGTAAGCTTTTCGTTGTCAGACTTCCTGACGAATTTCGACCGCTGTCCCTAAACTATAAAGTGGGTTTCATCTGTAAATAGGACTTTTTTCCAGTCGCCTACAGTCCAATTAGAGTATTTTTTGGCCCACAGTAGCTCTTCATTCGTTCAGTTAGAAGCTGTTTTTTCTGTGGACGAATTGCCCTTCTACCATTCTCCAAAAGTCTTCTACGAACAGTTGGGTCATGAAAATCAATATATTGCTGATGCTACTAGATCTTGTTGTAGGTCTTGGCTTGATTTTTTTGGGTCCAATTTGCTCTTTCGAAGAAAAAATCTATCATCTGCTGGTGTTGTTTTTCTCTTTCACAACAACACAAAATAGTACAAAAACCCACAAAACAACACAAGCTTGGTAAGAAATGACGTAAAACACACTCAAACACACCAACACACAGTAAGGTTTCAATGCTTGGTCAGCTGTCAACTGTGTAGGTAGTGTTGCCAACTGTGAATATTGAAAAAATGAAAAAAATTCACAGTGATTCCATTAATTCGCACAATACTGTACACCTTCTCCTGATGCCTTTATTTTACGCACCAGTCATATGACGCTGGTTGTTTCCCTTGCGGAACAAATTTTGTCCCTAGAGAAAAAGATTCACTTTGTATACTTCTTTGAAGGACCACCCAGAAAAATGGGACAAATGAAAGTTTCGAAAAAAACGTTTGAACTAATCTATTTAAACAATTATAACAACGTATTTTGGATGCCGATAACTTGCTTACGATAGCAGATTTATGAAATTTAGTTTGAATTTCTGTGCAAAAAATTAGATAACTTGTCGGTGATACAATACTGACACAAACTGAGTAAACTTATTATTATACTGACTGTGTTAAACCTTTTTAGGTGCGGCTAGCGCGAACAGGAGCTTAGCGCTGATTCAATGCTGGATTCGAACTGATTTCCACTTACTACCTGTAATCACTGCGTTCGTAAATCATTTCTTCACATTCAGAAATCTCCCCCCGACCCCCTCGACGGTTATAAAGGATATGTTTACATTTAAAATTACCTTCTATTCTTTTTTCATTGGTACTGACTACTTGAGAAGGGTATTTTTCTCAACTTTCGGAATTTTCAAATGACCTAAACCGATAATTTGGAAAATACTAATTGTTTCATTGTTATAATTCTTTGACGATTTTAAAAGCTTATGTCTAGAAAGTTATTTGAATGCAAGCTGAATGAATTATTAGATGGTACAAAAGAATTTTATAAATATTGTTGTTACGTAACAATTTACTCTAATAGACATTAGTTGAAGTGATATCATTATTATAAAACTATACAGCTTTTATAAACTGCTTAATTTCACCAAAAAATTTAACCTAATAGACCTAAATAACCTAATTGGGTGAAGCGATGTAATTATTATTTATTTTCATTATTTATTATATATTAAATATTATTGTTCCTATACCATTAGCCATAGTTGTCGAGGTACTTTCTGAAAAAAGAAAAACATCATCCCTTTGTATTACTTAAAATATTTAGATAAACAAGTAATTCAAAATAGCTAGTTAGCTAAGACAAAGCTAGGAAAATAAATATAAAGGTAATAATGGTAACAGGTAATAACTTACATGTCTATTTTTTTAAATAATTTAATTAAAGTAATACCCATAACTATAAACAATTGCACGCTCCTGATTAGTCTGTCGTTCAGTGTGACTGAAAATTCCCTCCTCTAATTGCATAAGGATTTTCGTTAGATTTTCACCCAATTAATGAGCCTTTTTTAACCTGTCTAGTGATGTCCTTAAACAAATGAGAGCACAAGTTGTCCTTTGAGGGTAGCTGCTAAGCGATCAACTAATTAAAGTCAAGTCCAATATTCTACTCATCTAGGTGGATGGCAGGATTAATTGCTTTTGGAAGTACGTCTAAAGAGGATAGACTTTTAATAAAAAAACTGTTTACGGAAATATGATATTAAAATTTTTGTTTTATTTTAACTACATGTTTTCCTTTATTAATAAAGTTGAAATTTGTAATTTTAATCATGTTTATTCGGTGTTGCATAAAATATTAATAGCTGGTCCATATTATAAATCAATATCATTTAAAAATATTATTTATAAAATATGCAATAAATTTACATTTGCTATTTAAAATTAAAATATTGTTAGTATGAAAATTCATCATATATCTTCTTCTTTTTTTGGGTAGAAATAACTGCCAAAATGATTTTCAATATACCGCCAGTAAGTTGTCGTTCAATTTTTTTCATGGTCTTCTCTGTCAATCTTTAGTACTCTTTCTGTTGCCATTCGGCTTATATGATCGTTTTATTGTACTCCTTCTTTTCGTGTCTAGTCCTTGTTGTTCTGTTCTTTGTATGTTTGTCGTATATCTGTGCTTCTAGCTCTTCTAGAGTTATTAGTAAAACCTTTTTAGTTCAACTAATAAGTGATGGATACGATCTTTATTTGATGGAAATTCATTTTTTATATGTTAAAAGTTTTTAGTGTTTCATTGTTCAATTTTTATATCTATATCTTGGAAGATATTTCTAAAGCAGGACATTTTAAATACAATATGGCTTTTACAATATAGATGTCCATTTACGCCATAAAATGTGTAATGATATAAACTTTTTCAAGTAATTAAATTACTGGATTCAATAGTACTCTAGCTTACTACATGCTTTCCAGCATGTGGAATAATATATCTACAAAACATTATATTTCAACATCTTTACTTTTATAATATAAAAGGAATCGCAAAATGTGTTGGTAAGCGCATAACTCAACAACACATAACATTTTTTTTTAAATGTTCCTTGAAGTTTAAGGATAGTTTTTACGGCATGAAAAATTCGAGTCATTTCCGTGAAAACCCTAAAACAGCCCTTTTCTTTTTCCCATACAAATATGTTCTTACTCAATGTAGAGTCAATTTGAACTTTATTGCTATTCAATAAAGTTTAAATTAAATTACAAGCACTCACTGTTGTCTAAACAATGTAGAGGTATTCTTAACATCGAAGATTCAATTTGCGCTTTATTGTCGCTGCAAAAAGTTTAAATTCAATCAAATGTATGTGTGTGAGCGTTCGTGTATGTGTGCGTTCATGTGTGCGTGTTCGCGTTGGAGAATCTAATGCGTTCACACAATAGTGATAATATCGGAACTCGACCAAATTGAAAAGTCAAAAAATATAAAAGCTATATATTTGATTGACCTCGGAATATCCTTTCTTCTGTTTTAGTTTCGGAACGAGACATAAATTGCATCAGTTTTCATGTCCTTGTACCTGTCAACTATACCGATATCTGTTTCCAGAAGGTATTTCCAGATTTTGCTTAAAATTACAGAAACCAAGATTGGTTAAGTAAACAGGCTATATTGGCTGCAAAATACATAGATGTAAATGAATTGAATTTCAAAATTCAAGAACAAATTACAGGCGAATTGAGGATATATAAATCAGTTGATTCGGCTACTAACCCAGATGATGAAGTCAACTATTCGCCTGAAATTTTATGAACTCGTTAGATTTACCAAGATTGCATCCTCAATAGCTTCAATTAAAGGTTGAGAAATATCAACTAACTGCAAACGTCTTTGCAACGGCACACGGTTATCGATAAAACAATTATTGAACAACGTGATAGAAGCAACTATACTGAAATGAATGTATAAAGGAGAAGACGTTTTGATACCACGCATCCCAACTATTCCGACTGATGTACCATTTGAATTTAAACGACTACAGTTTCCAATGCAGCTTGCTTTTGCTATGACCACAAGTCGGGGTTTTTAGTGGATCCAAAGGGCTGGACAAAATTCTTCGAGGCGAACATACTTATGCCACTCGAGCTGACCCTCACATCATGGTGATGGTTCTGTTCAGGAGAATAAAGAAATAAACTGCCACATTCCAAATATATTTGACAGAACGAAATCTGTCGGGTCCGCTAGTTTTTAATATAATTGAATGTATTACCACTTTCCATCAGTTTTAGTAGATGTTACACTTCTTTTATTCTCATCTTGGCTTGAGCGACCTAAAAATTTATTCTACAATATTTAAATTTTATATATAAAGCAAACTTTACACTTAAAAATTCTGCTTTTTTTTTAGTAATATGAGAATGTTTCAGCAGTCCTCTCCTTAGACGATCTTTTGGCCGTTTAAAACTACTTTCATTATAATACTGAGTGACATACGATAATTACTAACGACAGTCATTAAACAAATCTTATTCCTTCAATTTAATCCATAAAGTGTCAAAATCGTCTGTTCGTCTGAAAATAATTAAATTTGATTTCCATGTTTGTTTTATCCATGTCACAGCCACCTTTACTTCCAAGCTATGAAGTAGAAATTTGGCAACAACGCGTGGTAGTCCGACTGTGGTTTTGGTTGGTTTTGGTTTAACATTTCATATAGAAAGGCTTGTAAAGTTTGTTGAATTTATTGTTTTTTTAACTTTATTCGAATGTTTTATTTGTAAATTGTGTTAAAATCAATTAGAAAATATTAATATAAGTGAAATTTTATTAGATTTAGAACTTTTAGAAGATCCTTAACGACAATTTAAAAGGCAAGTATAAATATAACCTACAAAACAAACTGAAAATAATAATACTTTTGCTTCTTGTTACAAAATATGTAAACTAAAAACAACAATAGTAATACTTTTGTTTTTTGTTACAGATGCTCTGGCATTGTTGTGTACCTGGTTGCAAAATCAATTATGCCAGTACTTTAAAAACGAAACAGGCAGAAAGTATGTTTTTGTTTCCCAAAGATCCCCAATGAAGGTATACTGCGTTATGCTCTATTATTATATTATTCATAGAGAAGGCTGTACAATTACCAAATCATCCGTAATATGAGCCAAACATTTTCATGAAGATGATATTCAGCGGACTGAACAATAAGAAGATAAAGATGGAAATGTACACATTGAAAAGTTAATATTTCTCAAATTAAAAGGCAATGCAGTTCCTAATATATTTGCTGAAGTACCATCATATGTAACTGTTCATCGTACTAAAGAAAGAAGGAATCCCGAAGACAGAAGGAACTTTTTGCATAAGAAGAGGGAACAAGAGATAACATAATTATGTCAATTAGACTTAGACAATAATATCCCATTGAAAAACTGGACAAGTAAAATTACAAGTGACTGTGTATATTTCTATGTATTAAACATTAATTCGTTGGGACACAAGTGTGATAATATTTGTGTAATATGTAGTGTAATAGTTAGCAGTAATTTTAGTGTAATGGTCAATGTAGGTAAGAATAGATTAAGTGGTAATGATTTGAAATGGATTTTAGAATATAGTAAATTAACAAGATGGTCACAGTTAGAGAACTTACTTTCTCATTTAGATCTGCTTTTTAGATAAGTGATAACAAATTTGAGTATTACATTCAAAAATCTTTTGAGAATATAGGCTATTTTAAATCGATAAGTTATAAATGGTATGTTACATTCAACACATTTTTCATGTATACCTCTTTTAACTTGGTCTATATGACAACAAACCTATTCATATTTAAAATTGCTACTTTTGTATATCTAAGTATGAAAATTCAACAAAAGTTATAAGTAAATATTAAAATATTTAATTTTCAATTAGATTAATTTAGAACCATATTTATATTGTGTCTGATTTTTTAGGATGAATTTTTCAATCATAATAGTTACACTAAGTTTTTACTTAGCACAAATTTTATATCTTTTGTATTTTTAATAATCTTTTTAAATGTCGTGTTAATGTATTGTGTTATTTATATGCTCAAGTACTTAATATTTAAAATTTCTAGAGATTCTTGACTGCATTTGATTGTAAGATTAACTGTTTGACACTTTATTTTAAGTGCAATAAATTTTACTCTAGTGATTATTTTATTGATAATATAACCTAAATAATAATAAAACTTTATATATATTTACTAGGTATATATAAGGTTTTATTAATTTAATTTCCCTAAAAATATTTCTGTAATGAATTAAAGTTTTCAAAATATCAGTTTCCTAAAATTCAAATTAGTTTAATATTCTGGTAGACCTTACAGCTGATTGACTACCGACGTCATAGAATGCGGTGTTGCCTTTTTTACTTCATGGCTTGGAAGTAAAGGTGGCTGTGTCCATGTCCATTTTTCCACTAAATTAAACAAATCTGTTCTTGTTTAATTACACAAAATTTAATACGGCGTATGATATCAAACAAAAAGTATACTTACGTACTGTAAATTGTATTACAAATTTCGCTTGTATTTATTATTTCAGTATTGGTAACTTTCTTAGGCCTAATACGTTTTTAGGGTGGTGGTGTTAGAGGTGTATTAGAGTTTTTATGATCTGAGAGATAAAACTCACTGTTGAAATATATAAATTTAAAGCTACAACTACACGCTAAAACAAGAATGTATATTTTAATCATCTACATAAACATATAACAAGTACATTACGTACTGTCCTAACAGCAGTCAAGGATAAAATGGACCGTTATTATCACCTTTTTGAACAACATTATGAATCAAATAAGCTGCCATCTCTTTACAACGACTATTTGGCTTTTTCTATGACATTTTGGAGTTAAATGACATTAAATGTGTTCTAAGAAAACAGATGAATATAGATGAATAGTAAATAATAAAAACAAATCTGAACAGTCAACACCGCAACTGTCAAATAACTGGTACCATTTTTGACAAAATGTCACCTTCGTTTGATCGCAGTTAAAGTGTGATCCAAACAAGTGTTCTTCATAAAAATACCTTATGATACACTTATAGAAATAAAATGAAATAAGATATGATGTACTGCTTTAAGTTCATAATAATAGATATCTTTCAATATTATTTTTAAGCGTAAGTAATAAAATATGTCTGATGGCTGTAATTCCATTGTACTTGGATAAAAATTCTAACAAGAAAAAGACCTACTACATACTTAAATATTTTGTATGGATACCATCTGACGTCCCTTTCTATTACGCCTATGACGTTCATCGGGATTTATAATGTATCTACTGTATGAAATTATACTATCTAGCTAATCAAGTTACCATTAAAAACGTTCTTGTCGTTTTAGTTTTCTTATTAATTATTTAAAGTAAACAATTTTTGATTTAGTTGATGAAAAAGGAATAATGAATGTCATCAAAGTTGATAACCTGAAACATACAGATTTAAAGTAGAACACAATTAGACGACTTTTGATAAAGATGTATTAATTGCTGTAGTATTAAAAAATAATGGTGGCAGTAACAAATAATGGGGTATTTAAAGTATCTCAAATATCCACCATAAAGCTTTAAACTAACAAACAATTGTGTTGTCTGAGAAAAAACGTGTCTTATCCAATATTTTAAATAAAACACATTTATTAAAAAAAAATGAATCATTTGTATTACACAAACAAGGCAAATATAATGCAAATAATAATAAGATAAAAATATAACATAGATATCTAGCAAAATATCGTAGTATTCATTTAATAATCAACAATTACACAACCGGTTTACAATGAGAAAAGTAAGAAACTTTATTAATTAAATTATATTTTTATTTTTATTTTATTTTTTAAGGTATATGGACCTTTTCTGTTTTTGGTTTTTATATCTTTGGGTAAGATATCTTATTTCTAATATTATTTCTGGTCTATTTATTTAGTGAAATTTAATATTACTCCATAACATTGGTTGTTTTAATTAAATGTATTATTGTTCTGAAGCTACTTTTATGTGGCATTTTAATGTAATTTACTATTTTTGTTGGAAATAAGCCACAATTTTACTTTAAAATTAAGATTATTTGAAATTTCAATTTCCACTTCGGAAATCATTCTTAAAATACAAAACATTAACACATTAAAAAAATATTTTTTTGCTTTTTAGAAATTATTCAAATAATTTAATTTTATCTGACTCGTCCATATTATATATTTTAAAGAAAATGGCAATATTTTCGAGTTGCGTTCCTGGGACGATTTTATTGGAAGATTATTCTAGTACATGAAATCAACTAAAACTTAAGGCTGTTTTATCGGTGCGCTAAAACCTAGGGACAGTGTTTCCTCTGTTATTTACCGACAAAATATCTTGAAATGTGGACACGTTATTCGAAATTATATTGTCTTTAAAATGATAGTTTTACTTTTTTTTTTATTTTTTTGAAATTTCTGTTGGAAAATTGGATTATACTGTTTAACGTTCTATTCTAACCAAAACTTTTACGCCCATCACTTGAAGGAATTGTTTTCTCTAATCGTTGATTTTTCGTTTACCTTTCTGTGTCCAGTAATAATCGAGAAAAGCGTCTTCCAACTTTGAAGAACATTATCTACGATAATGAATCAAAAAAGGTATTCCCGACAAAACTAATTTGAATGGGAATAATGCATTTGTTGTCATTAAACTAACCATCGGCCGGCGGCACTGAGTAAAGATGGTCTGCCGTAAGCAGTGTAGAAAAGTAAGTGATACGCCCATTTTAATCGCAGTGTGCTTTAACTGCTAAAACAATTATCCGTCAGACAAATTATATCATGTGATTTGTCTTTAAAAGACAACCGTTTTATTTAGTCTAACATTTATCCAACTCTCAATATTAACACCAAACTCTGATTTTATATGAATGTTATTTTAAACAAAAACTGTGTATCCTCAATGTAGCATTTTATTTATATTTATTTCCTCTTTTAATATGGATTTAATATGGATATTTTAATATACGTTTAATTTTAAGTGTTCTTGATCTTTCACTTTCACAAATAAAAAATTTCATATTCACAAATTCTTTAATTTTTCTATTCATTGTTAGGTTTATTTTTAAATAAAATAGATCTCAACGTTTTTTGTTGTTTTAGATGTTGTTAACAATGAAAAATGTTAAAGTTAAAATAACAATGAAAAAGAAGGAGCAATAAATTGTATTTATAAAACACCTTGTGAATATAAAAATTTTTGTTTAGGTTAACATAAAGACCATTAAACCGTAAGTAAACATCAATCTCATAATAAAAATAAAGAATTTAATAGATCTCAATATGTAAACACGCATGGGAAAATGAACAAAGAATTTAGTGGAACAATTTCAAGTATAGACCTGACAGAAACAGAGGAAACTCAAAGAATGGGCTCTAATTATGTTAACTCTTTGACTCACAAGTTTTTCTTTCCACAGATAGAAATTATTTTTGGGTAATATATTAGTAAAATATTATAGTGGATCTACAGAGTGATACTAAAAATATCGTATGTGGACCATGTCACCTATGTTGAGGTCTTACAGCGCATTAGAAAGAAATGAAAATGCTTGATTTAATAAAACAAGGTAAGCTTGAGTACCTCAGGCACGTGATGCAGAACGAAGAAAAATATCGAATTCTTCAACTCGTTATGCAAGGTAAAGTACTTGGCAGGAGAGGACCGAGACGCCGTCGTATCTCGTGGTTAAAAAAACCTCCGATAATGATTTGAGACAACCTCTGTTTCACAGAACAGTCAACAAAACCATAATAGTATTAATGATCGCCAACAATCCGGACAGGATAAGGCACTGACGAAGAAGAAGTAATATAATTACGGAATTGCTAGAGATTGTCTGAATAGAAAGTGTAATGCAATAACTATCATGTAAACAGCTGTTATAGGTTGATGCTTCTTTAGGCTAGAAGTCATTGAAAACTAGGCAATACTTATTACAGCATGTCTGTGGATTTATACGATATGACATAACATGACTATAATTGCAGACGCCATAACTCAAAGGTAGATGCCATGAATAATTTTCAGTAGAATCTGGTTACTTATATCAAAAGAGAAAATCGGTAAATGGAAAAAAACCACTATTAGAAGGTAGGAATACCACTATGGGATCACTAACAGGAGAATTTTACTGTCATCGTTGCATGTGGTTGTGTTTTTAAAGACAAATTCTATGATGTTTATCATAAGTATACTTAAGTTTAAGTTGATTCTATGTAATCGAACAAACTATCTTTCAAGAAAGTTAATGGGACAGATAAAATTAAATTATTAAAAGAATTTTTTACCAAGCAACAAAAAAGAAAATTTGTTTAGTTTATAAATGTTTTTTATTTTGAAAACGATTTCCAAACAGGAAATCAAAACGGTAAAATAAACTTATTCTAAAATAAAATTGTGATTTGTTAAAAAAAAAAAATAGTAAGTAGTAAAATTTATTTTTTTGATATTTAATTCCTTTTTTAGCTTATGGTCGAGCCTTAGAGCCGAATCCGGATGATGTACTCTCCCAGCAACCTCCTGAACCACCATTGCTAAAATTAGAAAGTAAAGAAAAATACCTATATTATTTTAAAATACATTATCCATTTTATGCACAAAAATTTATGATTTATATATAATGATATTATGTTAATTTTGCATTTAAAATGGTTATGCAGATATTTATTAATCGTGATTAATAGAGATCGAGAATTTAAGATACTTTGGCTAACAAATTATTTTTTCTTTCTCTTTAAGAACAAAAGTTCTATTGCGCTTCTCTTAAAAAAAGTTTAATTCTTGCAATACATATTTTAAAAATTTTTTTACTATTTTTAATAATTTAAGTCTTACCCCACTCTAAGAATTTAAGTAAGATTTGAATATTAACTGAATGCACTTTTTTTATATATTAGTTTTAAACACTTTCTATTTGCCGGGAGTTTTCTTATTGTTGATCTTTATGGTGTTTTTGTAATAGTTTCTTTATTTTGTTTCTTCAACCATTTTAAAAATGACTGCTTTTAAATCTACTCACGGTAAAACAGCTAAAAACTCTATTGCAAACAGCAATAGTATGGGATCTACTGGGAAACTAAGTTCCTGTAGCTGGCTGTATACCATATATCATAAAAAATGTTATTTCAAATCCTTTATAAAAGGTATATAATAAAATGGCAGAATTGGCAGAACTGTTCAAGCAGGGAGGAACAAATTTGACAGAACAGATGTACCAGCTTCTACAAGAAATATGGAGAGAAGAAAAAATCCCACAACAATGGAAGAAAAGTATAATCTGCCCTATTCATAAAAAAGGAGACAAACTGTTATGCCAGAATTATAGAGGCATCTCTTTACTTTGTTCGGGATACAAAATACTCACAAACATTCTTAATCGAAGACTTCAACCCCTCACTGAAAAAATTATCGGGGAATATCAAGCAGGGTTCAGGCAAAATAGATCTACTATTGACCAACTATTTACAGTTAAACAAATACTAGCCAAAGCATGGGAATATGACATAGACGTCTACAATCTCTTTGTAGATTTTAAGCAAGCCTATGATTCAATAGGTAGAACAATACTACCTAATATATTACAAGAATTTGGCATACCATCAAAATTAATAAGACTAGTGCAAATGACAATGACAGAAACAGAAGCACATGTATGTATTCAAGGACAGATCACTGATGCGTTTATGACAACGCAAGGACTGAAACAAGGTGACGGACCAACACTTTTTAATCTTGTTCTTGAATATGTAATTAGACGGTTGACGGTGAGCAGAAATAACATACTTACAAACAAATCTACCCAATTAGCAGCATACGCAGATGACATAAACATAATGAGCAGAACAAAGAGTGCGGCAGAAGAAACCTACGTTCAGCTGAAACAGAGTTCAGAAGTTGTAGGGCTAACAATAAATACAAATAAAACAAAACTACTCATACAAACCAGATCAAATAGACAGGCGCAACAACAACAATTTATAGACGATATAGAATACGTGAATAGATTCACGTATTTAGGAATGGATCTGGTCAAAAATAATGAAGAAGAACCGGAAATAAATTGAAGGCTTATGCTGGCAAACAAAGCCTATTTCGCGATGGGCCACATATTCAAATCGCGAGACGTACACCGGAAAACAAAACTCCGGGTATATAAAACAATAATCCGACCCATATTGCGAAAGAAAAATATTGCGTAGAATACTGGGTCCAATAAAGGAAAATAACAACTGGCGAATTAGATATAATATCGAAATATACGAACAATACACTGAACCAACACTAGCACAATACACTAGACTGCAGAGATTACGATGGGCAGGGCATGTGGCCCGCATGCATGAGAACAGAATCCCCAGAAAATTACTAAACGCAAGAATGCAAGGAAAAAGACCTGTTGGAAGACCAAAAAAGAGATGGGAAGACGAGGTAGATGAGGATGCCAAAAATCTCCTAAAAACGCGTTCATGGAAAAGAACAGCAGTAAATAGAGTTGTTTGGAGAGGTTTAATGAAGGAGGCCAAGGCCCGGCTTGGGCTGTAGTGCCATTGGATGGATATAATAAAATGCCCAAACGGGTTATCACAATTACATTACAGACCATTTTCGGAATGTTAATTCCATCGTCAGTGTAAACGGAGTAATATGCTATGAGCCACCAAAATATCGGTGAAAACCCTTTAAATGTTACAAATTTCTAGTTGTTTTACATTATTTATAATTACAAATTAGGATGTTTAAGTTACCATTGGAATTGGTAACATGGCGACGTATGGCCCTACATAGGTTATATGGTCCTGAGACGAAGTATCTTCGAGGACCTGTTGATAACAACCCTGTTTATAAGATATTCTAGTTTACGCCTCTTAATAAAATTTAATAGAGTTCGTTGATGAATTTTTAGTATTCTTCGATACAACCACATCTCAAACGCCTCGATTTTATTTATGATATCGGCGTTTAAAGTTTAAGTTTCACATCCATACAAAAGTACAGACCACACGTAACATCTTGCAAACTTTTCACGGATTTCCAAATTTAATGAGTTATTGGATAATAGAGGCTTGAATTTTTGAAATGAGTTTCTTGCCTGTTCAATTCTACATCGAATTTCGAAGTATGGATCTAGATTTTGGGTAATCCAACATCCAAGGTATTTGAATCTCTGAACTCTCTGCAGCGGTTGTTGGTTTAATATCAGTTGGGTTGCGCTGATATCCACTTTACTGGTCACCATGTATTTTTTTCTGTTACTGAGTATCAAAGATTTATTTCCCAAATTGTCACATTTAATTTGTTTCACTCTATTTTCTAAATCGACTATGAGAAGGAACAAAGAAGACTTTAAGCCTTTATGGAAAAATAATATCTATTGATATAGAAAATGACGACGACGAGGACGAGACTTATGTAAATCTGAAAGTTATTGATGAGAGATTGAAGATTTGAAAAGCAAACAAGAACTGGATTTAGGGGACATAAGAAAAGTTTAACTAAATAACATTCAAGAAAAAATTGTTTTTAGGAAAAAAGGTATAGTATGAAAAAAACATCCAAAAAGAAACAAAAGAGTATATATAATTATAAGCAAGACTAATGTAATAAAATATTTAAATAATAGAATTCCAAAGACTTGAAAAACATGTATGAAATATGGAGTTATTTTATTAATGACATTATTTACAAAATTGTGAAAAATACTTATAACTATATTAAAACTATAGCAAGCAAGTTTTTAGGGGATATAAATCCAATCTTACAAACCCATGTAAGATTCGCGCTCTTATCGGCTTTTTTGACAAGACGTTGGCTCATGGTTGTTTTTAACACAATACCAAATACAACAGGCACTAATTCGCTAGTGATTTATACAAGTAGCAACGCTGCTGAAAAAAAGTGCTTGGAGAAAATATTTGAAGCTTTTCGAATTTTCTTTCATAGAAGAGCATCTTTGAGTCCGAACGCCAGTAGAAAATCTGAACTGAGACCTGAAATTACGTATTAGGGCTATATGTAATATTTCTAACACAGACAAAAATCCAACAAATGGAAGAGTACATGATATATGTCACTTTTGTGGCTGTAAAAATAACCGGAAAACGACAGTTTTTTGCTATAGGTGTAAAAAGCCTTCGTGTGGAGAGCATAAATAAGTCTCCTTTTCTTATCAGAGTAGAGAATTATTTCTTTAGTGTTCTGTCCAGTATTCGTAACACTTTTTATATTATTTTGTAACATGTTAACTATACTTAACTAAAACTATAACTAAAATAGTGTTTTACTTGAACTGGTTCCAAATATTTTGATCAACACAAGAAGTAAAAGACAAAGCGGTCGTTTGACCATGCGCAAAATATTGCCTTTTATTAACACTATATAAATTAAATGTCTAAATAGATAAATATACAAATAATAACGGAAATAACCATATAAAGAAATTAAAAAAAAAATAATTAATTTTTAAATACTAAAAGGGTTTTAATATAATTTTATCTATTGTCTTTGTTTATTTAACTCTAGGCTTTATCCATTAATTTTTGTTTTTAGATTACGGCCGAGCCTTAGAACACGATCATCACCCTCACGAATCTGCTGAAGCACCATCGCTAGAAGATGAAAGTAAAGAAAAACATTATTAGTTAATTTACACAACACGACAAAACAAATTAGTTTACACATGTCCATTATTAAAATTATTTGTTTTATTTTGCATAAATTTTTATTTAAATTAATGTTTTAAGGTGTTTTTAGTTTTTCTTTTTTTTTGGATTTTATATCTTTCCTTGGAATAGTTTTAAAATAGCCTTTAAAGTTTTTGATAATTAATTTTTGATTTTAGCATATGATCGAATCTTAAAACATGATCCTGAAGACCATCTCGAACATCATCACTCCCAGGAACATGCTGAACTACCCTCACTAAAACACGAAAGTAAAGAAAATTACACAAATTAGTTTAGCTAGACAGTATCAGTATAGCTTGCAACAAAGGAAAAGATATATATTAAAATATGCGCATAAGATAGAAGGCCACCGTAAATACTTATTTCTAACTATTTAGTCGTCATCAGTATAGTGCAGCCGAGTTAATATAGGAGAATGTTAATCTAAAAAGGATCACTATATGAGCAATGCGATAAAATAGTAGGAAATACGTATTTTACTGTTGCCTTCTATCTTATATACATATTTTATTATTTTTTCCCCTTTGTTACGAGCTATGTCGATAAGTTTTTTTTTACTATGAACTCGCATTAATCTTTTCTTGTCTTTTGAAACGTTCTAAGCTTTTAACATTTCTTTCCTCAGGTAACTGTAGCTTCCTCTGTGGATATGTTAGTTGTTGCTCTGAAAACCTCAAAGTCTTCTGACATGATTGTCGCAAATTGGTATGCTCTGTCATATTATTTGTAGTAATTCGTAGTAATATTGACCTTAAAAAGCCCCAAGTAATTACTTTTGACTGATTCCGCATAAAAATTACATAAAAATTCAGAAGAGGCTTCAGCTTTAGGTAGCTCAAGGATCATCGCCATCATAATATTTCTGTTTAGCAACCTCGAAAATTTCCAAGATATAACTTTAGACCGATTTAATAGGAAAATAACATAAAAACGTAGGAAACGAGGTCCCCTCTGGGCACCAGGTAGCGCGAGGACCAACATCGTTATTATAGTATTGTATTCAGCCACCTCTAAAATCCACTAGTGATGATTGCTGACTGATTTATAAAGAAATTAACATACCTTAGGAGACGAGGTCCATCTTGGATACCAGGTAGCTTAAGAACCATTGTCGTGTTATATCATATTTATATTTAGCGACCTCAAAAACACCCATGTAATAAAATAAAATTATTGCTGCCGATACTTTTTTTGGTTGTAAATTATCTCTGCACTTCGGAAATGTATCTTTCTTATGCACAAAATGCATAACAAACTTTCACTTTACCAAATCGAATGAAAAAAGTTTTAGAGCAATTCATCTTGCTTGCAGCGAAAAATTGGTAGGTTTAGTGCTTCGCTTTCTCGCCTATCTGACAAGATAAAATTCTGTATAAAACTGATTTCGTAAACCATTAGTTTGTAAAGAAATTTATACTTGACATTCTTTTTTATTTTCCTTAATATTCCAATATTAATTTAATAATTATTTTTCCTTTTTAGCTAATGGTCGAGCTTTAGAATATGATCCTAATGTCGATCTTGAAGAACACCATTCTCAGGAATCTGTTAAACCACCATCGCTCAATTATGAAAGTAAAGAAAACACATAAATTGATTTACTTTTATTTTATTTAAAAAATGCACAATCCACCATTTTCATCTACAACTTGCATGTTGTGAAATTATATTTCTCACAGCTTCTGGATGAATACTTAAATTTTGAGTAATTGTATGTTCAGAAAGTCCTTTGTTATGTCCTGTGTTATAAAACACTTTGCGCGAACCATTTTGACAAGCAACTATATTAAATTATTTAACTAATTTCGTAAATTAATTATTTATCACACACTTTAAAATTAAAATTCAAAAATCAACAACATATATACAGGAGATTTTTTTGGCTAAATAAATTTTTGATCGCTAAATTAATGTGATGGTTCATAATTCAGTGATAGTCCAATTAATTTACGATTTTTCTTTTACTTTTATATATTGTAATTAATAAAATAGATATTGTTGATTCATTGGTAAAACTACATAGTATCAATTGAGTTTAATCGAATCTGTTTAATTTATAATTTTTAAATAAATTCTAATCCAGAAAAATACAATTGTGTTGAATATTGGTTTTGGTCCAAATAATATGGGACTGGGCTAATATTTTTATATTTTTGATTTCTTTAATGCATTATCCATAAATGATAAAAACTAGACAGATTTAAGTCTCTTTTTTGTTCTAGTTTTACTTCGAACTATAAAATATTTTGATTGCGTGTTCTTAATTTGTTGTTTTTGTATAAACCTTATAAAATTTATATAATGCAATCTTTTATTTGCCATCTACTTTATTAATTTGGTTCTATCAAATGGTTCTGCATGTTTTTTCTCTTTTTTTATACGGTCAATACCAGAATTTTTTTTTAATTAACATTTTTGATCAATTAGTTTGTAGAAATTTCCCTAAATAAATATTTTTTTATTTTATCAAAATGTTAAAATTAATACGTTTTAAAAATAACTTTTCTAGCTGTTGATAAGTAATTTCGGTTTTAGCGTATGGTGAGGCCTTAGAACCGGATCTAAATGACGATGAGGATTACCATCACTATCAGGAACCTGCTGAACCAAAATTTCCACATTATGAAAGTAAACCAAAATAATATATAAATTTACACATACGCTTTAAATTTTTCTGCCTTATTTCTTGTAGATGTCAATTTATACAGGGTGGTGAATCGTCAAACGGGCCATAGGAAACTCAATGAGAAATTCTAAATTGTTGAATTCCTGCTTCCCTAATTATTTTACACCAAAAGTCATGGTGTAAAATAATTATTTTGTAGAGGACTCAAATATGTATCGAAAACAATTGTTAAAATTGTTCTACGACTTAAACGTATTCCAAAATTTTGCTAAAATATAATACATTTTTCAGGCCACCCCTAAAAGTCAGGCCAGACGACGTGAAAAGAATGTGTATTACGTGTTGCGTTTTGTCATATGGACGTTTCTAATATTTGACAATATTTAAATCAACTATATTATATTTATCTATGATTTAAATGGCCAAAATTTTGTGATTTATTATTTAAAAGAAAAATTAAGTTGATTAAAAAATGTATTCAGTTAAGGAGAAAAGAGCAATAATAAAAATGTTTTATTCATGTTTTATTATATCATTTGTATAGTTTTATGTTTAGAAATTATCATATATTATTAATAGGAATAAAGATCACAGTAACAGTATATTGGAATTCATTGAATTGTTGTATAACTTAACTTAACATGGAATTAAATTTTAGTGTATTAGAATATCTTACGTTAAATAAAGATCCGGTAGTGACAGGAAAAGGTTCGCGCTATTGCCTGAATACAACATTATGCGATTTTTCGTCAACTGAGTACATTTCATTATATTGATCGATTTGTAAACAATATAATTTATTGTTCACAAAGTAATATTGGTCAGTAGTAGTCATGATATAAGGAAACATGGTATGCTCGCGCGCATCTATTTTGAACAGCCAATCGCGTTTACGACCAAAATCCGCCATTTTGAAGGCGGCAATTCAAATATGTACAAATTTGATAAAAAATATCGTAGTTAAATTAAATAAAATAAAAATTCTACATTAATCCAATTAATTCAGATTTAAAATGATCTGAACAGACTCTTGCTAAAATAATTTTAAAAAAATCGAAACAAATTTACTTTTAAATTCCAATACATTGCAAAGTAAGAAAACACAGCAGACGTCAAGCATGTAGAGGTGGTTGATCCAAGTATTTTTGTGGATCAGGTCAAACTGATATGCGTAAACAAATATACCTGTTAAAAAATACTGGTTTGGAAATCAGTTTGTTATTATTCGTTTAATAGATATCTAAACATAACGACAACATTCTTTGTATTTTGTTAGATTTCTTTATAGTTATTTAAATGACTGTAAAACTTCAAATACTTAAATTACTGTTATTCAGAGATTGTATAAAAAGTTCATAAAAAAATGGCGATAGTTTTGTCTACTTCACGCCAATTGTCATCTGTTGATATTTATCTAAAGCTTTGTAAACGTTGAGAAATGCACGATAAAAATTAAGGACAAATGCAATGAAACCCGTACTCGTTTATTATAATATATTGGTGTTAGGGATCAGTTCCACAAGTATAAATAAAATACATGTTCCAAAGTAACTGGTACGGGATCAGGTCACCATCCCTACAAGCATGTGACATATTGAAAAGATGGTGGATTTTGGTCGGCGCAGAAATGTGCAAAAACGAGTCCACCTAGTGAGCATACCTTGTTTCCTTATATCATGGATTAATGTAGAATTTTTATTTTATTTAATTTAACTACGATATTTTTTATCAAATTTGTACATATTTGGCAAACGCGATTGGCTGTTCAAAATAGATGCGCGTGAGCATACCATGTTTCCTTATATCATGAGTAGTAGTAGTATTTAGTAAAATTCATTGTTTATAATTTAATCATAAAATAAAAAAAATTGACAATTCAAATTGTCAAACATCTGACATCGATATGATAAATGGATAGAACACACACTTTTTAATATATTCTTGTATTACGTGTATTGATTCGTAGAACGGTTTTAACATTTGTTTTTAATTCAGAATTTAGTCCTCTACAAATAGTTTTTTATGACTTTTGATCTAAAATAATTAGGGAAGCAGAAATTCAACAATTTAAAATTTCCCATTGAGTTTCCTATGGCCCGTTTGACGATTCACCACCCGGTATAAAAAAAAAGGAGAATACGCATGTACATTTATAAAATTTCTTTGATCTTCGCTTAGTATATCTAATAACTTTTTGTGGTGCATGTTTCACGATAATCTTTATAATTTTTCAGTCTCAGTAACAGGCTTTTTTTCCCAATTGATTTATATATTTCGATGTTTTTATCCATTTTAGATTTAAAATCTTATTTTATTTTTATTTTCTCTATTTCTCTATTTATTTTAAAGTAATTGCTATTTAAATGCTAATAAGCTACAATTAAAGGTGAAAATACGTTTATTGACGTTTCAATTTCCACTTCGGAAATCGTTCTAAAAATACAGAATTTTGAGAACGATTTCCGAAGAGGAAGTTGAAACGTCAATAAACGTATTTTAACCTTTAATAATTGTGGCTTATTTTCATTTTAATAGCAATTATAATAGTCTTACCCTCAAATTAAAGTCATCTATCAGAGGATTGTGGTCAAAGTAAACATTGGCTACAGAAGAACATTTGTCGACCCATATCACGTTGTTTTTAAAGCAATTTTTGTTTACAAAATAATTGACTTGCTTTCCCTCTATCTTTTAGAATTAAATCTATTAAACTTCCCTTTAGTTTATCCTTTTCACCCATTATTAATTATTGATATTCTAATGCCTTAGCTATATTGTTTATTGTTTATTATATATTTTAATAATGTAGTGTTCCTGAATGGATTCTCTATACGACTGGAAAAGTAGAGCTCTTATAGTGTGTAAAACTAATCAGGACAAAAATTTAGTCCACTTAAAGGTAGAATTACTACAAAAAACACAATTAAAGGTGAGATGACTATCAAAACTAATAGTTTTAAGTATAGTTTAACAATTATGGATCGATCCTCGATAGCTATCAACTGGTAGAGCAGCGGATCAACTTCTTATAGTCAGAAAGCTAAAAGAGAAATCCAACGAAAATCACTTAAAGTTATAAGGCTTACAGGTTACAGGTTAAAGGCTTAAGGTTAAAGGCTTCGTTGATTATGAACAGGCATTCGACTTCAAAGAGCTTTGGACAATAGAGAGAGCTATGAAAAACTGCAGGACAGACTTCCAATAGAGAATGCTCATACATAATATTTACAAGAAAGCTACAATGAAAATACAAATAGCTGCAATGAAAAACCAAAGCTATACCAATGAACAGAGAAGTTCATCAGGGAGATATCATCTCACCAAAGCTATTCATACTTGGACTGGAAGACGTGTACAAAGACATTTACTGGGCAGATAAAGGAATACATGTTAATGAAAAAAACTAAGTCATTTCAGATACGCTGATGATATTCTAATATTCGTTACAAGTTTGGAAAAACTACAGACTATGATGACGTAACTATTTCAAGTTTTGGAAAAAGTAGGTTTTAAGATGAACTTGAAAAAAAAAACAAAAATAATGACAAATACACCGAACATTAAAGAAATAACTTTGTATGACATAAATTTAGAAACAGTAAGCGAATACGTCTACCTGAGACAGATAATAAAAGTTAACAAAGAAAATTAAACTGCCGAAATTACTAGAAGAATTAGGTTAGCCTGTGCAGAATTTGGAAAACTAAGTTGGATCTTAAAAAGCACTAAAACAGATCAATATTTAAAAACCAGAATTTACGATCAGTGTATCCTCTCTATACTCAAGTATGATTTATAGACGAGGACACTCACCAAGTCTAATATGGATAAAATAGTAAAGAGCAATGGAAATATCAATGCTCGGGGTAAGACTTATAGACAAAAAAACAAACAAATGGATTCGAAGCAAAACTAAAGTAAAAGACGCAGAAGAACATGCTGCCAAATTAAAATGGAGCTTCGCAAGACACAATTCCCAGCTGGAGGATAAAAAATGGAACCACAAAATACAAAAATGGAGACCATGATTAAGTAAGAGAAGCAGAGGCAGATCACAAATAAGATTAGTTGATGACATTAAGAAGATCGGAGGACACAACTGTCCAAAGACAAACACACAGACACGATGGTCAAAGTTGGATTACTTAAGGCCGAGGAAGAAGAAGATTATCAATTACACCAAGATTACATGGAGGAACTCAGTTGCCTAATGAGTAAGATACAAAAAACAAGTGCACAATACGGACTCAGACTAAATATCACAAAAACCAAATGGATGTTAGTAAGCAAAACCCAACAACCACCACAGTAACTGATATTAGACAATGAAAGAATTGAACACGTGGATTCGTACATATACTTGGGAATAACAGTTAACTCAAATTGGGATCAAGCGAAGGAAATACGTATAAGAGTAGAAAAGGTAAGAGCATCGTTCACTAGCATGGAGCAGATTTTCACCTCTAAAAGCCTCACCCAACCTCTCAAAATTCGACTTCTGAAATGTTATGTATTCCCGGTTTTGTTATATGGAATGGAGGCGTGGACAATGACCGCAACATTGATGAAAAAAGTAGTGGCCTTCGAAATGTGGGCTTACCGACGTATATTACGTATATCCTGGACTGAGCACGTGACCAACGAAGAGGTACTACGCCGGATAGGTAAAGATAGACAGGTAGGAATAAGTATAAAAAAAGAAAGTTGGAATACTTGGGTCACGCTATGAGACATAATAAATATAGAGTACTACAGCTGATCGTTCAAAGAAAAATAGACAGCAGAAGGGATCCAGGGAGGAGAAGACACTCGTGGATCCAAAACTTGCAGCAATGGTTCGGATTGTCATCTGCTGAACTATTCAGATCTGCCGTAAACAAAGTCAGAATAGCCATGTTGATTTCCAACGTTCGGAACGGACAAGGCACATGAAGAAAAAGAAGACCAAGATTACCAAAATTACTTCGATCACATAGCCAGAACTTGGAAAATTATAAAACTAGAGGCCAAAGATTGAGAGAAATATCTACAACAAGATAGGCAGACTAAATCAACACTATGGTGGGGAAATCCCTACCATAGCCGTTTATCTGACAGAAGATTCCAGCCAACGTAGACGGAAAGCTAATATTATTTGGAAAGTGTACCTAAGCCCCAAAAAAGACTAAAACAATGAGGAGAAGGATCTTATATCGCTATTACAAAGAATGAGAATGGAGATATATGTAATAAAGTAAGATAAATGAAATATAAGAAGGCGAGTCTTTTTTTGTAAGAGACTAATTTCAACAAAACTAAAATAAAAATTATTTAAAACTGTACTAGACCACTTAAAATATACCAAACCAAACGTAATCCATTTAAAAATCAAAAAGAAAACCGTCTACTAAAAAAATCTTTGATTACAAAAAAGCATTATATCATAAAACTTTTAACAATACGAAGAATTGCCGGTTTTGAAGTTGGTTTTTAGGTTAGATTAGGTTAGGTTGAGTAATAAACATATAATACAAATAGACTGACTGTTTTTAATGGGCCAGGTCTATTGACCACGTGACTTTCCCAATGGTTTTGGCTCATGTGGTCGATAAACCCCTCCCATTAGCAAAAGATACAGGGAGTGCTTTGAGTCAGTTTTCTCTGTAGCAGTGGGAAAACGGCGCTGTATTGTAACGCTTAGTATATTTGTATTATATGTTTTTTATTTTAGAAAAAACAGAGTACTTCTAAAGCAGGTTATTATTAAGAAAGAATATTCAAGGAATATTTAAGTACACAATGTATAAAACATTATAAGATTGTTGTTATAAAAACTTTCACTTTTTCAGCCACTTATGATAAATTCTTTTCGGAACAATTACCACGTCTAAAGGAATTGACTAGTCTACAACATCATCTTCCGTATGAAATCGACAGTAACCATTTAACTGACAATAAAGGTGAATGCGATTTAGCTACATATTACCAATCTATTTGCATACAAACTGGATGTAATTTGATAGTCCAGTCGTCAGAGAGTTGACTCCTAAAAATAATACCAACAAGTTGAATTACGCTGATAATATTTATTTGGAATCTTAGAGAAAATGACAAA
Organism: Diabrotica balteata; assembly: GCA_918026665.1. Taxonomy (NCBI): domain Eukaryota; kingdom Metazoa; phylum Arthropoda; class Insecta; order Coleoptera; family Chrysomelidae; genus Diabrotica; species Diabrotica balteata. Next base: position 168,028,436 of record OU898277.1, read on the forward strand.
AAAGTTTACTACATTTACCCTCGAGCTTCCACCTAAAACCCCCCTTGTAGGGGTGTAAAAACACAAAAAATCGATATACCAAGAATCTGTACATCGTAGAAAAAAATATTTCAAATAATAGTACATTGTTTACCGGGTAGGAAAAGCTTAACATTCCTGGACGACTGTGAAGTCGAGGCGCAAGCCGAGACTTAGCAACACAGAGTCCAGGAATGTGGCTTTTCCTACGAGGTAAACATACTATTTTTCCGCAAATCGTTTAAAATTCGACAGATATTGATTGATTTAAAAAAAACGCGATAATTTTATTCCCAAATAAATGGTGCTTTGAAATTCCTAATAAAATTACTTGGGTTACTATGGAAACGTATTGAGGTTGAATTGTCAAACTTGACGCTTATAAATTTAATTTATGTAGAACACTAACAACTGTACGGAAATATCATTTCCTTACAGTAAGGAAATGACATTTCCTTACAGTAAGGAAGTCCTGACTTTTTCTTCAAGAAATTTTGACAGGAATGTCAAAATTTCCTGGCGATTTGCGGAAAAAAATGTACCTGAGATAATTTTAAATGTAGTCTAGATGGGATCTGTTTTGGAATGGACATTTTTCATAGGAAGCTATTTTTTTGATGGAATCCCTTCAGGATGTGCCCAATATCGATAATCACGATATGCGCCAGTCGCAAACCCTGTGCTAAATTTTTTATTTAACAAAATCTGAAAAAAATTGAAAATTTCTCATTTTTTTACTCCTATTTTCGTTTATAATTCGGAAAATATTGATCCTAGAGAAACAATTATACAAAGTTAAAAGTTACGTAATTCAATTTTACACAATATTTTGTTAGCTAGAAATTGAAAATTTAATGTTTATTGTTGAAAAAACAGCAATAATTAAAAAAAAAGTACAAAAAAATGAAGTTAATCCTTTAAATGTTTTTGACTTTCTAAACTTGACTTACAAGCTCCATATTCTGCCTAGAAAAACTTTTTAATATGTTTAAAACGTATGTTCAATTTTGTTAAGATCGGTCAGATAAGTTTTGCATAATAATTGTGCAATCCAGCCTACTGGAAAAAAATCGAAAATTTTCAAATTTATAGTAGGGCCTGAATAAGGCCCTAAGATAGTTGCAATTTTTTTTTACGTATAAAGGAAGGTTCAAACTTTCAAACGCTTTTTGTAAAATTCAAATCGGTTCACTAGGAGAGCCTAGAAATTTTTTTAAAGTGTTAAACATTTTTTAGGCTTATAAACAAATTGAATAACTTTACGAGCTTTAAACATATCATTTGCGAACCAAAATATATTCTCAAATCAAATAATGTCATTATTATAATAAAACTGCAGAAATTAATTATTTTAAAAGATATTTACAAAAAAAATTCGTTCGCCTTTGTTTTAACAATTAAAATTATTTAATAACAATTTATAAATACATATTTGTTTACTAAAAGTAACAGTATATAATAACAGTAATAATTTGAATTGTTAAAACAAAGGCGAACGAATTTTTTTTTGTAAAAATCAAACTTTTTAAAATAATTAATTTCTGCAGTTTTATCATAATAATGACATTATTTGATTTGAGAATATATTTTGATTCGAAAATGATATGTGTAAAGCTCGTAAAGTTATTCAATTTGTTTATAAGCCTAAAAAATGTTTAACACTTTAAAAAGTTTTCTAAGCTCTCCGAGTGAACCGATTTTAATTTTATAAAAAGCGTTTGGAAGTTTGAGCCTTTCTTTACATGTAAAAAAAAATTGCAACTACCTGAGGGCCTTATGTATGGCCTACTATAAATTTGAAAATTTGCGATTTTTTTTCCAGTAGGCTGAATTGCAAAATTATTATGCAAAACTTATCCCACCGATCTTAAAAAAATTTAGCACACGTTTTAAAACATATTAAAAAGTTTTCCTAGGCGGAATATGGAGCTTGTAAGTCAAGTTTAAAAAGTCTAAAACATTTAAAGGATTAACTTAAGTTTTTTGTACTTTTTTTTCGAATTATTGCTATTTTTTCAACAAAAAACATTAAATTTTTAATTTCTAGCTAACGAAATATTGTGTAAAATTGAATAGCGGAACTTTTAACTTTTTATAATTTTTTCTCTAGGATCAATATTTTCCGAATTATAAACGAAAATAGGAGCAAAAAAATGAGAAATTTTCAATTGTTTTCAGATTTTGTGTAATAAAAAATTGAGCACGGTTTGCGACTGGCGCATATCGTGATTGTGATTATCGATATTGGGCCCATCCTGAAGGGATTTCAGCCTAAAAAATAGCTTCTTATGGAAAATGTCTATTATGGTCTGAATTTTTACAGATCCCGCCTAGACTAATAAGAATGTTAATTAGTTGGTGTAGAATAAACCGTTCTTTCAGAAACAACGTTTGAAGCGACCATCGATTTTGAATGTCAGTTACGTGCGCGAAATCAATTTTCAATAAAATTTTTATCAGCTCGACGGTAAAAATTCGATATCTTTTGATCCAATTGTTCCATCGATAAATACGAAAATGCGTTTTAAAGGTTAAGAGTGCAGCTTTCGTTTTTTTTTTATTTTTTCGCAAATAAACTCAGTTTTTATAAAGGTGTTAAATCAATAAACAAAATAAATGAATAAAAATAATAATCATGATTTTGGTCATTTTTTAAGATTCTCGCGAGATCAATACAGTTAATTACTTTCATTGAGCAGTGGTAGTAAAATTTTCATTTTTAGGAATTAATATTTAAAACATACGACAAAATTTTATTTTTAAGTTATAGCAACGAATATCATCATCATTCAGCCAATCGCGTCCACTGCTGGACATAGGCCTCCCTCAGTTCTTTCCAGTGTTCTTTACACTGGGCCGCTTGTAGCCAGTTTCCCGCTACACGTTTTATATCATCGGTCCATGTAGTCAGTGGTCTTCTTTTATAGTTTCTGGGCCTCCATTCCATAATACGTCTTGTCCACCGTCCATCTTGTGCTTTGGCTAAGTGCCCTGCCCAGTTCCACTTAAGCGACTTGATTCTTTCGATGACTTTTTGAACTCCTGATCTTTGCCTGATTTGTTGGTTTGTTATGTGGTCTCGGAGGCTCACGTTCAGCATTGCACGTTCCATGGCTCGTTGCGTAAATCTGAGTTTATTCGCAGATTTTTGCGTGAGTGTTAAAGTCTTCGCTCCATAAGTTTGTACAGGTGAAACACATTGATCATAAACCTTTCGCTTGAGACACATGGGAATTGAACTTTTTAGAATATGGCTTAATTTGCCAAATGCTGCCCAAGTTAGGCCTATTCGCCTCTTTATTTCATGTGTTTGATTGTCTCTGCTTATTTTGAATTCGTGTCCAGATATTTGTAAGTGTCTGTTTGTTGTATGTTATTATTGTCAATAGTTATATTTCCACTCATTACGAGATTTGTTATAAGTTAAGTTTTCTCAAAGTTTATCTTTAATCCTGCTCTTTCAGACAGACTTTTAAGCGAATGCATCATAGAAACTGTATCTTGTAAATTATCTGCGATTAATACAACATCATCTGCAAATCTTAGGTGGTTTTGTGCCTTAGGAATATAAGGCATTTAAAATATGAATACAAAACGTAGAATTTAATGTTTTACATTTCAAACTATTGCACGTCACAGAAAATGCTTCCAACAAAATGGTTTTGGATGTAGTTTATAGCAGAAATTTGGTTCTTCTGAAAAACATACTGGTTTAACTAAAAAAAAAAAAGTTTTAGATTGTTTGTTATGTGAAAGTTTAAATTCAGCCGTTTTAAGCATATTTCAAATACGTCACATTTGTTGCCAAAACTCAAAGTTAAAATTTCATGCTACAGGTTTTGAAGCTTAGGGTTTAGTAATCATACCTTTATAGTGTCCAGTCAATAAAGTGAATATACTTTGTTTGACTCTTATAAAAATCATAAAAAATTGCAAAAATCGTCCTACGTTTATCTATTTAACACCTTTATTAAATCTAAGTTTACTTTAGGCAAAATACAACAATTGCATACAAAAACTAAACTCTGCCTTTAAAACGAAGCTTGATTTTTGTCGATAATTGGATCAAAAGATATCGAATTTTTACCGTTGAACTAATATAAATTTTATTGAACATTGATTTCGCGCTTGGAACTACCGTTCGTTTCGAGCGTTGTTTCTGCGAAAACGGTTTATTCTACACAAAAATTGATAATAAACGTTATTGTTTTTAATGAACTCAGCTAAATTTTTATTTAAAACATGTTTATTTAAAACATTTAAAACTATGCCTAGGGATAAAAGTGGTAAACTTTTAGCATCTTTTGTGAAGTCCCAAAATTAATATTTTTAGATAAATTAGGCTTGTTCTTGATTTTTACAGGTTAAGTGGAATTTTCATCTCTGTCTTCTGGAGTATGAATAAAACTTATTATTTAAAACGCTTGTTTTTTAGGTTATGATAATAACGAGAACCTTATAATGCATTATGATGAATTTGGTCCTCTTTGGATGATCAAACTTTTTGATATGGACGATGATGATCGCAATCTCGATAATGGTAAGATCTTAAAATCTAATAATATAAACTCGTTTAATTTAAACCATTAAAGGACATTAATAATCACCTCACGACCACCTAACTAGGGTGAGTAATAAACAGAAACAAATCATTAAGGATCGAAATTGTTAACACTTTATTAACTAACAAATTATTAACACTAAGAGTTTTTAGCAGGATTTCGAGCGGGACACGGAACAAACGACCATTTGCAATGCCTGAAAACTCTAGTTGAAAAGTCAATCGAATATAACAGACCCCTTGCTCTTATCTTTGTAGACTTCCACTAAACATTTGACACAGTCGAAACAGTTGTTATCTTAAAAGCACTATCAGAATGCAGAATAAATCACAGGTATGCAAATATTATTCGAAATATATACGAAAATGCGACAACAACCGTTAACCTTCATTGCATTACTGAGAAGATAAAAATTAACAGAGGGGTGCGGCAGGGAGATACCTTGTCGCCAAAACTATTTATAACAGTTATGGAGTACATTTAAACGGCTAGAGTGAAAATCAAAGGGTATTAGCATCGATGGAAAGATATTCAATCATCTCAGATATGCCGATGATATTGTTCTCATAACAGACAACTTAGAAGAAGCCAGAGTTATGCTACAACAACTACAGCAAGTCGATTTAAACTCATGGAAAAACAAAAATGATGACCAACCTCGTCTACAATGAGCTAATAGAAATCGAAAAGTCGCATATAGAATTTGTGGAAAATATGTGTATTTGGGTCACGAAATAAAGTTAACGCGAGATAACCAAACATGCGAGCTTCTCAGAAGAATAAGTCGGGGTTGGGCTGCATTCGGAAAAATAAGAGACGTATTTAAAACAAATATACCGATCCATTTAAAAAGAACAGCTTTTAACCAGTGCGTTCTACCAGTCCTCACATACGGAGCAGAAACCTTAACTTTCACAAAAACATCAGCCAAAAAATTGAGAAAGACACAACGAAAAATGGAGAGATCAATGCTTGAAATAAGCTTAAGAGATAGAATAAGAAACGAGGAAGTCCGTAGACGAACCGGAGTGGAAGACATTATTACAAGGCAAAAATGGAGATGGGCTGGACATGTTGCAAGAATGAAAGACGACAGTTGGACAAAAAAATTGCTTGAGTGGAGACCACGGGCGGACAAGCGAAGCCGAGGAAGACCCCCAACGCGATGGACCGACGACCTCAAAAGAATCGTGACCAATTGGATAGCAGAGGCGCAGAACATAAGCAGATAGAAAAATCTAGAGGAGGCCTATGTTCAACACTGGACAACTCAAGGCTGATTGATGATGATCAATCAGATTTAGGGGTGGAATCAATCAATGGGTATAAAGAGTTTTTATACCCAATTTACAAAAAAAGGGGATCTGGGGTCTGAAATTTTACCGGTTGTAATACCCAATGCAGTTTGAAGGTCAGTGCAAGAAATGAAAAACAATAAGTCCCTGGAAGCAATGAAATACTGGCAGTTGCCTTGAAAGTGACTGGAAAAATATTTTGGTAAGTCCTTACCCAACTGTTTACTAGATGTCTGCATGAATCAGTAACAGCAACTCAGTACTTCATAAAAATGTCATACTACCGCCTCTGAAACTACAGATCCATAAATCTATTTTCTCATTTTCATATACTATTTACAAAAATAATGATGACACGATTAGAAAATAAATTAAAACTTCATCGGTCCATACAATAGGCAGGTCTTAGAAAAATTTATGAAACAAGTATTCACCTACTGGTCATAAAAAATCACAGAAAAAAGTATTGAGTATAAGAAACAACTAGCTTTAATAGTTACAAAAAGGCCTTTGACAGCATAAATCAACAAAAAATGTTTGAAGCCTTGACATCATTGATAATGGTCTGACGGGACCGAAAACGTTTTGGAATAGCTGTGGTCCTTTTGGATAAATTTTAATTACTTTTAATAAAATATTACATAATTATACATTAGAAGTTTTTACTTCTTTGTAAGTTTTTTCTAAGCTATGATATAGCCAACTACTGTGATTTTCTTCTTTTACATTGTTCTATAACTTTTTTCTACATAGCTTTTGTTATATGCAGTAGTACATCAATCAGAAAGAAAATATCGATGCGTTGTAGTACACATATTTCTGTGAACTATACACTTCATCTAATTTACATACCGATGCACGTCATTGGCGTCATAGCCCGTGACGTCACATGATACCAACACGAAATATTTAGGTGGTAGGTGTGTTCTTTTTTAGAATCACTTTGCCGAGAACATTGTTATTACAGCCACTAGACGTATTTTATTATATACGAGTAGAAATAATATTTATAAATTTCTATTAATGTTAACTTAAAGAAATACACAATAATATGTTTCCTTTAATTTGTATAAATGCAATATAAAGCGTTTTTATGAAGAACATTTGTTCGGAACACACTGTAACTGTAATCGAACGAAGGTGAAATTTTGGCATAAATTGATCACACTAATATGACAGTTGCGGTGTTGACACTTTTTGTACTTTATTATTTTGAATTTTAAAGTGAATACCTCTTGTTTTATATTTTTACCTATTTAATAAAATCTGTAAATTTTAGAAGAAAATTAGTATGTTTTATTTCAAAAATGTCACGTAAGAATTTAAATAGTCGTTGTAAAGAGATGGTAATACTTTTGCAATAATTATGTGATCTATTTGATTTAAAATGGAGTTAGGATTTTTTTATACTTTGGCAACTATGTGAACTTCGATCTCTGACGTAGGTAATGACGCGCATCGGTATGTAAATCAGATGAAGTATATGCAACTATGACTTGAATTTTAAGAATGTATTAGCTATCATAAATAAAGAAAATATTTCTTTTTACTTTTATTCATTTAAAAGAGAATTATATTATAGTTCTACTCACTGTTTAAATGTTTCAAAATAAAAATATTATTAATGTGTTTTTCATATATTATTATATATTTTTGTTACAGGAAAACTTATGTATAATATAAATCAGGCACTCGAAGATATATTTTACAATTAGATGGGATTAACAGAAGCTTTACAATTTATTAATATAAAAATTATTTAGAATTATTATAAATATAAGTATGTCTTAAGTATACTGATTTATTTCTTTAGTTTTTTGTATTATTATTAAAAATATATATCTTTTTAAAATTTAAAAATGTTTTTTTAATTTAAATTAAAAAGGTATAAAATTACCTCTATAGTCTAACAAAAAAATAAAAAACGAAGAATTTATGGCCCCTCAACCATGTGTATTTAACAATAAATACTCAGCATTATACACATTTTACAGAATAATCAATAGGTAAATATGTAAGTAAATATAAAACAAAATATTTCAATCAACTTTATTGATGCACCTAAGAGTTCGAGAAAGTTAACAATGTAATGTAAAATTTGAAGTGCAAAACTTTTTTATGCTGTAAGAAGTACTTCTAACTATACTTAAACAAATAGACAGAATCAATATTTGGCATATTGTGCATAAATATTTGGCATATTATACACTCGTAAAAAGGATTTCATAAAAAGCACAAAACATTTTATTTTTTAACATCAAAATATCGTAATATTCTATCAAAAATATGTCGAAATATTTATAGACCATGTTATAATTGACAAAAGGCACAAACCTAGTGTACGTCAGAAGTTACAGAGGCCCAAATATTAAATCAAAATACTTGATGATAGGAGCCACGTTTTGGCAAAACTTACAATGCCAAAAAATGAAGGAGCCATAAATTTCTAGTTTAGACGCACAAGTTTGGCGCCAATGTTTAACCTACAAACTACCCATTACAAACGGTGGGTGTCAATGGGTAACAATATAACTGCCTCTGAAAAGTGGGAGCGAAAGTTTAACAATAAAACTCATACTTTTCTTTGGTAATAGGCTTCATAAAGCTCATTTTTTAGATTTACTTTTTGATATTTACTTAAAATAAGATGTTCTCACACCGTAGAGACGGAGTTAGATGATGCCTTACAATTAACGATATGTCCTTGTAGCTAGGATACCAGACGTTTACCCAGGAGACTCAAGTTCGATTTCCGGTAATATAACCTTCGAACGACCCATAAAAAAAAATGGTACCCATTGGGTGCCAATGGATACCAATAAAACTCACCACTTTCTTTGGCTTAGCCTACTGTAGTATCTCTTGAAACTGTACCGGTCGTACAAAATTTTTAAAGTCGGTTTCCTGAGTTAATAACAAGTCTTTAAAGAGTTTTTTGTAAGTATATTTGTGCCTTTTCTGATACCAACCTTTCAACCAATGTACAACCATCTTTGTACAATATTATCTTAAGCCTAGGGGCCAACTAACGAATCCACTAATGACTGCACCTTCCCAATTTCTTTGTCAAATTTTCTAGGCACTACCCAACTTGCTGTATTACAAAACTTAGTCATACTTAGCGCCGTGTTCTTTTCAGTATCACTATTACTCCTTTGTTCTAATATCTTGAGCTACCGTTTTGAAAACTACTATAGTCGAGTACAACTTGAAATGACTTAAGAATCTTTTTTATAATATTATAAAAATACACTACGCTGCGCTTCGTTAACATTACTCTTGTTTTTGCTTACCAGGCTGATAAATACACGAATTAACACGTTGACGGACAGTGCATCAAATGTATAAGCAAGTGTTGTTACAATATAAGAGTGTAGCAAAGTAGAATAGGAAAATTGCTGAATTTCTTTTAGCGCTTACAGTTTATGGAAACAATGAGTTTTTTTACCATTTTTTGTAAACATGTTGATGACAACCATGGATGTCGTGTCACATTTCATATGTGTACAGTAAATGTAATCTGACAAAAAATTTACTAATTTTTTGTCATCGTTATTTTTAAAATGACGTCTATAGCCTTTGAGTCACATTACATCAATATGAATGAGACGTCTATAGACGTTCTATCCATCAACGTGTTAAATTCTGAATAATATCCATGAATATTTCTCTACTTTTAGGTATTTCCTATTTTAATACCCTCTTACTTTACTAATTAACTTCTTTTAATAGTGAATTTGAATAAAAAAAAAATGAAATCAATGATGTTCTCAAAAAAACCAAAAAATGTAGATAACCTGATTAGCAATAATACAACGATTAAAAGAGTAACAACATATAAATATCTAGGAACGTGGCTAACCGAAGATTGAGATAAAAAAAACAAATCAAGTCTAGAATAGAAATGGCAAGAAAGACGTTCATAAAATTAAAGAACTTACTTTTTCTACTTTACTATACGGTATGGAAGCGTGGACAATAAAACGGTCTGAAATCAAAAAAATAAACTCCTTTGAGATGTGGTGCTACAAGAGAATCCACAGAATATCGTAGACTGAAAAAGTAACTAATATAGAGGTGTTACAAGGAATGAAGAAAAATTGTGAAGTCATAAAAACTGTCAAAAAAATTAGAAAGATTCAATATCTGGGTCATATAATGTGGGGCGAGAAGTACATGTTACTTATTTTAATTATGCAAGGGAAGATACAAGGGAAGAGAAAACCAGGACGGCGCAAAATATCCTGGCTAAGAACTTTGAGAGAGTGGTTCGGTTGCAGCTCATTAAAATTATTCAGAAGCGCGGCCAATAAAATTAACATAGCGATGATGATTTCCAACCTCCGATAGGAGAAGAAATCTGAAGAAAAATAGTAAATCTAGTTAGTTAGTCTTAAAGTTTTTCCAAATGCACGACATTTACTGTTTATAATATTCGACCTTATCGCTCTTATTAATGTTAGAACTAATCAATATAATAATAAAAACTTTCCAATAATTTACTCATTGCCAATAGAACTTTATCAAAGTAATTTGATATCTACAAGTTGGAAAATAATTGCACACCCACACAACTTTTACATCTAAACTTATTCATTGTCATAAAACTGTCACCTTCATAAAACAATTACTCAATAAATAACACACATTTCAAAAAAAAATATATATATATCTCTCGAATAAGTATAAATAGCTTTTAATAACACAATAGTATATTACATCACTTTCATTTAACAAACAATCTCACACATATCTCTTCTTCATTGGATCAAATCTATCTCCTCAAGAACTTCCCGTTTACTGTCAAACAACTGCAATAATAGAATTGAGTTCTCCATTCAACAATATAAAGTAGTTTCAACCATGTTCTACCATCCATCTATTAATAGAGTACCGGCATGTAAGTAATGTTTATTTTATTTATTTATTTGCTCATTTATTAATTTATTACAATCGAAGAGACTATTTTATAACAATTTGTGGGCCTTACTTTGTCTGTTTAAACTTTTAAAAACTGTTATACCTTTTATTCAACTTACTCATTTAAATAAAACCACAGACATGTAATATTGGCATAATTATTGTAATTTACAACACCTACTTTGTTTATCGTTATTAGACAACACCCTAATATGGGTTTTTATTATTTCAGCATTTGTTTAACTTGGTATCGAGACCTGAGGATGCTTTGCATATTGTAGAAAGCGAAACCGGTCGTCTGATAGTTAAATTAAATTGATTGTGAGTAAGTCTTATTTATTATTTCTTTACCTATTTTCAATATAATAATGTTTACTTTAATTCCCATTTCCCAAATAAAATAATACTAATACTAAGACCTTACACTCAGTTCCATAACAAGAAAAATGATAATTAAAATATTAGCCTTTATATTATACCGGGAGGTGAATCGTCAAACGGGCCATGAGAAACTCAATGGGAAATTTTAAATTGTTGAATTGCTGCTTCCCTAATTATTTTAGATCAAAAGTCATAAAAAAACTTTTGGTAGAGGACTAAAATCTGAATTAAAAACAAATGTTAAAACCGTTTTACGAATCAAATGTACTTCAAAATTTTGCAAAAATATAATAGATTTTTCAGACTTAATATTCTTTTAAACAATAAATCAGAAAATAAAAATATTGGCAATTTAAATCATAGTTAAGTATAATATAGTTGATTTAAATATTGTCAAATATTAGAAACGTCAATATGACAAAACGCAACACGAAATACACATTTTTTTCACGACGTCTGGCCTGACTTTTAGGGGTGGCCTGAAAAATGTATTATATTTTAGCAAAATTTTGGAATACGTTTAAGTCGTAGAACAATTTTAACAATTGTTTTCGATACATATTTGAGTCCTCTACAAATAGTTTCCCATGACTTTTGGTGTAAAATAATTAGGGAAGCAGGAATTTAACAATTTAGAATTTCCCATTGAGTTTCCTATGGCCCGTTTGACGATTCACCATCCTGTATATATAATATAAAGGAAGTATTGGGAAATATAAACTAAATTCTTACTCCTGTTCTCTTCCAACTTATTCTATACATTTTCCACAACGACTAAATCAGAAGTAGCACTGGCAGTATTATGATAATATACAGGAATGTCTCTACCTCTGAGTTGGCCTTAATTTATACCTCTTAAACTACAAATTTACTTTGACAACACCATTTTCTTGTAGTTTTTGCTTCGACGTTTTGCCTCACCTCCTCCCATGATTCTAAGATTCACTAGCGGTTACCGTTTATTGTTTACTTTTTATCGCCGTTAGTTTTTGAAGGATCGCCATGTGTATTGTCATGATGTTGTGTTCCTTGGGTCCTTAGTTTTGCAACTAATTTTATAATAAAGTGCAACGGTTCCACAAAGTAATAAATTCATTTGTTAAAGGTATTTAATGATAAACAAACTGGCTAGCTCAAGATAAATACTTAATAATAATTCTACTAACCTGAACAAACTGCATGTTGACTAGTAACAAATACAATAATTAATTAATTATCTTTTTTGTATTTGATATTTATATGTAACTATAGAATTTTTCATATAAAAATGATTTGAAAAATGTCAATTAAAATTTACGACGTCAGAACCCCACAGCGTTGCCAAAACATCAGAATAGCTAGAAATTTTTGAAAAGTCAACTACTGGTCAAACTGTTATATTACCAGTAAATACTCTTAGTTTTAAGACTATTGCAACACACTAAAATACATAAGAGAACATTTTAGTACAACATTTTATATTCTAAATTTTAAACTTACCTCTCTTAGAGCGATAATAGTAAAAATGTCCCGCCATTATTTTTTGTTCAAAATAATCTATCTCATATGCAAGCTTATCAGCTTTCTACAGACTATTTAGTTGTTTTGCTATAGAACATTCACAATACCCAACAATAATTGGTTTGTAAAGCTCTAAATCTAAATTTAATATATATTTATAAATACAATGTATTAATATATAATAAAAATAAGATTCTTACTCTAAAAAAGAGCCAACACTTTAAACAATTTTGCCACACGCTGAACTGTCATTAAAATTTGAAGTATCAGTTGCGTACAATTGTCTAATCTATTTAATTAAAACTATTATTAGAATGGAATATTAGACTTAAAGAGTTATTTCATAAAATTTATAAAATTAATAGTAAGTGTTTTTGGTTATTTAATTAATATAATTCTAAAATTTCAAATATATAATTATGATTACATTTTTCTGATTATTATACCATGTTGACGCCTATGAAAGATCGAGTAGTTCCGTATGAGTTTCGTATTATTAGCTGCTAGGAAAATTTGAAGTCTAAGGTTGACGTTCTGGAAATTTTAAATATAAGTGACGTCACTTTATCTAAATTGTGACGTGCAACTTTTTTACTTTGGAAAATGGTATATCAACCAAAACACTGCGTCAAAGTTCAATGCCAGATCAATATTGACTTCTCGATTTAACCGCGTTTTATCTAATTCCAGAGCAATTCCTACAGATTATTTTTCTTTGAATAAAAGAAATAATGGCTTTATATTCATAAGGTAGTTGGACAATAATGCAGTGACAATCGCTTCAAATGCCTATGGTGTGACAGCTTTGTCTCAAGCAAGTGGATAATCTAAAGCCGAACACAAATTAATATAGTCAAGTACCAAGACCTTTTGCCATTAGTCAATATAATGGATGGAGATGTCAGTCGATATCTTCTTCTTTACGTGACATCTCCGAGAGGGAAGTTGGCAATCATCATAGCTATATTGATCTTAGATGCTGCTGCTCTGAATAGTTGGATTGATGTGCATCCGTACCATTCCCTCAAGTTAGGCAACCATAAAATCTTTATTCTTCCTAAACTTCTCTTGCCCTAAATTTTTCCTTGTATAATTAATTGAAATATATTTTATTTTTATTGCGAATGACATGCCCTAGGTATTGCAGCTTTCATGTCTTGATGGTTTCCAATATTTTTATTCATTTTTTGACTCTTCTCATGACTTCGTCGATTGTTACATGCTCGATCCATGATATCTTCAGGACCCACAGTTTAAATACTTGCAGCTTAAGTTTAGTAGTCGACTATGTAAGTGTCTATGCTTTTATTTCGTAAAGCAGGTCGAGAAAATATAACACCTTGCCAATTTCTCTCTTAAGTCAAATTTCTGTTCTTTTGCACAAAGAACCTTTCTCATTATATTGAAGTTTGTTTGTGCTTTCTTTATTCGAATTTGTGCTCTTCTCATAATTTCTTCAGAGTATGCATTGAATAGCAGTGGTGACAATACACATCTCTGTCGCACTCCTCTTTTAATTTCGAACTCTTTTGATGCGTGTTGATCAATGCGTATGTATGCCTGCTGTTTATAATATAGATTTGTTATAATTCAAAGGTAATTGTATTGTAATTGTTTTGCTTTGAGGACGTCCATTAGCTCTTTGTGGCGGACTTTATCAAAAGCCTTGTTATGACCTATGAAACAGACGATCATATCTTGGTTCACATCCAAGAATCTCTGGATTAATACGTTAAATGCAAAGAGAGCTTCATGGGTACCCACGTCTTTACGGCATTCAAATTGGGTTTCTTCAATAACCATATCAAGTATTTGGTAAACGCGTTTATGGATGATCTTTAAAAACATTTCAAATGTGTGAGACATCTGGCTTATGATGCATTCTCTATCATTTTTCTCTTTTGGTAGACAAATAAATGTTGAGGTCAACCATTCATATCAGTCACCTGACTGATAAATTTCATTAAATAGCTTTAAGAGAAAATCCATGTACTCATTTTCTATTATTGTTATTAGTCGATATAAGATTGCAATACTTTCGCAAAAACGGTTGTAAGTGATATTTATATGGCTGAATAATGTATCGATTGTAAATGCTTGGATTATCGGCCACCTGTGGGTACGAAAATGTCACAACTATGCTTCAGACGTAAAATTGCAAATATATATCTATCTCGATATGGAACTGTGCTCCAAGAGGGTGAAAGCTACATAAAGAAATAGTATTCTTTTAAACAGGATTAGTGATGATTTAAAGAGATCATTTTTAGATTTTCTTCTTCTTCTTCTTCTTCAAGTGCCGTCTTCCAATCGGAGGTTGGATATCATCATCACTATCTTTACTCTATCTAATTCTGCTCTGAAGAGTTCTATATATTTGCATTTAAACCAGTCTCTTAAATTCTTTAATCATGACACTCTGCTTCTTATCATACTCCTTCCTCCTCTTATTTTTTCCTGTATTATCAGCCTTAGCAGTTCATATCGCTGTCCTTTCATTACATGTCCCAAATATTGTAACTTTCTTATTTTTATTGTGTTTAATATTTCGCATTCTTTGCCCATTTCTCGCAATACTTCCGTGTTAGTTTTCTTCTATGTCCATGCTATTCTAAGTATCCTTCTGTAGCACGGCATTTCAAAGGACTGTAAATTATTTATGTGTTCTTGCTTTAATGTCCACCTTTAAAGTCCATATTGCAGTATCGAAAACACGTAGCATCTTAGTGCTCTTACTCTCAGTTCTAATCTAACGTCTTTGTTGCAGAGAATTTGATACCCACTTTAGAGAAAAAAAAAAGAATAGCTGTGCAGGTAAAGGATGTTTGTCAATTATTCGTACAATGTGCAAAAAATGTAATATCGGGTTATGTTTGGAATATAATTTTATATTTCATCAAAAATGAGAAATAAGCTTGAATAAATGTTTTTAACATGCATGTATAATTTTATGAAAGAATTGGTGCGATCTTGTAAAGACCTAGCGTTGCCATATGGCAACATGAATTAAAAAACTACAAAACTTTTTTTTAAATAATAAATATTTTGGTTTAACTTAACTTAATAATGATTAATTTAGCAAATAATTGACATTATTAGAAAAAATATTAATTCCAGTTTTAATAGGTTAATAAAACTACACATATATTATTATTATTATTATAGATGGTTTTCAGTTCTTTTATTACACTACAAGTAGTTTGCTAATATTTAGTCACGCCAGCAATAAATGTGTGATAACTTATCCTTAAAACCACAGTTACTTTATGAAACATTACACAGAACTTCGTTATAAAAAACGTGTCTAATTTAAGGTTTTTTCGTATAGATAATTAGATCATTAGAAAAAAGGCAATTTAGAAAACAAACGAATCTACTAAAACTACAGATCTCAAATAAAGTTTGCACGTCTTTAGATACAGTATTTGTTGACTTTTGAATACGCATTTGAGAGAAATTCATTTTCCAATAAAAATGAAAAAGGTAAGGGACACAGCCATTTTAATTATATTATTTTATGTTCCTTATTGTTAAAAGCATTTCAAAATAAAACAATATATTACTTTTTCTATGTAGATCTGCAGGTTTTCTTTTTCTTTTTTTTTCCAAAATATTTATTTTTAAAATAAACTATTTACAATCCACTCGTTAAATTCTCAGTATTAAACAAATTTGTTGCTGATGAGGGTATGTCGATATTGCAGGCCTGTGCCGATTCACCTTAATTTATCTAACCAGATCTTCTAGCCAGTGTCTCTTCAGTCTTCTGTCTGTTGGCTTTTAAAATTTAGTTGAGTCTTTTTGATCGGATATCTGCCTTCCATATTAATTTTTGGACAAAGTGAAGGCCTCAATATTTAAGCTTGTTCTACACTGTGATGGATTTATTGTTAATTGTGACTTAAAGAAGCAAGGTATTTCTAGCCGTGAAGTCTAAGTGGTTATTGCAGTGTTCCACTTTTGAATCCAATCGGTGTAAGCAAACTAAAAGGTGGTTGTTTCGTTTTTCTAATGCATCTAATAGATGTTAGTCCAATGCTATAACTAGAGTTAAAGTTAACGAAAGTAGGTATAAATTTAATATAATTATGGACCTAGCACGCTACCTTTGTGCACTCCTGTGCGTATGATAGCAGTTTCGTTTATAATTGTTGAGTTTAATGTTAAAGAATTGGTCAAATATATTTGACTAGGTATACCAGACATTGCTGAATGTCTCTTGTACGTCCAAAAATATTTTGTGGCATTTCTAAATGCTAGATTAGTTTCCTTTAAAGCCAAATTGATGAGCTGGTATTGACTCATTAGTTAAAGCTTTTTTTTATTCTTCTTTGAAGTAATCCCTTAAATATTTTGGGCTTCTAGGTCCAAAGTATCTTTAGAAAGAAGGCATATAGGTCGAAACGAATTTGTTCTTGTAGGATATTTTCTAGGATTAGGAATTAATATTATTTCAGCGAGCCCATATTAGGTTTACAAATTTAAAATATGCAACATTCTGTTAAAAAGTGTGGTTAGGAGTATTATTTCTTCAAATGGTAGATTTTTGTTACGTCTGATTCCAACGCCTTGTATGAGTTTGTTGATTTTAATATTTTCACAACTTTAGAAGAGAATACTAAGCGTACTGGTCTTAAACATTTGCTAGTGACATAGAAAAAGTTATTTATTTTTTCGTCGTCCATACTATTTGGTGGTGTTATAACATAAGTATTTAGCGAAAACTTTAGCTTTTTGTTGTCTTACAATCAACCAATTGCCATCAATTTGTGTGAGTAGAAATATATTGGGAGTGTATCTCTTAAATTTTTGCTCGATTTGCACAGGAAGTGTCAGGTGCAAACTTTTAATGTAATAGTAACAAGAGTTATTTTTTCAGTCTTTAATAACAGCGTAAAACAATATTTGATCGAGAGGATTCCTTATATTTTGCCGCTCTGCACAATCTCTGTATTTTATACTTGTAGGAATACCTTCCAAGCCTTCCATATACTGTTTAATTTGAGGTTCATGTAAGCTCTGCTCCAGCTGAATGCCTTTAATAAATCTCCAAATGTGTGGATTATCTGCGGCAATTATCAAACCCTTGATGCCATTCTTCTATGGAAATCTTAATTTTTGGTAAACTTTCTTGGACCCCATTATAACAATTTCACAGATCATGTGAAAATAAGGGCAAACGACGTTGCCTATTTCTTTATGGACACCCGATCCAGGTATCTTCAAAATATTCAATTACTGAGTGGGCTGCTGCTAACTCTTGCTCGCAAATCGTTTTAAATACCTTCAATACGTCTGCAGTAGAAATAAATGCTAAGGTCGCCAATAATTGAAGCTTCAAAGCAAAATCTGAATTAGTTTTATACCTTTTTTTGAAACCATCTGACTGAATTCTTCTAAAGAGACATTGAGTGAAATGGAAAAAGCACCCACGATGACTTGCGTCGGGATATTCTGGTCCTCTAGTACTTATCATACCGCTTTCAAAATCTGTTTATGGTCGCAGGCGAAACTTTATGCAAAAGTTCTTTTAAGTTTGAGTAAGTAGCCGAACAAGTTTTTTCTGTCTTATTAGGTAGTAGTGTGTATACTAAAGGAATCGCAATATTCTTCTCTAATCCGTGGATTGTATATAGATTGTATATAGTTAATATAATAGGTGAGGTACAGTTTTGAAAGTTCCGTCGGCAAACCAGTGCTGTGACCTTGGCCAGAAGAAGCAGATTTTGTCGTCCTGAAAAAATTAACAATCAAATCATCATCGTGTGGGCCTGAATTAAATAGTAAAAAAATTTCTTCATTTCGTGTTAGTTTATACTGTTCTGGAAAAACAATGTTTCTTCTGTAAAGAAGTATTGCCCTAGCGGCTTGCTGATTACCTCGTACACTCATTATTCTTTTAATGCTGCTTACTTTCGGAAGCGTCGTAGCTGTAGCTTGACTAAGCTGACCTAATTAATTTTTCAGCTTGATTAAGCTGAAAAATTTTGTTTTTTTTCACTTGCCTTGCATTCGATATGTAGTTGTGTGTCTTACTTCTTTTTACTACTACATCTTCTAAACTTTTAACACGAGCTATACACTTGAATGTCCTGTAGTAGTCACACTTCCAATAAATGTTTTGCTTTACTTTATATTTCTGGTAAAGATAAGCATCGATCAATAATTTACTCCTACTCTTTTTCCTTGCTTCCTAAGACAGCAGAGATTTATTTTCGCATTTAGAGCCACTTTGAATTGCCGTTCTAAAGAGGTCTTTTAGGCCGAAATACGTATAAGCCCTTACACAGGCGCACTATACGTTAAATCAAATCATAACTGTCTTTTCCTTCCTATTTATATAAGAATTAGTTGTTTTGGTTAGTATTAAGACTAAAGGCACATACTGTAATCTCTGTTAATAGGGTGTACATATATTACATAAATAAAGAATGCAAGATTGGGATTTTTCAACTTCAGGTAATCAGTTGAAATAGAATTTATTTTAAGATATTATTATGGACAGAAATGATTTTGCTGAGGTTATCGCCAACCTTCATTGAAGACGGCACCCAAAGAAGAAGAATTATTAAAAAGAGCAGGAAACAAATAATACAATTAATTACTATTTAACTGGGAATAAGCCACAACTAAAGGTAAAGATACGTTAATTGACGTTTCAATTTCCAATTCGGAAATCGTTCTCAAAATACAAACAGTAAATTAAACAAATTTTGTTTTTTATAAATAATAGAATATTTAATAAGCTCGTTAGCAGTTCAACAACTTTGTTAAAGAAAACATTGTAATGTAATAAGCAAGGAAATTTAGTTGAGCTTTAATGCGTGCAGGAAATAGCACATAATTTATCGTATTAGTATATAGGAAATACATGTAAATATCAAACATATATTATAATAATAAATAATACAGGTAAATCAATAACTACTGAAATATATTTTTCGGTCAATTCTCTTTTCGGGTAATTGTTTTTCTACCAGTAGAGCAGAAAATACCAGTAGAGTGGCTCAAATAGGAGTTCGTACCATTGCCCAAAAAACCAGGAGCAAAAGTTTGTGAAGATTATAGGACAATAAGCCTAATGAGCCATCTGCTGACGTTGTTTTTAAAGATCATCCACAAAAGAATTTACCGGAAATGCGAGGAACAAATTGCGCCCAATCAGTTTGGATTTGTGAACGCCGTTG
The DNA here is from genome assembly GCA_918026665.1 of Diabrotica balteata. Classification (NCBI taxonomy): domain Eukaryota; kingdom Metazoa; phylum Arthropoda; class Insecta; order Coleoptera; family Chrysomelidae; genus Diabrotica; species Diabrotica balteata. Next base: position 168,048,299 of record OU898277.1, read on the forward strand.
ATACGAGGGAAGCTTTATTTAGCGTGCAGATCTTGTTTCAGAAATGTAGAGATGTCAGCTTTAATGTTTTTGTATGCCTGATTGACTACAAGAAGGCTTTCGATAGAGTCAGGCATGAACAAATGATGGAAGTGCTGAAGAGGACAGGGATTGATGGAAGAGAATTAAAAATTATAGCTAATCTGTATTGGAATCAATCATCGGTACTCCGAATAGATGGAGAATATACAGAACAGGTCAAAATCTTAAGAGGAGTGAGACTGGGGTGCATAATTTCACCACTAACATTCAATCTGTACTCGGAGCACATTTTTGAAAAGGCCCTAAAAGATGATGAAGGCATCTCAATAAATGGAGTCAAGCTTAATAACCTGCGGTATGCAGATGATACAATAGTGTTTTCCAATGCCATAGAAGGGCTGCAAAACTTATAAACAAATATAATAACAGAAACAAGTAGAAACAAGTAGGACTGGATATAAACACCAGCAAAACCAAGCTAATGATCATCAGCAAACAAAACATAACTGGAGCAAATCTGTATGTGAACCAAATGAGAATTGAACGTGTGTCACAATACAATTACTTGGGATCAATGAGTCGTGGGACAATACCCAAGAAATTAAATTTCGCATCGGAAAGGCCAAAAGTGCATTCTTGGCTATGAGCTCTGTGTTCAAAAGCCATGACCTCACCCTGATAACAAAAATAAGGCTCCTTAAATGTTATGTATACTCAGTGCTTCTGTATGGAGTAGAAACGTGGACATTGAAGGCGGAAACTCTATCAAAACTTCAGGCGTTTGAATTATGGTTATACAGAAGAATCCTTAAGATACATATTATGAGAAATCAAGGTAGATACGAGCTACTCCAACGCATTTTGCAGGGTAAAATTGAAGGAAAAAAGAGCCCCAGGACGAAGAAGAATATCCTGGCTTACTAACCTGAGAGCATGGTATAGAAAAACCTCAACACAGCTATTTCGTATAGCAACCAACAAAATTATTATAGCCAGAATGATCGCCAACGTTCGGAACGGACAGGCACCCTAAGAAGAAGAAGACGAAGTTTTTCTGCCAATTGTCTAATTGAGCGATTGTCCATTCAGTCCATTCGTGTTTCAGGAAAATGTACATTCGGGGAATTGCTTTCAAGGATTTGTCTTTCGGGAAACTGTTTGTGGGCAATTGTCCTAGATCCTGTCCGTCTATCTCCTTGTTTTTCCAAAATCTGTATTGGTATATTGGTGTATGTATGGTGGTATATTGTCAAATGTAGATTTTTGGGGTTTTACACGGAATTTTTAAAACCAAAATAAAGTGCATCTTGGATTCCCTTTTTTCCTTAAGTCTCATATTAACCTTTAAATTCGGTTTATAAATTTATTCCTAAAATGATTTTTAATGTGTCTGGTTAGTAATCAAGCGAAAAATATCTTTATTATGCAAGATTTCTGTTCCTACAGTTACGAATATGGGACTATGATCAGTAAAGCTCGGATTATAGGCAAAATGCCTTTTTTTGCCTATTTTGCCTATTATAAGTGTTTTTTGCACTTTTTGCCTTTTTTCGTAAATTCCGCCTATTTGTGCCTTTTTTAAAATTTCATGGTACTACCATGATATTATTCTATTACTAAACCATTCTATAATAAAATTTTGGGTCAATAATAAAATATCAATGGTTTGTTTATATAATAGATTTCTAGGAAAATGTACCTGATCGAGACTTGAGGGTTAACTATTTGGAAATCCCTAAGCTTTATTAGTTTATTATCAGTTGTACAGTCGGTTACTGTATCAGAGTTTACTCACAAATTAGCAAATTGCTATATCCTAGTTTAGTTTTGTTGCGTATACCGAAAAGCAAAGAACACGTTTTAAAACGTTCAAGACAGTTGTGTGAAAAGATGACATCTAAATTAAGGCTATGGATCGCACCTTATTCGGAACTTTCTCTAGAAGGAGATGGAGCATTTTGTAAACCATGCGGCAAATCGGTAAGTTTTATTTTTTTTTTCTTTTTTTCTCGTCCCACAACATAACTAAATTCTAAAGCGGTTTTAGAATTCTAATTATTTTTTTTTAATTCTCAGATTTCAAGTAGAAAAAAGTACTTTATTGACCAGCATTGTGGAACCCCACTTCATAAACGTAATTTGGAAAAATTAAATTCCTCTAAGTTAGCCCAAACATCTCTGCGGGATAGTTTAAGCAGTTCAAAAAAAAAGGAGGAAGACGCATTTAAATTTGATTTATGCCAGATGATGATTGCATCCAACATTCCTCTATATAAAGTTAATAACCCTAGTTTTAAACGCTTTTTTGAAAAATATCTTAATAAATCCTTACCGGACGAGAGTACATTGAGAAAACATACTGTGGAAAAATGTTATGTGGAATGTATTTCAAAAATTAAGCACGAGTTGGAGGGCAATTTTTTGTATATTATCGTGGATGAAACGACAGATGTATGCGGCAGGTATATAGCTAATTTAATTATTGGAATTTTGAACGAAAACTTTGCGAGAAAACCTTATTTAGTTGCCGTTAAAGAATTGGAAAAAACAAACAATTTAACAATAAGTCGATTTATACAAGATAGTTTAACAAACCTCTTTTTACCCAACGCTATACCAGTGAATAAAATAGTTTTAATGCTTTCAGATGCTGCGGCATATATGTTAAAAGCTGCTGTTAATTTAAAAATTTTTTATCCTAATTTAATTCATTGCACTTGTGTAGCCCACGGGGTAAATAGAATTGCTGAAGAAATAAGAAATCTGTTTCCGTTGGTAAATAATTTTATAAATTTTATGAAAAAAGTTTTTGTAAAGGCTCCGTTGAGGGTGCAAATATATAAAGAAAGACTTCCCGGTGTCCCTTTGCCACCTAAACCAGTAATTACAAGGTGGGGAACCTGGCTCGAAGCAGTCTTTTTTTACTTTGAACACTGCAATGAAATAGAATTAGTTATGTCAGAATTTGATGATGATATTTCCGAAGCCATTCGAGAAGCAAAAAAAATATTAAAAAATCCCAAATTGAAACAGGAACTCGGTTATATCAATGACAATTATAAATTAATAGTTACCACAATTACCTTATTAGAAAAACAAGAGATAAATTTATGTGAGTCAGTAAAATTAATAGATAATTTAAAGACGAAAATTAAATCGGCACCTGGAAGTAACGGTCAATTAATTTTTAAAAAAATGAAATATGTTTTCGACAAGAATGAAGGTTTTTCGTTTTTATCTAATGTTGCTAAAGTTTTGAATGGGACATTTTCCGAGGAATTTCAAATTATGCCAGATTTATTATCCGCTCTGAAATATGCTCCAATTACATCTGTCGATGTCGAACGTTCGTTTTCAATGTACAAATTAATTTTAAGTGATCGAAGACATAGTTTTAAGACCGAAAATATTGAAAAACATTTAGTTGTTTCTATTAATGATAAAATTTTAAGTGGTTACAATGTTTAATTATTAATTAACAGTTATTTAGTTACTAGTTTATTTATACTAATGTTATGATTATGATGTGTAAATATACTTGCCTTAAGTTAATATTACGTTAATTTACTTTGTACAATAAATAATAAGTTATATTCCTTTATTGCCTATATTTGGCTAAATGTTAATATTCCTGCCTTTTTTAATAAAAATCTTTGCCTATATAGGCGCCTTTTTCTTCAATTTTTGTTGCCTATAAATCCGAGCTTTAATGATCAGAACTACGATCAAGACTAAATTTTATTTCGCAGTTAATAATGTAGTGTAAGTCACGTATATCTGGTAAAGTAATCCTATCATTTGACCAATATGTTGACTCTTCGCTAGATATATGTTATATATTAGATTATTATGTGGTGCTTAGAGAATGTTTTTCTTTCTGCTTTATGATTCTTGATCCCACGAGTTATGTTTGGTATTCCAGTCACCTGCAACTAGGAAATGTGATCCTAGTGAGATGAAGTAATAATAATATTCTTAGGTTATTGTATTAATAGGTATTGGCTACCTAAAATTTTTATGTGGTTCCCTTATCGTTCTTTTTCTTTTATTGTCTCTTGGACTTGAGTGCCAGCAGGTTTCTTCTAATTCTCCAGTTGCTTTTCCAAGGTTTTTTAAAGTATTTTAATTGTATCTCCAGTATCTCTATTAATAATATATATTTCTTTAAATTTTATTAAAATATACTTTTATATTTCAGTTTATTTTGTCGTCTACTTTTTCTCTAAATTTACTCTACTTAGTCTACTTTTTAATAATTTATTAAAATATTTAATTTTTACTTTGATTTTAGGTTTCAACTGTAGTACAAGCAAGTTGTGTTGTTGATTTACCGTCTTTTGATATTAATTATTTAAGGTTATTTTATTATTATTATATCTTTAATTAAATTAACCAGTTTATTTTTTTTGCAGATTGTAGTATGTATTATAACACTAAGCTTAATAACAGGTGGTAAGTTTTTAAAAATCTCACAAATATAATCCCTAAATTAATATTCAATATGTTTCTATTTCAGTTTTATCAAACCAGGAGCCATCTTTTCTGAAGGTAAATAAAATTTATACTTTAGATAAAAATACAAATTTTAATTTTCAATTATAATGTCTGTATTTATATAATATACAAGGTGGGCCAAATTTATTTAAAACTCATTTTGACGTTAACTAACTTTTTTATTTTTGTTTCTATTTTGATTTTATTCCAAATATTCCAAATGGTCCAAATTTAAAACCTATATTGACAAAGCGTATTCAAATTATAGTTTTAAGACCAACAGAAAATCTTCTAACTTCTCTAGGGGGGCTACGTAAAAGTAATTTTTATAAATAGTACAGTGAATAGAGGCAAAAATCAACTATTACCTCTCATTTCGGTGAACCTCCATCGATTTGCATGAAAATTTGGGATTGAGTATATTTTATCCTCTACTTTAAATGTGATATATGTTTACCTTACACTTTTTGCATTTTTGGGGTGAAATCCACCCCTTTGTTATAAATGGTAAAAATGCAGATATAAGCATTCTGGCAAAAGTAAACTTGATTAATTAAATAAAATAATTTTTTTGCCCGATTTATACGCATGATTTATGATTTTAATTAATTTTTCAACCCTTTTAGCAACTAACCCTTAAAACGAAATCATAAAAAAATCATTTTTTATATTTCTGAAATATCAAATCGCATATTAATATTACCCAAATAGTTCTTTAATGTTTATGATATAATTTTTGATTGACTGTAACATTTTAATCCTTAAAAACTACCCCCTTCAAGCAGAATCATTGACAAAATTAATTTCAAGAAACTTTAATTATTTGAATAATACCATACTGAATTGAAATCTCATTTACTGAGTATTAAAGTATTTATTGCGTAATTTTGCACCCTTAAAAACTACCCCTTGTCATAAAAATTATGAAAAATGTTATTATCTTTATATGTGTATGAAAATTTTATTATCTTTAATATTTTTAATTATTTAGAAACTTTTTTATTGGTTATGATAAACTTTATTAAAATATTCCAAACTTTGAACAATTTTATCAGTGCTTATGTGACTTTAAAAATTTTAATTTGTTAGTTAAGAGGAAAACGTAAAAAAATATATTAAAATGTATGAAAAGTTTATTTTTTTATTTTATTAGTGTTTTATAAATTAATCAAATATTAATATTACTTTAATTGGTAATTTTTCACTCTTCATCAGAACTCTCTTCACCAATGTTTCCTTTTTCATTAATGGGAAGGCAATTTTGGCAATTGACCCCCCTGCATGATCCGCAGACTGCATTGCAAAATAACCTTACTTTTCGACATCCTCAAGAAGCGCCGCACCCTTTGTTGCAGTTGCAAAAAATCATTTTTAACAATTCTTCTGGAGCAGGTGGATTGGGATTTTTATTTGGAAACAAAGACTCTTCAATTTTGCACCATCCTCAGTCAACTGGACGAATGTCTTTGTTTCCAAGCCATATCTGTATTTGTAAATAAACTTTTTTAATGTGTTCATCCAGTGCAGCAATCGTTGGGACCAAAGATGAAAACTGTACTGCACTATTTTTAGTGGTGGTCTTAATAAAGGACACTCTAACTAAATCTAAATCTCTACTTCAAAAATGTTTTTAAACAAATGTTATTGATTTTTTACAATAACACCGTTAATTTCTACCATTTTATAGGGCTAATTTCAAGGGCTATAAAGTCGTATTAAATTTAATCTTTTAAATCCCCTATTTTTTACAAGATAATAGGTTAAAGTGCCCAGGTTACTTGGTTCTCGTACTAAAATTTAGGTTTTAGACGTTTTTATCTCAGTAATTTTTTATCCTACAAAAAAAAAGAATAAAAGAGGAAAATCTTTGTTAAAAAAAAACTAAAATTTTTTTGTGTTATTTTTTAAGTATATTGAATATATATGGAGTTATTCATAAAAGAAAATAAAATTTATGAAAATTTTAAAAATTCTGATTTTTTTAAAACAATTTTTTGTATAAATATGCATTCTAAACAGGTCAAAATTTTTGAGGTCATTACTTATGCTTAAATAAATAAAGTTTTATAGGGATTACTATAAATTTTAATTGTTGTGGAAATGGCGTATGTTTTATTTTTTACTTTTTCCAAAAAAAATTCGAAAGGGTCCTCTTATTTTCATCATTACTTGCTTACTTTTGACGCTATTAACTTCTTCTAGAGCTTATTATAGAGGTATTTCTAAGTACTTTGAAAATTGTTCAATAAGTATATTTTATAGAATGCATTTTTTTCCCGTTATTTAAGCTTGAATATTCAGATTTGAGTACTCGCCAAAAAAAAAATACATTTAATTACTTATAACTTACTTTGAATTAATATTAAAAGGTTTTTCATGCAAGGAGTTCATTCAATTTTTAATTTTCTTAATTTTGGTATCGACAACTTTTTTATAAAAACTTTGTTAGTTTTTGAGTTATTTATGTAAAACCGCTTTAAAACATGCATTTTTTCACGAAAAATCAAAATCTTAATCTTCAATAACTGAAAAAAGTATTGATTTATTTTAATAACTTTATAAAATCAATTTTGTTTAGATTTGGCCCTTCTATTGATTCCTGCGGTTATTTTTATTAAAATAATTTCCATCCCCGAGAAGGGGTGGCATCCACCCCCAGGGTAACAGCGCTAGTTGACACCATGTCATTTTTGTTTCTTAAGGTATCCTCTAACTACTCACCAATTTTTATGAATATCGATGGAGGTTCAACAAAATCGGACTGAAAACCTTCAGTGACTGTACTAAAAGGCGTAAAACGGATTTTAACTGCTATAGTGTAAATATTTATAAACATGGCTCTGACCTGTCAAATTAGCGATCTTATCTTTGATTTTTATGTCCAGTTTTCACTTACCTTGATATTTTTAAACTGTTTAATACAAATTAACTTAAATCTTTTACAATTTTGTAGATAATTTGGAATTGGATGTAGTGGCTACATTATTAGAAAAGAGTAAGTGCTACCCACTTTTTTTCTAGCTCTTGTTTTAGTTTTCTATTGTTGAACTTATTTATATTTTACAATAATATTATTTTCCTCACTATAAATATGATTTGTTTTTTAAAAAAAAAAAAAAAAAAAAAAAGGTTAGATCTTTGTAAATGGGTATATTTATAAAACCCTTATAAAAAAGGGCTACCTTAAGGAACACCTTTCAACTCAAAATATTAAAAAAGGAATTACCTTAACTTTCCAAATTATAAGCTTAAGGCATTTTTAAACCTGATGATGGAATTATTATTCAGAAAACGTTGGTGTTAATTCGATGTAGCCCTTTTAAGGGTTTTTTAAATATACCCATTTACAAAGATCTAACCTTTTTTGTGATACGTGGTATACAGCGAGCTGCAGGAATTATTTTCCTTGTGGATTTAGTTAATTGACAGTATGGTCAACTTGGCTCTTCAATACATGCGCTTAGCCACTAAAAGATGTACTCTTAAGTTGGATATATGGTTCATCTCACAATGTATTAACTACAAAGTTTTTCCAACCTTTTGTAGAATCAAAACTACAGGAAATGCTCTAGCCACCTTAAGGAACACCTTTCAACTCAAAATTTTAAAGAAGGAGATTTGCAACCATTATGAAATACTTAAATTTCTAAACTGTAAGCTTAAGACATTTTTAAACCTGATGATGGAATTATTATTCCGAAAACGTTCGTGTTAATTCGATGTACTTAGCCCTTTTAAGGATTTTTTAAATATACCCACTAACAAGGATTTAACCTCTTTTTTGTGATACGTGGTATACAGCCAGCTGCAGGAATTATTTTCCTTGTGGATTTTGATTTGTTTTTTAACCAGGAGGAGTAAACTAAAAAGACAGATTTACACCCAAGAAAATTAGGCTAAAAAAGTCACCAAATACATATTTTTTTGGTTGATTAATCCAGTTATCGATTTTAACCTAACTTTGTTTATGTTTAAGGCCCCTTAAATGTTAGGTGTACTCAGTGCTTCTGTATGGACTAGAAACGTGGACATTGAAGGCGAAAACTGTATCAAAACTTCAAGCTTTTGAGCTATGGATACAGATGAATCTTGAAAATAGCATGAACAGACAAAGTCGTCAATGAAACCATGGACAGACAAAGTCACCAATGAAGAAGTACTGCGGAGGATGAACACAACCGCATATTTGGTCAACATCGTGAAGAGCCGTAAGCTGGATACTTGAGACATATAATGAGAAATCAAGGCAGATACGGGCTACTCCAATGCATTTTGCAGGGTAAAATTAAAAAGCCGCAGGACGAAGAAGAATATCCTGGCTTGCTAACCTGAGAGCATGGTATATAAAGACCTTAACACAGCTATTTCGTATAACAAGCAACAAAGTCATCATAGTCAGAATGATCGCCAACGTTTGGAACGGGCAGGCACCCTAAAGATATTAATAACACTAATACGTCGCTAAATAGTTCTGAAAAGAACTGTTTTTTATATAAATGCATAATCCAGCCTAGGAACCGGACTGATTTACGACGACGTAAAATGCTACGGAACAGGCAAATGATTTTTGCGACATGTAACGTCCACGGGATCTTAAAGAAAGCTCAAAAAATCTTGGAAGAACTAAACAAAATAAAGAACGACATAGCTATTATTACGGAAACCAAACGGAAAGACACGATCATTTCTACACCGGAGTTACAAAAGAACGTAGAGTTCAACAAGAAGTCTCCATTATGATTCACCGTCGCCTCAGAAAATGAATATATATATATATATATATATATATATATATATATATATATATATATATATATATATATATATATATATAAAAAGGATACAGACTGATCAGTCTGGGAATTTATTCAATCAATGATGATGCTATTGTAAATGTAAAAGATAACTTCTTCGAACTCAATCAAGAAATCACAAAGGTTGGTAACACAAGAGAAATAATAATCTTGGAAGACCTCAACATCAAAGTCGGAAAAAAGAACAACCATAAAGTAGTAGGTAGATATGGAGAAGATAATACGAATAATAGCGGAGAAGGGTTAATAGATATATGCGATCAGAATGGACTTGGAATCATGAATGGATATTTCCAACATAGAAACATTCACTTTGCGGCAGTGATCACTATCTCCCATATATTATTAATTCTTATAAATAATTATAATATTAACAATTTTATTTACAAATAAAATTTCAATTTCTCGAAAAAGATATAAAATATATTAGTTATTTAAAAAAAAATTGCGCGAGTTTCACTACCAGGCGCCTTGCAGCAATTGTCTGCCTCGATGTACTATTCACAATAAAGTAGGATAACTAACTAATTGCATTTGGATTTCACAAGACGATAATGGGTATCGACTAAGGATTAACCCATAAGGGAATTTTAAAATATCACGTACATAGCGTATCCCGTTAACACTTTACCTGGAAATATTGAGTTTACGCAGCAAATTACTGCGGCGCGCCCGGCTGAAGGTTACGAAGAAAAACAGACTAAAACAAATGCTATACAATAAAAAAAACAATAAATACAGATAAGTTATAAACATATGACAGAGATAATGTAAAGTTATTTGCATATGTGGCGGTCCTACAAGTGCTTAGCTCCAACGCCCGATAGCACCACTATCTCAATAAAAATCTACCATAGTCTAATAAATTCTCGTAAACGTCCAATTTTAAAATAATTTACTTCTACTTTCAAAATTCCTTTCTGAGGCTGTATGTTTTCCATTATTTATAAACAGATGTTTCGCTTTAGGTGTTAAATAGCATAATCAAAAGAAAATTTATTGATCATGCAGTTCAACCTGAGCATTGTTAATATTAAAAAAAAAAGTTATAATGGAAAGTTATAGTATAATAGTCTTTATAATAGAAATCATTGGATACTTATTTTTAGCGCCAGACGAGATGACCAAGTTTTTTCAAGAACTCGCAGAAAACTTTAAAACCTCCATGGGAAAAATCAAGAGCACTATAGGTAATTATTTTTTTTTTATAATATATGCAATTTGTTATATCAGTATAGTTGAGGCAAACTATCTATCGTTCGTCGGCAAATTCAAACAGATAATATTTGTATGTTATCAAATTCAAGTAACCGATGTCCAGAGACGTATCGCGATACTGGTTGTTTCACCAATACAATTTTTTTTAATACAAGTAATAAATCATATAATAACAATCTGTAATGTGTATTTTATAGTCAAAGCGCATTATGAAGAGCAACATTATATTTCTTTGTTATTTCAATTGTTAAAAGTAAAATTAAAAAAAAATTATCACTCTACCATCTTGTAGGAAAAAATACTAGGTGATACAACGGCATCTTCTATAGGGCTTTTCAACGCTTCTCATTTGTTTCAGGCACGTGTTATATGTCATAAAATTTTAATTTATCTACATTGACGAAACTATGGAAGAGTAATTTACATGTAAGACAATATTGTTTACAACACAGTTAGCGATTTATAATGAAAAAATGAGTTGTTTTAACTGAAATAATCACCATATTAGCGTACCTTATCTAAAATATTTCTCCTGCAGACGAGCTCTCATCATCGTCACTATCCACCAGATTAATAATAAGTTTTACACTGTTTGAAAATAATTGTCCTGGTCTTCTGTATTGATTTTCTACTTTCACTACATGGTTTACTGCTTTTTTCTAGTCGGCACTTGTAATCTCTGAGAGTTCATATCGGATTAAATCGAGTACTTTCACGTCAAATTTTGGAAAACTATTTTTCCTCCGAATCCGTTGTTTTTTTCTTATCACCAAATAAGTTCGAGAGAATTGAATAAAATATGCAAAAATAAGGTGGTAACCTCAAAACAGTATAGCCATGTTGTATTGCAATAGTGTCCTGTATATATTGTTTCTTATAAGTTTTAGTATGAAGCACTCCAAGTAACTGTTTGTTATTATAGTTGTCTACAAAATACAAATCATTATCTGAGTGGAAATCTTTTGGTTCCTGTTTTGAAGACGAACTGTTAGGAATTTTTTTGAGAAACCTTAAGTGGTAGCTAGCATTGTCCATAACTATCACAGTGCCCGGTGTTATATTGGGAAGTATTGTATTTTAAGCCACTCGTCGAATATATTAGAATTCATATTTTGATCATAATCTACACTACATTTTTCTATTTTTTCCGCAAAGGATAGTATCCTCTTACTTTCCATAATATCCACCCGTTTATCAACCATTTTGTACTTGAACCCAAGTTTTCTCAGCCGTCTACGTAAAGTGGGTTTAGGGCAGCTTCTGCCCATCGCAACAAGCTTGGTGACTCTAATACCAATTATTGGTATTACATTTGTTTGTATTCCTTCTTCTTGCGTTTTTGCAATATCAAGACCAAGACCAAGGCCGCGTAATTTTAGCAAGACCAAGATCAAGACTGACCATGCAAGATTTAAGCAAAAACCTAAGCCTTCGAGACTCTTCCGTTTTGCAGTTTAGTTGGATTGAGTATCATTTTAGCGAGTATACTAGTTCGGGTATATGCTTAAAGACTCTATGAGATGCAAAAAAATATGTAATAAAAATTTAAAGAACTGGACTGCACATTACGAACAATACCATAAACATACATACCAAATCAAAATATTCAATACAAAAAAAACACATTTGACACGTGCTGAGATGTCATAATTACAATGTAAAAATAAAATATTCTTTTCCAGCAGACGACTTCTTCCCTCTGAAATTAATTGTCCAGGATTTGAAAATTGCTGCCCTCTAATCATAAAATAATCTTATTGTATTGCGACGCCGACAGTAATATCGTATCGAAATTTTTTAAAAATATGTCAGTATATGACAGCTAATAAAAAATATATCAGGTATTGTTATGGACACCCACTTTTCAATATTTCTATTCAATAATTCAATTTTTTGCCATTATTATAATATAGATAGGAGGAATCTAAATAAACAAATCTTATCGGTCGACTAAACATTGTTTCTGCTGAGTGGGCGATGAGATCATTCAGTTAAACAAAATTTACTGAAAGAGCGAGGCTAATATTAAATAATATATTAATATATTATTTTATGGATAATAAAAAGTAACGAGACAATTTAATAACAGATAATGTCGCCTACCGTGTAAACAAAATACCAAAATATTTAGAATAACGAAGTAACGATAAATAATGCTCGGTTTGTTAATAGATACTTAGGGTATTGAATAGTAACGGACATAAAGTAACTAGTAGTAGACTTTTCCGACATCACTAAACTTCATTCTCAATTAAAATTTACAATTTGACATGAGGGACAAAGATTCAAATAGTTTTATTCCGAGTAGTGAGCGTTGGAACTATAGATCTAAAAGACCTAAAAGCAAATTTGATGATATTTTTCGAAATAATTCATGCATCCCAAATTGCTTTGTGTAAATTGTGCCTACATAGAAAGATTAATTACTATTTATCTGGGAATAAGCCACAATTAAAGGTTAAAATACGTTTATTGACGTTTCAATTTCCACTTCTGAAATTGTTCTCAAAATACAAACAGTAAATTGTATAGAATTTCCAATCTCCGAAAATTTTGAATAACGCTGGGCCCATAACGGTTTCTTAATATTGTTCTAAAGCTATTCTCTTGTGGCATTTTAAATTAATTACTATTTAACTGGGAATAAGCCACAATTAAAGGTTAAAATACGTTTATTGACGTTTCAATTTCCACTTCGGAAATCGTTCTCAAAATGTATTTATATTACCAAATGATAGAAATTAAAAGTCCATGAATGCCGCATACACTGGTATATGGTACTATTTGTTTTCTTTCTTTCACTAATTTATCAATAAGTACATAACTTAAATTTACAATGGTTTTGTTTTTTCTCTCTGTCGTATATGTCTGCTTTTTTTATATAATATTTGTTTTCTCTATGTATGATTTGCATTTCAAACCGCAGGTTCTTTTTTATTTAATTTTTTGTTTGAAATTGGTTGCTATTGTTTATTTTTGCTTGGATGAAGAGTTCGCCACTTGTAGAAAATCCATTAAGTACTGTATTCGTGTTAAACAATGTTATTATTTTTGTCTGGAACCTTATATTTATATATTATTTTTTTACAGACGACATGAGAGAGGCAGTGAGACAGTTAAAAGAAGATAAATAAATGCAATATAGTGTTAAAAATAAAGTTACATTAAATTTTTAACTAGTATCAGCATATAATTCTTGAATCGTATTATATAAATAAAGAAAATGAAACGTTAATATTGTAGCATTTTATATTGAGATCCCTTCGTATATGTAAAATATTAAAATCCCCTTATATATGTTTGATAAATCTAAGAATATTTCGTACGTATTAAAACCCAAATATCTTTTCAGAGTTGTTTATTGTTTTAACTTTTTCGGCAATTTCTTTTAATGTTTTATTCAATGTCGTCTTATAATTTTTATATGTCGCAAAAGGATATCTACGTCGTTTCGTTGTGTTTTGCTATTTCAGCGTTTTGTTTATTTTAAAAATTTTAGTGGTATTTAGTGGCTGAGTTGGGCAGAACTGGAAGATACAGCAGAAAATAAGCGAGGACGACCATCTACAAGTTCTATTGAACACGATATACAGTTGAAGAAAAAGACACGATATGCAATAAAAGAAAGGGCCAATAAGCTATATTCTTCCAAAAGATATTCAAACAGATGCTGTTCGAATATCTTTTTCAAACAATAAAAAATTAACCTCTATTAAATATGACAAATGTGCTTTGCACTTATGTATTAAAAAGGATTCAAACTGTTTCTTCCAAGTTCATTAATAAAAATAATATACTATAAAGGTACTTAAGTATTTTATTTCCTACATATAATTTTGTCCAAATGCACTTTGTATCAAATTTGATACATTACCGAAAATGTACTGAAATGCACCGAAAAGTATTTTTTTCGGACGTCTTTATAAAGCAGCTATACATATAATTTTTTCAATCAAAAATTAAAAATTGAGCATTTTTTAAAACCTGTTCTTTATTAGAGACGATCGCATTCCTACAAAAGATTTTGTTTCTCTGACGTAAACAATTCGCCATAAAAGCAAACACTCTAGAAAATCTGTTAAAAACTAAAAGCATTTTGACAAACGTTAACACGAGCTGACAATTTCTAACGTATAACGTTTCACACATACAATACCAGTGACATAGGTGACAGGGAAGTGCTTAAGTGTTCTTATTATATTAGGGGTTGTTTAAAAGAAAAAGATTAAATGGATTGCTAAAAGTTTTCATTTTTATAAGAATAAGGAGGTAATCATTTTGCAGCGTTCTAATCACTAGTTGTTTATTTATTTATATAAAAATAAAAAACTGTTATAAAATATATAAAATCAATTTAATATTAAGTCTAATATCAATAATGACAGTAATAACAGCACATGGTCCAATAGCAAAAAAAATAATAATAGAATGGAAGATTGAATTATCGCAATAACGTTGCATTTCGGCGTTCTGGGTGAGCACATAAAATGTCCAGCGTCCAGTTCTGTGGGCTTGCAGTAACGTCCTATCGGACGTCGAGAATAAGTTGTGATGTCGAGAAAATTTTTAATAGGTCTGGCATAATGTGCTAAGCTCTTGTCATAAATTAATCACATTTCATAGCGTATCTGTAAAGATACATATTCAAGAATTATTGGTAGAACATATGTTGTTTTAAATGGTGCTTTCATACCAATAGGGATCTCACTATTTTCCTCGACACCTTATCTCTCTTCTTCAGTGAGGTCCCTCATTTCCACTACTGTTTTTATGTATCCGTTCCACTGTAATTAAGAACGTCCTTTTTTATACCTTTTATTTGGTCTCTATTTCCAAGTTCCCATCAGTATTATTGTCTCGTCCGTATTCGCATAAGTCCAGACCAGAAAATTTTGTGTTCTCTGCCATCTACATATGATCGAATAAACGAAAACGGTCCAGAAATAAATGAAAAAAAAGTTATTCATATAGTTGAAGCTCAAAATAATAGATATCGAACCAAAAACGTAAATGGCCAATGGGAGGGTTACGAGGCGATATACCCGGCTTATTAGAAAGAGACGCAGAAATTGCTTTGCGTCAGATTTCTCTATCGCACTGGAGAAACGGGTTCCGAAACGCGGCAGCACTTAGTCTAGTTTTATTATATGTCTATGGGTTAATAAACAGTACAAAACACGGCTAAAATATGAAGAATAGGAAGGCTTGGACATATATTCAGAGTAAAACCGATAGGGTACATAAATTATTGATTGCAGGTACTAAAACAGAAAAAAGTAGGCCACAAAAAATGAATAGAGACAGGGAAGACAGAATTAAGATTGCTATAAGTGAATGACATAAAAGCTTTGGAACTGACTTAAAAAAAAAGGAAAATATCATCAAAACCTTGGGTTTTTAAGGCCAACTGCAGTGCTTGATAATATTAACTCGTTTCTCTTGTTATGTGTTTATAACTGATGTTGCAATTCACACTTTTCCGTGACTAGGAAATATTTCTGTGCTAAATACCATTTTTAACCTTCCATTACTCGCGGTAAAATTTAGAAAGTTAGTGCTCATCTATGGATTAGGATTCTAGGTTCTATTTTTTTAGTTTTTTACTTAAATAATTTAAATTTTTGTCTTTCTTGTTCATTGTTCTATCTTAAATTTTCTAAGTAAAAATAAATACAACTTTTAAATAGTTTTATTATTAATAAAAAACACAACCTTTATAGGGACGTATTTTTCTTCACCTTGATACTATAATGAAATTAAATAGTGAATATTTTACTTTATAAAAGCGATTACAGTAGCCATATTAAACATTCTATAAAAAAGTACCATTGGCATTCGTTTTATATTGGTATAGTTGGTTATAGCCGACAGCATTTCGTGATCAAATAAGCATTCCCAGATGTCGTGCCTTTTCTTCTCGAGTTTTTTTTTTTTGATTTTTTAAAAGGTAAAGAAGTTGTCTTTTTATTGGTTTGTCTTATTTGGCTCCAGTCTTAAGGAGGAGATAGAGCCCTCGTCTAGTTGCATGTAAACAGATGAAAATAAGTGATTAGTAATTATCTGTAATAAAATTGACAAAACAAATAAAACACAACTTTTAAGTTACTTTTTTTGTTTAATTTTCTGTTATTTCCCATATCTTTTTTAACACATTGACTACCAGAAGGATCACCGGCGATCCTAACTAACAGATTACAATTATGCCGTTAGGATCACCGGTGTTACTTGTGCATACTAGATACTATAACTACATACTAGAAACACATAGCTCGCTTTTGTTTTTTTATTAGGCGCGATAGTGTCGTAAATAGCTTGTAACGACAGTTGAGAATAAGGCGTTGTAGAAACGATTAGTAGCATTAATTATCATGTCTCTGAATAAATTCTAAGATCGGTGGCTCTTTGATCAGATGGCTATACTCTGTTTTCGTTAATAGGTCCAAATATCTTCCTTAGGACTTTTCGTTTGAAAACTTCCAGCTTTCGTTTTGTGTCTTCTGTCATCACGTATGTCTGGCATCCGGAACATACTATTGACCTGATAATAGTCGTGAAGACCCTGATTTTCGATCTGAAGTGTGTATTTTTGGAACGGAATACATGGGCGAGTGAAAAGTGAGCTTTGAATTCCCTTTACTATTACTTCTTAATTCTTAATAATTAAACATACTTTATTTATAACTCCTTAAATACCAAAATATTATCCATATAAAGTAGTAATCATAGAAGTAATCATTTTGCAGCGTTCTAATCACTAGTTGTTTATTTATTTATATAAAAATAAAAAACTGTTATAAAATATATAAAATCAATTTAATATTAAGTCTAATATCAATAATGACAGTAATAACAGCACATGGTCCAATAGCAAAAAAAATAATAATAGAATGGAAGATTGAATTATCGCAATAACGTTGCATTTCGGCGTATATCCAGCATATTATCCATATAAAGTAGGTATACGTACAAAGCCACTATCACTTATAAATTGCATAAACAGTTCAAAATATTTCTAATAATAATTTTTTCATCCTAAAAAGCCTACAAATCAACTTAAATCTCACAAAATACCATAAAATCTATAACAAGCTTACCAAAGAAGCCAAAAGCTAAACAATTAATAAAATTCCCAATATAAACAGATATATTACAATGACGGCCACTCTCATTGTGACGTCAAGAGAAGAGGATCTGCTGACAAAGACCTGCGTAATATCATACCTGTTATTCTTTGTATCATAACTGCCTACTAAATATACGGACGGATTGATTTGTACCCCCCACTCCTGAAGATATTCACTTATCCGATTCCAGCCGATCTCTTGCACTGTGCGCGAGTACTGGGAGGTTAATGTCTAAACAAAAAAATATATACGTGCGCCTTGTTGCGTAACAACAATACTTAATATTTTTAGTCTATTTTTGTATCATATTATTTAGTTTATTTTTGTATCATACTGTATATTAGTTTAGATATATAAAATTTCTTTGTACTAATTAAAAATCTGTAAAGCGCCGTTATCTTGCATTTAAATAACTTTCTACACAAGTTTCTAAAACCTTCATAGAATCGTAACAATGAAAGGATTAGTATTTTCCAAATTACCCTCTGACGCATTCCAAAATTCCACAAGTTGAGAAAAATACCCTTATCAGGTAGTTTTTATCAATGATTTGAAAGTTAAAGGTATTTGAAAAATAAACATATCTTTTAATACGTCGAGAGGTCAGGGGGGAGATTTCGGAATGTTTGTGATTGAGGGGAGAGAGTGGATATCAGTTCGCAATTAAAATCCATCAAGTCAGTATCAGTTCAAATTCCAGCACTGAAGGAGCGTCAGGCTCTACTTGCCCCAGCGGCATATTAGTGTTTTAAACCAGTCGGTCTATTAATAAGTTCGTGTCAATATTGTATCACCGACAAGTGTGTATCATATGCAAGTTATCGGCGTTTAAAATACATTGTATTTGTTTAAATATATTTGTTCAAACGTTCTTTTCGAATCTTCATTTTTCCCAGTTTTCTGGGTGGTCCTTCAAAGAATTATATATATAAAGTGAACCTATTTCCCTAAGGAAAAACCTTGTTTCCCAAGGGAAAAAAACAGCGACCTATTACTGGTGCGTGAAACAAAGCCATCAGGACAAAGGTGTAAGGACAAACACCTACATCTTCGCTCACGCGTCTCATCCAACCTAGTGTTTATCTCAAACCTTAAAAATGTCACTTATTTGTATTGATTTTCTGAAGTGGTTTGAGGGTCTTTAAATGTTTTGTGAATGTAATAGTATTTTAGGCATATTTTATAAAAAATTTAATTTTGTAAATTGGTAATACACTACTGCACTTAAACTAGATAATCGCGTAATTGGGTTACCATCGTTTGTAAATAAACCTTAATTCATGCAAACCGAATCGTAAATTTTAAATAAACCATCTGCAATAAATAAAAACGTACAAAAAATCCGTAAACCGCAAGCAATCCAATATTTCACCTCTTTATCTGTATTTGTTTCCGTCTCGCATTAATCATTATTATTGTTTTATTGTTGTATATTCTTATCTAAATTTTCCTTTGGCTATTTACTTTAAATTTATTAATAATCGCACCAATAAACCCAACGACAGCCCTTATTATTCCATGCTTGTTGATTTTTCCGATCAGACGAAATATTTCCCAGCAAAATAACGGCTATTACGTTATTTATCTCTAAAAATTAATTAAATGCAAACAACCAAGCACGCTGAACGGTCATTTGAGTATTATCGAAGTTTTTGAATTTTGTATTTTTACTCAGTTGGTTCAAGATTGTATTCGGCAGAACTTTTCTAACTCTGCTAGATTTAGAGATTTATATTCAACTTGACTAAAATTACTTGCATAATAATTATTTTTGTTTAGACATTTTTAGAACTCGTTTGTGGCAGATAGACATATTTATCTGTAACAGTAGAAAAAGAGGACTGCATTAAAGATCTAATGGCTAGCTTTAAAATTTATTTAGTTTCAAACTGTCCAAAAAAAAACAGTAACTTCAATTTAGTAATAAATAACACAGTAACTAATGTACATAACAATTATACAAAAATTGTATAAAAAAAATAATGAAAAAAAATTATTTAAATATAAGTAAACCTATGCCAGAAACCAATAAGCCATCAACAAATAAAGGTATAAACGCTAATGATCCAGGACCAGAAGCCAATGAATCATTGTTCACAAAGTAGCACAGAATCAACACTTCAAATACAGAGCAAAAGAGCTTTCTCAGGCACACTACTTAAAACTTCTGATTGCTTTATAAAGCTAAAGATACATGTTCAAAAAACAAGAAAATTGTCTCAACCAAAGATCCTATAATATACAGAAATTTGTGCAGCTAACTAAAGCATTTTTTGAAGATGACGCAGACCAAAGTGTTCTTAATTAACAATATATAAAAAAAACATGATTGGATCTCGAAGTCAACATTAAGAAAACTGAAGCCATGTGTATTGGAGGGACAAAACAGTCCATTATATTAGACGATGGGGTAGAAATTAGAAACTGTGATGAATACAAGTACTTGGGTATGAAGATAACTTAATATTCTTATGAAGCTATTTTCTTGTGGCATTTTAAATAAATTACTATTTAACTGGGAATAAGCCACAATTAAAGATAAAAATACGTTTATTGACGTTTCAATTTCAACTTCGGAAATCGTTATCAAAATACAAACAGTAAATTAAACAAATTTTGTTATTTGTTACATAGTGAAAAATTCTTCTAATAATTTAATTTTATCTCACTCATTTATATTGACAATTCAGACATACATTATGCATTTTAAAGTAGACGACTTTAAAATGATATTGCCAATATTGTTGAGTTGCGCTCCTAGGACGACTTTACTTATAAGATAGTTTATTCGATTACATGAAATCAACTTTAACTTGAGAATATCCGTCAGAAAAAAATCATAGCATGTAATTCGTCTTAAAAAAAACAAACACATGACATAATGACAGTAAAATTCTCCTGTTAGTGATTCCATAGTAAATTATGAGGGAAAAACCAGGAAAAAAACCTCATAATACTATCACGACATGGTAAGTATTTGTTTGTGCATTTAGTTTACGTTCAATAAACACCAAAATTCTGATTTTATATGTTTCGTTATTTAAATTCAACAACATTCAAAACAACAAACAGGTTGAGATCTATTTTGTCCAAAACGAAACCTAACAATGAACAAGAAAGGACAAAGAATTGCACTTATAAAATACCTTGTGAATGCGATCAGTTTTATTTGGGTGAAACATCAAGGCCATTATATGTTAGAATAAGTGAACATCAATCTTATATTAAAAATAGAGAATTTGATAGATCTCAAATATGTAAACACGCATTGGATAATGAACATAGGGTTCAATGGAATAATTCAAATGTAGTCCTAAAAGAAACGGATGGTAAAAAAAGAAAAATCAAAGAAGCGGCTCTAATTATGCTAAATGAGGCCAATTCTGTCGCAAATTCCTCGGTAGAATGTAATAGGATCTGGTTACCAATATTGAAAGAGGAAGTTATTAATAAGAAAATACCAGTATAAGTAAGTCAGTAACATATAGAGAGACATCATTTAAGCTTTTTTGGAGGGAGGGGAGAAATGTTTGTTTCAAGTTGGTCATTCAGAATTATTCTGTGTTTTTTAATTTGTTGATTTCCATAGATTCTAACAAAGATAGCTTAAGGCCTTTATTTTGAATGTAAAGAGTTTAATTTGTCAATAAAAGAATGATTATGATCTAGAAGGTGAAGTGCGTATGTCGAATCTGTTTTTCTATTCTTGAAAGCCCTTTTATGTTTTGCTATTCGTTTATCAAAGTTTCTACCAGTTTGACCGATGTAAGTTTTTGGGCAGTCGCCACATTGAAGTTTGTACACACCGCTATTTAAGTGTTTTTTATTTTGGCTCTTGTTATTTTTAATATATTTGCCTAGGTTGTTATTTGTTCGGAAAGCTGGTGTTATTCCTTTCTTTTTTATGTGTTTGGCAATTTTTGTTGTTATTTTGCCTGTATATGTAATCGAGCAGAAGGTACTGGGTAAAAAAAAGTACTGGTATACAGGCAAAATAACAACAAAAATTGCCAAACACAATTTTATCAACAATTAACAGAGTTGAACCTCGGCAGCAATAGTATGAAAATAAATTAAAAAAAATTTCGGGACGCCACACAAATTCGTCAATAAGATATTTCGAATATCTTGAATAAAAGCATTTTTCATTGACCAGTTAAGCGAATATCAGTTTGCTTTAGTACATTGAAAATTTTCATATGACACTTAATTTTGTAAAAACATGGTCCAACTACAACTTCTTTAGCATTTTTACGTTTTTCTTCTTTTGTGACATATTCTTTTCCTTAATTCCTGGCTATTTTCCCTTCTTACTCTCTTTCTGCAATGTTTGTGTGATTTGTCGTTTGGTTCATCATTTTCTTTATTCTAAATGTTTTGCAACCATGGACGTATAAACATAGATGGACACAGCAATAAGATACCTTTAACACACAATGTTTTGAAGCTTCGATTGAATGTGATGCTTCAGCAATGAGCATAAGCGTGCTTGAATTTTTACTCGCGGGTAATTATTCAGATTTTAAAAACTGGAAGTAGTAATAATGTATAGAAACACGTTCAAAGAATTTAAAAAAAACGAGAGTTTAACTATTAACAAATCACGTCTTTATAGAAAAATTAAAATACAATTTTATTTGCTTTAAAATTAATACAATAAAATATAGTTGAATTCAAGTTAATTTTTAATAGGTATCAAAATAATGCTACAATAAAAAATCTCTATGTTTTCTCCTAAATTTGCTACCAAAATAGTTCGATCGTCAATATTATTTGGAAACCTACATAGAAAAATAAATGAGTTTTATTCATTTCACTAATTTATTTGCATCCATGAGAAATATTAATTTAAAAAGGTACTAAATAGATCTTTTTTAATCAGATGATGTCTACTTACAATTTAAAAATGTCTACTAATTTCATGAACTTATATCTTATTTAATACATTAATGAACATGAATAAAACCAATGGTACGCCTATTAAAATGTAAACAAACACGCTTCCTTATTTCCTCATCTTAAATAATGTAAATTTTATGTACCTACAAATGAAATGAGAGATCGGGATGTAAATATTTCTTTTATTTTATTTCACTTTTCACAAATATCACTCAAAATACAGCCAAAATATCGAAAAACAACTTTTACTAAAAAGTAAACAAACATGGAACAGCATTTAAAGTTTGGCATAGATCCATAAGACAGAAAAATGTAAACAACCGTTGCCATTTATAAATAGTTTTCAGTGCTTCTACATATAAAATAATTGATTGATATCTAAATTATACGTTATTATTAAATGATAATGCACACTATGTGCATACTTTATATTTTGATTACAATTAAATATATTAATCTGTATAAATTAATATTATGGTTTGATAGCACCTGTAGAGTATAAAATACGGAGTAATATTTTCAGCGACTCGCGAATAAGAAATTTTAAAACAAAACGTGACAACAGTTGAAGGTGTTGAGAATGTGACCTATTTAAATAATTTTGACTTCACAATTGTATGTAAATAACTGAGTCCATCTGTGTTTATACGTCCATGTCTGCAACTCATTTTTTAAGTTTTTTTACTTAAGTCGCCATTATTGTTGTCCAGAACAATAAACAAATATATTACAAATAAGTTTGCGATAAAACAGCCCAAGCCATATTTGTTTATAAATGAATATATTAAGTAATATCTCGCTTGTTTTTTATTTAAATATTTATAACATTGTAACTGTCTTACATGAAGACTTGGCATTTGAATAACCTAGATTACAATCGCTATCTTAATTGCTAAAATCGGATCCAAAAGGCTCCGATACTCTCCGTCACTTCTCATGTTTACATCCGCCATGTTTTTGTTGGTTAGTCATTAGTCAGTTTTGCCGAAAGGTTCCTATGGTGCGAAACTCAGTTGAGATGAAGATGAAGACATCATACCAACAAAAGTTAAGTTTATGCTGATTCTGCACACGATTTTCACAGAAATTATAAGCACATATTAAGTCCAATCCAGTAAAAAAATTAGCTCGGGTACCTTTGCCTCTGAGCCACTTTCTGTTCTTCTATTTTTTTAACTAATTTTGTTTTAATTGTTTTTCTCTTTTCTTTTAATTGTTTGTTAATGTTTCCCTATATCCAATTATCTCCATTGCTGTTCTTATGTATGTTTTTATATATGCTTCAATTGTTCTTATTTAATTTCTCTATTTGTATTAAATCTTTGATATATTTTCCTATTTTAGCTTTCTAGGTACTCTATCATTATATAAGCATTTTTTACTTTACTTGTGTCAAATTTCCTTCTTTTTTATTTTTAATATAGTCTGTTAGAAGGCTGATTCTTCTCTTTGCTTTGACTAATTCGTAATATATGATGAACAGTCCGCTCCTCTTATGGTCTCACGACTTGTAATAAGTTTTTCCACTGTTTCTAAATAAGAATGTGATTTATGTGGTTTTTAAATATAACGAAATTGTTTCTGTTTTCTATACCACGAATTCCTAGTACATTGTCATTGTTTGTTTCTACTTTAGCATTCCAATCTCCCGTCACAGAATAATAAACAATCAGAATTCCCACTCTCCATGGAAAATTAAGTACGCGCATCTCCTTCGCGCAGACGTTCCGCCATGTTTTAGAGGGAACCAGTGTTGTTTATGTAGTGTGCATAGAAACATTCTTCTTCTTCTTCTAGTTCCATGACCGTTATCGATCGTTGGATATCATGTTGGCTACCATATTCGCTATCGTGACTTTATTGACAGCAGCTCTAAATAACGATGTAGTTGATTTTCCATACCATTGCCTTAGATTTTTCAGCCATGATGTTCTTCTTCTACCAGGACCACGATTACCTTGGATCTTTCCCTGAATGATCAGATGTAAAAGATCATATTTTTCAGGGTGTCTCATAATATGACCGAAGTATTCCAGCTTGCGTTTCTTTATTATATTGACCAGTTGTGTTGTTTGGTTTAGCCGTCTAAGGACCTCCTCATTTC
Source organism: Diabrotica balteata (assembly GCA_918026665.1). NCBI lineage: Eukaryota > Metazoa > Arthropoda > Insecta > Coleoptera > Chrysomelidae > Diabrotica > Diabrotica balteata. The sequence goes on from OU898277.1 coordinate 168,072,973, forward strand.
TAACTCTGAAGAAACAGGGTCAATGTTTCTGATAGAAACCGGGTTAATGTTTCTGATAGAAACATTAACCCGGTTTAATTGACTTACGGCAATCATAGACATACTATACAATTATATTAACGTCCTTAAATATAATAACATAAATATAATATAATTAAACATAAATATAAACAATTACATAACCTCACAAATCATATGTCTGTGTTATGTGTTTCCTTCTAAAACATGGCGCGCGTACTGAAAAACTTCAAAGGCGGCATCTGAGAGTGGTCATTCTGATTGTTTATTATTCTGTGCTCCCGTAATGTTTTTATTAACTCGTATATAAGTTGCTTAATTTTGCACGAACATGATCCAACTGCGAGTTCTCTAGCATTTTTATGTTTTTCTTCTTCCGTGACATATTCGTTTCCTTTCTCCCTGGCCATTTTTCTTTCATACTTTGCATGATTATCAAGATTTATTACTTTATTTCTGGAATTTTTTAAATATTTGCAATATTGTAACTGTCTTATCTGAAAACTCAACCTTTGAATTTAATTGGATAAGAGCATCCAAATTTGTTCATAAAATTCGTCTTTGACTTTGTGTTCTTGTGGACTTGTTGGTGCAAAATATTAATTATAATTTGCTCCGGAATCTTTCCCATATCATTTCTTGTGAAACATCCTTTCATTTCGTCAACGATTTTGTCGCTGTGTTAGTAAGCATTAGTGGGACTATTTTTGATTTACTAATATAGAAAAAATTAAATAAATTGCATGCACGATAAAGATATTAGTATCAAGTTTCTCTGGCTTCCATCACTTATTAAAATTGATGCTAAAGAAGCCATAAACGATAATGGCATTCTCATATATTACCCCAATGTGTAAATATGAATCTAAAAAGGTGCTTCATAACAGAACTGTTCGAGAACTGGAACAATCTCAACAAGGTCTTCAATTCTTCCTTAACAAATTTATAAATATGTTTTAATTTTATTTTTGTAGATTTTTTTATGAATGATTCACTTTTTAATACTACATTTTAATTTAGTATTTAACGTTTGTCTAATTTGTAATCTAATAAATACCAAAATAAACCATTTTCTGGTTTTATAAACCAAATAACATAAAATACGATATGTTGAAAATAATTAAATTCGGAGCAGCTCTATTTGTGCAGAGATCCGAGCTACGGTATCTCACATGACAATGAAAACGCAGGAAATCAATGACAATAAACTCACTCAGATTTGATATCGGTGGTAAACCTGTATATTATGTAAATTTTAATAACGAAAATGCGAGCAATACTCCATAGGGAGCTTTGTTAATGAGCTTTATTGCTTTAGTTGGTATGCTCTAAAATGGGACCGTATTTCCTAGTTTGTTTTAATTGTTAAAACCACACTTGGTACTTATTTATTATATTGGACAACACGAAAATTTTAGAGTGTAGATATAAAGTATAAAAAAAATTCGAGTGTCAGATTCAAATTAGAGTATTATAGATATTATAGATATTAGTTGATTATATTTGCTTTAAATCAACATAAATTTGAACACATATTATAGAATCAATAACTTCCTGTCGATTAATAGTTAATAAACGAATTTGTATGATGCGAATAAAGGCTTGCGTCTTCAACTTATTTATATTAAAGGTTCACTGTCAAACGAATGAATAAGATGAGGACACTAAAGTAGTTTTTACCAATGACATGATTGAAAACTGGTACCCACCTTGTTTAATTTAGCACTAGAATACGTACTAAGAAAAACATTAGAAGTTACAAACAACACATTTAACAATAAATCAGTCGAACTGGCAGCATATAATGCATTATTATTCCTCTGTTGTCCATTTCGGCGGGCATCCCTGACCGCCTTTTCCAGAGCTATGTTGAAAAGGAGACACGCCAGCGCATCTCCCTGTTGCAGTACCACATGGTTAGAGAACCAAGCATTAAGAACCATGCGTTAGAAATCTCCAATGCTTTACAGAAGAACCACATCTTACCTACGAAGGAAGTATTTATTCCTCTCATAATATGCATCTTTAGTCGCCAGTAAGAATTTTTATCCAGTGTTTCACAATACATTAACTTAACGTTACCTAAAAACTTGAAACAGTGAGTTCGACTCACCATTCTCTATAAGAGTTCGAAGAAATTTAAAATATTTGCAACTCCAAATGCCTGACCTCTTTTCTTTAAATAACAAACTTAATCTTTTTGGTTATTGATAATTCCCAAAGTCAATACGATACCAAAATCCACAAGGAAACTGTTCCTGTATACCATGTATCACAAAAAATTTATTTAAAAATTCTTTATGAAAAGTATATAATTTAAACACCCTATCAGGCTACATCACAGAATGTTTTCAGAATTAATATTCCATTATCAGTGTTTCCCAAAAGTATATCATCATCATCAATGGTACTACAGCCCTATGAAACAGCCTTGACCTTCCCAAGTCTATTACGCCAGGCAGTCCTATCCATTGCCAAATGTTACCAGTTTGCTGCGCCTATCTTTCTACCATCCTCATCTACACCATCCTTCCATCTGAGTTTTGGCCTAACCCATTTTCTACTTCCCACGGGTTGTGACATAAGGATTCTTCTAGGGGGGATGTTCTGCTGTGATCTTGCTAGATGTCCTGCCCATCTTAGTCTTCCTATTCTTATAAGAGGTACTACGTCTTTACCACTAAATATTTGTTTATATCTGTGGTATACCTCGTAGTTGTATCTCCTCCTCCAAACATCATTTTCACAGATGCCACCAAATATTTCTCTTAGGATCCTTCGTTCAAATCCTAAAAGTATATAACCACGTTAATAAAATTAATTCATTTTTTTATTTAAGTGGTTATAACCACTTTAATAAAAAAAACATGAATTTTAAAATTTTGACCAATGTTAATATAAAATGTGGTTAATACTTACTAGATGTACATGTTTTGAGCCACTAAATACTTGGGTAAAAACCCGTTAAATATTGTTAAATTGAATTTAAGTAACATTATTTGGTCTTATATAATAGGATGTTACAACAAGAATTGATACCATGGCAATGTAAGACTCCTCTAGAGGTTACTAGCTCTGAGACAAAGTGTCTACAAAAACTTGTTGATATCAACTGATTGAAATTACAATAGTGACATGTTAAATCAGTGGTGGTAAACTACCACTAAATGTATTTGTAAAAAACCTTTAGTTTACCACCACTGAATTGAAATATTTGTAAAGTTGGTTGCCTAACAGTACCCACAAAATTTTATTAAACTTAAGTCAATCTACATTAATAAAAAAATTGTCGAATTTTTCAACATAAAGTTAGGATAAATTCGTAATTCAAACTACAACATATTGATGGTTGCTACTGTTATTTTTATTTTAATTTTAGCAGCTCCAGATATTTCACGAACGGCAGCACTTGTCAGAGAATATCAGAAAATCATGGCAAATAATCGTCTGCCAATTCACCAGTATATTCCGCACGCCGCACGAGACTAACAAAGACTGAAGTCCAGACGACCCCCTGTCCAATCCGTTCAGGGAATGGGTGATAGCTACAATAAGCAAGAGCAGTGGACGAAAAGATGGATGCCAACAACAGAGCCAGACGTCATCAAAATAACAAGTACGTCGATCGGCTTCACTGGATCAAACCTGCCACGCCCTATATGGACAAAATTAAATCGCATACGCACGGGTCATGGCAAATGTGCCGATTCTCTATACCGATGGGGTCATGCAGAAAGCCCACAATATGATTGTGGATCCCCGAGACAGACCATCCAACACATCATGGCGGATTGCTCAATCCGCAGATACAGCGGAGACCTTCAAGATTTTGCAGAGTGTTTTTCTGGTGCAATTGAATGGCTGTGCAATTTGGACATTAATATTTAATATTTAACTTAGGTTACAATTCCAATTTGAACATAATTATTATCTAAATACTACTTTTATCGTATTGTAATTATCCATACGCTAAATAAATAAATAAATAATTTTAATTTTAACTTACTGAATTTTAAACATTACTGGCTACTGTCATATTTAGACAAATACTTCAAGTTACATTAATTGCTTTGTTTCGACTTCCGTTTTAACATATAATTATTTTCATTTCAATCAGTTGCTATCAATAAGTGCCTGTAGACACTTTGTCTCGCGACTCAAGATAAAATATTGTCTTAAATTCAATTTAACAACATTTAATGGGTTTTTATCCAAGTATGTAGTGGCTCAAAATATGTATATCTAAAAGTATTTTACACATTTTGTATTAATCTTGGTAAAAATTTTAAATTTCATGTTTTCTTTAATAAAACTGCTTATATACTTTTAGGATAGACTGATGATGGAAGATTAATTTTGAAAACGTTCGCGAGTGAAGCCCGATGGGGTTTTTTAATTGCATACCTTTTATAATTGATTTTTAAATAATATATTTTTTTAACGATACTACTACAATATTAGAAATCACTTAATGTAATCTGACAGTAATTTTTCAAGGAACTAAAATTTTGATAATATTTTAAGCACCATAAGATCCTGTTCAATCACAAATTAACCCATTAATTTATAATCTCACATTATTCTTAACTTCTTAATCGTTGTGAGTCATTGTCAAACCATATCGTATAATATTTTAATAATTAGTTCATTTACCTACAACTAAATAAATTGCGGAATAATATATTGTCTAATTAAACTTCCTAACTGTCGCAATTAAGGCCTAGATTAAAATATAATGTACGCAAATGGTTCAAAGTTTGTTGGTATGGTATGATAGAAAGCAATAACCTCTGTGCTGAGGTATGAATTATTTTTGAGATTATAAATTGGGGATTTGAGCTCATTTAAGCACATGCTATCATAAATAGTTACCTAACGAACATCATATTGTGTAATTACTAGTAGCTGTCAATAAAAGCAACATTTTCTGCCTAACTTTAACATTTTATTATATTTATCATCGTCGATCGACAAGAAGCGGACAAAGGGGTCCTTCTATTGGTCCTTCGAGCCGAAAAATTAACAATTTCACTCCACAACTTCAACCTTTTATTATAATTATCATCGTTGATAGACAAGAAGCAGACAAAGGGTACATTTACAAACCGATTGAAACCTCAAAACTACGTTCGAATCTTTCCAATCCAATATTATTATCAATAACAAAACAAAAAAGATATTTTTGAATTATTTTGCAACTTTTAAAGCAACAAATAAGGATAGAGACATTCAAAAACACTACTTTAAAGGTTTTATGTGATTTATTAGATTAAAATTCTCAAATTTGTTTCAAATGCTTTATTTTTTTCTGATAGATGAAACAAGCAAAGATACCATTTTTTAACATTAATTTGTTAATAACTAATTAAGTCCAAAAAATAGACTGTAGGAAACATATAGCTTTTTGTTATAGAGGTCTATATTACTCAAAATAATTTGTTGTTTACCTAACCGGATCACGAAAAAAAGCTTATTTCCCTTGTATATAGAGGTAATCTATATTGTAATCATTATCATGTCATTAATTATCTATTTAATTTGCTTAATTAAATTAAACAACGTAAGCTTGAGTACCTCGGCCACGTGATTCGGAACGAAGAAAAATATCGAATTCTTTAACTCGTTATGCAGGGTAAAGTATTTGGCAGAAGAGGACCGGGACGCCGTCGTATCTCGTGGTTGAAAAATCTCCGACAATGGTTTCGGATGACCTCAGCGGAGCTTTTTCGCAGAGCAGTCAACAAAACCATGATAGCCTTGATGATCGCCAACATTCGGGCCGGATAAGGCACTGAAGAAGAAGAGTCTATATCATATCATATTTCTCTAGTACAATCTGTATAATATTATTAATATATATGGTTCTGCCACATTTTAAGTAATCTGCCAATGAGAAATTATTTTATTTTTAGTATTTCTTACTCCTGCATTCTTTATTTTATTTTTTACGATCAATTTATGGATTATAAGCTTACTATAGTAGCATATTGTATCATTAATATGTATTTTAAATACGATTTTCTCAGTATTGTGATTTTCTAAAATCAAAACCACATCAATTATGTGTATTGTCAGAAACCAAATAATATTGCAGCTATATTAATGTAGTAATTTTAAAAATCGCTTTACTAATTTGTCGTTTCACTAAATATATAAACTAATATTATTATGGCCACTACGAATCTCCACAATACCAAAAAGGGACACTTGACAAATTATGCTCCATATGAAACCCTTCAGCTATGGCGGATCCCACTATGCGTGATATAATTACAAATAATGGACAAAATTCACGTTCTTGGCTGAAATTATAGCGGCCATTGTACCCCGAAGTTCGCCATTAGTAAGGCACAATGAGAATGATCTGTGTTAATAGACCGCATGGTAATGACCAGTCCATCTATGAAATTCTGTATTTGATGGAAAATGCCGTGAAACGACACACACTATCACGAGCGAGACGGAAAATCAACTGAGATTTTACACTGTTAAAACTTTACATAAGTTTTAAAATAAAATCACACCGTTTTCAACTAGGGATGACGGTTTTTGACAAAACCCCGATTTTCGGCTATACCGGTTTTTTTTTGCTTACGGTTTAACCTGGCGGTTATAACCGGCCAAAAAAGCGGTTTTTCCAAAAACCGGTTTTTCGTTTTTTTTTTTTAATCCAATAGATTACAAAGTTCATAGTACATAGTACAATTCACTTTAGTTTGCGATACGACTCGATATGAATATGATCAAAATTAGTACTATCAAAAGAACATTAATATGAATATAAATAAGGCACAATTTTTAATAAAACCATTTTATTCTATTAATTGATATATTTATTTATTTCCCCATCACATATCAAGAATTTGAAGAAGCTCTAGATAAATCAAAAAACACTTCATCGGGTCCTGATAATATACCAATCATATTTATCAAAAACTTGCCGTACATAGGAAAATTAATTCTCTTAGACATTTTCAATCACATTTACCTTAATAAAAAATTTCCTTCAATCTGGTCTGAATCAACAATTATTCCCATATTAAAACCTTTCACATCAAAAACTGACCCCCTTTCCTATAGACCAATTTCTCTTACAAATAATACATGCAAACTACTAGAAAAAATTTTAAATAACAGATTAATGTGGTTTCTTGAAAAAAACCAATTATTGAGCCATATCCAAAGCGGTTTCAGAAAAGGCAGATCAACTCATGATGCCTTAGTAGCTATTGACAATATTATATGTGAGTCCTTTAGAAATAACCAGAAAGTAATTGCCATATTTTTTGATATAAATAAAGCATTTGATACTGCATGGAGATACAACATTTTACAAACCATGTCCAATTGGGGTATCCAGGGAAATTTTCTTGCCTTTGTAAAACATTCCATGAATAATAGGATATTTCAAGTAAGTGTAAATGGAATTACCTCAAAAACAGAATGTCTTGAAAACGGTATTCCACAGGGCTCAACCTTAAGCCCCACTTTATTCTTAATAGCAATTAATAATATCGCTCAAGAGATAAAGCTACCTTTGAAAGCAGGTCTGTATGCAGATGACTTAGTTGTATATACTAGTAGCTGCAATATTACACTAGCCTCAAATATTTTGCAATTATTTCTGCATAAACTAGAAGACTGGTCCCAAAAGACTGGTTTTACGTTCTCAGGTGATAAATCTCGTTTCATCATATTCAACCTAGAACAAGTAGAGAGCACTGACTTTCTTGGCCTAAGACTGGACAGTCAGTTAACATGGGTAGAACATATTAAAAAGCTAGTCGTATCCTGCCAATCTAAAATAAATCTCCTTAAAATGCTATCAAACCGATCTTGGGGAGCGGACACCATAAAATTGCTGCATATATACCAATCATTAATCTGAAGTAAACTGGATTATGGTGCAATATGCTATTTAACTGCGAGTAATTATATACTTAAAAAACTAGACATTATACAAAACACATGTTTAAGACTAATTCTGGGTGCTTACCGAACTAGTCCTGTTTCAAGTTTTCAGGTTATCCTAAATGAATCTCCCCTATCAATACGAAGACAACACATTTCTTTAAATTATGCCGCGAGATTGTCTTCCAACCCTAATAACACAAACTATCCACTTCTTTATAAAATATATCCACCTACTCATTGCCATCAACAAATTAAATATCCACCCCTTAAAGAACGTCTAACGAGATACGGTTTTGACATGGAGCAGCTCACACATTCTTACCCTACACAACGAACTATACCTCCCTGGACTATTAATTTTCCCACTATTGATCTATCCCTCACGGCCTATCCAAAGAGTACCACAAATCCCATAATCATTAACAAATTATATCAAGAACGGATATTAGAATACACTGGCCATAACAAGATTTTTACCGATGCGTCAAGAACTGAAAACGGACACGCAGCGGCCTTTATTCTAGGAAAGTCTGAATATGCAGTTCGCATCCCTCAATTCTGCAGCATTTTCACGGGAGAAGCAATCGTCATTTTAAAAGCTTTAGACATGTGTAAGAGTCATGCAAGCTCAGATTTTCTTATCATTACTGACTGTTTATCTGTTCTTCAGAGCTTAAGGCAAATATATCCAGTACATGCTATCCTGCAACAAATAAAATTAGCACTTTATCACCTACAAAACAGACACGTGAACGTTACATTTCTCTGGGTACCATCACATACAGGTATCGCAGGAAATGAAAAAGTAGATGAATTAGCAAAGAAAGCTGCTACTGACGAGCAAACTGAAATTATGACTACAATTCCATTCAGTGATATCCAGCTCAATATTAAACAGCACTGTGTAAAAAATTGGCAACAAATGTGGAATTCTACTAAGGCTAACCTTAAAAACGTGAAAACTAGGATTGGCACTAAACTACAATTTCCAGAAAACAGAAGGCAACAAGTTATTATAAACCGACTAAGAATTGGACACACAGCGTTAACTCACCAGCATCTCATAACAAAAGAGCTACCACCTGAATGTTCCTATTGTGAATGTTCAATAACTGTTCAACATGTATTGATTGAATGTCCTCTTTATTCCTACGAAAGAGCCATCAACAACGTACCAGAAGAAGCAAAGAAACTTAAAGATATTTTAAACAGTAATGTATCTAATACAATCAAATTCCTTAAGAACATGCGTTTACTACACAAAATTTAAGTTATATTATATGTATCTCTTTGTAATTTGTAATTTATTATGTGTAATTTAATACGCAATTTGTAATTAGTAAATTTGTATTTGTAATAACAACTGTAAAATCTGTAAAACCCGCTAATAACCTTTAATGGTTGATGCGGAAATTCTAAATAAAAAAAATATATATATTTATATTTATTTATTATTATCATATATTTATTGATTATTATTAAATATAATATTATACTACTGCTTAACAGAGAGTGCTGAAATAATTCAGATTCTATTGTCATTGAATATATTATGAGAGTAGAATATGATATGCAATTATCGTATTATCGTATTTAATTATTCATGCAAATTTAATTTACCATTTAAAAATATAATGCTTTAAAATATCCACCAATTTTCCCCTCCTTCCAAACCCAAAAATTCCTCAACCGTTGCAATTTATAAAAAATTTCCCAGACTCTTTCAAATGGGATTTAAAAAAATAATATCAACACAAATATTTTACTTAAAAATAAATTGGATAATGCAATTCTTTGCAATCTTTTATTTTTACTACCATCAAAAAAATTTATCATGTATTACTTTTTACATTAGGATGTGCATTAACTAACATTACTTATTATGTGGATGCTGATAAGCAAAAAGTAATAACCTGCTCGACAATTACGGATAAGTAACATACTAATTGACCATCTAGAATCTTATGTGTACCTTGGCACCAACATAAATGCAAAATGGGAACAAACCATAGAAATTAAGGCGAGAATAGAACGAGCTAGAGCAGCATTTAGCAATATGAAAAAGCTTCTCATAAGCAACGATTTGTCTCTTCCCCTAAAACTATCTATCTATCTATACAGCCCTTAACATCCATCCTTGGATATAGGCCTCCTCCTCCTTCTTCCATGCCTCTCTATCTTGGGCAATTTGCATCCATTTTGACCCGGCGTGTTTCTTCAGGTTATCTGACCATCGCATTTGTAGCCTTCCCCTTTTACGTTTGTGATTCCATGGTCTCCAATGTATAATTATTTTAGTCCATCTCCCATCTTTTTGCCTTAGGGTGTGTCCGGCGAACTTCCATTTAAGCTTTGCTACTTGGGTTGAGACCTCTTTCACTTTTGTTTTATTACGGATCCATTAGTTTCTTTTTTTGTCTCATAGTTTATTGTTCAGCATTTGTCTTTCCATGAATCTTTCTGTCTTTGCTATGTTTTCCATATTTTCCTTTGTAAACGTCCATGTCTAAGAGCCATATGTGAGGACAGGAAGTATACATTGATTGAAGACTCTCGTTTTTAAGTATTGGGTGTATTTTGAATTCTTTAGAATATAAGACAGTTTTCCGAATGATGCCCAGGCCAATCTTATTCTTCTCTTTATTTCTTCGGTCTGATTTTCTTTATTTAATTTAGTGATTTGGCCTAGATATATATACTCTTTTACTTGTTCTATTTTTGATTGTGCCACTGTAATTATAAGTTCTTCTGGTTGATTAGTCATGGTTTTTGCTTTACTATAATTCATCTTGAGTCCAATTTTTATCGATTCTCTATCTAGTTCTTCCACCATTCTTTGTAATTCTTCACTTTTTTCTGTTATTAATACAATATCATCAGCATATCGTAAATGATTCAGATTTTGCCCGTTTATATTAATTCCCAAGTCATCCCAGTGTAGTCGTTTAAAAACATCTTCTAGCGCTTGGTTAAATAACTTGGGCGAGATGGTATCTCCTTGTCTTACTTCTCGGTTTATTTTAAGGCTCCGTTTGTTTCATTAGCTTAATAGTTGTTGTTACCTTGTTGTATATATTTGTAATTAAGTCGATATATCGGTAGTCTATTCTGCTGTTTTGTAGGGAATTCTGTACTGCCCAGTGTTCCACACTATCAAATGCCTTCTCAAAGTCAATAAATGCCATGTATAGCGGGATATGATATTCGTTAGTTTTTTCGATTAAAATCTTCATCGTTAAAAGGTGGTCACTTGTACTGAAGCTCTTTCTAAATCCGGCTTGTTCTCTTGCCTGGTATCCATCTAATTTAGTTGTTAATCTATTTGTTAATATTTTGGTTAATAGTTTGTACATCACATTTAATAAAGTTATGGGTCTGTAATTCTTTAGATCCTTTTTATCTCCTTTCTTAAATAGTAACAGTGTTATTGCTTCGTTCCAACTGTTGGTCATTTGTTTTGTTATTAAAATTTTATTCATAAGTATGTACAAAACTTCTCTAGTTGTTTTCCCACCATGTTTTAGCATTTCTACAGTCACCCTGTCTTTTCCTGGCGATTTATTGTTCTTCATCTCTTTGAGTGCTCTTCTTATCTCGTTCTTACTGATCTCTGGTTGTAAGTCGGAATTAACATTTTTTATTTTTATTTGTAGTTACTTAAGGATTTCTTGGTTGGTTTCCCCTAAAACTACGTCTAGTTAAATGCTACCTTTTCCGATCATGTTGTATGGCCTTGAGGCCTGGACGCTGACGGAGACACTAACGAGAAAACTAGAAGCATTCGAAATGTGGGTGTACCGACGCATTCTTCGTATATCCTGGACCGAACATGTCACCAACATAGAGGTACTCCAAAGAATCAGAAAGGAGAAAGAAATCGTGAATACAATTAAACAAAGAAATATCGAATATCTAGTCCACATATTGAGACACGATAAGTACCGTCTACTACAATTGATTGTCCAGGGAAAAATAGAGAGTAAGCGAGGGCCAGGCAGGAGAAGACACTCGTGGCTCCAAAATCAGCGGAAGTGGTTGGGGCTCACATCGGTCGAACTATTCAGAAGCACAGGGCACTTAAAGAAGAAGAAGATTACTTTTAACACGTTTGTGTATTATGTAATGGTATATCGTTTTGAAAACGTAGGGAAATCCTTGGAGATTCGTATTCGTAATCAGTAATTCTATATTCATAGTCAGAACATTATTTTCGGTAATCAGCAAAAGCCATTCACCCACATTCAATGTCAAGAGTCAAGTGTAAAAAATAGATGATGTGCCAGGTCACCTCTTATGTAAATATTATGATTTTAAATACCTTTTCAACGAAATATTATAATAAAACTTAATTGTTTCTGGCTGATGTGAGTTTGCACTTTCAGTTTGCTTCTGTATTTAGAAAATAAAATAAAATTTGAATTAGGTTTTGTTTGGAATAATTACTTAAGAATAATAGTTATGACTGGGATCCAAAATAATACCTAACCTAATCACCGTAAAAACCGGTTTTTACTTTAAAAATAAACAACCGGTTATAACCGGGACAACAAAACAACCGATAAAACCGGTTATTGTGAAGTAAAAAACCGGTTTTCGGTTAAAACCGGTAGGTTTTTCCCATCAATATTTTCAACATTCAAATTTTTATTGGACAGAGTGTCAACCTCCGCCACCGGTTATATCTTGAGAATTACAATATACAGAGTACTGGGAGAAAATTTTGTAACTATGTCGATTAAGATTTATAGAGAATATTTTGGGGTTTCACATATTACCACTAGGTGGCGCGGTGTATAGGATAAACAAATAAAATGATTTGTTTTGGTAAATATGTCAATATTTACTTCTTCTTCTTCTTCTTTTACGTAGGCTTTGAACCCTTCTTGTATGTAGGCTTTAAAGCCTGCTTCTTCTTTAATATTACCCTCCTAAATTGTTTAAATTATCTCACCATCTTTTCTTAGTACTTCTTCGTCCATTTGGTGACTTATCTCGCGCTATTGTACTATCCTCTTCTCTGTTATTCTACTAATGTGTTCGTTCCACTCCTGTTTCCATTTTATCACCTATCCATTTATATCTTCTATATGGTATGCTCTTCTTATGTTTTAGCTTCTCTCCCTATTCAAGAAACTTTTACCTGATATTCGTCGGAGTATTTTTATCACTGTTCTTTCTAGTAGTCGTCTCGTTTTAGATATGTCAGGTCTTGTCTCCACAATGCATACCAATATAGGTCTAATTGCTGCTTTATAGATTCTTGTTTATGTGTCTTGTCTTAATTCTTGTATTAATTACATTTATATTATTCGTGCAAGTTAATAGAAATGTAAACCTAGAAGTAAATATTTTTATATACAAAACTGCTAAATAATGCGTCCTCTCTTTCACCCCGATTTTAGACCAAGCGACAAATTTTTATATTTACACATAAAAACTAAAAAACAGGACAACATATCTGATTTCGGACGTCTGTTAAAACTTTTAATTGTAATAGCGATAAAAACGGACGTTCCTGGTTCTTCTTGATAACATCAGGCGTGCGTCTTAAAGTTATAATAAGTGGAAAATAGTCATCTACAATTTAATACAACGAAAAAAAAAAACAAGAGTGTATTTCTTTCTCAAACTCAACAATATCTTGCCATTATTCCTTAAAAGTTTGTATTGTAACAGAATATTTCCAATTTTCATATTGTGAACCAGATTTTATTTTGTATATATATATTACTTTATATATACCAAACTGATTGTTTATGCTATGTGTATTTTTTGAAGAAATCCTTAATAATGTATGCAACCAGCTTTAGAAGATTTATTTTTTTCATCGCTGAAAATACATTCGCCTTGTTGAAATAAATTCAATCTAATTTTGAATAAACCAGCTTTGGTTTTCAAAAACCCGCCTCGATTTTCCACCCCAAGTCATCAAAACACCATCTTTGCGTATTTATCGATAAAATTGTATTATTTCTTAGGTTTAAAAGACACTGCCGCAAGTCGCTACACCGTTAAAACTATACACCATATCTTTTTTTTTTCTTCATATAAAGACATAAAAAACGTAATTTAAGAAGGTCATCTTTACTGTAAATCACAATTTACACGCTTATTGGTAAGATACCACGCGAGTGGCGTAATATATAGGTGGCATTAATTAATATAATTGTTGGATTCGACCGTTACTTGATGGAAATTCATTTTATGTAACAATAAAACACTGAAAACTTTATTTTTAAACTACCACAAAATTTATTTTAACCTCTTGTCACTACAGCGGTTTCAGCTGATTGCTTTCTCAAGTAATCTATTTTTGGCAAAAGTTTACACTTTATAGTCTCAATGAAATAGGTTGAGGAGGGGAGAACTGTTTGTCTCAAGTTGATCATTCAGAATTATATCTGTGTTTTTTAATTTGTTGATTTTCAGAGATTCTAACAAGAATAGCTTAAGGCCTTTATTTTGAATGTGAAGAATTTTAAATTCGTCATTAAAAGAATGATTGTGATCTAGAAGGTGAAGTGCGTATGTAGAATCTGTTTTGCTATTACTGAAAGCCCTTTTATGTTCTGTCGTTTGTTAAAGTTTCTACCAGTTTGACCGATGTAAGTTTTTGGGCTATTTGCCTTTTCCTTGTTTTTTATGTATTTGGCTATTTCAATAAACCCAGCACTTTGTGCTCAATTACATATACAGGCAACATATTAACAAAAATAGCCAAACACATAAAAAAGAAAAGAATAACACCAGCTTTCCGAACAAATTACAACCTAGGCAAATATATCAAAAACAACAAGAGCCAAAATAAAAAACACTTGCACATTGGTGTGTACAAACTTAAATGTGGAGATTGCCCAAAAACTTACATCGGTCAAACTAGTAGAACCTTAAATAAACGAATAGCAGAACATAAAAGGGCTTTCAATAATAGAAAAACAGATTCTACATACGCACTTCACCTTCTAGATCACAATCATTCTTTTAATTACGAATTTAAAATTCTTCACATTCAAAATAAAGGCCTTAAGCTATTCTTGTTAGAATCTATAAAAATCAACAAATTAAAAAACACAGATATAATTTTAAATGACCAACTTAAGACACACAGTTCTCCCCTCCTCAACCTATTACATTAGAAACTATAAAGTGTAAACACATGCCAAAAATAAATCACTTGAGAAAGGCAATCAGCCGACACAGCTATAGTGATAAGAGGTCATAAAAAATAAAATTCTGTGGAAGTTTGAAAACAAAGTGTTTTGCTGTTACATCCTCGCTGTGAACATTGGAATGAGTCCTTAACAGTCCAGCACATATTACTAGAATGTGTCCACTACAAACCTTAAAGAGACTACTACAACTAAAAAAAAAGAGGTTAGTCTTCGCAAATGGGTATATTTATTTAAAAAACCCTTAAAAGGGCTACATCAATAAAACAAACGTTTTCGGACCTCACAGTCCATCATCAGGTTTTAAAATTGTTCAGTCATCACAGTTATTTTACAACACAATGTATAATCTTTTGTAACTAAATGTAATTTAAATGGTTTTTATCCTAGTATTTTGGTGGCTCAGGCATTGTGACCTAGCATTTTTTCAATTTTAAAACCTGATGATGGACTGTGTGGTCCGAAAACGTTTGTTTTATTGATGTAGCCCTTTTAAGGGTTTTTTAAATAAATATACCCATTTACGAAGACTAACCTCTTTTTTGTGATACGTGGTATACAGCCAGTTACAGGAATTTTTTTCCTTGTGGATTTTACTACTACAACTATCAAAATATTTTAAGTGATTTACTTAATAAACATGTACTAAAAGACAAGTTAGGATACAATATCTTTTCCTACGTTATTGTATCCTAACTTGTATATAAACAAATTTTATATGTATATAAACATAAACATATTGTTATAAAATTTGTACCCGTGTCAATGCACCATAGTTGTCGAGACACTTAAATTTAAAATAAACAAAAAATGCGATTCAAATAAAAGTTTAGAGTCTAAATTACTTCTCAGATTACGAATTTCGGTAACCCAGTCACCAAGAATGTTACGTATATTATTATTGGGTCCCTTGATCGTCCAAATTTCAACACACACCACTCACTCAACCGATAATTTTGATGCTAATTTACGCACACTTACTAATGTTTTTAACAGTGTATAAAACTGCCTGCCTTTTTGGGCTTTACAAAAAAAAAAAGAAAATTCAAAAGTAAACACAGTGCAGTTTTAGAATTTTCATCTGCAATAAAGGGATCAAAGGTATATCGGATTTGGAAAATTCGCGAAAGAAAAACGAACTTAGAGGGATCTTGAAGATTTTCCTTCCGGCTTCGAATATTGAATCGCTTTTAAGATAAACTATTTATTTTGATAGCTTTAATTAACTTCATGTTGTTTTAAGAGGTTTTTAAGATGATGCCTAATGAAAGACGTAATTAATAAAATCGAGAAAAAAATTTCATTAATCTTGGGTATCGATTTAAAATATTCGTTTATG
Source organism: Diabrotica balteata (assembly GCA_918026665.1). Lineage (NCBI taxonomy): Eukaryota > Metazoa > Arthropoda > Insecta > Coleoptera > Chrysomelidae > Diabrotica > Diabrotica balteata. The sequence continues at coordinate 168,089,413 of OU898277.1, forward strand.
GATGTTTTTTACTTATGCCTAATAAATATTATTATCTCCCCTTGAGATGAACTCTTATAACTAAAAAAAATGATCAAATACGAGTAGGAATCTAACCTATAACGGAAATTGAAATCATAAATATTATTATTAAATAAATATTTACTTACTAAATATATATTTACTATTATATAGAATTTTTTATAAAAATATAGGATTTTTAAAAATAATTATTTCTGATCTTAGTTATGTTAATAAATTAGTTCATTTCTTTTTGCATGGTTTACAATTTCAGGTATTGGTCTTACAGAATCGCATGAACCTGACTCCCTCCTTTGGTTACGTCAATCAACAAATGAAACTATGAAATTCGACATTTTGTTGAAAATATTTAATTCTCTTCAGCACGATCCCACAGCAAGATAGAGTCGAACTAGTTTTTGCATTGGTAAAATAGTCGAGTATTTTTATTGTTTTTCTGCTAACAGTCATTTTTAATACTGTTACACTTCTTTAAATCAACTTTAGTCAAACTCCATCTTATTGTTAATACTTTAGAATAACGAAAACTATAAACTTCAGACTTAATTACAACTGGAAAGGAAACGGAAAAACTGATATATTTTTTTATGTTTTCCATCTTTTAATTGAATTACAACTGTTATCCAAACTGTCAACAACATCTGTTGTACATTCGCATAGTAGATACGAATTGTCATAATTGTTACATTAAAATTAAAAATTTCAAACGAAGTTCTGAAAGAATAAACAAATAATTAATAAAATGCCTATTACGTTGTATACCGTCCAAGAAAAAGTGCAACTTGTAACATGATACTTTCAGAGTCATTCGGTACCCGAAGTAATTGATTTATTTATTGTTGCCTTCGAAAATAGACCCCACCAAGTGTTACCAAGTGTTTAACAGTTAAAAATACCATTAAAAATTTTCAAATTTCGGAATAAACAAACAGTTGTAAAACGTGTCATGAAGGTAATGAACCTCGTGTTAGACCTGTCGATGAGAAGCGTCAAAAGAGGAATATTAATATGTGTGCTTTTTTGGAAGCTAGTGAACCCTGCAATAGTGTACAAATTGTTAGGGAAGTTGACATGAATGCTCGAAATGTCCAGCAAGTTCTCAAAAGGAATGAGTATCACTGTTTTAAGATACAACCAACACAAGAACTGTTTCCGAAAGAAAACTTTAGACTGATGGAGTTTTGTGAATTTATATTAGATAAACAAAATGAAAATATACACTTTTCAAAAAATATTTTATTTTCTGACGAAGCTTTATTTTCATTATATAAAAAATACATTTTTTATCGATGGAAACCTAAACGGGCCCAAATATTTACAACTTTTACAGAGTGAGATCATTCCGGCAGTTCGACGCCTTCCCGTTAATTTTCAGGAGATTGATTTCCAACAGGATGGTTGTTCGGCTCACAGCTCTAGAGAAACTATTGATTTCCTCTATCAAATGTTTCCTGATCGACTGATAAGTGCTAGATTTTTTTGGGGTTTTCTTAAAGAAAACATTTATAGGCATCTGTTTAAAAGGACCACAAACCTAGTCAAATTAAGGGCAAAAACACTTACGATAATGCGAAATATAAAATACGATACCCTAAACAGCAGCATACAATTTTTCTGACTTCGATGACCTGACACCGCTACAGAAACATACCTAATAAATAAATTGTTTCTCCTAGTTCCTCTTGTCGAATACGCCCACCTACCTTAGATTATTTCTGATAATGTACATATTCTAATAAATTTTTCTAATAAAAACTACATTGAAATACAGCTATACTAATGACGTCATCACTAGTGATCCAATGAAATTGTAAATGGTAAAGTAGCCATTGCAAATGTAAAATATGATGTGAAATGAGCGATATTTTTTTTATTGTATATACACATTTCCCTTTATAAATGATTACTTTGATAGTACAGAAAATATTAATTTATTTGTGATAATATATTAATTTTGAATAAAAGTTATGCTTTTGAATAAAAGGTAAACAAAACTGTTATATTAAACTATCATATCTAGAATTAATTAACACATTTTCAAAAACAATCAAATAATTTAAAAGTATAAACGTTCAAATGCTTTTGAATCTAGTTATATTGGATTCTCGTTAAACATTATTAAATAGCAATAAAATATCAGTGTGTAACTATTAGTTTTCAGTAACAAATTGTCATTTACTTAGCATTTATTGTGCTTTGTATATACAGTGCTATATGTATACCATGTACTCAGTGCTGCCAGGTCTACCGTTTTTACGGTAGATCTACCGATGTCCACCTCGATCTATCGCTCTACCGTTTTAACACCTTATTCTACCGCATTTTTTAATTTAAAGCAGTTAACAAAACTGATTGATGATAGACAATAGATGAAGACATATTTGATTGATGATTATTTTTTTGAGTTTTTTTTTTCTAATTTTGATATTTTTTTTAAGAATATGAGACACAATTTAATTATTCACGTGCCTATGATGTTGCAGCAGTAAGTAGTAAGTTAAGAATGTATTACGACATTGAAAGTTGAATTTTGTGGGATTTTCTCAAATAAACATTGCTAAAATCCCTGAATGGCACCCTACGCGGTGCCTGACATAACGAGGGGACGATAATTCAGTATTATAAAATTATTTATTGCACATATTCAAGTGGTCAGTGTGTAAATTAAGAGTGTATATTTATTAATACCCAATAATGTCTGACAGCGATAGCAGTATAAGTGACACTAGTGCCAAAGTTGTGAAAAAAAAAAGAAAATATTCTCACGTATATAAAATCTCATGGGAAGATGAAACTAAATTTAAAGGCTGGCTTGGAAAAAGTAAAAGTCAGAGTCACCACAAATTAGTTACCTATATGCAAATGTCTGTTTTATTATTTGTAAAGTTAAATTGTTTAGAGTTGTATATAGAGGGTCTGGACCAATTACTAAAAAGATAGGAAAATTAATTCAATTGCACATATTTCACCAAAATTGGGCAATATTGGGATAAATCAGGGTGATCTTCAATCATTAGATAATGAGTGGAGACGTATACAAAACACTGAGTTGTCTGAATCTAATGATTTATTAGGATTTTGGAGTTAAGTAAGTGAATTAATTACGGTAGTGGACTAAATATGTTCCCAATTTCTCCCTACTTGTTTTTAATGTATTGACTTTACCGCATTCGATTACAAATGTAGAATGATTTTTTCGGTTGTCAATACATTAAATAATAAGCAGAGAAATATATTAAGAACAAAGACTATTGAGGCACTACTACATAGCAAGAGAATAGTGGACTACAACGGAAGTTGCTATAATTTTAAGGTAGAAAATGATGCGAAAACTTCTTAATAGGTACCATCTTTATGGTATTTCTACCATTTTCTACCATATTTTTTAAGTTCGTCCTACCGCAAAATGGTTCATGTCACCTGGCAACACTGATTATACTTATAATCGTGGAATTTGAAGGGACCAAATAAACCGACGTAGGCTTTTCAACTAGTCATAACATGTGACGTAATAGTCATAGATGAGGTTACCAAGCCAATGTGACCAATACTTTTAAATACAACTTAATGGCAAATAATATCTCGTTTGAAAGGTACTGAAAATTCCTATTTAATCATACTAATTTTTTATTAAGTTTAAGCTGATTTTATGAAATTTTTAAGATTTAATAAATACTAAAATTATACTTTCACATTTGATTAGATTTAAATGCGTCTTAGCAATGCATCTTATTGCTAAACTTTTGTCAGACTCGTTCAAACGTGTCAGGAGAAATCGTCAAACATTCTTCGACAATCAGTTGTTTTAAAATGTCAATACTAAAATCTAATGGTGTGACGACCTATGATCAAGCTAGCCATTCTATCGAACCTAATCGTCCAATATATCTACCACGATATTTCTTGTCTAGGTAACCTCTTACTACCATAATAGTATGTACATAAATATATGCACCATCTTCTTAAAACGTTTTTCCAGTTTTCTATTTTCAAGGTGCCGAATTTATTATGATAACCTTCTAGAATTTCAAGAATTAACGGTTCAATTGCGTGCCACAACAGATACACTTCGCCGGTTATGTTAGTATTAACAAAACAGGCCCAACCTTAGGATATTCCAATATTCCTTAGGATATAAGAGAAGTAGGGTTCACTAACATTTCTGCAATGATGTCAATTTTTATTTGTCATCACTAATTGTTGGTTAGCTGGATCGTTTGACATCTTGAACACTACCTGTATCTTTAAACTTCCAAAGAAACTCCCTCAAATATGTCATCGATATAGAAGGTTTGAGCAAAAGGTAAAATAGGCCATACTGTGCTTCACCCTTTTTAAATCACCATTGACTAACGGCATATATCCAGCCCTACTACGGTGAGGACTAGATATTCTTCTGCCGCACCTGGTGGAAATATTCAGAGCCTCTTTGGTTCTGAGATATATTCCTAGGAAGTGAAGAGAGGTACGTGTGGTCTTCATACCAAAACCAGGTAGGATGGACTACACCCTACCAAAGGCTTTCCGACCAATTATCCTAACACCTTTTTTGTTGAAAACGATGGAAAGGATATACGAGAGGTACATAAGGTATGAAGTTCTGGACCATAACCCACTTCACCCAAATCAGCATGCATACACTTCAGGAAGATCTACAAATTCTGCACTGCATCATCTAGTGGAAGGAATTAAAAGATCGCTGGATAATAAAGAATCCACCCTAGGTATATTCATAGACATTGAGGGAGCGTTTGATAAAACCACTTTCCCAACCATCACCCAACCGCTAAACGTCAGGAAACTGGCCATAAGCGAATGGATATTCAGTATGCTCTCCAATAGAGCAATACCCATAAATGTAGAAGACGTTTCTGTTAGAGGCATGGTTGCGAGGGGATGTCCACAGGGAGGGGTGCTGTCACCACTTTTTTGGAACATAGTTCTAGATACCCTGGTTGACCAACGCAGCAGTAATGGTTTGTACACAATAGCCTATTCAGACGATATTGCTGTCCTGCAAAGCGGTAAATTTAAGAACACACTATGTAAGAGATTACAAGTTGCTCTCCGACTAATAGAAATATAGTGCAAGGAATACTCACTATCTCAAAATCCTGAGAAAACAGAGATGGTCGTCTTTACCAGAAAAAGAAGAACCACGGGCTTAATACCACCAAGGATTCTAAACTACAGTCTAAATTTTTCTGACGAGGTGAAGCACTTTGGTATTACCCTTGACAGAAAGTTAACATGGAAATCAAGTGAAACGTAACTCGCCTTCATACAAAATTTCATGAAAATTGTTTCTATCTTCATCAATTATTAGGATAATTACTACTTTATCGGCTAGAGTAAGTACCATTTTGACTATGTAGAGATTTGTACGTTTCAATAAACAATAATTAAACTAAATATTCAAGGTATAAACAGTTGTGCAAGAACTTAGCAAAGTAAAATCAACAAGAGAATTGAAAAGGCAGACTAGAGGCGGACGTTAGAATCTTTATTAATTAAATTGGAAACTTTAATTTTCGTATTTAAAATAACACTATTAATAAAAATAGTAAAAGTATAGTATATGTAATAAAAAACATAAAAGTAGTTTTTCAGTTTAAAAAAGAGCAAACGTAATTGAATAAATAGAGTAATTATTATTCCAATAATCAGCCAACTGTAACTCTGTTTAATTAGTATTTTATTAGTATATGAACTGTTCTATCGGAAATATGTATATTCGCAAATAATTAACAATCTCTCAATGTCTCATTCGAATTCTGCATTTGATCACCATTACTCAAATGAAAGCTGTATAATTTGGCATTGAAACTTGTCTATTGATATTATTTATAGTATTTATATTGTGAAAATTTTAGATATTACTTGCAAGGTTTCATAAGAAAACTAGTAAAAATAAGCATATTTGGAGAGGCGGCGAAATATACATTTATACAGTTGTAAAAACTAAAAACATCAAAACTTGACATTTTTATACGATTTTTTAAATATATCTTCTAGTTGTTGTCCTAATCATGTAAACGTATAAATGAAAAAATTGTACTTGAATATGAGTTTATTATCTTTACGTTTCTCTCTATGCGGGCTTCTCTAATAAAATTTCTAGATTGTCATACCAATACTATTTCTTTTTACCAATATGGTCTACATTTTCCGAAGAGGAAATTGAAAATTCAATAACCTTATTTTAAACTTCAATTATGGCTTATTCTCACTAAAATTACTTCTTCTTAACATGCCATATACCAAAGTACGTAGGCGACTATCTTATTACTAGAATTCTGTTCTTGGCGGCGTGACACAGCTCGCCTGTATTGTGTATTCCTGTCCGTTCTTTAATATTCCTTAACCAGGATCCTCTTCTATCTTCGATCTTCCCTTGTAAGATTAACTGTGGTATTTCATATTTTGCTTCTCTCAAGATGTACTCAAGATAACCAATCTTGCGTTTTTTAATTAATTCAAAGAGTTCTCTTTCCACGCCGGCCTTCTTAAGGGCGTCATCGTTTTGAACTCTATCCACCCAAGGTATGCACATCATTCATTTCAATGATCACATTTCAAATGCTTCAAAATTGTTGATAGATGTTTTTTCAAAGTCTACGTTTCCATGCCATTAAGCAAGATGGACCATATGTAGTACTTGACCATTGTGTAGCGTATTTCGAAATTTAGGTTTTGATTACATAGGAGCGGTTTGAATTTCACAAAAGCGTGTCTTGCCATTTGTATTTGGGTTTTATCTCGTGTTGTCTATTCGATTGGTCATTGATTGTGGTGTCAAGGTATTTAAAATTTTTCACGCGTTTTTTACGATCGTCACCTATGCATATTATCGAGTTTTCTGGAGGGTTTCTGCTATTGACCATATATTTCGTTTTCAAAATGTTGATTTTGAGACCATATTTTTTACGTATGCTATTCACCCTATTAAGTAATAACTGCTGATCTTCCAAATTATCAGTTACAATCACAATAATACAAGTAGGTTGCTTATTGGTATGCCGTTAACCTTAATGCCTAAATCCGTGTCTTCTAATGCTTCCGCAAATATTTTTTCAACATATAAATTAAAAAGCATCGGAAAGAGTATGCAGCCTTGGCGGACACCTTTCCGGATTTCAAATTCATCCGTATATTGGTCTTGATCAATCCTCACCTTTGCCATTTGGTTCCAGTATAGATTCTGAATAATTATGATCTCCTTCTGGTCAATGTTGGCCCTATGTAGTAGTTCCATCATGATATCATGTTTAACATTGTCAAATGCCTTTTCGTAGTAGATGAAGGTGAGGTAAACATCTTTTCGTTGATCTAAGCAGTTTTGTATTAAGGTGTTCAAACATAAGATTGCCTCTCTTGTTCCTAGTCCTCCCTTAAAACCGAATTGTGTTGACCCACACAATTGTGTTGAATACTCTAATACACCACAAGAAAATGTAAAGAACAATGTAAAGTTTAATAAATTCTTTAAAAACAGATCACCTTATTTTAAATCTCTATTAGCTATGCGGAAGAGATTTGAGCCTTGAAATGAAACTTAAAAGTCAAATTAAAAGACGTTATCCAGTTATTGTACGCAAGAGAGATACCCAAAAAAGTAGTGAATAAAATTCACGTGATTCAGAGGTCTATGGAGTGCCACAAAAACGTGGCAGAAGGATACATCGCCAGATTATCAGACAACCGATGAACAACACGTATTGTTGAGTAGAGACCAAGACAAGAAACAATACGGAGCAAAGAATGCTCACCAACTAGATGGACTGACAATCTGCAGTATGTTAGCAATAAGTAAATGCAAGTCGCACAAGACAGAGACGGATGAAAAGAACTGAGGGAGACCTATATTCAGCAGTAGATGCTGAAATAATCTGCTACGCAGACAACGCAATACTACTGTCTCATAGTAAATATAAATTTCAACGTATGCTTATTACCAATTTAGAATAAGTGCCAGCAAATTTACTACGTTATTTTTCCCAAATAAGACAAAAATCATGGTTTCAACAGAAAATTTACTAAGTAAATTGGAGATGGAAAATCAGATAATAGAACAAGTGATGAGTTTATCTAGTAGTATATCTAGGAATCATATTATCTAGCTACGGAAAACTCGAAACTGAAGTAAAAGACTAAGTGAATAGACTAAAGCCGCAGTTTACCTGAATAGAACAGTATGGAGAAATAAAAATATCGGAAAAGAAATAAAAGAAAGAGTTTACAACAAGTCATTAGGACGACCTGATATAGAGAGAAACAAAGGGATGATAGAAACAGCAGAGATTAAAACACTCGGGAAAAGTGATGGTAAGAGATTATGGAACATATCTAGAAGTACAGGTATACAAAGTAGATGCAAGGAAGAGAACAACAAAGACTGGATAAGAAATAAAAGGGTAGAATTAGATATTCATATAAGCTGAATAACAACAAACATAGAGGTAAAAAATAATGAACAATGGAAGAACAACTTACTGGAGGCACATTGAAAAACAGACAGGGTCACATCTCTATAAGAAAAAAAAAGAAGAAGAAGATCTATTGCAAAAAAATTTAAACTTTTCTTACAATTTACAAATAATTGTTTAGTTATCAATTATAATATTATCACTTATATCCTCTTGTTAATGTTATATTTTTGGTACTTAAATTTATAAAAATACAGAAATAAATAAATAAAACTAGGAACGTTCAAAAATTAATTTAAAAAATCGACACTCCAAACCAGAAATCATCGGCAGACAATTATTCTACAATTCCAACATCCCGATAGTGAACCAACCGTTAGAGACATTACTCAGATTCAAGTTATGCAAATTACAAACATTGCATTTTGATTGACATCTTTTCAGATCTAATCCCGTTACATATTGCTGTGGAATGCAATAATCGCCCAAGGGTTGGCAACCCTCTTCTAGAATCCCTTTGGTCCTTTGCTCATATACGTGAGGGAAATTTCGGTAAGTGTTCGAATGTGTTTGGGGGGATCGCTCATGCAAATTATCGCAGACTTTGGTCTTGTGTCAATTTTAATTACAAAGATGAAGAAAGGGAGCCACGTCTGATTAAACTGAGATTTGCGTAGATGTTTTATATCATATGTTCTTTTTCAGTGAAATCTAACTAAAGATTTAATAACATGTATTATAGGGAACAACCTAACAATTTCTTATACTCTATAAATTATATTAAAAAAAATCTATTTTCAAATTAAATATATAGCTATTAAATTAGAAGGACATAGGTTAGTCTACAAGTTTTTTTATTGATGTGACTTCATCATCATCATCAACCTGTATTACATATCTTATTACTCTACATTGAAAATATCAAGTTATAAATGAAGACCTTGGGACCAGAAGGGACATGTCACCAAATAATATTTTAATTACTATTTAACAGGGAATAAGCTACAATTAAAGATAAAAATACGTTTATTGACGTTTCAATTTCCACTTCGGAAATCGTTCTTAAAATACAAACAGTAAATTAAACAAATTTTGTTGCAAAATAAGGGGGCAAGCCACACATTTAATAAATTTACCGATCCTATGTTTATATTTTCTAAATCGCTGCTATTTCCGAACACTGTGTAGTCTTTGTCATTTTCGCCTTTATTTAAAAATGGATCTTGGTCACTGTGTTCAGAATCAAACGCAGAAAAGTCTATTTTCCGTTTACATTTACGGGAATGTTCCGCCGCCATTTTGATTACTACTGTGGCTTATCTCCTTCTGTTAATAGAATAGGTAGAATGTAATCGGACACAACAGAACTTCGGCGGCCCTATCTATGAGAAAACAGCTGGAATTTTCTGTTTATGACATTAATATGGTTTTAAAGTGTGCGATTTCTGCTTTGAGTCATTTTTAAAGAAATTATGGCTTGTCCCCTTCTGGACCCAAGGTCTTTAAATGTCATATAATTCAGATTAAATTGCTGACTAAATTACCAATAAGCACCATCATCTGCAGATTGTCATTTAAATTTGCACATCATCATCATCAGCTTTGGCTCGACAATTATCCGTGGATCTTGACCTGCTCAAAGATTCGTCGCCGTTCTGTTCGGTTTCTGGCAACATGTTGCCATCTTCTGATTTTTAATATCCGTAAGTCGGTTTCAACTCCATCTAACCACCTAATTCACGGTCGGCCTTTACTTCTTCTTCCTACAGTTGTTCCTGTGGTTAGCTTTTTAGCAATCGTATTTTCTGGCATTCGTACTATGTGTCCAGCTCATCTAAGTCGCTGTGTTTTAATAAACATTATGACATCTGGCTCATCAAAGATCTGATACAATTCAAAATTATATCTTCTGCGCCACTGCCCTTGGTCGTTTATTGCTCCAAATATTTTGCGGAGTATTTTACGCTCAAATATTCCCAAAAGTCTTTCATCTTTCTGCGCTAGAGTCCATGTTTCTGCTCCATATGTGAGGACCGGCCTCAGCAATGTTTTGTATATAAAAATTGTAGTTCTTCTTTGAATGTTTCTTGAGTGAAAATGCTTTTGAAGTCCATAGTATGCCATATTTGTAAGATTTATTCGTCTTTTGATTTCATCGCTTGTTTTATTGGTGGCAGTCAATAGCGACCCAAGGTATGTGAAGTTGTCAACACGTCCAAAGGTATGACTTCTAAAGACTGTTTCTCGTTCCTCATTTGCTATCGGATCCTTTGTAACCAACATGTACTTGGTTTTGTCTTCGTTGATGACTAGACCGACCTGTTTTGCCGCTGTTTCCAATTCTAGGAAATATTGCTCAACATCTCGCTTGCTACGCCCTATTATGTCAATGTTATCAGCATATGCTAAGACTTGTATCGATCTATTGTAAATAGTACCGCCATCCCTAACTCGTGTATCTCGGACTGCCTTTTCTAAGGCAATATTAAATAGGAGGCAAGCCAGAGCATCCCCTTGTGTAAGTCCATCCTTTATCTCAAAGGATCTAGAATTCTCTCCCTGTATTCTAACAGTGGCTTCTAAGTTAGACACTGTCATTCTCGTTAATCAGATAAGTTTCTCTGGTATACCAAACTCATGCATTGATTGGTATAGCACTGTTAAATAAATTTGCACATAGTAATAATATTATTAATATTTTAATATAGCTTTCTCCTTTCTTAACGTTTTGTAAAAAAAATATCTCGATATATTTTTTAGCACCAGTTTATAAAACTAAGTTAAATAATGACATACAAAAATTTAAAAAAAAATTCAAGAAACTAAAAATGAATCGGTTAGCATCTACCTAAGTGAACTACTAAATGAAAGCGCTACTGATTACTCATAGTGGAAGACTGTCAAGCGATTAAAAAGGCCAATCTGACAGAATCCACCAATCAGAAATACTAATGGTAGCTGGGCAAGAAGCAATATACAAAAGGCCAACAGGTTTCCTGACCACCTAGAAAATACTGTTCAACCAAATGCAGAAAAAGAAATAATTAACTGGGAGCTCCCTGATCAAGATGAAATGGAGATTAGCCCTGTAACTCCAAAAGAAGTATATTTGGAAATACAAGAAAATATAAATCCAAAGAAAGCTCCTGGACTGGATGTAATTACTGGGAAAGTATTAAAGCAACTTCCAAGGAAAGCTAAAACCAAGAAAAGGTACGTACCGAAGATATGGAAGGTGGCAGAAATTATAATGGCAATAAAACCAGAAAAATTTCCACAAGAAACTTCTTCATATAGTTATTGTTACCTGTCATGTCTAAATTCTACGAAAAATTACTCTTGAAAAGATTAAAACCGATTATAGAGGGAAAAAATCTAATTCCTAATCATCAGTTTGGGTTTAGAGCAAGCCACTCAACGATAGATTAGGTGCATAGAAAAACAAATATGGTAGAAAAAGCTCTAGAAGAAGGAAACGTCTGTTGTGCAATTTTCCGCGATGTAGAGCAGGCTTTTGATAAAGTGTAGTATGACAGATTATATCATAAAATCAGATACTACTTACCAAAACAATATTCTGAACTACTAGAATCATATATCCAAAAGATACTTTTGAGTTAAATATGAGGAAGCATATTTAGAATTAAGAGAAGTTAAAGCAGTACAAGGAAGTGTCCTGGGGCCAGTGCTATACTTGCTGCATCATTAGAACCTAACATAGTCGCGATATTTGCAGACGACACATGCATTCTAGCAGTCAGACAAAACCACGAGGATGCAGCAACCATGCTACAGAACTCTGTTGAACAAACTAATATCTGGACCAGGCGATGACGTATTAAATTAAATGAAACAAAATTTGTTAATGTCAATTTTACTTCGAAAAGAGAACCACATATCCCAGTTAGTATAAATGGAAATCAAATACCTTATAATTAAAAATTAAATTCAGAAAGATGTACTGGTTGATGGGGAAAAATCCACTTTGTCTACTTATAACAAATTTTTATTGTATAAGCAAATCATTAAGCCAATATGAACATATGAGATACAGCTATGGGGCTGTATAAAAAAGTAACATCCAAATTATACAACGATATTAGAATAAATTATTAAGGAACATCGTCAACGCTCCATGGTACTTCAGAAACTGTGATCTTCATCGAGAGGGGCAGATGGATACGGTTTTTCAGACAATAAGTAAGTTTGCCGAGTGTCATGAACAAGGCTCTTCAACCACAACAATATCGAGGCCATCAAACTCCTAGATAACGCCAACCAGATAAGAAGACTTAAGAGAACGAAGCCGTTTGAGTTAGTGCTATATGTGAGTAAAAGTGAAAAAGCAGAGCAAAGTGCAGCTAAAGTGTACACGTTAGCTTGTAGCGTTTTATATTTAATGTCTAAATAATAATATAAATTCGATTCTATATTTGTCATAGTACGCCCCTGGTATGCTAGAAATGTGTTGTCTGTAGAGATTTTTAAATACGCAATAATTCTTTAATAAATAAAGACGTATTTGCTAAGGAAAACAATTTATGACTTTTTAGCTTCAACGTTCCCAGAAAAATATAACAAGCCTGGTATTCTTTTTTTCTAAAGCGTAATAACGCCGGAAGTTTGGACGAGTTTGAGTAAAGAATTTGTTGATTTGACAAGATAGCAATGCTTGTGCGGGAAAAGAGAGGCGGTATCTATCCGGCAGGTTGAGATAGAGGTCAAGAGAGTTAGTGATGAAGAATTGCTCTAAGAGAAAGGTCGTTTAATTGTGATGTGGTAACCCGGCATTAATTCGCCAAAAATGGTGGAATTTTCACTCTATGTAATATGTCGTATTTGAAAGAGTAACCACTAACCACTGTTTTGATTTTGCTGAAGATTTATAATGTTTGAGAATTGAACAAGTTTAGTTCCTGGTTTCTTTTCGTTTTTTTGAGAAATCCAGTTCCTTTGCGAGATGCCTCTACACCTCACGTAGAATGATTTTGGAGTAGTTCTGATTTGAATGTGCCATTGTGCCAGTTTCAGCCTCCAAGAAAGTTTTCCGTTGATGTTCAGTTGGATACCCCACAGATACCTATTAGCCAGTTGTTCAAAAGTTTAAGTTAACATTTGTGAACTGAGGTAACATTTACGTTAATAATTTTTAAAGTAAAAATAGACATTTTCTTTTAAAAAGACAAAGTCTGCTTTCTTTTATAAATTATTTTTTTAAAAAATTTGTAATTAAAATAAATATTATGTTAGGGCGTGGTTTAAACTGTCATCGATCATAATTTTATCCTCTTTTAAAAATGTTTGTTTTGACGTATGACAGTTTGATTTTGAATCTGTTGTAAAAGATATTTTGATTTTATAGTAAAGATTAAATTTTATTTTTCACAAAAGGATATCTATAAAATTTTAATCTAATTTGGCAACGTTATTTACTAGGAACCATTTTGAAGGTTTTTGTAACCTCTTTGTAAACAGATAACATGTAAGTTTCTTTATGTGTATTTGACAACTATTTTTATATAGTATGCCTTTTGTATAAGCTGTATTTTTAAAAACTGTTTGAGACAATAATAAACGTTAGATTTGTTTCTCTAACCTAATTTTTTATTTTTATTTAGAAAAATCTCGTAACCCTTTTTATGTATTTTAGATATTAGTGAAGAATTTTTTTTTCCTTCAGTAAACTAGGATCCTTCAAGTCGCGCCCTATATTAAATTCCTTGAGGTGTTCCCAGTATATTTTTGATTTGTTTGTTATGTCACTTGCCCAGGAGAGTTATGTAAGTATCCCTTTGTCTTCATTTTAGTAGATACCCTAATCCAACGCCCATATTTCAACTTATTCACGAACCAGCTCTCCAACAATTAACTGAGTGTCGTTCACACTTGTTTCGATTATTTTGTTTTCCCAATCTTCTACCCCTCATGTTCTTACCCTAAGGTAAGCAAAATATTGTCGTTACAAGCTAGTAGTACTATAATGTATTAGAGCCTAAGAAATATTGCTGAATGTAACCTTAAATAAGTTTTTTGTAATATTTTGTATATAGAACTAACTTGCTTATTAATCATAGTCAATGATCAGATAGCAATAATCATAAGATTCCTGCTGGAGTTTTATTAAATAAAAAAAATCTCTATTAGAACGTATTGTGTACGCACCCTGTAGAATTTATTTGTAAGAAACGCTAGATCTTATTTATATTGAGAAATCTTAATTTTTTCTTAACAGTTTTATAAAATTTTCAAAATGGAAAATCGAATCTTCTTCTTCTTCTACTTTTTCCATTTTGAATTCTGAAGCTGCCTCTGGTTAATTTCTTGGGAGGTAGATTGCCAACTATCCCTCCATCTTTTAGGTGGTCTTCCGGGGGGTCTTGAACCGGGCGGATTGTTTTCTAGGGCAATTTTTGGGAGTCTATTCTCATCCATTCGTCTTACATGGTTGTACCACATCCTCTTGCACTGCCTTCCCCATCTTACAATATCTTGAATTTTGCACTGCTCTCTAATGTTTGTATTTCTCGCTCTGTCTCTTCTTGTTTTCCCCATTATTGTTCTTAGGGTTTTCATTTCGGCAACCCTTGGCATCTGTTTCGTTTTGTTGGTATCTTCGCGCACTTCTATGCCATATGTCATGATCGGTCGTATAGATTCTAATTTTACTATCTGTGCGCATATACGGATTTGACCAGACTATCTCCCGCAGACATCCTGACAGTGCAGATGCTTTGTTGATCTGACTCCTTAGGTCCTTTACTGGGTCGTGGGTGCTTGATATATCTATGCCCAGATATCTGAATTGCATCACCTGTTCTATGGGGTTGTCCTCAACCACTAACTTACATCTGAGCGGATCTTTCGCTATTGTCATACATTTAGTTTTGTTGGTAGAGATGTTCATATTTAGTAGTCGGCTTGTTTAAAAGAACTGAAAGAGCTGAACTAAAAATCGAATCGAATCTGAAAAAAGGCCAAATTGTTTCAATAAAAGAGATAAAATTAGATATTTCTGTCAGCGTATTCACATCGTTTAATAAAATGGGTGGTGTTGCATTAAAAGATTATTAGCTGACTCACTAGCTCTATACTGACACACGTTTATTACAAAACCTACTCCCCAAAAACAGTTTTTTCTTATTTATTACATTTTTAATTTCTTTACTTCATCTCCCCTTAGAAAAAACTACCCAACCGTACAAGAAGTTCCGTACCGGAACTTCACCAACATTTTTAATAAATTTCAATTAGATACGCGCCTACAAGCTTCTCCCGATTTACTCCCTTCGTTGCGATAAGTCGCTAATCATGTGGTCACGTGACCGGCGTTTTTTCATAAGCGAAAACCAGGAAACACCCTTTTTGGACGCAACGCAATAAAAAGAGCTTTCCTTTGTCGGGATATCTGAGAAGGGGGTGGATAAAATTAGTGTCACAATACTACTCACGATCGAGAAGATTACGATGGAATCGGTTTTATCGATAAGGTTAAAAGTACCGTGAGAAAGAACAACTAACTACATATAATAATTTTTGTAAATTAGTAGTTAACGAATTGTGTTAAAACTAAGCAAATAATATGAACAACTTTATGATCAATTTTAATATATTTTGTAGTATTTTTTGGTAAAAGGATCAGAGAACAAAGCAGACAGACACATTCAGAAGAAAACATAGGCAGACTATTTTCCATCCCTAATTGCTAAAGATAAGTACAATGATTTACCAACATCAGAAGTGACCACAAAAGAGGATTTATATTCTTTTCACGGAAAAAATGTTCTTTGGTTCAATACATTCCTAGTCAACCTTTAAATATGGCTAGATATTGTATGCACTTTGTGATGTAAAAACATTTTACACCTACAATTTCAAAATTTACTTTGGAAAGCAAATACCAGGTCTATAAGTCCATAAGTAAAATACCTGTAAGACTATCTATCTATCTATATAAGAATTTTTACAGCAGTCCTTTCTGTTCTGCCATTCTCCATCTCTAATTTCTCGTCTTTCTATGGCCTAGTCCACTTCATCCCTTCAGTATCTTCGGGGTCTACCTCTTTTCCTCCTTTCTATTGGGCTCCAATCCAAAATCTTTGCTATCCACCTCGTACGATCTGTTCTTCTCACATATCCATACCAAATGGACCTGTTTCGTTTATTTATTACCCAATTCTCTGCTCCATAGGGCATTATACTGCGTACCAAGGTGTTATAAATTCTCTTCTTCGTATTTCTGGTAATCTGTCTATCCCACAGTACCACGGTAATTTGTTTAATACATGTTCTTGTCTGTGCTAATCTGATGGGTATCTCTTGCCCGGTGGTTCCATTTTTTGAGAGTATAAATCCTAAATATTTGAATTTTTCAGTGCCGTTAATTTCCCTATCATCGTCCATTTCCAAGTTTCTCACTGGTTATTGCTCCGTTGTTAAATATTCGGTCTTTTCTAGGTTTATTTCAAGTCCATTTTTTGTGTACTTATTTTCTAATTTTCGGAGCATATAGCACAGATCTTCTTTATCTTGAGCCGTTACCAGTTGGTCATCTGCAAAGCTTAATATCTACAAGAGGTTGTCCCGGATTGGTATTCCTATCCCTATATATCTATAAGAATAATATCTACTAAATAAAGGACTTACTTTTCTTGATACGTACCCTTAAGAAGAATAAAATGGAACTATTTCCTGAATTTTTATCAAATAATAACAGACTAACAAGTTTAACCTATTTTGGTTTTCAAGATGACATGCGTCTGATGTCAACAGATCCGAAGGAAAACAAAGCTATGATTATTCTTTTTACACAGATGAAATCGACATTCGAAACTCGAAAAGCATTAGCAAATTTGGTTATAATACCACAAAGGGAAGTGTAGATGGGTGGCTCTTTGAGTACTTCAAGAATGGTGAATATGGTCACGCCATGTTTTTAGACTTTTGGGGATAATCGGTATAAATGCGAACATGATTTTTAAGATCAAGAACAATAAAAATATTGAGGAAAAACCAGTTTTTTTATCAACTCATAGCCATTTTAAATAATGATCGCTCATGCTAAAAGAATAATCGCTCATGCAAAGACTTCCTAAAGACCTCGATTGGACTACTATATTATATCGATTAGACTACTAAAGTAATAAAAAAACCATGAATATGTTATATCTTTGGCAAACATGAAAATAATAAAACCAGGACCATGTATTAAACCTGCAAAAAAAAAAATATTATAAATTTCGAGTGTAAAGGGGAAACGATGAAAGGGTAATATTATAGTTTTTTTATAACATTTTATTAATAAAAAGTTTAGAAATACAGTAGTCTTCTACTTCACAAATTTTGCTCCTTTTTAAAATTTGTTACTGCAAATTTGAAAGCGGTGTAAATGCCACGACGCACCCGCTTACGAAAAATTAGTTCACTTAACTGCTTTTTCTCCTTAAGGTGCCTGTGCGTTCCAAACGTTGGCGATCATTCTGGTTATGATGGCTTTGTTGGTTGCTATACGGAATAGATGTGTTGAGGTCTTTCTATACCATGCTCTCAGGTTAGCAAACCAGGATATTCTTTTTCGTCCTCGGGTCCTTGTTTCCTTGAATTTTACTTTGAAAAATGCATTGGAGTAGCTCATATCTGTCTTGGTTTCTCATAATATGTCCCAAATACTATAGCTTATGCTCCTTTACGATGTTGACCAAATCCGCAGTTGTATTCATCCTCCATAGTACTTTTTCATTGGTGACTTTGTCTTCCATGGTATTTTCAAAATCGTTCTGGAATCATAGCTCAAAAGGCTGGAGTTTTGATAGGGTTTCCGCCTTTAATGTGCACGTTTCTACTCTTTACAGAAGCACTGAGTACACGTTACATCTAAGGAGCCTTATTTTTATTTCTAGGGTGGGGTCATGGCTCTTGAACACAAAGTTCATAGTCAAGAATGAACATTTTGCCTTTCCGATGCGACATTTAATATCTTGGGTATTGTCTCAGGACTCAGTGATTATAGTTCCCAAGTAGTTGTACTGAGAGACACGTTTAATTCTCATTTGGTTCACATACAAATTTGCCCCAGTTTCGTGGCTGATAATCATTAGCTTGGTTTTGCCAGTGTTTATATTCAGTCCATATGTTCTACTTGTTTCCGTTATTTTGTTCAATAAGTTTTGCAGACCTTCTATTGTATCACATGCACACTGAAGGTTATTGAGCCGTTTATTGAAATGCCTTTATCAATATATTTTAGAGTCCCTTTAAAAATATGCTCCGAGTCCAGATTTAAATATCAGTGGTGAAAATATGCACCGTTGTCTCACTACTCTTAGGATTTTGACCTGATCTGTCTTCAGCACTTCCATCATTTGTTTATGCCTGACTCTATCGCAAGCCTTCTTGTAGTCAATCAAGCATGCAAAAACAACACAACTGATATCCCTACATTTGTGAAACGATACCTGAACGTTAATTAAAGCTTCCCTCTTATCAGCTAATTGGAGAAATTTGTTTCTCGCATTTCCGGTAAATTCTTTAATGAAAAACTTTTAAAAATAGCTTCAGTAGATGTTTCATTAGACTTATAGTCCTATAGTATTTACAAACTTTTGCTCATGGTTGTTTGGGCAATGGTATGAACTTTGATTTGAGTCACTCTATGGGTTTTCTTCAATGGTAAGTTCTTGTATTGTTCTAAAGTCGTGTAAAAATTTCTCCAAGTATTCTTCTCATACTTTCTTTTTATCTTTGTTGGACTTGGCAATATTGCCTTTATCATCTGTTATTTTTTCGCTGTTACGTTTTTGGAACTTTTCATCTATTTTCTCTACCTTTCGATGGACATTGAAGTTTTCATATCGACATGATTCTGTGGAGATTACCTTGTTTTTTTTTCTGATCCATAAGTTTAATTATTTCATTGGTAATTCATGATTTTCGTTTTTCTCTTTGTCTTTCTTCTGGTGTTATTCTTTTATTTCTTTCACTGTTTCTTATATGATGGTCAGACTTTTCTCTATAGTTCCTGCATTTCTGCATTTTAGCAACTTTGTATTAAAGTTTTCACTCACCTTCAGTCAAACATCATACTTCTTCATCGACTTACTTGTAACCTTCTTCATTCTGATTTTAAGATTACCTACAACTGGTACATAATCAGAACTTATGCCTGCCCCGGGTATGTTTTGACAGATGTACAGCTGTTACTATACGTCTTATTTACTAGCATGTAATTAATCTTACTTAATTAATTGATTTCTTACCATCCTTCCCAAAGAATTCTGCGGAGATTTCCAGGTATACAATTTCCTTGGGTGTAGCTTAAACCAGGTTTCATTATTACTAATTGAGTTGCTTGCGCAAAAATCTCCAATGTATGTCCCCCATAGTTCCGGTTTCCTAGTCCAATGGTCCAACTGCAGATGATGTTTTGCTGGCTCCAACTTTGACGTTGAGGTCATCCAGGACACTTGTTGGGTCTTGCTTTTTCAACCTTTTCACGACTTGATTAATGCTATGTTATAATTGTTCTACATCTTCTTCTGTTCCTTTTGTTGTAAAAGCATACACTTGAATTATATGGATGATACTACTGCAAGACGGTTAAATACAAACTCACAATAATTATTGGTGCTAGTGAGGTATGAATAATCCCTCGTGAAGTATGAAATAAACTAGTCAAAACAATATCCTTAATTTTGACGAGCAGTTTACGCTTTTAATTTTATTAAAAAATGAGTATTCTGTTCAAAATTCTGCTTGTTATTGTTTACTTTTAAGGCACTTAAACGGTAATTATGCAATATAATAAAGAAATAATGTATTTAATTTTCTGTTGTAATTGCAATATACTTTACAACTTTCCATTACAGATTAAGAGAAGAAGCTCGTAAAGGAAAATAAAGTATGTGGTAGTTACCACTGCTGCAGTAATAAATAGTTAAAGAGATTCACACAAACGACTTTCTGGTAAATTTTTAAAGCTATTCCGAAACGAATACTTTCTATGCAAATGACCTTAGATAAAATATAAAGAACGGATCATAAGAAATAGTCTTTATATCTTACCAGATATAGATAAGACTCAATAAATGCAAAATATTCAGCGAAATATAAAATTTATCGATTTTTATAATACTTTAAAACCTAGGGTTATAAAATATTTTCACAATAACCAATAATTCTAAATGGAATTACACATTTAATTAAAGTTTGCATTTCCAGTCCGGAAATGTTGCTCTTTTTCTTCATCATTTCAGACACGTATTGTCTATTGCAACATCAAATATCGTTACATATTTTTAAGTTATACTAGATATAAGGCATCTATTAGATGACGTTTAAATCCAAATCATGGACTGATCTTTCGAATTGGTATCTGAGATTCTCCGTTTTGTCCCCACTGTCCAGAAATACCTTTAGCAAATATCAATCACGTTGTACTACAGTCTCAAAATTATACTGCACATACAGAAATACTGTACCAGGAACTCAAAAAAATTTTGCAAGTCTACCAAATAACACTCTTATTTTATTAGCACAACAGAGAAGGAAATCTTCAACATTTTAACCAAGTTTGTATAAGAATCAGAAATACGAACTTCATACCGCCTTAGAATTATCTTAATAATGTGTTAAAGTTGAATAACCAAAATTTACAGAAAATCGTTAAAAACAACAGGTTTTCTTTTGATTGGTTTATCGCCATTTCAAAAGACTAATGCACGGTAAATTGTAGACTAAAATCAAATGGTAAGTCTGGTGGAATTATCGGTATGCATGACATGAGGATATTCTCTTCTTTGTATTTCCTCTTGTTGCAATCGTGGAACATTTGTACAAACTATTTTGGCCAATTATTTAGTGTTGCTGTCTTTGTAACTTGTGGTTACATGCATCACACATATAACGATTGGGTGCTGTCATACATAAACACGACAATACAATATTTGTCATCAATAAACACACGTCTTCTATCATAATTAATGTGTGATTGTAAATTTCTGCAGTTATTTGTACTGTAGGCCACATTAGACTAATCGGTCACTTCAGCAAATACCCACTTCATGGATTGTTGGTGAATTAAAGACCCTGCGTTCTCACCTACGTTTTGTCAGTTCAAATGACGATATTTTAGCTAAAGAATGGCATCCAATCTCATCTTACTTTAAACAGTTTGACCCATTCGTTGTTGTGATGAAGAAAAATATGCAGTTTTTGGACAATGGTTTGTTTTACTGTTGGATTGTGAGCACAAGGCCTATTAACTTCTGCATCTGTATTGTCCATAAAATAAATTTGTAACAATTTGATGATCTGGATCTGATAGTAATAACAGCGTTCCTAGTAAGTAAGAGGTTGGTCCTTGTATCTGCCATTAGTAAAAATTTTGTTCAATTATTTAAAAAATTAAATTAAATGTTATTTAAAAACTATTATCGTATTACGAGTATACCTTGAAAGTGTCCTCCTAGTGTCTTATTCGTGGACTAATATGCACTCTGTCATATAGAAACATATAAATATGCGACACTTTCTACTCTCGGCCTCAGTCTGGTTTCGGCTTCCAAATAGGGTCTCCCGTACCCTGTGTAGCGTTTACGCTACTGACTAGTCCAATTTAAACCCCTCAAGAAATTTTTATTACCCGCCTACGATCGATTTGAAATCGACATTTTTCCCCACGCGCTGTTATCGCTTGGAAAGGAAGATCGATTTTATGCGGAAACGGAACGATCAGTTTTGGTCAGAACTCATTCGCAGCCACGCCAACCGGTGAAATTTTTCACCTTTAAAGTGACGGAATTGGAGCAAGGAAGATAATTTGGGGAAGAATATAATTCATTAATAATAATATAATAAGTAAATTTTTTAAAATCAAGATTTTCTGATTTATAAGAGTTCCACATAAAAGGAAGATTTTTTTTGGCGTGGTGCAGCTCCATGTAAGTAAATCATTTTATACGTATTATCTCTTTATAATAGAATCAAATTTATCATTGTATTTAGTATTTCTTTAGAGATTTATTTTTGAGTTCCGAAATAATTTAAATATAAAATTTCCTTGATTTACTTGCAAAGAACAGAAGGTCATTTTTTTTTATATAGTCAAACTTAAATTCCGATCTATTTCATATCTTATCATTAAGTTTTTTTTTGGTTCCCTTTTAACTAACTTTTTTTGGTGGAATATAAAAAGGTTCTACAAATGTGGGACAGCCTTCTGTATTCTGCGCATGTTTATTTCATGGCGCAAGCTTGCCATGCCTACGAAAGTAACTTCATAAATTTGACATGATGTTGACTTAACCTAATACCAAATGTTTTGATGTTTTGTTTTGGTGCAGTCAATCCATGCTGCTACACCTATTGAATTGTATTTATTAAATTAAATAATCATTTTAGATTCCGTCACGTGAAAATATTAATTTCACTTTACTTGAGGATATTCTCTTGAGAATATTCCCTCAAGGATACTAGTAACAGAATCCTTAGATACATAGTTAGCAAACCCGTGGATTTTGCTGTCACCCAGAGACCAGTGACTGGTTGTGGCTTTTGTGACCAGGATTCGTCTTTACAGCCACAAACTGATGTAGCCGTGCCAAGAGGAGTTTTTCCTATGGACTTATAGTGCTGTAAAGATAAGTCGTTTAACTATTTGACCTTTTGTATTACGTATTACTTTATATTTACTGTTAACTGATCATATGCATATGATAAGGTGAATACCTTTATGATAATTTTTTTTTGATAATTTAATTATAAAATATTCGGGAGGAAAAAGGGACACTTCATGTGTTATTAGGTTTTAACTAGGATTTAGAGAGTCTGACCAAACTCACTTTTTTTTGGATATAATATTTTTGTTAATATAATACAATTTGATATTAAGAGGGACATAAATTTAATGTGGTTTGTTTTTAAATATTATATAATGAGTATGGAACAACTCATTTTTTGGATGTAATATATATATTTAATATAATTGTAATAGAGATTTATCAAGTTTGATATCTTTACAATATTGTCATTAGTACCTCATTTTAGTAGAACTAATTTAAATTTAAATGACTACCTTTTTGTTTTAAGACTTTGGCTACCCTACGGACTATTCTTGTTGTATACTAATATTTCATATTTTATTTGGCCAGTGGTAGTGACTATTCATTTGTTGAGGGGCTATTAGGTCCTATTGTATCTGTACACCATCCACTACCACTGTTATTTGGCTTTGCATTATATGTAAATTGTTTATACACATATACCTATATACATTTGTTTATAAATATATTTATTGTTGCTATTTTGAGTTTTATTTCAGTTCTACTAACCAGTATATAACATAGCAAAACAAGATTAATATTTAGTATTTTTGTATTTCAGAGTATTACCTCCAGATTCATTTGTTACTTCAAAATCTCAACTATCGTTGAGTTGGCGCCCTTCTTTTCTCTTCTTATTGTTCTCTTTCTATAAATTTATTCCCAGTGACCTTCTTTAGTTGTATCACGTTTGATATTACCAGGTCTCATTTCGTTTCTTGTCTCATTAGCTCAGTATCCTTGCTATCTGTTTAAATCTTTAAAGCCACAATCCAGTGCATTGAAGCTAGCCCGAACACTCACTTGAGATTTAGTGTCTCTTTGGCCATTTAAATTTGTTCCTCTGAGCTTAGCCCTATTTTTAGTATTTTTTTTTTCCATCACTTCTCTTTCAGTTCTTCTGAACTTTGTCAAATCACAAATTGTATTCGTTTCACCTGGGAACAAAGGCTCTGCTTTATTCTACGATCTGAGACTCTGTGGCTGGATTGCTTGCACCCCTTAAAAAGTGTTTTATTCTATTTTATATATACGATGGAATTTACGCAGAGGATACTTCAAATAGACTGCTCCAAATCCCTCTGTAAGGCACCAGGGGAGTGATTAAGTGGCCGTGATTTTCCAGACCCTTACGTTCTACCTGGTGATATGGCACCCAACCAACAGTAAGCCTTGCGAACCAAGCTCACTCCGACGAGCTACGCTGAGCATCATTCATAACAAGCTTAATACCAGTACACGCCAGCAGACAACCTGGAAAGTGGACTGTCATGATGTTCTGCAGTTTCTGATATTGTCCAGTGCCTAAGGTTTCGGAGAACGAGAAATTCCCAGCCACGAATCCTAAGAAACAACCGATGCCCCTGAGTAATCCCGGAGTCACGTCTTGCTCTACTGCAGGTGGTACCCAGTAAACACGTAGGCACAAGCGTAGCCCACGGCAATGATAAAACCCAGCTAGAAAATGGTTATGAGTTCGATCTGGAGGAAACAAGGACGAATTCACCGAGCAAGAAGCACGTCGGCCGAGTGTAAAAGTAAAATTAAGAGAAGAACTACCCGACCCTATTGAAGCTGGCAATGATATAAGATAGAGGGATTCCTTGAGTTCTATATTGTTTACCCGACTATTGATAAAATATCCAAAAAAGTCATCATCAGCAATGGCGCTACAACTCTTCGTGTGTCTTTGCCGCGTTTACTATTGCTTTCCATGTTTGTCGGTCCTGTGCCAGTAATTCCCATTATCGCACTCCTATCTTCTCTAGATCTTCTCTGACTGCATCTCTCCAACTTTTTCTAGGCCGCACTACAGACCTTCTTCCATCTGGCCTTTCCCAGAACACATTGTTTATAAGACGATTGTCGTTACTGGGAAAAAACAACTTATATAAAAAATAATCTGCTATGCTGACGACACAACACTACTATCTCAAAGTGAAGATGATTTCCAATGTATGCTGAACCAATTTAATATAACCGCCACAAAATTTAACATGTTAATTTGCCCAAAAAAGACAAAATGCATGGTTACAACAGCAAATTTACTAAGATGTAGATTGGAACTGGAAGGTCAGACAAAAGAACAAGTGATGGAGTTTAAATATATAATTTTTCATACAAAAATGATTGCACGTCATTTAAGATTTACGACGTCAGAACCGTTTTAGCGTCGCTAAAACATCAGAATATTTACTAAGTGAGGAATTGTTAAAACTACAACTATTTGTCAAACTGTTTTTTTAACAGTAAATTCACTTAGTTTTTATTCACTTTTAGAGCCTTAATAGTAAAAACGTTCCGCCATTATTTCTTGTTTAAAATAATCTATCTATATAGAAGCTTATCAGCTTTCTACAGACTAATATTTGTTTTGGCAAAGGAAAATCACAATACACAACAATAATTAGTTTTTAAAGCTATTAATCTAAATTTAATATGTATCTGTAAATACAATTTATTAATATATAATATATTATGATCAAATTATGTAAGAAATCAAAACATAAACAAAATTCTTACTGTAAATAAGCGGCAACACTTTATACCGTTTTGCCACATGCTGAACTGTCATTAAAATTTGAAGTATTCCTGTATCAGTTGCGTAAAATTGTGTTATCTATTTAAGATACTCAATCTTTCTTATTCAATAGTTTCCTAAATGTAGTTTAATGCCTTATAATATTGACAAATGATTGGCATATCTTCAATCGCTAACGATTGGTTGAAAATATCATAAAAGTTCTGTTTGTGCAGTATAGTTAAATTATATCGTTCAATTCGTTCGATTTTAAGTGTATCCATTTTATTTTCTTTCACTATATATTATTATTATATTATGTGTCTCGTTGCTCATCAGTGCAGTTTGCACGTGAAGTAGCTCGTCGCACATTTGCTTGATTTTTACAACAGAAGTTAAGTTATTTTTTAAATGGTATTCTTACCCCTGGCATAATATTCCTCCAACTTTGAGAGGTATGAATAATTTAAACTATCTAGGGTATTAATTGGGCTATCTATTTTTTTAAGTGTTTTCTTAAAATTTTTTTGTGCCTTATCCATAAATCTTTGACGAAATGCAAATTTCAACAGGTACTGTATATTGTGTTATTATCTCGTTTATTTTCGGCAACGAGTTGCTACTGACACATTTTTATCAGACTGCTTAATGACATAGCAACAAATAACTAACTAGTAAACCCATTTATACTACCTCGTTGTGTCTTACATACTAAATATAACTGTAATCCATGCCCCTTTCTGTTTCTTTCGTAATAAATTATCTCTCAGCTAACACCCCTACCCCTTAAAACCTTAAGAAACACTGAAACTCCACCTGATTGATACACAATCCGGTGGCAAATCGCGAGGGACCTTAAACACGATCCTTTCTTCTCTAATGAGAAAACTTTCTTTAGTAAAACAGCCGAAAAATGGCACACGCACGTCTTCTCAGAACTCCGATATTCTTATGTTACCATGCTAGGTTGCCGGATCAGTATACAGATCCATCTAACTAATTTAAACTATTTATTAAAATAACGAAGTATTTATTTTAAAAATGTGGGAAGTGCTTGGTATCCGTTTAGTATTTGTCAAAATTAGCATGTTATTTTTTTTTGAGTGTTTCTGGTGTGTTTCTTATATACCCGAATGTGTGTTTCGAATGTTAATATACAAAGTGGTCCAGAATTAGGTACATTAATTTCTAGAGCTCATAGTACGTCCAAAAATAAAGGTACTTCTTTATGTACACTTTTTTATAAAACTGAATAATAAGGGAGATACAACCCTTTAAAGGGGTGAATTGAAATTCTTATTTTTTTCAAATATCTTCCAAACGGTTTTGATAAATTGGAAGTGATTATAAGACATTAGGATAATTAATTTCATGTCACCACCTACCACATCCTATATTAATACAGGGTAGTTATGGAGGGTAAGTGGGGGTTATTGCGTCACATGTTTTTTAATTTTTACATATTTTAAAAAAATATTTTAAAAATTGTTTCCTTAGACTTTTCTACGCAAAAAAGGTGCTCTTGTAATATTTCGATAGTTATCACAGTTTTTGATTTATTTAAACTCGAAGGTATACATGTATTTTATTGTAATCGTTACATTTCTTAATATTCATCAAGTATGCTTTGGAATTGACACTTGTGTTAGCAACAACACTTTAATCTCAAGTAGTCTATGATTTGTCAGTGACGTTTATTAACAATTAAATTATTTTATCTACACTTTTATTGTACTCGACAGTGAAATTTGTTTAACACATCTCTTTTGCTATATTTTTAAATTTGTTTGCCCGCAATATGGCACACTATTCAAATTTTGAGATGACAGACATACTTTTAGTATTAGGGGAATGTTCGGGAAATGCTGCTGCCGCTGTAAGACGCTACAGAGAAAAGTATCCGAACAGAAATATTCCCAATGTCAGGACTTTTGTAAGTACTGAACGATGACTGAGAGAAACCGGTTGTCTTCAAAGAAGGAATACAGATGCTGGTCATCGTAAAGAAGCAGGAAATTTTCGTGTTGAACAGCAAAATATTGGATGCTGTAATAAATAACTCCACAATAAGTACATGTTAGGATTAAGAACGAATATTTCCCATCAAAGTGTTTTAAGAGTTCTGCATGAAGAGCAATTACATTCTTACCACTATCGACAGGTGCAGGAATTGTTACCTGACGACATGCCATTTAGAGTTGATTTTTGTGATGTATTGCAAAATAAAGTTCAAACTGCACCAAATTTTTTAAGCAACATTCTGTTTACAGACGAGGCTACATTTACAAGACAAGGTATGTTCAATTCTAGAAATATGCACTTCTGGGCTGAAGAAAATCCAAGGGCTACAATGAAAACTCACTTCCAACATACGTTCAAGATAAACGTTTGGGCAGCTAACGGAAATAGTTTTATAGGATACCACATCTTTCCAGGAAATTTAAATGATAAGATGTATTATAATTTTCTAGACAATATGTTACATGATATTTTGGAAGATATTCCATTACAAATACGAAGAAACATGTTTTTCGTGCATGATGGTGCTACACCACATTACACAAGAATTTGTAGAAGGTGGTTACATGAACATTTCCCTGATAGGTGGATAGGTCAGGGTGCGGACGCACCGAATCATTGGCCTGCTCGTAGTTGTGATCTTAATCCAATAGACTTTAAAGTATGGAGTTATTTAAAATCAAAAGTGTGTAACACTCTAATTAATAGAGTAAATGAGTTAACAGACAAAACTGAACAAGTATTTACCGGTTTACAAAACGATCCAGTAACATTAAATGGATTAATGCGTTCGCTAAATAAAAGAATTAGATTATGTATTCAACAAAATGGAGTACATTTTGAACAGTTGTTGTGAAATAATATTTTCGCCATTAATTAAATGTTGAGTATTAATTAAGTTTTCCATCAATTTGTAATATTATTGCTAACACAAGTATCAATTCCAAAGCATACTTGATGAATATTAAGAAATGTAACGGTTACAATAAAATACATGTATACCTTTGAGTTAAAATAAATCGAAAACGGTGAGTACAAGAGCACCTTTTTTTGCGTAGAAAAGTCTAAGGAAGCAATTTTAAAAATATTCTTTTAAAATATGTAACAAGTAAAAAACATGTGACGCAATAACCCCCACTTACCCTTCAAAACTACCCTGTATTAATATAGGATGTAGTGGGTGGTAACATGAAATTAATTATCCTAATGTCTTATAATCACTCTCACAATATGAACTTCGTATTCAAAACCGTTTGGAAGATATTTGAAAAAATAAGAATTTCAATTCACTCTTTAAAGGGTTGTATCTCCCTTATTATTCAGTTTTATAAAAAAGTGTACATAAAGAAGTACCCTCATTTTTGGACGTACTATAAGCTCTAGAAATTAATGTACATAATTCTGGACCACCTTGTATAAGACTTGAATATTTGCCACTATTTCATTTCATTTTTTATTTATTGACAACAAGCTCAATTTTCTAAAGTCAAGATTTTTTTTTTAATAGAGTATAAGGAGAGGAAATTAAATTAAAATCTGTCGTTGCTGCCAATTTTCTCAGAGTTACATTGCATCTGATTAGTAGTTCATGGGAAGCTTATTTAATTAAATAACGATGTCAAGTTATCAAGAGTTTTTTAGAAGGTCATTGAAAAGAGTTTCAAAAGCAAAGAATAATTAAAAAACTTCAGTATTAAGTAGAAATTATGATATTACAGAAATTGTGGATAACCTAACCTAATTTAAATTTTCGTGGAAATATATAGTTTAACTAAATAATATATTTATGTTTTATTGTATAATATATTATCGGACTACACCAAAATGAAGGTCAACGCGATCGAATGATTACGAGACTGATTTGTCAAATAAATATTCGGAAAACTATAAAAATATTTGAGTTTTAGAACATTCTTGTAAGTAGGTAGAGAAGGAGGATGACAGTCTGTATTCGAAAGTCTGTATTCTTGCAGAGAAAGAAGAAACGAGGACGACAGTCTGTATTCTTGCAGAGAAGGAGGACGACAATCTGTATTCGAACAATTGCAAGCCTACCTTGATAGAGTCGTGAGGTGGTGCAACAAATGTAGGGTCACTTTAAACCCCTCCAAAACTCAAGCAAGTCTTCAGACCTTCTTACGGACGCGACCTCCAGGGCCGGGTGACACTTTTGGGAGAGGACCTTATTCTCAGGAACTCAGTTCTCTACTTGGGAGTTCGTTTTATGAGAACTCTCAACTGGAAGGCTGACGTCCATGAATCCCTCGATAGGATGAGAAGAAGGTTTAATCCCCTGAAAGTGCTAGTAGGTAAACTAGGAGGAACATCCTCTAATACATTGTTGCACACCTACAAGGCTTTTATCAGACCGAAAATCGAATACAAGGCGTGCGTTTACCTCTCTCTGAAGAGCCACGAACTCAACGCTATCACTGCCACCGAACGTAGAATTTTCCGCTTCTGCATGAGTAAAGATTGGCTGTATCCATCAGCCCACATATACGCACTGGCTAACATCACGCCAATTAAGGACAGAATCCTAACCCTCAGTAGGAAGTATGTCTTAAGAACCATAGCTGGCTCGAACAACCGAGCAAAACAAACACTGAAGACACCTTGTTCGCATAGAGGACAAATACTCACCAGGCACTCTGCCAAAAAAGTTCCATTCCGTTCAGATAAACTTCTACACAACGCTGGACCTGAACTTCCTGATGAGTATTTCGATATTATTGAATCTTTCCCTATCTACTATCGCAGATAAACTGCGCGCCAAAAACGCTGATAAAGAGCCGTTCCTACCGTATGGCTGGTAACCCCTGAAGTACCTCACACTGCATGCTAGGCAATTCCAACTTCTTCTTGTGTATTCTATCGATTATTATTGATCACACAAATAACTACCTTCTTTTTCCTCTTTTCCTTAGTAGTTCTCTACTTCTTAGCTCGCGTTTCGTTCAGTTGACGTTTTCTCACACCCCCCACAACTCCGTCAAAAAAAGGAGTTCTCCATTCCTTGAAGAGGCGCAAGCCTAAACAAGGCTGAAACTTAAGAGTCAACATCTTGATAGATGATGGATGATAGAACTATCCATAATATCTCCATAGATTTCCGGCAAGTAAACGACAGCATTATAAGGGATCAGATGTGGAATGCAATGGCAAAACTTTCAGTTCCAAAAAAACTTATCCAGCTGGTTAAGTTATGTGTGAATAGCTGTAGATCCAAAGTACGGATAGGTAACAAACTCTCAGAATCTTTTGAAATAAGCAGTGGCCTGAAACAAGGAGATGCGCTGTCACTTCTTCTTTTTAATGCCATCCTGGAGAAAGTAGTAGACAGAATAGCAGAGTAAGGCAGAGTTTAGTAAAATGACAGAGGATAGAATAGTACAAATAGCACGAGATAAGTCAGGAGGAAATGAACGAAGAAGTATTGGCAGACCAAGAAAAAGATGGTGCGACAATTTAAACAATTTAGGAGGCTAATATTGAAGAAGAAACAGGCTATAAAGCCTACATACTCACACCCCCCACAACTCCGTCAAAAAAAAGGGGTTCTCCATTCCTTGAAGAGGCGCAAGCCTAAACAAGGCTAAAACTTAAGAGTCAACATCTTGATAGATGATAGATGATAGAACTATCCATAATATCTCCATAGATTTCCGGCAAGCGTACGACAGCATTATAAGGGATCAGATGTGGAATGCAATGGCAAAACTTTCAGTTCCAAAAAAACTTATCCAGCTGGTTAAGTTATGTGTGAATAGCTGTAAATCCAAAGTACGGATAGGTAACAAACTCTCAAACTCAAACAGCAAATGAACGAAGAAGTATTGGCAGACCAAGAAAAAGATGTTGCGACAATTTAAACAATTTAGGAGGCTAATATTGAGGAAGAAATAGGCTATAAAGCCTACATACTAGAAGGAAGAAGAAAAAGAAAAAGAGAAAGTAGTAAAAACAGCACAACTTAAAACAGAATTAGTGACAACAAATGGACCAAAATTACTACTAGCATACGCAGATGACATTGACATTGTGGGAAACACAAATGTGAAGGAGACTATTAATAAATTAGAGGTAGAGGCAAAGAAAACTGGTTTAAGGGTAAACGAAGAGAAAGCCAAATATATGTGCATCAACAGACAAAATGGACAAAATAGAATAGGGCCAAATGTTACAATAGACCCATATAATTTTGAAAGAGTGGAGAGTTTTAAATATTTTAGAGCAACAATAACTGCTGATAACGATATCGCGGAAGAGATTAAAGGAATAATTCAGGCAGCAAATAGATGTAGTACAGCCTCCACAATACTACTAAATCTAAAAGCCTAACACGAACATTAAAGATTAGAATATATAAAACGGTGATTAGACCGGTGCTCATGTATAAGTGTGAGACGTGGACCCTGACCAAAGAAACTGAAAAAAAAAACTAGATGTTTTGAGAGGAAAATCTTCAGAAGAATCTTTGGGCCTTATAACGACATTAATAGCAACCAATACCGAATAAGAACAAATGCTGAGGTCAAGCAGATGTATAAAGCGAGCGACATAGTCCAAGAGATTAAATCCCAACGTCTAAGATGGGCTGGCCATCTCCGTAGATTCTCTAATAACCGCCTTGCCAAGTTAATATGGGAAAAAGCCCTCACAGTAAGAAAGCCCTTGGGACGTCCACGAATGCGATGTAGAGATAATATATGGTCAGATCTAAGAACAGTGGGGCTACCCACCGACCCAACTATGATGGACGACCGTTCAAGATGGAAACAACTTGTGCAGTCAGCCAAGACCCACCCGGTTGTAGTGCTACGAGAAGAAGAATAAGAAGGACATTATCGTTCTTATAGCCGATCGTATGGATGATGCAATAAAAATTGTAGAAAAATTATACCACGCTTTTTTGCAGGTCGGACAAAAGAGCAACATAAACAAGATGCAAACAATGACCAATCTGATTCTAAATCGTGTCCGTAAAATTGCTCTTGATTGAAATAATATTAAACATACTGTTGTCTTATAAATACTCAGAAAATAAAACGAGACAGGTAAGTTCCCACATGTCATAGGGATGCTAAACTTGGTGTTTCATACAAAGTGTTTAGTTTTCAATAATAATTATTATTAACAATAGTTTGATGCACCTATGGATTCTTTCTTATCGACGGTATTGGTTAAGTGTGTCTTAAATGATTTAATTTTTGTACGATTCTTCTTCTTTAGGTGCCGTCTTCTTAGCAAAGGTTGGCGATGACCTCTGGAAAGTTTTCCCTATTTTGGGCTTTTCTTATTAAACTTTAAAAGTCCAGTCCTGTCCAATCTTTGATATTGCGCAGCCAGATCATTTGTCGTCTACCCTCGCCGCGTCTGCTTTCTATGTTTCCTTCTATAATAAGCTAAAGGAAGTTATACCTGTCGTGTCTAAATATGTGTCCAAGATAAGACGTCCATGGAATTTTCAGCATACGACGAAATACCCACAACTCAAAGCTCTCTAAACGTCGTAACAAGCTGACTGTTAACGTCCAAGCTTTCACGCCGTGTAATAGTACACTATATACATAACAGTTTATCATG
This sequence comes from Diabrotica balteata, assembly GCA_918026665.1. Lineage (NCBI taxonomy): Eukaryota > Metazoa > Arthropoda > Insecta > Coleoptera > Chrysomelidae > Diabrotica > Diabrotica balteata. Next base: position 168,122,799 of record OU898277.1, read on the forward strand.
CGGTATCGTAGGGACAAATCAAGATTACGGGTAGTGAGTAACTGTCGCATCTTTAAGAAGGTGTTTCTTGTCTGTTCTATTCTACATTTATTAAACCTCTTGTTCTTGGTCTAAGATTTCATGTATCCAACAGCCTAGATACTTAAACTTTTTACTCGTTCAACTATATTGTTGTTGACTAGTATATTTATAACTGGTGTGTGTTTTTTTGAAATTACCATTGTTTTGGTTTTTTTTACATTTCGCTTAAGACCGTATAGTTCTTCTCGCACTACTCTAATTAACAGAATTTGTAGTTCTTCTTTACTGCCAGAAATCTGTACTGTATCATCGGCATACCTGATATTGTTTATGATTTTTTCCATTGACTTTTATTCCTTCTTGTCCTTCATCTAGAGCATTTGTACCATTAAGATTACTAAATTAAGATTAAGAAATACACTAAGCTGATGGATAATTCGCAAAGGCGCATGCTCCTCAGGGTATCTAGCGCATATAGGACAGTTTCAAATGAGACTCTATATGTCATTGGAGCGGTGGTACCGATCGCAAAATTAATTCTGCAAAAAGCGAGCGAGTGTGTATGCAAGGAGGATGGATGGATATATATATATATATATATATATATATATATATATATATATATATATATATATATATATATATATATATATATTGTTATGATATGTAAAATCGAGAAAAATATTGGTTTGTTTAAAATATTTCAAAGTTCAAAAACATTAAAATAATTCAGATAAGTCGGATAATACCCAACAAACATTTCGAAGAAGGAGAGTCTTTAAATTTTTGGATTACCTGTATTAAACAAAATGTAAGCTATGCATAAATTATTTTCTTTGTTATAATATACTTAAGACCCGCATAATTTTAAGTGAAATTCAAAGACAATTGAACCGGGTTTTCCAAATACATTAATGCAGTGATTAAGGACAATAGAATGGATTTTAGAAAGAGGTTTTTGTTAGTTTTTAAGAATTGTAGAAAAATATTATTTGTAAATAAGTTTTAGGAAATTTTATAATTATAGGTAAAAATTTGTTTGTTATCGAAATGAAAAAATGGAGAATTGTGACGAGCTTTGATTGGCGGAGATTAAAAAAGGTGGGATAGGTATGAAGGAATGAAAGTTTAGCTAGATTTTTGAGAAAAAAAAGATAATCAGTTGGTTTCCAAGGGTGCAAGGCAAACGGCCGTTGTTCTCGGATAGTTTCCCAGAGGTAGGAAGCAGTAGCAGTGAAAGTTTGTGAGTTTTCGTGTAGTTAGTGTATCTGACAGAAGCTGATCCAGTAAAAGATTGTAAGTTATATTTTCTACTTATATTCCAAGAGTCACTGTTCAGGCCAACGAGAGATTGAGTTTATTGAGAAAAGAAGAAGCTAGCATAATTTGAACGATTCGTGCATTTGAAGGAGATCATTAAGGACGATAAACTTGCAGTAATTTGTTGTAAGATTGCTGATTACCTAGGGAGCGGCTACGAGTGAATAGTATAGTCTACAAGGAACAAGGATTTGGACCACTCATCATCAGAGAGAGATAGTTTTGATTTCTGCAGTTTTTCATTTATTGATAACACAATTTTTACACTTAATTTAGAAAGGATATAAATATTTTGATTAGGAGATTTAGAATAATATTTGGATTTTGAGATTTCAATTAATATTGTTTGTACCATTAATTTTGAAGGTTCACGTACGTAGAACAAAATTTTGAGAATCAGTATATGAGATTTTGTTTATTGAAAACATTTGAGTGTGAATAAGTTCATGTGTTTTTTATTATTCCGGTATTCTTTGGACCTTACTTTTCACATGTAATAGCATAGATATTGAAGCACGAATTTAACCCTGAGATAAGAGAATTAAAAAGTGTGATAGAGTCATAACCATATCATTTAAATAATTTTAATTAATTAATTAATTAATTAGCTAATTAATTGCTTGGCGCACCAAGACTTGAAATATCACAATAATATATATATATATATATATATATATATATATATATATATATATATATATATATATATATATATAATCTTTGCAGATAAGTTAAATAGTAAACTCTTAAATATTGGGGAAATCTGCAAAAAAAAACTCTAATGTGTATCAATTATTTCACCTAACGTTTTCGCCAAAGAGAATTTGGCTTCCTGAAAGAGAATAAATTATAATTAGCTACCATATATTATCTAATAACATATCTTGACATTTCTAAAATTTCACGGTAAGGTAAATGTTTTTTATTAGATAATATATGGTAGCTAATTATAATTTATTCTCTTTCAGCCCTGAAGAAGCCAAATTCTCTTTGGCGAAAACGTTAGGTGAAATAATTGATACACATTAGAGTTTTTTTTGCAGATTTCCCCAATATTTAAGAGTTTACTATATATATATATATATATATATATATATATATATATATATATATATGAAAATGAGAGATAAAGAACGATAGTAGAGCGGCAGAGAAAATGGGTGAATGATATTGGAAAGGCAAGGTGAACTAAGGAGCTTATTCCCGATCTGAGACCTTAGTGGGAATGTAAGTTCAGGAAACTAGACTACTTCCTGACACACTTTCTGAACGGACATGGTAGCTTTGGCACCTTCACAAATAGAATAGTCAAATCTGCCTCGGGATACTGTACTGTTTGTAGGGTACCGGATGCTCCCGCTCACATTTTTGGCTCATTTGCCAGAGTTAAGCAAATGAGAGGGGAGATTTCGAGAAGCAAATGGGTTTCGGGATAGATAAAAAAAAACATTGTAAACATAATGTTGAGGGGAGAGAAATAATGGAGAGAAGTTCACTATCTGATTTCTGGGGCGATGAAGAAATAAAAAAGAAACATGAAGACAGGTGGAAATTGAGCCAGGGATTTGAAGTTTATGGTTAATATTATTTATTGGTTTATGGCATAAGCTCTAAAACATTTATTGATTTACGTTAATAGGTATGGTTGTTTATAAATTTTTAGTTTTTTATTTTAGTTGTTCATTGAGTAGCAAGACCACCTCTCTGGGACGGTAGTTAAGATTTTAGCCGGAATACGGTTAATACAGCTCTACACTACAATCTTCTGGCCTAGTATCCTACTTGGCCGAAAGATGACAGTTTGTCTGTCTCGTGACGTAGATTTCCAAAAAGATTTTCCTCACGGTTGCCTGTCAGAATTCAATGGATACCGTCTTAGGCTCTTACTGGAATCTGGCAATACGGTAGTTAAAACACTGGTTAGTTGTCATTTTTTTCTTGCTCTTCTTTTTTCGTAGACTAGTTTCAAGATTAAGCTGTATTTAATTGTCATGTTCTAAAGCAGTCAGTCTTTTCTTAATTTTTTAAATAATCTTTCCTGGACAGTCATTTTTTCATCATTGAAAGGCTGGTTTTTATAGTCGAGTTTTGTTGATTATTTGATTCTGCTTCCGTTCTAGTCTTGGAACCTTTAGCCGTCTGTGTTTATGTCTTTTAGCACTTTTGGTTTCACTAGTAGTTTTTATTAGTATGAGTTATTTTCAAATTTACAATCTTGACAAGCATGATGACACGGTTTCCTATCAACTGCTTGGGCGGCAACTTGGACTGGACGTGCAATAACTACAATATTAACTGATTTTATATATAACTTTATTGAATTACTTTTTTTAGTATTGAGATTGGGAAATAATTTCAACTTACGGTACATTTTTATTCACTCTATATATAAAAACATAACTGTTTATTTAAGAGTCATTAGAACCCCAATCGAAAAATATCCCAACAACCCTAACCCCATAATTATTATCAGAAATAAATATGCTTTAATATATAAACTACCCTCTGAAGTTTGCTCAAAGCATTTAACAGTATTTACTTATCGGCATTATAAATAAAAAGTAGCTGAAGTTTTATCAGATAAAAAGGCGACGATCCATCTTTTAAAAATGATTCAGTGCTGACGGTTTCCTCATAAATTTGTTTGCTGATGGATATTTAGTTATATTTATGCGCGAAGGGTGGGAACAAGAAAGTCGCTTAATGCAAGTAGGACAGGAGAGTATATGAAGGTCACTGATCGGCATATTATTTTAGAAACACTGGTTGGTGTAAGTTTAAAAAAAAATCTATATTATTTATTATTATTATTTACAATAAATTTGAGTAGGAGTTGCAAAACATATATGCCCATGTGAATACAATATTATATTGTATTCAAGCACTAACTAACTAAATTAATAAACAAAAACATAGGTAATAGCAAGTGTTTAGTACAAATTAAATGTTCAACTATGAAACAAATGGTCATCCACTTTATTTTTGAAAACATTGACAGATGGAGCATCTATGATCTCAGCCATAAGGCTATTCCATATCGAGAACACTCGATTACAGAGAAAAAATTGTCTAGTTGTTGTTAAAAAAGTTTCCTTTGTAAACTTAAGTTTGTGTCCACGAAGACGATTGTCATTGTCTAGTATAAACATATCCCCCACATTTCCAAAGTTGTATTTTACTATCCGAAACGTAATAATTAAATCGCCTCGAAGTCGACGTTGTTCAAATGTAGTGAGATTGGCCATATTCAGTCTTTCTGTATACGTAGGTCTTGAGGTCATAAAAAAGAATAGTAATATTAAGTGGGATATAAGAAGATTAAAAGATAACAAAACAAAAGAAACAGTCACACAGATTCTTTCAGAAAAGCTAAGTAATATGGAGCAAAAATATAATGCCGAAGAATCACTCAAAAATAGAAAATCAAAGAACAACAAAATAATGTACAACAAGATTCAGAGACAAATAAAAACCGAAATACAAAAGGCCAAAGAAAATTGGTTAAAATCACAGTGTGAAGAGATAAAGCTGAAACAAGCAGCTGGTCTTCAGAAATCCAACACAGCTAACAAACTGCGAGACCAACTGGGGAATATCATTACAGACAAAAATCAAGACATCCGCATATGGACAAAATACATACACGAACTCTTTGATGATACTAGATCCGAACAACCTCCATCCTACATTATGTGATGACCACTTACCAATCAATCAGATGAAGTGCAAAAAGCCATATTACAACTAAAAGATGGCAAAGCTCCTGGACCTGACAATGCATATGCTTAGCTCATAAAACTATTTAACACCGACGGTATTCAACACCTAACAAAATTATTTAATGACATATATTTAAGCGGAGTAATACCAAGACCATGGCTGAAGTCGACGTTATTGCTTTACCAAAGAAAACAAAATCCGTATCCTGCAGTGATTTCCGAACCATCAGCTTAATGAGTCATATTCTAAAATTATTTTTAAAAATCATACATCAAAGGATATATAGATTGTGCGAAGAAAAAATCAGCAGTACACAGTTTGGTTTTCGGAATGCAGTGGGTTCGAGAGAGGCTCTCTTTAGTATACAAGTGCTATTTCAACGATGTAGAGACGTGAACTGCGACATTAATGCGTGCTTCATTGACTACCATAAAGCGTTCGATACAGTAAAACACGACAAGCCGATAAAGATATTAACCAATATTGGAATAAACACTTGTGATTTAAGAATTGTCAGCAATCTGTACTGGAATCAAACATCATCTATTCGGAAAGAGGCAGAAGAATCCGACGATATCAAAATCTAACGTGGCGTCCGTCAGGGATGTATACTATCACCACTGCTGTTTAACATTATACTCTAAAGAAATCTTTCAAGAAGCAGTGGGTGATGTTGAAGCCGGAATTCGAATCAACGGAGAATCTATCAATAACATTAGATACGCGGATGACACGGTAGTATTCGCTGACAGTTCTGAAACCCTCCAGGAGTTAATGACAGAATCACAGAGGTCAGTCAGAGATACGGACTTTCACTAAACACTAAGAAAACAAAATGCATGATGATCTCTAAGAAGGAACAGCAATTTGGACAAATCAGTGTAAACGGTCAACAAATAGAAAGAGTAAAAACATACACCTACCTTGGTACGAATGTCAATGAAAATTGGGATTATTCCATAGAAATCAAATGTAGAATAGAGAAAGCAAGATCTGCATTGCAAAAAAATTTTAAAAAGTTATTTAAATGTCATGATTTAAAACTTAGATGATTATTAATTATAACACCTAGATCATTATGTGATTTTACTATTTTTAACACGTGCTCATTAATAGAGTGAGAAAAACACGGATTATTTTTACCCATGTGAATAATTACACATTTTTCCACATTAAGGGGCAGCATACAAGTAGAGCACCATTCCGATATGCAATCAAGGTCATCTTCTAGTAACTGAAAATTTACGGTGAGATCGGAAAATAGCTTCGTGTCATCTGCATAGAAAGCTTTGTTACATTTAATATGAAATTGTAGATCACTTGAGTATGCTATGAATAGAAGTGGGCCCAAAACTGATCCTTGCGGTACCCCACTTAAAACCGTTCTCTCAACTGAGAAAGAGTCCCCAACTCTAACACAAAACTTTCTATCTGTTAAATACGCGTCAATCCATTTTCATTTCATCCGTCCATCCAATTTGGTTTCGCCTAATATGGTTGTTTGAGACCCAGGTTTGCTTATGGATGTCTTTATGCGGAAACATGGTTGACTTTATTAGCATGTTATTAGCTGCTGCAGTTTCTGTGAGTCTTAAGCCATTGTCGTTGGATATATTGTGTAGGCTGTGTTTACCTATTGTGGGGTATAGGCTAGGCTCTTTGCCTATTTTAGCATTAAAGTCCCCGCAGAGTATGCGCATATCATGTTTGGGCATCGTATCTATCTCTGTTTCTAGTGAATCGTAGAAGTCATCATTGATATCTTGATCCTTTTCTTCCGTTGGTGCATGCGCTGAGATAATCGAAATGTTGTATCGTTCTTTCTTCATTCGTATGTAGCATATCCTTTCATATATAGAATTAAAATATAGTATATTCTGTACTAGGTTGTCTCTAATCACAAAGCCCATTCCAAATTAATGTCTTCCGTTTTTGTTACCGCTGAAGAAGATGGTGGATTTACTTATTTTTACATTTCCATCGTCTGGCCATCTTATTTCTTGGACAGCTGTTATATCCATTCCTATGTTTTCCAGTTGTTCCACAGCATTTATAGCAGCTCCAGGTCTGTACCAACTCTGAACATTCCAAGTTCCAATACTCATGATTCTTTTACATTGCATTTGTCGTTTTTTGTGTTTATCTGTCCGGTTGCGAGGCGGCAAAGTTGCAGTTTTCATAACTAGTTTCTTTTTTCGAGGGTTGATAGTTAACCCTTCTCCCAACCCTCCTCTTTTATCCGGGCTTGGGACCGGCTGCAGCAAGGTGATTTCCGAGCTACTCAATCCACCCGTTCATCAGCCTACCCCAGGCAGAGTTCTTTAACCTAATTGGATTCTTGAAAGACATTCAGTTGTTCAACAGAATACTGACCTCTTGTTTTCCATGTACTTTACCTTTAACTTATAATTTAGTGATAAAACTGTTTATCTATTATTTATACATAGGTTCTAAGTTTATAGATTACCTGTAACAATTAGTAACATGTGCTTATTGTAATTATTGTACACAATATTGTTTGTGTCAATTATCATTGCAGCCGAGGTACATTAATTTAAATAGAAAAAATATATAGTAAAATATTTAATACTTTGTTTCTAAAATTGTAATGTATAAAAACACTTTCGTCCATATAATTAAAAAATTACTTCTCAAATCTTCCATTTTGACAAAACCTTTTATTTTTTATTTGTTTAGTGATATAGCTAGGCATGAAAGAAATAAGGATATATTCTCCAGTTACATCGCAAAAATAAAAATAAAATATAGCTAAACGAGGAAACGCAAAGAATTTTCCACTTCCATAGCGACTTTGTATTGTTTCCTCCGCTGAAATTCTGTACTTGTTACGGCCTTAATGGGAAAAATTGTAGCTGCTGTTATTTTTAATGTACCGTATGTTTCTGCGGTAGCTTGATATTATGAGTAAGTATTTTATTTAGCTGTGCAATCGGCTTGGAAGAGCTGGCGTAAAGCAGAACAATATGAGTTCAGCGCTTCAAGTTTGCTACAGAATTTTCAAAATAGAGCACGAGAACGAAAAAAACAAATAAATCACAAATGTTTGGTACAAAATATTCTCGAATTATAGTTCCACATAAGATAAAACAAAGGGGGAGAGGTATAAAATTTTTTTAAAAATAATATAATTCGCCAGTGCAACTTACTAGTCATTGAGATTATTTATAATAAGCTTTAACATTTAACATTAATAACACAAATATAAAATAATGGACAAAATACATTATAAAATTAAGGTAAGGATAGTAAAACTAAGTTTATTCTATGACTTCTTTTAATGGTGTGTTTTAACTCTGATAAATAGAGAACAGGAAGAAAAAAACAGTATGATTAAAATGTAATTAGGTGTTCTTAATATTGTATTCTTTTTAAGAACCAAGAAACCCATACTGGGTAATTTTCATTTTTAATTTTTAAACCTGTCGTAATGTAAATTACTATTTAACTGGGAATAAGCCACAATTAAAGATAAAAATACGATTATTGACGTTTCAATTTCCACTTCGGAAATCGTTCTCAAAATACAAACAGTAAATTAAACAAATTTTGTTTTTTGGTACATAGTGAAAAATTCTTCTAATAATTTAATTTTATCTGACTCATTTATATTGACAATTCAGACATACATTATGCATTTTAAAGTAGACGACTTTAAAATGATATTGCCAATATTGTTGAGTTGCGCTCCTGGGACGACTTTACTTATAAGATAGTTCATTCGATTACATGAAATCAACTTTAACTTGAGAATATCCGTTAGAAAAAAATCATAGCATGTAATTCGTCTTTAAAAAGACAAACACATGACATGATGATAGTAAAATTCTCCTGTTAGTGATTCCATAGTAAATTATGGGGGAAAAATAGGAAAAAAACCTCATAATACTATCCCGACATGGTAAGTATTTATTCGTGCATTTAGTTTACCTTCAATGAACACCAAAATTCTGATTTTATATGTTTCGTTATTTAAAAAACATAAATGATGTATCCTCTATATGTTACTGACTTACTAATACTGGTATTTTCTTATTAATAACTTTCTCTTTCAATATTGGTAACCAGATCCTACTACATTCTGCAGAGGAATTTGCGACACAATTGGTCTCATTTAGCATAATTAGAGCCGCTTCTTTGATTTTTCTTTTTTTACCATCCGTTTCTTTTAGGACTACATTTGAATTATTCCATTGAACTCTATGTTCATTATCCCATGCGTGTTTACATATTTGAGATCTATCAAATTCTCTATTTTTAATATAAGATTGATGTGCACTTATTCTAACATTTAATGGCCTTGATGTTTCACATAAATAAAACTGATCGCATTCACAAGGTATTTTATAAATGCAATTATTTTTCCTTTCTTGTTCATTGTTAGGTTTGGTTTTGAACAAAATAGATCTCAACGTGTTTGTTGTTTTGAATGTTGTTGAAATGTTGAATTTATTTATTATCCTTTTAAGTTTTTCTGATAATCCTTTTATGTACGGTATTGTTATTTTCCTCGTATTATTACTTGTGTATGCTGTAGGATCTCGTTCTAAGTTGTTCTGTTCTATTCGATCGATTGTTGAAAATTCCTTATTTATAAATGATAAAGGATAATCATTTTTTAATAAAACAGATGTTAACAAATGTTTCTCCTCCAAGAACATTCAACATTTCAACAACATTCAAAACAACAAACACGATCTATTTTGTCCAAAACCAAACCTAACAATGAACAAGAAAGGACAAAGAATTGCATTTATAAAATACCTTGTGAATGCGATCAGTTTTATTTAGGTGAAACATCAAGGGCATTAAATGGTAGAATAAGTGAACATCAATCTTATATTAAAAATAGAGAATTTGATAGATCTCAGATATATAAACACGCATGGGATAATGAACATAGGGTTCAATTGTGTTGCAAATTCTTCGGGAGAATGTAGTAGGATCTGGTAACCAATATTGAAATATTCAATTAATAAGAAAATGCTAGTATTAGTAAGTTAGTAACATATAGAGGATACATCATTTATGTTTTTTTAAATAACGAAACATATAAAATGAGAATTTTGGTGTTTATTGAAGTTAAACTAAATGCACGAACAAAATATTTACTATGTCGGGATAGTATTATGAGGTTTTTTCCTGGTTTTTCCCTCATAATTTACTATGGAATCACTAACAGGAGAATTTCACTGTCATCATGTGTTTGTCTTTTTAAAGACGAATTGCCAGCTATGATTTTTTTCTGACGGATATTCTCAAGTTAAAGTTGATTTCATGTAATCGAATGAACTATCTTATAAGTAAAGTCGTCCCAGGAGCACAACTCAACAATATTGGCAATATCATTTTAAAGTCGTCTACTTTAAAATGCATAATGTATGTCTAAATTGTCAATATAAATGAGTCAGATAAAATTAAATTATTAGAAGAATTTTTCACTATGTAACAAAAAACAAAATTTGTTTAATTTACTGTTTGTATTTTGAGAACGATTTCCGAAGTGGAAATTGAAACGTCAATAAACGTATTTTTATCTTTAATTGTGGCTTATTCCCAGTTAAATAGTAATTAATTAAAAGAATTTTTGATTAATTTTATCAATTTTTTGAGTTATGTATAATTTTCAACAGAGCGTTAACAGGACATCCTGTATATTAACTAGTATTCTAATGTCTCCCATAATATAAACTAATTAAATTATTTCTCAAATGGTTAGTTAAATTCAAAGTAAAATAAGTTATCGTTCGAAAAGAGTATTTCAACATGTTAATAGAAGTAATAAAAAAGTTCATTTAAAAATGTTTTAAGACACGAAACGACATAAAGTAAAAAAGTTAAAAAAGCGTTCCCATTATCTGATAAGGGATCATAATAGTAAAAAGGACCTACTTCAAAAGGCAATAAAATGCGTTTCTAAAAAGCTTAACGGTGTGGCAAATCGCTAAAGCTGCTTACACTCAATTTCTAAACTCTTTGCCTGCAGCAATTTTTAATTCGTTACATACAATGTAGAAAAATGTTATTTTGCTTCTGTTGCCCTTTGCAGAACCTCTTCGCTGCTGCTTTTTAAAAGGTTTATAAAATTTAGTTTTGTTATTCGACACTTAAAATTTAAGTAGTGAATATGGTTTTAGCATAAATTTCAGAAGACAAAAGTTTTATTATTATGCATGGACACATGATATGAAAAATATTGCAATTTAAAAAATTTAATTTTCAGCTCTGGCTTAATTCGAGAACACTTATTCAAACTTCTTTATGTTGTTATAAAAATACTTATACTATTTTAAGCAAATATTTAGTTTTTTTATTTGATAGCAAAACTTTATTTACTCATTTGCAAAAATAAAGGGGAAGTTTGCGAAAAGAAAATGTAAAATGGACTGTAAGCTATATTCATACAAAAAAATCAGTCTAAATATACCGACAGACGTCAATCATTTTTTTGCGATCGGAAAGAAGTGTTATCTATGTGTATCCATTTTTTAGTCAGTTAATAATTAAATGAAAAAACCATTTTTGCTGATCACACAGAATTTAATTTCTAAATAAAGGTCTCCCATTAATTTATATTCATCATCATCATCATCGAACCTCTATTTATCACGTCCACTGTTGGATATAGGCCTCTCTTAAACTCCTCCATTCCTCACGATTTTGTGCTCTTTGTTGCTAATTTTTAGTGATACGCCTGATGTCGTCGGCCCAACGTGTAGGTGGTCTTCCTCTACTGCGTTTGTCTGCTCTTGGCCTCCAATTTGTAATTTTGCTCGTCCATCGTGAATCGTGTGAAATATTAATATAATTTATATTACTATATAAAAATCCTCAGACCATATTTTGGTATATGCCTCATGTCTTGAACAACAATAATGTTCCTATAGACAATATTGGGCTGGTAACATAAAAGCTCACAAAGTAACATTGTACAGCATATATGATATTATGCAATTAAACCTAAGGTTAATGATGTTAAAGATGTTCAACATCAAATATGTTCAACAGTGTGCTAGGAAGACACTGAATGGATAAAGTCTATAAAACTTGGGTTTTATATAGAAACTGTTTCTTTTGGCTCATAAATGAATGAAAATTAGTGAATTTATGAATAGTTACATAGTTTCTGTACAATTAAATTATTGTTTATTAATATTTACATATTTCGTTTTTTCTTTTTGTGGTACCATCGAGTGTGTTCATGACAATTGAGGGGCTGAGAGGAAAAGTGGTACAAGTGACATTTAGATAGTTTTGAGAAAATGAGAGTTAAAGTTTAAGTAGTGGCACAAAAAGACCAAACAAAATTTTAAAATCTAATCAAGATATTATTATTAATAAGTTCTTAATGTTTTCATGTGCAGTTTTTACAATCATATACATTTAGTTTTTTTGAAACATTTTTTACAAAATGTAACACATGTACCATTTTTGTTGTTTAGAGTAAAAATGGTACAAGTAAATATTACCATGAGTAAATAAATAAATAATATCTTTTATAAAAGAAATACACGTAATTTTTTGAACATTTATTTAAGAAGCTACATTAGATACGAAAACAAAATGTATATTGCACAAAAATACAGGAACAAAAAATGCATAAAAATAATAACGAAATGATATTATATAGACGTGCTACCAACTGAGCTAAATTATCTTCCTCATCATCATAGTCGCTCAAAAGTATTTTATCATTGTCGTCTACCTCATCGTCATCTTAATTGTCCTTCTCTTTTCTTTATTCAGGTTGCATTGGCTTCTTTTTCTGACCTTGTTTTCCCTTCTTCGCAGTGTGATTGAGCTGATTGTAAAATTGATGGTAAATTGGTGGCACAAAGCATAGTAGGTCTTGTAAATTCTTCCATTTTTCATACTTTAGACTTATGGGTGAACTATACAGTTTGCTAAGACTAATATTCTGAGGTGTTCTTCCACGCATCTTCTTCATACAGTTAACAGTTATAAATTCAGTCTTTTCATTGAGAGTGTACTTGAATTTCATAGTAAATGGGTCTTTCTTCTCAAACCGAATCCATTTTATTTCTCTCCATTTTATCTGCTTATTCTCATCATCCTTTTTAATATTTTCCTGCACGTACTCGTTGAAGTTTTCGAGTGAAATAAAGTGCTCCATCTTCATTTCTTCACATTTAAACTTCTTAGAACTGTTTCTCACAGCATTCATCCACTCACTGGGTACAAAAATATAAGGTACTTCCGTTTTGTACTTTTCAATGACTCCGAAATCGTCATCGCATTCCATGAAGGTATGTCCCGGTTCAAGGAATTTGTGGTCTATTATTTCTAGCTGAGTTTCTTTAACCACATACATAAAAAATTTCACAATATTTTTATTCTTATTGTGTCCCGAACAAGAATCACTAAATGCAATAAGATGTCGTGTATTTTGATTAAGACCGGCAATAAATTTCCAAAGACATAAGGAAACTTCCATAGAGCCTCTGGATGCTACCGATTCATCCCACATATACATTGAAGCACATTTCTTGCTCAAATTATGGATTCCAAAATTATATGTCCATAATACTCGCATATAAAACACTTTGTTGGTTGTAAGTGCTGGTGTAAGTAAAGTTTTTTGTAGATCGAAACAGCCACTAGTTTTGTCTCTTTTTTGGCTTGTATTCCCGATTCGGCTTTTCGGTGATGAAGCTCTCTCTCGCACATTATTTTCTTTTTATCTGACTCACTTATGCACGATTTTATTGATGTTTCGAACTTATCGCACTTATTACAAGTATCGGACAAGGGATGATGAAAACTTAGATTAAATTCGGTATTAAACACTCTCCTGTAGCAACATTCCTTGACAGGAGCTTCGTTATTTTCTTGACAATGCTCTAGGTAACACTTATACATTTTTCTTATGGTCAAAAATGAAGGAAGGTACCGTCTACGGGGATTGTAATGTCTGGTGTAATGGCTGGTATATTTTGGAAACATATCAGTATGTCGTTTTACCTTATCAATTACATCCTGTGATAGTTTATTAGGACATGGAGCTCTTCCTCTATTATCAACAGCGGTGATTCCAACGTCAGATATCCCATTTAAAATTCTCGAATAACGTCCATTGCTGATATCTAAGGTTTTTAAGAAAAACATTTTGCAAACTCTCATATTTTTTAGTTTGATAGTAACGCTCTTTTCTTTATTAGTAACAGCTTCTGTACGTCGTCGTTTGGGCAAAGCGATCTGTGTACAAGACGTAATGAATGCTTTCTGCAGATTCCAATTTCCTAGACCCCAGAATTGGTTAAATATTTTCTGTCTTTGTTCATCGGTGAATTTTTGACACTGAAATCTGCAAGTATGTATATAATTTTGCAAACTTCTTGCTTTTACTAACTTGTTTTTATAGCCTACGTATTCCTCACCTGCATTTCTTTTTCGTTTTCTTACTTGTCTCTTATCTAAATCGCTATATCTTAAACGTTTTTTGCCCTTTTTCTTTAATGACTTGTTTAAATGAACATCTGCAATGTTTTGTAGATCATGATTACTATCGCTACTACTTTCTTCTATTGGATTATAGTTTCTGTCCTCTTCTGAATCGTCATATTCTGAATAACTGTCAGATTCTGAAACAAAAAATAAACATTTTAAGGTTATGCTATAAGTTTCTTTCAACTACTACTTTTTGAAGACATAGATAAATAAAATAACCCTATAACATAACAATTGAAAAAATATAAAACGCATTGAAGACTTACCTTGCATTATTTTAAGGCTATTTCACAAATTGTATTAATATTCCTGCACACTTTTAAAACGTGGCTGTCACAAACAACTGCATAAGGTTTAGAACAAAAGTGGGACATGTACGCTTGGACCACTTATACAGAAAATCATTACCAGAAATTGGTGAGAGCTTTTACTTCTCACATACAGATGTCCGTACTGTAGTGTGTTTTGTACTTGTACCATTTTTATATTAATAAATCTCAACATCCTCTAGCCACTCATGCATATATCTCACTTTTGTACAAAATGTCACTTGTACCACTTTTCCTCTCAGCCCCTCAATTGTGCTTTGTAGGTAGGAAATATTATGTTTCCCATTTGTGCTACATCTAGAGCTATTTTGCTGTTCTCTTTCTCTAGGACCTCTACTTGTACATTTGGTTTTGTAATTCGAACCTACCTAAAGTTGGTTTAAGCTATCGATAATAATTCTCCTAGTGGGAATTCTAATCATGTAAGTCTTTTATTAAAAGATAACTGCTGTATCAGATTTTCAGTTCAAATTTATTTGAAAATTCTCAGTTTTTGAATTATATATGAAAATAGGAACACGTTCATTAAAACGTGTAAAATACGTTTATTAAAACACAGCGACTTAGATGGGCTGGAATACGAATGCCAGAAAATACGATTGGTAAAAAGCTAACCACAGGAACACCTGTAGGAAAAAGAAGCAAAGGCCGACCGCGAATTAGGTGGTTAGATGGAGTGGAAACCGACTTACGAATATTAAAAATCAGAACATGGCAACATGTTGCCAAAAACCGAACAGAATGGCGACGAATCTTAGAGCAGGCCAAGATCCACAGAGGATTGTCGAGCCAAAGATGATGATGATGATATGAAAATAGGAACATGTCTTTAGGACTTTCTTGACATAAAACAAACATTGTGCACAACCCAGTTAAATTTATTTCTTAGTATATACCCCTGGAAAAAATCGAACTGTCAACAAAACTTTTTATCAAATTCTATTTTTGCAGAGTGGAGGGTGCCGGTTTACAACATCCCTTCCACGGAGAAGCTTGTATGCAACAGTGTCTCTTTCAGCGGCTTTGTTCTTGCTGCAAGTCTAATTAGTCCGCTAGCCTTCGACAGCTGAGTAGAGAAACTAAAATGGACTTTCAAAGTTGCTTTTATCTGGCCTGTTGAATTGATATAGTGAAATAAAACAATTACTTGTTTAGAAAGAAACTGTAATTGAAAAAAGAAAGGGCAAGAAATAGAGCTTATAAAATTTGAGTGTGTAACTTATCGTAGGAACTTAATTTGAATATTACAATTTGCGAACGAAAGCGAAAACACCATAACACTTATTCACATGTTACGGCTTCCCGGTCAATTGCGTAAACTGCAACGTGGAGAATCCTCTCCGAACTTTTGAAATATAGATGTTAGCCCTACGAAAGTCGCTAAATCACTGTAGGTGTCGACTGGTCGCCTCCCTCGCCCCGCCGGAATATTTTTTTGTTTATGCATTTTAAAAAGCCGGTCTATCGTTACGTAGGCGCTGTGGGCGGGGATTAACATTCTCAGAAACAAGGTCTAGGTAGACTGGATTTATTTAGGTAACCGACGCAAAAATAGAATTATTTGATACAAAATAGAATTATTGGTTTGGAGATATAGTTCTCCAATACAGAGTTTTATCTGAATATAGAATATCAATTAAGTATTTAGTTATTTAATGAAATATTAGGTTTTTTTCCTTATATCAATTACGCAGGGTTAATGAGAAGAGAGAAAAGCAATCCATTAAGAGTTATAACGGAATGAATACCACCAGGTAAAAGAACCAGACCTAAACTAAGATGGTGAAAACAAATGGAAGAAGAGTTAAACTATTAACCCCCATTAATACCATAATATGGTATCATAAAATACGCCTACGTCTCTTGCCCTTGAAACCTATTTAGACCAGCGTTGAAGAGGCTGGAAAATTGGAAAAAGAAGAGAATACGCTAAAATTGGAAGAAAAAATAAATTTCACTCCATCCGAGGTCGGGAAGTGGTGGTTAAAGGTTAAAAATCGGTTTATCACGATTTTTGGCGAAAATACAAGTGCAATAGAAAAAAGTTAAATAGCAAAGTTGTAGGTAACAAACAGATCTACAACTTTTGTTTTTACACTTTTTCACATAACCTCAAAATTTTTGTGAAAAATTAAAAAAACTAAGTTTTTGATTTTTTATTTTTATCTATAAAAAAAAATTTACAAAATTTGGTGAAAACTTGCCTTAGTATGTACCAAACACACTGTAATTTTTTGGAATTGAAAAATTGTTTTTTTTTTACCTGATATTGATTTATTATCGAATATTCCCCTAATTTTCAATCGAAAATTCACGCGTCAAAATATCACCTTTTTTAAAAAAGTGGGTGAGCTTTTTATTCGTTGAAATTTCTACCTTCTGATAGTGTAAAAAAATATACATTACATCACAATTATACATTATGACACTTCATGCACAGTAATGGAGGATTTTACAATGTTTATTTGTAAATCTTGTTCATTTAATACTACTATATTTTAATATAGAAGTCAAATGATTTTGGATATTTTGAGAAAAAATTTGACTCTAATAAACTGCCTTCTATGATTTGGATAGGGCTCAATAGCTTCTAAATGAAGGGGTTCGAGTAGAGTTCTTTTCATATCACCAAAACATGCACGTAGGACTGAGTTCTGCAAGGTATCTATTTTTTTTAAAATCTGTGAACTAGCAGAGTCGTACAAGAAACTTTCATAATCCAATATATACTTGATATAGGCACGATAGAATAGTAAAGGGGTTTCAATGTCATCTCCCCACCAAGTCTTGGTAATCATTTTCAAAAATTTAACTCTTGTACACATCGGTCTAAAATGTAAATAATATAAATTTTCCATGTCAATTTCCTATTAAGTACCATGCCAAGATATCTGACAGAGTCTTTAGAGGAAAAAAAATTATAATTGTTATTATAAGACTTATTTGAACTTCGGTCAAAAGTGAACGTATTTAAAACAGTAGTTTTTAAAAAATAATTATTATTGAGTACCAAGTTTCCATTAAAGCTTAATTATTTGTGAATGGATATTTTAACTAAAACGAACTATACTTGAAGCTTTAAGTCCATAGAAAAACAGTAAATTAAAGTATTTTGCCTACATTAAATGAATTGCAAGTACAAACACACATATTAACTAATAATATGTGTGAACAACCACTTTATGTAATTTAACATTTTTCCTAGCAGATACAATTAATTTATATACCTAGTTTACTCAATTTCAGTTTAATCTATGCTGATAAATAAAGCTAATAGGACCATACAAAATACGGATATTATATTTTTGAGTAATGAAGATATCCCAAACAGACAATCTAAATATAACTCTAGGATATACCTGGCAAATAATTATTTGCAAAAAAAAATTAATTAAAAAGAATTAACAAAAAAAGACATGGAAAAGCAGATTCTAACTAACAATACCGCAAAATAGACCCAGCTTATATCAGCGTTTCAGCTCAAACAGATGTAATCAGAATAATAAAAAATATTGTCGTAACATTACTTTTCCAAAAAATGCATGGTTACTTCTTCGTTTGTTATTTCTGAGCCGTAGGAATTGTTTATTTCAATCGGACTTCGTGCTGCACTTTCGAATAGATCTCGCATATATTCTTTCCATATTTGTAATTTATCTTTTAGTCAAAATTTTTCCTTCGATGTCTACAACTATGCCTGTATTGCGTTGTTTTTGGGTGTTTTGTTCTGGTAATGGTTCGTTAATGGGTGAATTAACATCACACCATCGGTCACAGACTGAATTGAAACTAAATAATTGATGGATTCGACTGTTACTTAATGGAAATTCATTTTATGTAACAATAAAACACTGAAAACTTTGTTTTCAAACTTCCACAAAATTTATTTTAACTCTTATCACTACAGCTGTTTTGGCTGATTGCTGTTCTCAAGTGATCTATTTTTGGCTTGGGTCTACAAATTTATAGTCTCTAATGAAATAGGTTGAGGAGGGGAGAACTGTTTGTCTCAAGTTGGTAAAAAACACAGATATAATTCTGAATGACCAACTTGAGACAAACAGTTCTACCCTCCTCAACCTATTTCATTAGAGACTATAAATTTGTAAACCCAAGCCAAAAATAGATCACTTGAGAAAGGCAATCAGCCGAAACAGGTGTAGTGATAAGATTTAAAATAAATTTTGTGGAAGTTTGAAAACAAAGTTTTCAGTGTTTTATTGTTACATGAAACTAAATAGTTTTCTGTAGTTTTAAACAAGTTGTGGTTTGGTAATTGGTAATTAATAATTTATTTTAAAAATAGGTATCTGCATAATTATGAAGTTAGGTAATAAATATTTATTTTAGGAATAAAATATGATGGTGATTAACATACAAAAAGAAAGATATCAGTGCTTTTGGAAGCATTAGGTTATGTCTGGCGAATAAACAAAATATCGCTTATATTTTCGACAAAAATTATTTTGTCGATAAAAATAAAACCATATAAAAAGAAAAGTAAGACACTGAACTTCAGTTTACGGTTCTGTCTGGTCTCCTTAAGCGATGA
Source organism: Diabrotica balteata (assembly GCA_918026665.1). Classification (NCBI taxonomy): domain Eukaryota; kingdom Metazoa; phylum Arthropoda; class Insecta; order Coleoptera; family Chrysomelidae; genus Diabrotica; species Diabrotica balteata. The sequence goes on from OU898277.1 coordinate 168,142,227, forward strand.
TAAATTATTTTTTCTTCGTAGGTAGAGGTGGAAATTTATACATTCAATATTGCCGAATTGCCGTAAGTTGTGTAGGAAGAATTTTACACCCTACTAACGGATATAAATAGAAGGAAGAAGGCTTTAAAGTTTTTTGTATTTATTAGTTTGTTCTTTTTGTATTTGTATTCGTCTCTTCCATTTTTCGTCAATTGTCGGGGTAGAAAATTTTCTTTTTTTTTCTATATTTGGGTTGATATTAATTTTTGTTTTGAGTTATTATCTATCGACTAAAACAAAAAGTATAATAATGGTATTCTTATGTTATATTTTATTACTTATGTTGTATTGTATATTATAATATATGTAATAAGTAACCATTTTATTATACAAAAAAAAGCATGAGAATCAGCATATGACAAACATGATTTTACGAAAATTAGACTAAAATATACTTTTAATTTAATATATTTAATAATTTCCAAGCGTAGCTTATGAACGAGGAGTGTACCTATTTTAAAATAGAACAAACAAAAAATATTTATGCTTTAACCTCATTTTTATCGATACACCTTAGAAAAAGAAATCTATATCATTTTGTCAAATTTGGGCTATCCAGCAAGCGCAGAATGTAATAACCATGAAATTAAACATAAATTGTACATAACACTACACTAAACCAAGGACAAACAGTTTTAAATTATTTAAAAATTCTGCGCTACATTCTTACCGGAAACAGGAGAGAGAATGACCATTTAAACCATCCAAAGCTATTAATTAAATAAAAAAAATTATTATTATATAATATATTATGATCAAATTGTGTAAGAAATCAAAACATAAACAAAATTCTTACTATAAAAAACGGCAACACTTTAAACAATTTTTCCACATGCTGAACTATCATTGAAATTTAAAGTATTCTTCTATTTAATTAAAATTATTATTTTGTGGAATATTAGACCTAAAGAGTTATTTTGTAAAATTGATATTATTAATAATAACAAATGTATCTGATTATTTAGTCATCATCATCATCATTTTGGCTTTACAACCCTGTGTGGGTACTAGCCTCCCCAAAAATTCTCTTCCAGTCGTCCCTATCCATCGCCTTCCTCCGCCAAGCACGTATTTCCATATTTCTCATATCTTGGTCTATGTTATCTAGGAATCTTGTCCTGGGTCTTCCTCTTCTTCTTTGACCAATAGGTCTATCAAGGAGCGTTTGCTCCATCCGCATTACATGGCCTACCCACCTCATTAAGATAGGACGTCCTATCTTAATGTGTTTTACGATATCTGGTTCCTGGTATATTCTATAGAGTTCGAAGTTGTATCGTCTTCTCCAGACACCATTTTCATTTACCGCTCCATAGATTCGCCTCAGTATTTTTCTTTCGAAACATCCTAACATGTTTTCCTTGCATTTTGTTAAAGTCCAGGTTTCTGAACCATATGTTAGGACTGGGCGTATTATTGTTTTGTAGAGTTTTACTTTTGTATTTCGTGATATAGCTGTAGATTTAAAAAGGAGATTAAGCCCAAAATAGCATCTATTAGCCGTGCAAATTCTGCGGTTTATCTCTGCGGTAATGTCATTTTCAGTATTGACGAGCGTTCCCAGGTATACAAATTCGTTAACTGCTTCGATGACGTCGTTTTCTATAACAAGTGGCCGTCGTATTTGTGGTTGCAGACCTACTTTCATGTATTTCGTTTTATTAATTTTTATTATTAAACTCATTTTTATAGTCGCTTCCTTTAGTGCTACATACGCCTCTCGTGCTGCGTTTTCCGTTCTCCCAACAATATTTATATCATCAGCATGTCGTCTCCGGGCGATTATTAGTAAACGTAGGAAATTGAAATGCAACTTGGTGCTATAACCATGTTTACTAATATCTCTAACTATTGCGCAATATTATGAAATATTGCGTAGTTAGCCGGTACGCTCTGATTTGGGCATTGTCTTGAAAAAGACAATGCTGCAGGTGTTGTGGGTACTTTAGAAATAAAACACAGTATTTCTAAGTAGAAAAAAAACTCAGCGTCAGAGTCTTTAGAACTTTTCAGAGCCCTTCAAAGTGAAGAGCCCTGGGGCTACCCTCTAAGGGTAAAACCAGACTGACTGTAAATCCGAAAATGTCCCATATTTAAAGTAAAATTAACTTTTATATGAAACCTTTTCGATTTTTAACCAATTAAAATTTGAATAAAACTCCAGAAGGAAGGGCGATGAACATCGAGGTGCGTGATTGGTGGCACCTGATGACATCCCCCCTGCTTTGGAGACTCTGAGGCTGATAAAAAAAGCTGATTTTTATTAACAACCTAAGAAAAACAATTTTTTTACAATTCAAACTATAGAAAAGAAAAAATGCAATAAATATATACAAAAAAATGGATATGTCCATATTGTCAAATGTACTTACAGTTCTCTAAGCACTTACACTCGCGTAACACTCGCGAAACGCGCACTAGCACTGCACAAAACACTCACAGGCGGTGGTCGGTGTTGTGGACGGCATCTGCAGGTCCCTCCTCGGCGATGTGGTCGGTTGTCGGCTGCTACATCCCGTTCTAGCCCTGTCGGTACCTTCTGCATGTCGCCGGTGGATCGTAGGCGAGTTTTACCTGAGCCTCCGTGGTGACTCTGGACCACATAATGGTAGGGCAGGCAGGGACTGGCTACTCCGGGGACATCCATCGTGCATCAGGTACGGCGTCGAAATCGGGTGGCTCGAAAAATCTAACACATCGACGGTTTCAGGCTGCAGAAGGTGGATATCGGCATGTTAGCGTGTAACGTACTAACATCCGATGCATCTCCCCGCTGTTTTCTTGAGTGGTTTTGATGCAGGCCTCGTGTCGGAACTGCTGTGATGTTGGATCACTTGGAGCACGAGACTCTCTGACTCTGAGTCGTGGTGCGTTCGATTTTGTTGGGCGCCATGTCGTCTCCGGGCGATTATTAGTAAACGTAGGAAATTGAAATGCAACTTGGTGCTATAACCATGTTTACTAATATCTCTAACTATTGCGCAATATTATGAAATATTGCGTAGTTAGCCGGTACGCTCTGATTTGGGCATTGTCTTGAAAAAGACAATGCTGCAGGTGTTGTGGGTACTTTAGAAATAAAACACAGTATTTCTAAGTAGAAAAAAAACTCAGCGTCAGAGTCTTTAGAACTTTTCAGAGCCCTTCAAAGTGAAGAGCCCTGGGGCTACCCTCTAAGGGTAAAACCAGACTGACTGTAAATCCGAAAATGTCCATATTTAAAGTAAAATTAACTTTTATATGAAACCTTTTCGATTTTTAACCAATTAAAATTTGAATAAAACTCCAGAAGGAAGGGCGATGAACATCGAGGTGCGTGATTGGTGGCACCTGATGACAAGCATATGCTAGGATTTGCACAGATTTGTTATGTATTGAACCGGTAGTTGTGATTTGTGACGTACGTATTACTTTTTCCAGAGCTAGATTGAATAGTATACAGGAGAGTGGGTCTCCCTGACGTAGCCCGTTATTTGTATTAAAAGGTTCAGAGAGTTCCCCTTGGATTCGTACTCTGCATTCAACTTTTTCAAGGGTTAGTTTGGTTAGACTTACCAACTGGTTTGGTACTCCCAGGTCTATCGTTGCTCATAACAATTCTCTTCTATTTACAGAGTCGTAGGCTGCCTTATAGTCTAAAAATATGTGGTGCGTGTCTACACCGTATTCCAGTGTTTTCTCTAGAATTTGTCTCAGGGTTGAAATCTGATGAATTGTTGATTTAACATCTCTGAAACCAGCCTGGTATTGTCCTATTATTTGCTCTGCATACGGTGCCATACCATGGCATAGTATATTGGAGAATATTTTATACGCTGCATTTAGGAGCGTAATTCCTCGATAGTTAGAGCATTCAAAGATATCTACTTTTTGTGTATGGTGCAAAGTATTCCAATATTCCAATCACTGGTGAGGGACTTCTGTATCCATATTTCTTTTATAAGCTGCTGTAGCGCTATTATGATATCGTGGCCACCTTCTTTATATAATTCCGCTGGAAGATTATCTATTCCGGGTGATTTGTTTCTGGCTAGTTTATTGACAGCGTCTTTAACTTCAAGGATCGTTGGTGGATTCTCCTTCCTCTTGTCTACTCCGCTTACCTCACAGCTTTCGTCTTCCGGATTTTCTTCTTCTTCCTCTATATTAAGTATCTGGTTAAAATATTCCGTCCATCGATTTAGTACGTCTGTTCTTGTTGTTAATAGATCGCCATTTAAACTTCTACATTGATTTGTGTTTGCCTTGAATTCTTTTCTGTTGATGTTAACTTTCTTATAGAATGAATTTCTGAATTATTTCTCTCTGTTGAGGCTTTCTATATATTGAAGTTCCTTTTTTAAGTGGTTTCGTTTCTTCATTCTTCTGTGTGATTAATTAGTCAACATAATTCTAAAATGCCTAATATAATCATGATTACATTTTTCTGATTACTATACCATAGTGACGCCTATGAAAGTTCGAGAAGTTCTGTATGGGTTTCATATTATTAGCTATGTTAGGAAAATTTGAACTCTAAAGTTGACGTTCTGGAAATTTCAAATATAAGTAACGTCACTTTATATAAATTGTAACATTGTATCATTATTGTGAAATTATTTTGTTTTCTTAGCCTAAATACACTGAATATCTGCAATTCCATCGTCTTCTTGGTCAAAATCTTCACTCACTCTCTCTTTTCAGAAGCTTGCTTTATCGCTTTCTTTAAAACCTTTTTTTCTTCGCAATTTATGTCTTTCTTGTAGAAGGCATGTTATCGTCGTCAATTTCTTTCTCTGGACGTTCTACATACGCAACGTATCTTTCAGGTATAACAGTCAGTTTCTTTCGTTTTATTCCCTGTTCTTTCAAATAATATAATAGTAAATTTGACAGACATCACTGTTGCGATGAGAGGTTTGCTTCTCACGAGGAATTTTTACAAAAAATTTATTTTTAGACAAAGGATAAATACCAAAACCATAAAAACCCTTTATAGCGTTAAATTTAGCATTTTCAAAAAAAAGTTATTTTAATAACCTTGGAAACAAACTTTTCTCAACAGACGATGAGTTTGGATTGTTTCTTTGTATGACGATGACTCTCTTTCACTCGTGTAGCAATTGTTTTCAATAATTATTCATTGGTTCAAATAAGCGTTATTTCTTTTTCTTCTTTGGGTGCCGTCTTCTTAGTGAAGGTTGGCGATGACCTCGGCAAAGTCTTCTCTATTTTCGACTTTTCTTATTAAACTTTAAACGTCTAATCCTGACCAATCTTTGATGTTGTGCAGCCAGGTCATTTGTCGTCTACCCGGACCGCGTCTGTCTTCTATTTTGCCTTCTATAATAAGCTGAAGGAAGTTATACCTATCGTGTCTAAATATGTGTCCAAGATAAGACGGTTTACGCTTCTTGACAATTTCCGTGATTTCACGTTCTCTATTCATACGCCTTCAAACTTCTTCATTTCTAACGCAATCGGTCCATGAAATTTTTAGCATACGACAAAATACCAACATCTCAAAGCTCTCTAAACGTCATAACGAGCTGACTGTTAACGTCCAAGCTTTCACGCCGTGTAATAGTACACTATATACATAACATTTTATCATGAGGTATCGTAGTGACAAATAAAGATTACTGATAGTCAGTAACTGTCGCATCTTAAAGAAGGTGTTTCTTGCATGTTCTATACTACATTTAATCTCTTGTTCTTGGTCTAAGGTTTTATGTATCCCATAGCCTAGATACTTTATTATTCACTCACGAGGTGGCGACTGTCACTGCATTCTTGAGCCATGGGCACGGAGTGAAATTTAGTTGCGGTGTATCCTTAGTCGGTTTCCTGGTTTCTGTAAGGTTTCTCTTTTCGTATAGTTATATTGTAGGATGTATTTCAATTATCCATATTGTTACATTAAATTTGATTAATTAAAGATTGTTAAAGTATGCCAATATTAAACACATCAATTTACTTTTGATATCTAAATTGAAACAATTTTATAGACATTCATTAATAACAGCATATTTTATAAAACTAGATAACTTAACTTACAGTATTGAGAAACAGAAGAAGAACTGTCACATGCTAACCTACATCTGTCAAATTTACCACTAAAATCTAATAGATAAAACATAAAAAAACTCATTGTGCCCAAGACTGCGATGTAGTGCATTAAAGCCCTTCCCCCTTTTTAAATTCAATGTTTGTTTCGTCTTTTCTAAGTGTTTTCTGTTTTAGTGTGTTTAAATTATCCTTAATTGTTTGTATTTTAATATTTTATTTACTTGACTTTCCAATAATTAACTCATTGCCAATAGAACTTTATCAAACACACCCACACAAAATTTTTTACATCTAAACTTATTCATTGTCATAGAACTGTCACCTTCATAAAACAATTACTCAATATATAACACACATTTTAAAAATATATCTCTCGAATAAGTATAAATAGCTTTTAATAACACAATGGTATATTATATCACTTACATTTAACAAACAATCTCACACATATCTCTTCTTCATTGGATCAAATCTATCTCCTCAAGAACTTCCCGTTTACTGTCAAACAACTGCAATAATAGAATTAAGTTTTCCATTCAACAATATAAAGTAGTTTCAACCATGTTCTACCATCCATCTATTAATAGAGTACCGGCATGTAAGTAATGTTTATTTTATTTATTTATTTGCTCATTTATTAATTTATTACAATCGAAGAGACTATTTTATAACAATTTGTGGGCCTTACCTTGTCTGTTTAAACTTTTTAAAAATTTTATACCTTTTATTGAACTTACTTATTTAAATAAAACCACAGACATGTAATATTGGCATAATTATTGTAATTTACAACACCTACTTTGTTTATCGTTATTAGACAACACCCTAATATGGGTTTTTATTATTTCAGCATTTGTTTAACTTTGTATCGAGACCTGAGGATGCTTTGCATATTATAGAAAGCGAAACCAGTCGTCTGATAGTTAAATTAAATTGATTGTGAGTAAGTTTATTTTTATTTATTATTTCTTTACCTATTTGAAATGGACTCACACAAGCAACACATTTATGATTCATGATTACAAAACTTCTCCTTTGGATTATCTTTTATATTGCCTACAATATTATCGACGTATGGGCACTCTTCTTTTAATCTAGTTTTAATTTACGTTACAACAAACATGACATAGTACGTTGCGGAAGATAGAGAAGACAAAAATTAAACCGGCATGCCACAACAATGGGCAGAGAGAGAATAAGCCAAAGACAAAGAGGTTCAAAACTAACAGACAAGAGACTACTAGAAAGACCCTTTAAAAAGTGGCTAGATAGATGTCAGTCAACATCACAGTACAAATACAAGCTTAAAATCGGTAAAGATTCGGCCAATGGGCCTTATACTAGTATAAGCCAAAAGCTTATAAATAAAAATGCTGTTGCAGCAGAGCGCCTTTCTTAAGTGAGCTACTGTGAACTGTTGTGAACTAAGTAAGTTAGACGCATAACAAATCCAGCTCACTTGAGAAAGACACCTTGCCAAAACAGGTGTAGTGACAATAAATTATAATAAAATTTGTAGAATTTAAAAACAAAAGTGTTTTATTGTTTTCAGTGTTTTATTGCTTGGAATGTAAAAAAAGTCACGTATATGCTGAATTGGTATAATGAACTGTACAGTTATAAATGCTAAAAGTATCTATGCTAAAAGTATATATGCCAACTAGGTGATAGGTAATAAAATCTGTATTCAAACATTTAAATCTATTTCTCGCTCAGACGGAAATAATTCGAATTTATCCCAAATTGGAGAAATCCTCCCGCCACCTTTCATCATAATTTTCACCGCATGAATCGACCACTAATTAATAGATTGCGTCTTAGTTTTGCCATTTGGTCTATTCAATTTGCTGAAACTGTTCCTTGTGCTGAATACCTGCTAGCGTTGTCGTCTCTAACGCCACAGCAAACGCAGCGCCCCCTTTCGTATCTTGTTCTCCAGTCGCTAGCACTAAATCATACAAATTCAATTGAAAACTACCCTATCTTCGAAGATATTAAATTAGCATTCAAGAAGGGAAAGTTACCCTTGGATATACCTTACAATAAAAACATTTGAAACTAGCTAAACTTGCATATATACGAGGTGTTTGGCTTTCCTCATTCAAGGCGTACTTTGGTCATGTACTAAAATTTAGAGTTCTGGATTTATTTAATAGTTTTAATTTCTGAATTACCGGTAACGGTTTGGCTGTAAGTCACTTTATGTTCGTTATTTCTGAAAATTGGTACATGTTGGTTTGTTCTTAGTGGCTACTTGAGTAATATGATTTTCTTATTTGTATTTTCCTTTACCTTCTCGACAGTTAACAAATTTGGGAAGAGCATTCTTAGACCAATTTTATTTTTTTGACTAACACACCGTGTTAGACGAACACGTAACAATTCTGAAACTTAAATATCCATATACTTTTATATCAATCCCAATTAACCTTTACACCAATCCCAAAAAAACCAAACGCTAATAGTTGCGACCAATTCCGAATTGGCCAGGTGCTAAAACTCTTCTTAAAGATAATTCACACAAGAATATACAACAAATGTGAAAGAGACATTAACAAAATCCACAAGGAAAACAATTCCTGTAGCTGGCTGTATACCACGTATCACAAAAAGAGGTTAGTCTTCGTAAATGGGTATATTTATTTAAAAACCCTTAAAAGGGCTACATAAAAAAACAAATGTTTTTGGACTAATCAGTCCATCATCAGGTTTACAAATTTATAATTGCAAGGTTATAATGCCTGAGTCACCAAAATACCTGGGTAAAAACCCTTTAAATATAGTTGTAAACTATTAATTATACATCATGTTGTAAAAAAACTGTGATGTTCAGTATTAAATTAATTTTTTTTTAAAGAGTCATTAGCCCCACACAGTTCGGTTTCAGACAAGGATTTGGCACAAGAGCAGCACTTTATAGCTTAACTGTCCTACTTCAGAAATGCAGAGATCAGCAAAAAGATGTCTTCCTATGCTTTATAGATTACCAGAAAGCATTCGATTGTGTTAATCATTCAGAATTAGTAAGATTGCTCCAGGAACGTTCCATAGATGAGAATGACCTTAAAATCATAAAGAATCTTTATATGAAACAAGTGGCATCTGTGAGAGTATAACTGGAGTCTACATCATACTTCTCAATCGAACAAGGTGTACGACAGGGTTGTGTTCTGTTACCCCTCCTTTTTAATCTTTACTCTGAAACAATTTTCGATAGAGCCTAAAGTGACACTGAAGACGTAATCAAAACCAAAGGACAGACTATTAGTAATCTTCGCTATGCTGATGATACAGTCATAATAGCTGAGAGATAAGAAGCGCTACAACTACTAATACATAGAATAAACACTGAAGGAGAACGACTGGACTTGAAGAGTAATATAGACAAGAGGAAGGTATTGGTGGTTAGTAAAACACGAAATATGCAATTTAATATAAGATTAAACAACAACAACACCCAAAAGGTCCCCAAGTTCAGATATCTTAGTAGTTGGATAACTGAAGATTTAGATTCAGACATAGAGATACGTAGCAGGATTGAGCAAGTCAGAACAGCATTTACTTATATGAGAACCTTGCTAAGCAACAGCAGCCTTAACTTAACGTTTCGATATCGCTTTGTAAAATGTTACATTTACTCCATACTGCTATATGATGTAGAAACCTGGAACATAAAGGCCAATGTGATGATCCGATTGGAGGCATTTGAAATGTGGGTATTTAGAAGACTACTTAAAATTCCCTGGACAGATTTTACAACAAATGTCGAAGTATTAAATCGAATGGGCAGAGAACGAGAATTGCTGCCAATAATAAAAAGAAGAAAAACTGCTTATCTGGGTCATATATTTTGAAATTCCAAGTACCAGTTGTTAAAGCTTATTATGGAAGGAAATATAGAAGGGAAACGAGGGATCGGAAGAAAGAAATACTTATGGCTTAAAAACAAAAGGGATTGGACAAACCTGGATGCCCATGCACTTTTTAGAGCCACACAAGATCGAGAGGAGTATGCCAGACTTGTCGCCAATATCCACTAATTGGATAGGGCATCATAAGAAGAAGAAATACCCATATGCAATAGGTAAAGTTGAATATGTACTATTTCAAAATATTATCAAAGAAATATTGGCATGTGCAGGGATTCTAGAAAAAAGGATGAATTATCTTTTACAAAATTGTCGAATTCTTAATTTTTTACGCACGTTTTAAATTTGAAAATAAGTACTAAATCTCAAAAAAAATATCTAAATTTTTTTACAGTTTATTTTCTGCTCTGAAGATAGTATTTAGTTGATTTTTTTTATTGAAGGAACTGGTATACCACAGCAATCTGGATATAATTCTAAAGACGCAGCAATTTAATGTAATTACCATTACCGGTAATTCGTGACTATGCGTCGTTTCCCGCTTACCCCCATTCGGTTGCATCGAAACCGCAAAGTGCATCTCCGTAATGGATAAGTTTGACGCTGCATCCCTAACATATATACATATATTCACATAAACATTCACATTGAAGCTGAAGCATTTAAACTCTATTTGCATTTACTTCATATTGAGTTTGGGTCTTTGAAATTTCCACGGCATCTTTGTGTCGACAGGGACGGAGATCATCACGGAGAGATGCAACGAACAGTAAGGTGCAGCCTTACAGCAATACGTCAATTAATTTCATGTTGCATCCACTTTATTATTTTGGAAGCGGTTAAATATAATAAGGTTAAAACACTACAATATTGCAACGTTATAGGCAGCTTGTCATTTTGCTTGTCACATTGTTTTGTTGACCATAGGAATTAAGATTTATTGCAATCCTATATCTAGAGTAACTTTATTATAATGCTCTAAAACTAATTCATTGGTTATTTTTCAGCCTTAATAGCAATACAATTAAATAACTAAGCAAATAAGTAATATGGACCACATCGTCGATCGATCGATTTTCTCCACCGCAGTGTAAAATTATAATTATTTGTCCTTTATTGGGCGGTGCTGAATTAGATCATCATCATCATCATCATCATACAGCCAAATTTGTCCACTGTCGAACATAGGCCTCCTCAAGATGTCTCCACTCTTCTCTTTGTCCTGTGCAGCTACGATCCAGTTTGTCACTATTCTTTTAATGTCATCCGTCCATCTTGTAGGTCGTCTTCCACGATTTCGCTTGTCTGCCCTTGGCCGCCATTCTAAAATCTTCTTTGTCCATCTGTTGTCTCTCTGTCTTGCGACGTGTCCTGCCCATTTCCACTTCAACTTCGTAATCCGTTTTATGACGTCTTCCACTAAAGTTCTTCGCCGTATATCATCATTTCGTATTCGGTCTCTCAAAGTTACGCCAAGCATAGATCTTTCCATTTTTCGTTGTGCTACTTGTAACTTTTTTATTGGTGCTTTAGTCAATGTCAGTGTTTCAGCTCCATAAGTGAGCACCGGAAGTACGCACTGGTTAAATGCTTTTCTCTTTAGCTTTATTGGGATGTTTTCCTTAAACACGTCTTTTAGCTTGCCATAGGCTGCCCATCCTAAAGCTATTCTTCTAGATAATTCGCATGTTTGGTTGTCCCTACTTATTTGTATTTCGTGGCCCAGATATATGTATTTGTCAACCGTTTCAATATGCCAGTTTTCTAGTTTTAATGGTCCACTAGGTACTAAGTTGGTCATCATTTTAGTTTTCGCAAAGTTAATTTCCAGCCCTACTTTTTGGGAGACTCGTTGTAGATCTTGTAGCATTTCGTTGGCCTCCTTTAAGTCGTCATTTATTAGAACTATATCATCTGCAAATCGTAGGTGGTTCAGCCTTTCGCCATCGACACTCAAACCTCTGTTTTCCCATTCTAACATCTGGAATGCATGCTGCATTACGGCATTGAATAGTATTGGTGACATGTTGTCTCCTTGTCTAACTCCACTTTTTAGTTTTATTTTTTGTGTAGGGGTGTGGAGGTTTATTGCTGTTGTGGCATTTGCATATATATGTTGAATAATGCTGGTATATCGGTAGTCGATTCTACAATCTCTCAAAGCTCTTAAGATAGCTACCATCTCGATAGTGTCAAAGGCTTTTTTATAGTCAACAAATACTAGAACTAGTGGCCGGTTGTACTCTATAGTTTTTTTAATTAGGGCCTTTAGACAAGTTAGATGGTCATTTGTACCATACCCAGGGCGGAAACCTGCCTGTTCTCTTGGTTGGCATGTTTCTAGTTTGTTCTAAATTCTGGCAGTAATAATTCGAGCAAATAATTTATACAGGTGAATTAGAAGACTGATTGGCCTATAGTTTTCGAGGTCTGTTTGATCTCCTTTCTTATGCATGAGGAGCGTTATAGAATTATTCCATTCAGCTGGTATTGCTTGGTTTTCTAAGAGCTGCTTGATTGTCCTGATGAGAGCAGAGCCTCCAATTTTTAGCGTATCCGCCACTACTCCACCTTCTCCTGATGCTTTGTTTTTTTTCATTTTCTTTAGAGCATGGTAAATTTCAGCCGTTGATATGTCGGGAATATCTTCTGAACCTTGATTCATAATTTTTTGTTCTGTATGTTCTGTCGGTTTTAAGTCCAATTTATTTGTGTATAGTGTTTTATAGAAGTCTTCTACTATCTCTAGCATTTCGTCTCTGTTGGACGTTAGTTTGCCATTTTTTCCCTCTGATGGTCTGATGTCTGGAAGTCTGATGATTTCTTTTCTGCTGTTCGTCAATTTCCTTCTTAATATCTTCATGCTCTTGTTGTGCTTGATTGTCTGCGAGATTTTCTTATTTTTATATGTCCTTTCTAATTGCTTTTGAGACCTCTTTGTTGATTTTATTTATGCTTTGTTGTTCTGTACTCTTGTCTTTTAGCATTTCTCTTCTTTCTTCCATTTTAAGTTTGGTGTTAGCAGTGATTCTCTTCTCTCTCTTGTTACCTGTACAACATTTTCTTTGAGCTTCTGCTATGGTATTAGTAATTACTTTATTTAGCCGATTTATATTATTTGTGGGGGCCTGTTTTGTAGACGTACCGTTATTTGATCTGCAAACTCTGTTTCATTTTTTGGTTGTGACCATGTTTTCAATTTTTTCTTTCTTATTAGTTATTATTTATCTCTTTATCGATGTTAATTTCTGAATTAGAACACTTTTTGTTATTAATCGTTCAACTTTTTTGCACGGTGTCGTGTCATGAGTATCATACATATGATACAATATTTTATTTTTCGATACTTATTATTTGTTATACAGTTATTTGTCTGATATAATTGTTTCTTAAAGAAATTACTCTAGTACAGTCCATTAATGCCTGGTACTTGTCTATAGTTTTGTACTTAAAATTATTGGCTTAAACAAATAATCGAAGGGTTGTTGCTGCACCTGAGAGAATGTCCTTTCGAACCAATTTACTTTGATGGCTTTCAATAGTTGGAAAAATATTAGCGGCATACATTTTTAATCTTGTTTTGGTTATAGGTTCAATTAAGTGCGGTTCTATTTGTCTGAATTTGCCACAACTCTTTCTCCTTTATCTAGAAGAAGATGTTCATTTTATAATCTTATAGCAGGTTGCTTTGGACGCTCTGGTTAAAATACGTGCAATTGTCTCTAATTCAGAACACAGTCCTTCATAAACGTGCTTTTCAGCGTACGTCTGGCATCATCAGAGAGGTATTGGACATGTCGCTTACGTTTACTACACAGCTTTGTAAATTTTCCAATTGTTTAGACGATTGCACTGGCTCTTAAGCTGCAGAATTATTATCGCACTGCGGACGCCAACTTTTAAAAGCCAACTTTTTCGTAAAGTCGTAAAAGAAGTTTCGAAAATACACTAAATAAGTCACAACCAAACTCACTTGCGCTTCTCTATTTGAATTTAACTAAACGCGGTTATGGTTATACTAAAAATATTCTTGTTTTGAAAAGCTGATTTTACTGGTTAGAAATAACATAATATACCTACCTACCCAAGTGCAAACCACTGGGTGGTAAACGTGATTTTTTCTAATAAACTACTTTATGGTTTTGGTCGCTCAGGCAAATATTGTTATATCTTACCTGAAGAATGAATATAAGTCTGGCGATACATGCCGATGAAAACATCAACTGGGTGACTGCCTATATTTTTAGACATAATACCAGGAACATCTGAATGTAAATATCGATGAGAATATTAAAACTTTGTATTATTATGCATTCCCTCTTTTATTTTAAACATCCTCTTAAAGAATACGCAAGAATAAACGCACAATTTCAGTTAAATAGTATTCTTAAAACGGGCCTTACTGAATACTGCACTTTTATTATTAACAGTTTATGTATTTACATGTTCCTCCTTTCCTTCTTCTTCTTATAGTGCCGTGCACCCATAGTACGTTAGCGAATTATCTTGAGGTCAGACGTATGCCTTTTGCGGCATGCAAAAGATCGCCAGTGTTATTTATGTCTATCCAGTTTTTTATGTTCCGTAGCCACGAGATTTGTTTGCGATCTACTCCTCTCTTGCCTTCAATGTTTCCCTGGATAATTAGTTGAGTGATTACGTATTTTTGTCCTCTCATAATATGGCCGAAGTATCCAATTTTTCGTACCTTGATCACATTGAGTATTTCTCTCCCAATATTTGCCTTTCTTAAGACTTTCTCGTTTCTAACCCTATCTGTCAATGGTATGCGGAACATGTCTCCTTTCCTTATAAAAACCAAAATAGAACTGCCAATAACTGGTTCTGTGGCAACTAATCGAACACTTCAATTTTAGTAACAGAAGTACGCCACAATTGGTATACCGACAAAAGGACGCGGAAAAAAGGACGCATAAAAAAGGACGCGGAAAAAAGGACGCGCGAAAAAAGAACGCGTGGAAAAAAGGACGTGTGGAAAAAAGGCCGCATATTATTAATAAAATACTATAAATAGTTTATTTTAATTGACAATAGCAACTACCCCCGTTTATCCCCTATATATAATTACAGAAAATAATTCTACCGAACCTAAAATCGGTTACGGTAAAAGTAAAAAGTGAAAAATATTTATATGAAAAAAACTTGCCTTCACACTTTATCCAGGCTTAGGACTGACAGCAGAAGCTGGTGTGTTTACAAGTTTTTTTTAATTTTTTTTTTAATTTTTTGCTTTTTTTGGAATTTTTTGTCATTTTATTTTTTTTTGTTTTATTTTTGATATTAATTTTTTTTGAGACTATTGAGAAGAGAAGAAAAGCTGTTGTACCATCCTTCGACAGCATTATTAGTTCGAGGTATATCTTGGTCTGCCAAATCGTAACAATTCCATACATTTGCTGGAAAAAGGGGTTGTCTTCGATTTCCTCTTCTAGCTAATCTCCCTATCCAAGTGTCTTCAAAGTAATTAATCAGCGGCACTAGTAGTTCTTCATTTTGTGTATAAAAATCGCTATTAAGCAACTCCTCGTACACTCTGACTACATGGTTGTCTGGAACAAACGCAAGAGCTGTCAATTGTCTTAGGTGAAGGGCGAAGTCAGGATTCTCAATATATCTACGTTGCAATTCGGCACTTTGAATATGGCGCCACATACACTGCGAGAAATGAAAAAAATATCCGCGGATTCTCACATTTGGGAACTCAGTTTGTGCAGCATTCATTGCCGCTCTTTCAAAGTCCATCATTATTGTTAGAGGGCACAAGGCCGGATTCAACACCTTTAGTTGCTGAAAAACACGTGTATAAATCTCTTGTGTTTTGTTCGTTAGAAGTGCAAATACAGTCGGGATTACATTACTGTATCGCACTCCATAAATTGTGTATATTTGAGAAAACAATGGTGGTGCTGAGTTAAATGTTCCGTCGGCATACCAATGATCGCATTGTTCCATAAATCTTAAATTTCTTTGTGTTGAAAATAACAAAATACGTTCTTCTTCTGGCCCGCTATCAAAGAATAGAAATAGCTCACCGCCTGTAGGTGTTTTATATTCTTCAGGAAGCACAAGTTCTTCTAAATTTCTCGGATTTGCGGGCGTACCTCCTAGCTCGTTCCGAACTCTTTGCACAGTTTTTTTTAACGACGACACTGATGGAAGTTGTGCCGTACCAGCTAAGTAAAGGCCTTGAGAAATTTCACTTACTACACCTTGGGTGGAGTGTTCCAGTTGTTTTGCAACTTCTTTCATCCGGTTATAAGCTTCTTTTGCTTCAATCTTTGCCGTGTCTACAGCGAGATTATGTTCTGTGGATTTTGTAATTTCATCCACAACGGTATGCACTCTTCCTGTATTTGCACTTATTATAAGTAGCACACTTCCAAATTGTCTTTTCACCAATCACTCGCTCTTTTTTTATGGAGAAATCCATTATAAAGTAACAAGTTATTGCCTTTTTGGCTTTTCACAAACGCTAACACCATCTTAACAGACTGATATCAATTTGTAAAATGTTTTCTTGAATAGAATAAATTACCTACCACGACAAGTTTCCCCTATATAAACAATTTGGTTAATGATGTTTTGTTTTATCGGACCTTTTGTAATATTTATTTCTTCAAAACAATTATCAAACATTTAGAAAGTTTTATTTTCTTGCTAATCGTTTCTATTTACATTCTTAACATTACCTGCGGAATTTACCAACCTTCCGGTTCGCGTTAAACCCTCATTAGACCCCTTACTGGGCTGGTACTTGGGTTTTTCTAATCTCATACATAATTCTGATAATATGGAATCTAACCTGTTTCAATACCAGAAATCTTGAATCAACATTATATTAGTATTTATTATTTTACTTAAGATATTTTAGTCCTAAGCCTCGATAAAATGTGAAGGCAAGTTTTTTTCATATAATTATTTTTCACTTTTTAATCTTACCGTAACCGATTTTAGGTTGGGTAGAATCATTTTCTGTAATAACATATGGGGATAAAAAGGGGGTAATGGCTAATGTCAATTAAAATAAACTATTTATAATAATTCATTAATAATATGCGTCCTTTTTTCCACGCGTCCTTTTTTCACGCGTCCTTTTTTCGCGCGTCCTTTTTTCCGCGTCCCTTGGTCTCGCGTCCTGTTTTCCGCTTCCTTTTGTAGTAGATTCGCCACAATTTGACTTAAATAAGTTTAGCAAGGTTCTGAAAATACGTTTTTGTCTTACATATAATTTAAATATTATGTTTAAATGGGATTAACCGACATTTATTGATTGTAATGAAAATTACATTTTTAACCAACTTTTTGATGTTTCGACTTCCACTCTGGAAACTGTTCTCCAAAAAGTATATTTTACAAAATTCGGGCAAAGTGTATAACCGATGTTTGGTTCAGCTTGACCAATCCTCTGACAAAACAAAATTAAGATTCTAAAGATAACTCTACAAAGTAGATCGAAAGCTCCAAGGACTCACAAATTGACACAGTTCAACTGATTAAATTAGAACATTTTCTTACATATTATTGTATTTTATTAAAGGTAGAACACTATGTATACAGTAACAATTAAGACAAATGGTAAACTCATTTGTGAAATGTTTCTGCTACTGCCACTGTATACCACATACAGTTGTAAGTTGTAACGCGCTACTGAATAAAGAGCCTCTTAAAGGAAATGCGAGATATATTTGGAATACATTTATAGATGCTCCTACATTCCTTCAAAAAACTAAATTTGTTCCACTTCGAGCAATTCTGCGGGATCTTCCAAAACGAATTTTTAAAAAACCGTACTTGCAAACCGTACTGCATAAGTTACTGTTGATATTTGTAAAAATCGATGAATTTGAATAAATGGAGCAAATATAGTAGGAATCTTTAAAGTGGGTTTCAACAAGAGGTAAAAGGATCTCTTGATAGGAAAGTGCACCAAATAAAAAAATTTAATCTAAAAGATATTTAAAAGTTTTTAACTAAAATTATATTAAAAAAACTCGTTTTTGTATCCAACGGTAATCCGTAATTGGATACCGGTAACGGTATCCAATTTTTATTGAAATTTTTAATTTATAAAGTTTTAGAACATTTTTGATCATATCAGCTCATCATCAGTGAAAAATCTACAGATAAGCACAACCACTTAAAAAGAAAACAAAAGGGTAAAATTTTGACTGTAAAATTAAAAATTTGATTATTACTTACGTCTTTTAAGTAGTTAGACCTAGACATATAATAAGGTTAGATGACTTTTAAATTACATAATTTAAGTAACGAATATTATAATTATTAAGGCACTATGTCGATGATACCGGATTACATTTTTTAAGGACACGTACAATTGCCCAGCGTGAAAAAAAACCTTACGCATTGAGAGGTAATAATTGACTGTTGAGAGAAGTAAAATTGTTTTGAACTGACAAGACCCTCACAAGACAAGGGATGGTTTCTAAAAAGTAATCTGAGAATATTTTTGTTATTGAACAAAAAGAATAATTGTATTATAAATACTTAAGAAGTTAGAAGGAATTTGTCTTTAAATGATGTGATTCAATCAACTGACTTATTAAAATAAAGATTTTATTATAAATCAGTGATAACAGATTAAATTTGGAGAATATACTGTTGATAGTATGAGGATTTTGTAGACATTACCGAAAACCTGAAGAGTATAATTGAATTCAAAGAGTGTTGATGATAACTGATGTGTCAGTATCTTTATAAGTTTAAATTCATATACTTATGGAGAACCTGTAGATTTTTAGAAGAAAAAGGTATTTGGATATTGCGAGGGGATAATTATTTAAATTGTCGTCCTGAAGTGAAATTCAAAGAGCTGCTAGTAATGGTAAAAGCTTTTGGTAAAACTGCTTTTAGTAAATTTCTTGATAACATTATATAGAAAATCCTTCAAAAGAAGATTTTTTATCGATGTAATTCTCCGTAATACTAAAGAGGTAGCTGAAAGGAAGATTGTGGAGAAAATCGACAAATTTGAATTACTGGCTTTTACTGGTATTTTAATTTTGATTATTATTATTAAAAGATGAATTTCTAAGATATTTTTTTTAAGCAGTGAATGTCATTATTAATAAGATGCTGTCCCTTTTTAGAGAAAGGTGTCCTTTTATTTTCAGGAGAGATAAACCAGGAAAGTATGGGATTCTTATCCGAATTGTAAATCTTATTACCATCTGAAAATGAAGATTTACTCTAGAAAGCTGAAAAGTACGAAACCAGAGTCTAGAGAAGAGTCTGAGGCATTTACTTAAACAAACAAATAATACAGGTCACAACGTTGCTACAGATCGCTATTACACTTTCACGGAGTTAGCAGAAGAATCTTATAAAGATTTCCGACTCACAGTGGTTGAGACTATGCAACAAAACCGCAAACATAGACCTGACGTTATCAAAAGATTTTAAGATAGAAAACTCTACTCAAATATGTTTGGCTTCACGGATTTCCAGTTCGAAACTCTATCAGTTACACTACCTTCCTACATTCTAAGAATAAAGCCCACAAAAATCCTAATTTTTTTATCTAAATATTGTAATGATGATAATATGGTATGCATCGATGCCAAGAATAAGTCTTATATAAATCTATTCAACATTGCGACCAAGGTTTGGGTTGGCATAACAGACCAAATGGCGAGTTTATACAGTTAGAAGAGATCTACACGAAAGAAGCCATTGTCAACATTCTGTACATTATTAGCCATTGCTTCCTTGATAGCATTTTTCATATTTACACTTAACTTCCCACAATAACATACAAAAGAACATAATAGAGGCGTTTTTTTGTTTTAGGAACTAGACATTGAACTAATAGAGGCTCTCGTCCAACCAAGGGCTAAAAATCTGAAAAGGTTGCACTTTTACACTAAAGATGCTATAAAGGGTATCTTGGGACAAAAATTAAAGGCGTCAATAAAGCTAAATCTCGCAATAGACCTCACACAAAAACGCAGTTTTCCATTTGTGCCAAAGCAGCTATAAAATGAAGGTGTAAAAAAACTTGGAAGCATAAACAATTAATTGTTGATTCTCTATTTTTAGGTTTGTATAATTTGTTAGCATATAATTTTGTAATTAATAATGAATTAAATTTTTAGCCAATTAACTTTATTTCGATGCTGCAAGGGACATTATAAATTAACAAATGACACGTTTATGCGAGAAATACGTAAGTAATTAGAAAGTTAATTTTAAAAAAAAATTATTCTGTTTTTTCATATATTATTAATAGCTATGGAGAGATTAAGATTTATGTTTAAAGTGGTTGCAGCAGAAGATCCAAAATCTAATATAATAGGAGTTAAATCAATAACAAATGAATAAAAAGAAAAATTTAACATTACAAATATTCGATGGTCAATAGAATATCACACACAACTCTTCAATCTACCTGAGTATATAAGAGTTTAAATCAAAGTACATTAAACATTTACAAAGATGAGAGTGAAAATATGGCAATAGAAGATTATCTTTTAGAAGAACTTCGACAATACATATCTCCCACACTTCTCATGAAGATTTAATCGAGATTTTTGAAAAATTATCCGAAAATAAAGAAGTAAATTAACTGTAAAAAAATTTAAATATAAATAAATTTTTTTTGATAAAATTAAAGGCAGATATCGAAAACAATTTTATTAATTAAATCTTGCCCAAGTACTTTCGCTTTTCCAAAGCCTCATCAGGGGCATTTCGTCAGTTTTGGGCTATGCAACAAGCTCAGAATGTAATAAACATAATAATAAACATAAAATTGTACAAACATTATACTAAAAAAAGGACAAACAGTTTAAAATTATTTAAAAATTAGTTAAAGCTACATTCTCATCAGCAACAGGGGAGACATGTGTATCATTATCAAGATTAATTTTCTTAAATTAAATCATTTAACAATTAAAAGTTTATGTTAAATATTGTAAAGCTTATAAATGCTAAAAGAAGATAATTTTCTTTTACCATGTTGGTATTTTTATACGAATTAAAAAAAAAAACATTATGTTGTACGAAACTTAAAACTCAAGTAAGCCCATTTTTTCAAAAATTTGTCGGGGCTTTGTTTATAAATAATAAGAAATTTATAAAAATTATTTTGAAATGTTTTTTTCTTTTTCCTTTTAGTTTCATGTAAACACTGAATACTCTTTCGTTTATGGCTGTTCAATTATTGACATATTTATTATATTTTTTTTTGTTGTAGATACTCTCTTACATTTGTTTTTAAAATATTCTGAGTATTGAAAATTTCAGCTTCTCGTACTTACCTTCTCGTATCAATAATACAAAAACTATTTTATTTATTTTTGCGATTTCCAATAAATGATATCCATTTCATCGGATAAAAGTCATTCTCTGTATCCGGTCCCCTGAGGATCTCGTGAACATAGAGTTCATTTATAGAAATACTGACGATGCATTTTCAGTAATGGAGGGACTAGAAAAACTTATGACTTTTCCAACAAACCATCAAAATGGCATATCAATCAAACTTGTCATCACCTAGCATATCACACCACTCACTTTTAAACAAATTCATGTATGTCTCTATAGGGTGGGACGTGGTTTTATATTTGAGGGCAAAAAATATAAATAAAAAAGTAAGGGGCGAAGTTAAAATATATGTTTTAATACATTTAAAAGAATGTACAAAATATAAACATAAATTCGTAATATAATAAGAATTATCTCAAAACAAACATGTTTGTTACATATTATTTTTAATCATCTGTTAAAAAAAATTATTTTAAAAGTTAAAGGGAAAATTTTTGAAAGTTTCCATAGCTTGTAATAAAGATAGCTTATAGCTTTTATTTTAAATAAGGCTAATTTGAAATTGGTTATTAAAAGAATGATTACCATCTAGAAATTAAAATGCGCACGTAGAATGTTTTTCAATTAATAAAAGCTCTTTTGTGTTCTGCTATACGTGTGTTAATGGTTTTACCAGTTTGACCGATTTAAGTTTTTGGGCTGTCACTACTGTTTAGGTGCATTTTCCTTTGACTCTTGTTGTTAAATAAATGAAATTTTATATTAAAATGAATAAAAAGTTTTAAAATTAGTCTTTTTTTAACGGGAAGAAATTGATATTATGGAAAAAAGAACAACGCCAATTAAAAAAATACTAGAGTAAAATTTCCAAACAACTAGTAGAAGAAAATTCTTGTTCACCATGTACCATGTCCTTTCCGAATATTGGTTACCATCATAGCTATCTTAATTGTTTTCACTGCCAGCCTAAATAGCATGCTTGTATCAAAACCATACCGATCTCGTAAGTTCTTTAACCATGAGGTTCTTCTTCGTCACGACTGCGTTTGCCTGCTATTTTTCCTTGCATGATATTTTGTAGCAACCTATATTTGGGACCTCTCATTACATGTCCGAAATACTCCAGCTTTCTCTGCGTGATGCTTTTTATGATCTTAGTAGTCTTGTTGAGACTAGTAGTAGTATTGCTGTATTGTGAAGTTTCGAATCTTCTCCACCCAGGAAACTTTTAAGATTCTTCTACGGCACCACATTTTCAAAACTTCAAGGCGATTTAGATCGAATTTTTTCACAGTCCAGGACTCCACAGCATAAAATAAGACCGAGAACACGTAGCAGCGAAGTAGGCGGATCCACAATGCCAATTTTAGGTCTGTGTTACATAATACCTTGGACATCCTTCTAAAAGCAGCTCTAGCCTGCTCTAACCTAGATCTAGTTTCACCGTGACTTTCTGCGTTACAATTTAATTGCTCTCCAAGGTAAACTATTTTATCAACTTTCTCAAGTTTGGTATTATTTACATATATAGACGGTTTTATATTATGTTGTTTACTTATTACGTATTTTGGTTTTCCGTATGTTCAGATACAGACCTGCCTCCCTACAACTCTCAACGACACTATCAAGCAGTGTTTGCAGATCTTCTTGACTAGAAGCTAGGACAATGGTATTTTATGCTGCTTAGACAAGATCTAGAGCATCAGTTCTGCTAGGGTTTTTGTAAAATGCTTCTAATTTATCTTCATCACTGGATGGTGAACGGCTTTGAGCTAAATTTCACTGGCACTACTCTGTCAGATATAAGGATATAAGTTAACACTGATTGAGCTTAGTGTTTTACTACTATGATTGCAACTCCAATATAGTAATTGACTTCGGTATTTTCGGCATGGAAAATCAATTGAAAAGTATATTACCAAAATGGCAAGGAAAAGAAACACGACTATTAAAAGAAAAAATAGGAACAAAAGGTAGGCAAAAATTGGGAGATAGAATGTAAGAAGTAGCTAGGAGCAAGAAGCTTTAAGAAACTAAGGTCACATAATACAAAAAAAAACATACAATAGGTATCTTAACCGTGCAAAAAACGAAACAACTGGGAACTGAAGTAATCAAAATAGGAAAAAGCACTATTTAAGAGTGGGGAGCCAATAGATATTTTGGACTGGGATCCATAGTGTCCAAGGATGTCAATAAAGCAGTTGTAGATTTTCAAGCATTATCAGATAGATCATGTTACTTGAGATTAAGGAAGATAAGTATCATTAATGCGTCCACGTTAATGCGTCCACTAAAGATAAAAATTTAGAAACCAAAACAGAGTTTTACAAAAAGCTAAGCACAAATTTGTTACATAGAACAAAATAAAAATAGTTGGCACAAGTTTTGAATATAAAGACATTTATAAGGTAATATTTATAAGCTAACACTTGAAATAAGAAAAGGTGGTCGGTAACGGGGCTTAGTTATTGATTAGGGAAAATACATTCTCTAACCAGTCCTGGAGCATCACTAGGCAGAAATCATGTCTTTAACATGTTTTTATCATGTTTTCAACTCAGATCTTCTGCTTTAACTCCAATAAATGGTCAAGTTCTGACACCGGTAAAATAATCAAAATATTTAATATCTTTTGTGAAGTCTTTTCAAAACTTAAAAAAAACTCTAGGCTCTCCTAGTGAACCAATTTGAATTTTACAAAAAGAGTTTGAAAGTTTGAGCCTTCCTTTACATGTAAACAAAAAAAACTATCTGAGGGCCTTATTTGGGGCCTACTATAAATTTGAAAATTTGCGATTTTTTTCCAGTAGGCTGGATTGCAAAATTATTATGCAAAACCTATCCCACCGATCTTAATAAAATTTAGCACGCGGTTTAAACATATTAAAAAGTTTTTCTAGGCGGAATATGGAGCTTGTAAGTCAAGTTTAGAAATTCGAAAACATTTAAAGGATTAACTTCATTTTTTTTGTACTTTTTTTTTAATTATTGCTATTTTTTCAACAATAAACATTAAATTTTCAATTTCTAGCTAACGAAATAATATGTAAACTTGAATAACGAAACTTTTAACTTCTTATAATTTTTTCTCTAGGATCAATATTTTCCGAATTATAAACGAAAATAGGAGCAAAAAAATGAGAAATTTTCAATTGTTTTCAAATTTTGTTAAATAAAAAATTTAGCACAGGGTTTGCGACTGGTGCATATCGTGATTATCGATATTGGGCACATCCTGAAGGGATTCCAGCAAAAAATAGCTTCCTATGGAAAATGTCCATTATGGTCTGAATTTCTACAGATCCCGCTTAGTCTAGTATGCCTTAGAAACAAGACTCGATACATCCACACCGTAAAGGTTATTGGAAACAGCCGAGATGAGAATACTGAGAATAAATACAGGAAATACTTTAAGAGATCGAAAGAGAAGTGTAGTAATTAGAAAAAAATGCAAAGTACAGTGTATAAATGAATAGACACAAAATAAAAAAGGATGGAATAACCACAAAAAAGAATAGATAATACCCGTGTCGTCAAAATAGCATGAAATAAGTCACCAATCGGCAAAAGAAGTATCGGACAACCGCGCAAATGATGGAGTGACAATTTTCCATAGATCTATTAACCCGCCAATGCAGAAGCAGAATTGCTTATAAAGGGGAAAAAGAAGAAGAAGATAATTTTATATCGCATCCCCAGTATCTTTACTATTTACATGTGCGTCTATGTATTTAACAATATTTGAAATTTCCCGTCTCTGCTACATTCCGTATTTTAGCAAAATAAAAAATATACGTTCGAGTTCATTTTGGTCGTAGTTGTCAATATTCATTTTTCACTAAAATTGCTCCATAAAACCAAATGGAACCGAATACAGATGACTGAATACAGTGACTTATAACATATGAAAGAAATTTTATGGCAGTCATTCGACGGTATTGATTCATTTTTTGATAGACGAAGAGAAATGCCATTTTCATAGCGGAAGCTGTGACGATATTTTAGCCACTACCTAAAGCACCTTAATGTGGAGGAAATCAATGAGGGAAAACTCGATAAACATTTGTCTTTTAGCGGATTGTGGAAATGCGATTTCGTCTTCAAAGGCTATTGAGGAGCGTAAGATAAAACATTTTATTTAAACCCTTGATATATCTAACTTATTACAATTGTTTCTATATACAATTTTGCTACTTAATAAACTAGTCAAGGAAGACATATTAATTTAATATTACTAAATTAGAATTTATAAAAATTAAATACTTAATTGATTTTTAAATTTTAGTTTGTAATTTTAATATCAATGTTTCTTCCTTACCATACCATATTATGCTAACTATAACTTTCTGAAGAACTAACAAAACCTTCTGTTAGAGTTTTGACACTTCTCCTCTCAGATAAGGCACCATTCGAATAGCGAATACTTGCCGTATACTTACTATATTCAGATGCCAACGTAATAAAAGAAATAAAGTCCAGAAGACTCCAGTAAGCAGGACTACCCAGAAAATATTTTGACGAAAGAATAGTAAGGTTGGTATGAGAGAAAGTTTCAACTAGAAGAAGACCACGTGGTTGACCACGACTACGGTGACGGGATAATATAGCATGTGACCTTAAAGCTGTGGGAGTGGATAATTCGATGGAGATTTCTCAAGATAAAGAATAATGGAGGCATGTTGTCAAGTCGCCTAAAACTTAGGAAGGGTTGTAACATCATGGAGTAAGTGAGTAAGTAAGTAAATACTTGCCGTGGCAAAAATATAACAGTGAAAGATAGTTACTAACTGACAGCAGCTACAAAATGGTGCCTTGGGATCACCAAAACACGTTCGTAGAGAGGACTGCGTGTAGGGCGTCGATGATGGAGTATTGAGGAGACCAGTGCCTGTCATAGAATCGGTTAAAGACCAGCATAAAATTATCGGTGCCCACAAATAAAAATATTTTTATTAACAATTGTGTTATTAACAACATCTGCGTACTGACTTTGGCAGAGAGTACTCATATCATTTAAGTATTTAAAGAAAAAGTAGGGTATCAATAAAATATAACTATAAGGAATAAACTCATTGTACTACTTATACTTATTGTACTTATTGTACTTATAGTGTGATATTTATAATTAGTAAGAAGTGATAAATCAAGCCTCTTCATATAGAAGCTTACTATACAACTAACACAAACTAATAACGCAACAGACCAATAACAAACTGTTGGTTAGTTGCGAACCAACAACATGATCTTCTTCTTCTTCTTCTTCTTCTTCTTCTTCTTCTTCTTCTTCTTCTTCTTCTTCTTCTTCTTCTTCTTCTTCTTCTTGTTTCTATATAGACATCACTATGTTTGTTTTTCAATATGCCTCCAGTAAGTTGTTGTTCCATCGTTTTCGTGGTCTTCCTATTGGGAAACCGTCTCTTGCCGTCTTTACTACTCTATTTGTTGCCATTCGGCTTATATGATCGTTCTATTCTACTCTTCTATTTCTTATCCAGTTCTTGATGTTCTCTAACTTGTATCTACGTCGTATATCTGTACTTCTAGCTCTGTCACATAGTGTCCTAACATCAGTTTTACTAGGTGTTTTCATCTCTGCTTTTTCTAACATCCTTTTTGTCCTCTCTGTATCAGGTTTTTTGTCTGCCGCGTATGTCATTGTTTTGTAAATTCTGCCTTTCGTTTCTTTCCTGATATTTTTATTTCTCCATATTGTTTTATTTAGGCAGCCTGCGGCTCTGTTGGCTCTATTGACTTGATCTTCTAATTCTGTTTCGAGCTTTCCGTAGCTAGATAATGTGATTCCTAGATATTTAAACTCCATTACTTGTTCTATTATCTGACCTGCCAGCTCCAATTTACATCTTGCTGTTAACTCAAAGTTGTTGTCAACAGGTCCTCGAAGACACTTCGTCTCAGGACCATTTTACCTATGTAGGGTCATACGTCGCCATGTTACCAATTCCAACGGTAACTTAAACATCATAATTTGTAACCACATATAATGTAAAACAACTGTAAATTTATATCATTTAAAGGGTTTTGACCCATATATTTTGGTGGCTCATAGCATGTAGGTATACTGTTGCCGAAAGGGGGCATTTGGGCCTGTGGGACCCATCGCCGGCTCTTAGGACTTCTTCCTGTCCCCGGAATTTGATCGGGTGTTGACCACCTTTGCTTGTCGCTGGTAAAACGTGTTATTACTGCTACTGGTATAAAATAACAGTTACCGTGACAAGTATCTGTTATAGGTAACAGTTCCAAGGAACAGTTACAAAATAGCAGATCAAAATAGAAAACAGAACAGGTAAAAAATAATCTAAGTATTCCTTGACTTACGGAAGGAATAACTTGGTAAAACAAGTAAACCAAATGGTATAAAAATTATAATGCAAGAGAAATGTTCCTAAGTGTTTCTTGACTTACGGAAGAAACAACTTAGGACAGAAATATAGAAAAATGAAATATGTAAATATGAAACAATGTATGGAAATATTTCTAAGTGTTTCTTAGAACAGAAAACAAACAAGAGAATCAAATATAGTAAAATAAGAATACAAATATTTGTAAGTGTTTCTTGACTTACGGAAGAAACAACTTATAATAGAAAATAAGAAAATCAAATACAGAAAAGATATGGAAATATTGCTAAGTGTTTCTTGACTTACGGAAGAAACAACTCAGCATGAAATGGTAAAATAAAAGAGACAAATATATTAAGAAAATATCTTAGATAAATATCGGAAATAATAATGCAATAATGATTATGAAAATATTTCTAAGTGTTCTTTTGACTTACCGGAAAAGAATGACTTAAGCACACAATAAAATTAACAAGTCAAATATCAGAGAAATATTTCTAAGAGTTCTTTGACTTACCGAAAAGAACTACTTAGACACAAAGTACAAAATCAAATTTATAAAATAGAAAAAAAGTAAGGTAAATATTTCTAAGTGTTCTTAACTTACGGAAGAACAACTTAGATACAAAATACAAGAAAAATAAACAGTCAAAATAATCAAATAAAATATCAAATAATCAGTATATGAACAAATATAAGTCAAAGTAATATTCTAACCTGAAAAGGTCTGAATATACAATAATAAAATATAAATGGTTATCAGAAAATAAGAAATAAAACAATAGCTTAGTCGGAACAATAATAGCACCGACTAGGTCTACAGAAGAAGAGGCAAGCTCGACTGACCGATGAGAGAAATTCCGTCTGCTTTTATATAAAACAAATCCTTTGTTTTACGTAGTAAAAGGGGAATTTCCCTACATCGAGTCAATTAGAAATTCGGATTTGCCCGCACTTGGAATTTCCAAGTATTTCTCCGAATTTCTAAATGCGTCCGGCACGGCGGTGAGGTTCTGCCTGACATGCCTCCGGAGACATCCCCCCTCCTCTGAAAGACCTAACGGTGCTAAAAGAAAATTTATTGATAAAACAAAATCAAAATACATACAATAAGAAATCCTTAACCTAAGAAAAAAAAAAATACAATACAAATACAATTCAAACTTAAGATATATCATACTTAAAATTATAGTGGTCCAGGCGCTCCAGATGGTCCAGGTGGTCTAGGTGGGTCGTCTGCTTCCGTCAGGGCTACTTTATTCACCCTGAGGAGGTCCTACGACGTCGTGAAGATATAAGGCTACTCAATTCACCTTGATATCTCCACGTGTCGTAATGGGACCTTATCCTTGGTCGTCTTTGGTGGTCGGCTTCGCTGTAGTTCCTTCATCCCGTCCGTCCGGAGGGGTCAGGGTCCTATGGTCAGCATCGTCGACCATCGTGAACTCTTGGAGGAGATTCTCTTCAATCTCGCTCCTGGGTGCGTCTTCGGAGGTTTGCTGCTCGTGCCTCAGAAGTCGTTTCTTTCTCTTGCGTGTCCGGTGACTTCTCCGGATTTCCTCTCGAAGTGGTGTGTCGACCGGACCATCGAGGATGGGGTCGGTGGCCCCCTCCTCGTCGCCATGCTCCATTGTCTCTATCAATAGAAGGCATTCGGCGTCTGGCATGTCATCTGCTGTTAGGCTAGGTTCTTCCTCCTCGTCGATGTCCTCCATCGTCTCTAGTAGTGGAACTTCTTCTTCTTCTTCGGGTGTGCCTGTACTGATGTCCGCTGTTTCGGTTTCTTCAGTGGTCGGCTGACGTGGACGGTTGTCTAATACTTCATTGTCCTCTTGGGTTGACTGCTCTGCTTGTTGGGATGGGGTTTGATGGAATTCCACCTGTTGTGGTTTGGCTTGCCTTTCTGCTAGGGTCGCCCAGTAGATGGTGGTTCGGCAGGCAGTACCAGCGTGTAGACATTTTCGGGGTATGTCTACATTGGCCTCTTCCTGCTCCAACCAAGGCATCCCTAACACAACGTCGTGGTTCAAATCCTCCATAACCATGCAGTTTACAGCCGTGTCCAGAGTATCAATGTTCATATTGACTGCAGCAGTCCCTAGGGTGCGGGATGTGCTGCCCGTGCATGCCAGCTGAACCAGTCCTGGTCCTCGTTGTAGGTCCCGTCTCTGGATCAACCTCTGGTGAACGAAGTTCCCGGAGGCACCGGTGTCGACCAAAATCTTCACTTGTTGCCCGTTGATCCTTCCATAGAGTTGGGGGAGGCCTGCTGTCGAGGGTTGTACCTGAATAGGATTCAGTTGGGGCACCATCTTCACAACAGTGTTCAGTTGGCGCCCCGATTGGCGTTTCCCTGGTTCTGTGGGGTTGGAGGTGGTGGTTGGTTAATTGAGGGCATCCTGTGCTGTCCGCGGGGGTTCCTCCATTCGTCTATCGCCTCAGGGTGTCGTGGAGCGTTATCCTGACGTGGGGGACGGTACGGCTGTTGTTGCTGCTGCTGGGGTTTGCCGGTCCGGCGGATGTCAGATTCCATGCCCTGGGCGATTGTCAGAAGGTCTTCCTCGGTCTTGGGGATGTTCGCTCTCAGGCAGATCGCAATGTCAGGTCTCAGTAAGTTCGCTATCGTTATACATCTCTGGTCCTCGGGTGTATGTGGCATGAGACGTCTAAATAAGGCAGATTTCTGGTTAATGAACTCCTCCGTGGATTCGTCCCTACGTTGATGTTCTCCATAAAGCTTCGACGTCAGGGTTGAAATTGCGGCAGGGTCATTGTATCTTCTTAGGAGACGGTCTCGAAATGTGGTGTATGGCAGGTCTGTGTATGAAAATTTCTGAGCCCATTTCTTCGCATCGCCGTGGAGGAAATTGTCTATGAGGTAGTCGATCCATTGGTCCTTGTCTACGTCATGTTTGATTAAGAAATTCTCAGCTTTTGTCCAAAAGCTGAGTGGATTCTCGGTGTCCCGGCCTGAGAATTGAGGGGGCTTCGTGTAATTTATCCTGGACTTCGGTGTCTCAGGCTGAGGCATCTGGGGTGCAGTGCCTTGAGTTGTGGATAGGGCCGTCATCGCTTGCATCAAGGCAGAGATAAAGTTAGCTGTAGCAGGCTGGCTCGAAGACGGTCCTGGGGTCGTGAGTTCGGGTTTTGTTAGTTGGGCGCCATGTTGCCGAAAGGGGGCATTT
Source organism: Diabrotica balteata (assembly GCA_918026665.1). Classification (NCBI taxonomy): domain Eukaryota; kingdom Metazoa; phylum Arthropoda; class Insecta; order Coleoptera; family Chrysomelidae; genus Diabrotica; species Diabrotica balteata. Next base: position 168,173,037 of record OU898277.1, read on the forward strand.
GGGCCTGTGGGACCCATCGCCGGCTCTTCGGACTTCTTCCTGTCCCCGGAATTTGATCGGGTGTTGACCACCTTTGCTTGTCGCTGGTAAAACGTGTTATTACTGCTACTGGTATAAAATAACAGTTACCGTGACAAGTATCTGTTATAGGTAACAGTTCCAAGGAACAGTTACAAAATAGCAGATCAAAATAGAAAACAGAACAGGTAAAAAATAATCTAAGTATTCCTTGACTTACGGAAGGAATAACTTGGTAAAACAAGTAAACCAAATGGTATAAAAATTATAATGCAAGAGAAATGTTCCTAAGTGTTTCTTGACTTACGGAAGAAACAACTTAGGACAGAAATATAGAAAAATGAAATATGTAAATATGAAACAATGTATGGAAATATTTCTAAGTGTTTCTTAGAACAGAAAACAAACAAGAGAATCAAATATAGTAAAATAAGAATACAAATATTTGTAAGTGTTTCTTGACTTACGGAAGAAACAACTTATAATAGAAAATAAGAAAATCAAATACAGAAAAGATATGGAAATATTGCTAAGTGTTTCTTGACTTACGGAAGAAACAACTCAGCATGAAATGGTAAAATAAAAGAGACAAATATATTAAGAAAATATCTTAGATAAATATCGGAAATAATAATGCAATAATGATTATGAAAATATTTCTAAGTGTTCTTTTGACTTACCGGAAAAGAATGACTTAAGCACACAATAAAATTAACAAGTCAAATATCAGAGAAATATTTCTAAGAGTTCTTTGACTTACCGAAAAGAACTACTTAGACACAAAGTACAAAATCAAATTTATAAAATAGAAAAAAAGAAAGGTAAATATTTCTAAGTGTTCTTAACTTACGGAAGAACAACTTAGATACAAAGTACAAGAAAAATAAACAATCAAAATAATCAAATAAAATATCAAATAATCAGTATATGAACAAATATAAGTCAAAGTAATATTCTAACCTGAAAAGGTCTGAATATACAATAATAAAATATAAATGGTTATCAGAAAATAAGAAATAAAACAATAGCTTAGTCGGAACAATAATAGCACCGACTAGGTCTACAGAAGAAGAGGCAAGCTCGACTGACCGATGAGAGAAATTCCGTCTGCTTTTATATAAAACAAATCCTTTGTTTTACGTAGTAAAAGGGGAATTTCCCTACATCGAGTCAATTAGAAATTCGGATTTGCCCGCACTTGGAATTTCCAAGTATTTCTCCGAATTTCTAAATGCGTCCGGCACGGCGGTGAGGTTCTGCCTGACACGCCTCCGGAGACAATACCTCGTTTACACTGATGATGGATTTAACAATCAGAAAACGTTCTGTACTATATTTGTGATAGCTCGTTTGGGCATTCTATTATATACCTTTTATAAAGGATTTGAAATAAATTTTTTATATCTCTGTTGGTTATAATCTAAAATAGATCTTTGTTCACGAGTTTTATTAAATGTATATTTGTGTTGTTCTTTGTGGTCAAAAATGTGTTGTTTATTCTTAGTTTGTCAATTTTTTGCCAATAATGTCATCTTTTCTCTGGATTGATCCACTACGTGTTGTAATTGATAGTAAAACTCTTCCCTTGTTGTCTGAGGCTTGTTATTTTCTGGGCCGTATACTCCGATGATGTTCAGATCTTCCTTCTCCATTCTTATCTTTGCTATTACTACTCTTTCGGATATGTACTGACACTCTTTGATATGATTTTGGTGCCTTTGGTGATGTGGTGCTCCTCATGATGTGACCGAGGTATTTGATTCTGGCTATTTGGTTGGCTGTCCCCAAAACCTAACATAGATCTCTCGTACCGAAACAAACTCCTTTACCCTCTAGATACTGATTTCTTACAATTCAAGTATAAATTGGTTGTACTTAAATATATTAAATCTGGTACTCTCGTCTCAGTCATCGTACAAGAACCAAAAACTGCTTTCGCTTGTTTTTTAAATTACACAAATTAAACAAACTTAACACTAAAAAAACAGTAAAACCTTTCGATATAATATAATTCTTCTCGACTTTTTTTTAGTTTTATGGCAGAGGGACAGATGCTCTTTTCTTTTCTTTCAAATAAGCTTCTAACCACAAATTCTCCACCCAACTTTATCTTTCTCAACCAATCACAGTTTACCATTTTTAAATATCCCACAATTTAATTTCTTTGTTTTCTCTCAGACATTTGAATTATATATTTTTGTTTTTCCCGTAGTAATAAAAAAAACCGGTTTGTATTAATTAAAACTTTCTCTTCATGTCGGCTTTCGAAAACAGTAAGATAGCTAGTCGTTATAATTTGTCAAAGCATTGCTAAACCATAGTTTGTTCGTCGAATTCTTTTGAAACAAAATAATTCTTCTACTTAAATTAACTTTCTAACTAATGTGTTAATCTATATTTTGATATATTTGTTATTTGTATATGCAAACCGTTTGTCACCGAAAAGAATCTTGTAATATACACTGATTACTTGCTTACATCTAGAAATCCCAGAACTTTTTATAATTTAATAACTTTGTGTCTGCCTGACATATAGTTGTTTGACTCCTAGTTATTAGACCAAAAATTAATATTTTCCGCTATAAAATCGATAAAATAATACCCATACATTATAAATATTTATGTTTATTAAAACACAGAAAGATAGCTTTGACTTTTTAATTTCTTCTTCTTCTTCTACTTTTTGTAGATCTTTCGATCTGTTTAATTCTGAAGCTGCCTCTGGTTAATTTCTTGGGAGGTACATTGCCAACTATCCCTCCATCTTTTAGGTGGTCTTCCGGGGGGTCTGGAACCAGGCGGATTGTTTTCTAGGGCAATTTTTGGGAGTCTATTCTCATCCATTCGTCTTACATGGTTGTACCACCTCCTCTTGCGCTGTCTTCCCCATCTTACAATATCTTGAATTTTGCACCGCTCTCTAATGTTTGTATTTCTCACTCTGTCCCTTCTTGTTTTCCCCATTATTGTTCTTAGGGTTTTCATTTCGGCAACCCTTAGCATCTGTTTCGTTTTGTTGGTATCTTCGCGCACTTGTATGCCATATGTCATGATCGGTCGTATGCAAGTCTTATAGATTCTAATTTTACTATCTGTGCGCATATACGGATTAGACCAGACTATCTGCCGCAGACATCCTGACAGTGCAGATGCTTTGTTGATCTGACTCCTCAGGTCCTTTACTGGGGCATGGGTGCTTGATATATCTATGCCCAGATATCTGAATTGCATCACCTGTTCTATGGGGTTGTCCTCAACCACTAACTTACATCTGAGCGGATCTTTTGGTATTGTCATACATTTAGTTTTGTTGATAGAGATGTTCATATTTAATAGTCGGCTTGTTTGAAAGAACTGAAAGAGCTGCCTTTGGAGATCATCTTCTGATTCGGCAATAATTGCTGCATCGTCTGCGTAGCACACCATACCAATTCTTTTGTTGCCCATTCTATATCCGAGATTAAGGGATGTTACTTTGTTGATAATTTTGCCCATGAGAAGATTAAACAAGAAGGGGCTTAAACTGTCGCCTTGTCTAATTCCTCCCGGTGTTGGAATATTTTCAGTGAATTCGTCTCCTGCTCTAACTTTGGTTACGTTGTTGTTATTTAGGTTATGGAGTATCTTTGTTATACTGGTCGGTGTTTCATTTTCTATTAATATATTTAGAATGTCTCCCAGGCGAACTCTGTCAAATGCCGTCGTCAAATCAATGAAGCAAATATACGCTGGCATGCCGAACTCTATAGCTTTTTCTTTTATTTGTTTTATTACAAATACTGCGTCTGTTATAGACCGCCCTTTTGTAAAACCTTGTTGTTCTTCAGCATTAGTGATTTGCTTTTTTAATTTGTCCTTGAGAATACCCGTAAAAAGTTTCATTGTTGTATTTAAGAGGGTTATTCCTCTATAGTTTTGTGGGCAGGTTTTTTGTCCTTTTTTAAATATGGGGATTGTGATACTATTGTGCTATTCATCTGGTGTTTCTGTTTTGTTTAATATTTTGTTAAATAGTTGTGCCAGTTTACTTGCAAGTTCCGGGCCTCCATATTTTATACATTCATTGGGAATACCATCCGTTCCCGGTGATTTTCTGTTTTTTAGCTTTTTGATCTTTGCTTCTACTTCTTCGTCATTGATTGTAGCACTCACATCTGTTTCGCCTTCGTTTATATTCAGCGTTTCTTTAGCATCATATAGCTCTTTAAAATGTTGTTGTCATGTTTCTATAGGTACTCCTTTGGTCTGCACGAACTCGTTAACTGGTTTTTTCCTGTCATTTCCTTTTTAATTTAAGTCATTCAAATGAAAAAATGTAATCCGCTTTGATTTTATAACACCCGAATATTCGTAATGGTAGGAGAATATGGTTTGTCACCTAAGCCAGCTCTGTTAAAAAACGGATGTAAGTAAGACCAAGAACCAAAACTAATTGTTTAAAATTTCATATCGGTTTTCTTTGCCTCTTTTTCAAAAGGCATAAGTTGTGCTAAATAATTCACTGCAGCCAAAGTGCTGGGCACATCTCCTGAACGAACATTTTACTGTTTACAACTCGAGTTTCCAAACAAAGATGGCGGTTATTAGATATTATAATAAAAAAGCGCTAATGACTTTTCATAGTGAGTTTGCCATCATCTTCCGAGCATTATGAATTAATGATATTGTGCAAAAGCTTTTCGCTTCTCGCCGACTTGTTTATCTTTGATCTACGGGTTAAATTTACAACTTCAAGTCTCAATTTTCGTTAAGTTGAAAACGATATTATGTAATGTGTGTCAACTGAAACATTACTTTGAAGTTTATGGTATACATTTTCTGTGTAGTTGCTAAAAGCGATATTTTAAATCTAATTAACATTTAAGCATAATGTATGAAGATGACCACTTTTTTATTAAAAAAATTATTGTTGTTGTGAATTGTGAATTTTAACAAGGAAGTATCTAAGGCCTATTTTTAGTTATGCTGAAGCAATTATAGAACTGATAGTTATGTTTTTTTGTTTTATTCACAATCTGTTTAAAAGTTGACTGTAGCTGTTTTCCATTGCAACCTATTTATTTATAACAATTTTTAAACAAACTGCTTTTGATATAATGTTTACTTTAAGCTGAAAATTATAATAACGTAAGAGCACCGAATTCCGACCGGTTATAAGTGGTATATATAAAATTGTTTGAAAGATCAATTCCGAATCATTGAAATTTAAAGTAATACATGTCTATAAGCTAGTATGCATTATTAATTCTTACTAGAGCCAAATTTATAATAATAACACTAGTCATTTCAACAAAATTGCTTATTGAAGAAACCAAATGCAAATATTTCGCAAATATCCATTTTCCGTCCACAAGAATGATTTTTTCCCAATTCCGTCCACAAGGGTGCCGTTATCCGTCCTATTTATTTAGTTTTGACAAAAAAACCCTTTAAGAATAATTTTTGAGTAAATTTGCAAAAAAATGACCAAAAAACAACAAAACACACAAGGGATAATTTAAATATAAGTTTTATTTAAGTACAAAGTTTTGAAAAGAACTTAATGTCTGCAAATGAATTAAATAATAAAAAAGAAGACTTTATTTTTTTAGGTTTTCAATTTCTGGAACTTCATAGGCGCCGTGTTTATTTATGAGCAAAGGTCTCGCAATCTTACAAACTACATCATCAAAGTCATAATTTAAAATGTCATCTCTATCTGGCCATTTCCAGTACTTTCCACTCATAGTCATACTTTTAACTCTTAAATTATCATTGCCTCGTTCCAGAACTACACCAGGGAAATATTCATTGTCGTACTGCACCAACACAAAATCGTCCTTTGAATATATTTCTATATTCTTTTTATTTATGTTTTCCGTAATATTATTACCAGTATCTATGCCTGGTGTGTGTTTTGGAGGACAATTTTTCTTTTTTGCTTGTTGGATCTCTGTTTTTTCTTTTCTCTTTCGGATTCGTTCACATTTCTCATTTTTTTTTTTCCTCTTTTTCTTTTTTGAGTCTTCGTTGATGTTCCATAAATTCATCACTTATAGCTACTGTAGGATAAATCTTTGGTTTTTTCCTTTCGTTGGTGTCTTCTGTGCTATTTTTTTTCCTTGTAGAGCTTTCCGGCCAAAATAGTGCTTTTTTGAAAGGTGTTGGATATTTACTATTATTCTCTGATGTTGTAATCTGCTTAAGTGGGGTTTTTTCTTGATTTTGTACTTGCCTTTGTTGATCAGAATGAACTATTGAATCATCTTTTAATGGGCTATTACAAGGAGTTCTGTTTACTACTTTGTTCTTAAGTGGTGTTTTTTCTTGGAGTGAACTTACTGCTAAATAATAGTCTATTTTCTCAGAATCATTGTCCTTGGATGATGATGGACCAGGTTTTGGCGAACTAGAATTGCTATTCTGTGAAGGAATTAAGACCAATGCTCCATCTGCTTTGACTGTAGCTTCAATTGTATCATTATTGCGAAACCAAAAGTTTTCATCAAGGTGTATGTCAGCAATGGTGTTGTTAGCAGCATTTATCGGCAAATTATTTTCCAAAGTTGTATCGTGATCGACATTTTGTGGATGAAGACTCTTCCAGAAATCATACAATGCTACATATTTTTCTTCTAGTTGGGCCGCTGATTCAGTAATCTTAAAACTGTTAACAATTTCTGGGTTTAAGCGTATCTCTACCTCTCGAAGTAGTTCAGAATCATAAACATTAACAGGTGTAGTGGATGTGGATTCCGTTATTTTATCATCAGAATCTTTTTGTTCTATTGGTTTTATTAATTTTGAATAATCAATGCCATTTTCGTTGAACGGAAAGAGTCCACATGATTCAAATGCACTTTTTATTATCGATGTACAGACTGTAGCCTTCAAAGTTTTGTCTAAGAGTTTTGCAAACTCAGCCCGTTGAAGTTTTCTTCCGTTATTCTCCATACGCCAAGATCGAACATCTTTTCGCCAGTTATTTTTAATGGGATAATTATACCAACATCTAACGGCTGTAATCGGTGAGTTGCGTTGGGGTAAAATGCTGTTAAAATGATACCTTTTTCTTTGCAGAATTCAGTAATAGGCAGATTGATGTGGGAAGAGTGTCCATCCAAAAACAATATCACTGGGAGTGGATTTTCCAACCAGGGAAAAAATACATTTGTAACGTATTCATAAAATGTCTCACTTGTCATCCAACCAGATTCAGAGTGCCCAACTCCCCACTGTTCTGGCATGTTCGTTATTATTGCAGCTGACACATACCTTTTGTAGGGATACAAAACTAATGGCGGAGGCACAGAACCATCAGCTCCAACAGTTAGCAAAACTGTAAAACATTCTTTTTCGTCATTAGCTATGCGATTGTATACCTTTTTTGCACCTTTTCTAACCAAAACTTGTTTTTCTTGAGGGGATAAATAGAAACCACTTTCATCACAATTGAATATTCTTTTGGGATCTTTAAGAATATGTAAATAATTCATTTTTGTCATATAATCCCGAACTTGGTTAAACCAATTTTTTATATTTTGTTCCGTAACTGCGGCTCTACAACAAGATAGTGATTGTGGAACACGTTTTGAAATTTCTGGATGACGAGCGAGAAAACCATTGTATCATTTGTTACCAGGTATGTAATTTTTAAATGGGGTTTTTCGTTTCAAATTTTGAATTAGTTTTGAAACAGAATCAACAAGTTGAGATCTTGTTACCGGGAATCCCACGTTGCCCATTTCGATTATCCTTTTTACAATCAAGTCTTCTTCAGAACTGGACAAAACTGTTGGCCCTCCAATATTGCCTGGAGTTTTGTACTTTTCTTTCATAGTATCTAACAAAGTACTTTTAGGAACATTGTATATTTTGGAGGCTTGTCGAATACTTAAACGTTTTAAATTAATATCTTCTACAGCTTTTTGGATATTCTCTCGATGATACTTCATACGATTTTTGTATACCATACTTGCAGATAATAAAAAACTGAAACAAAAATCTTTTATTAGTAATATTTTATGGGGTCGGTTACAGGAGTTTAAAATAGTTCTGTCCGTCCAACCTGGACGGATACAGGCCCAAAGGTTCCTGTGTCCGTCCAATTCCTTTAAATGAGTGTTTTACTAATTAGATAGTCATTTTATCATACTTGATAATACAAACTGAGAGAGAGAAATACCATAAACATTTTTTACAAATTAAAACTAAACCAAACTTACACATTAAATCTAGAATAGTTAATAAATGCATCCTTCTTGAGTTAAATTTTAAATTGAATTTTCGAATGCACTTAATATTTGACACTAATTTTCTTAAAATGAGTTGTACCTATTATAGGTCGTATTCAGGTTTTTAAACGGAGCAAAACATTTAGAATGTTGAAAATATGCTGGATTATATTATTTAACTAAGACTTTTATTTAAAAAGCGTTTGAAACTGAAGGAGTTAATTCCTAATACCGTCCGGTAGGACGGTATCAAGGACACCTTGATATTCTAAATTACCCTATTCCGTCCACTTTAATTTCTGTTAAAAAATCTATTGTTCGAAAATAATCACAAAAATATATGTACATTTACAATAAATAAATATGTAAGATTCAAATAAAAAAGTAAAAACATAAGTGTTAAACGTAGTATCTATAAAATATGGAAAATAAATATTCCTTACCTTTATGTTTTTTTTGGAATCAGTATCGCTTGAAACAACACATGCACTTGCAATGAACTGAACTGCACTGACAGCACTGAACGTAAAATGTCTACGTGCTAAAGGTAGGATGAGTGGGGATATAACCTATCAAAAATTTTACTCGGTCGTCTGATTGAGACCAAACTCTGAGGTATAGAGCGCAATTTCTTTGTCGGACGGAATTGGGAGACTGGACGGTATACGATGCTTTTACGTTAAATATGCAAAAATGCAAAAAAGCCAATTTTAGCGTTTTTTATTGACATTTTTCAATAGGTTGCCTTTATGTCTCACAACACATTTTGTTGTTTATTTCTTATTTACATAGCTGAATTGAACACAATCAAACACATTAAACATTTTGACAGGCGACATTTTGCGCCTTTCCCCTTTAATACCTTACGATTAAAACTACTATTACTTACCTTATATAATTACGATTAGAAAACTATTCAAATTCAAAATAAATAGGATCAACTTCGGAATACGAGTCGTCTTGAGGGTTAATAATTAGCGGTTGTGTCTCAACGGTCGCATCAATTATGTTATCATGATCCCACATTTTTTGTTCTTCATCTATTACACGTCATACTGCATCTTTTCAGTTTTGTTCTGTAATATGTTGTAAAGACTCGTATAACAATTCACGTACAACTTGTATGTTATATGACGAATTTTTTCTAGCCACATAACTTTTCATTGGTACCGAAATTAGTTCAATTAGATTTATTTTGCAGTAGTAGGGTGGAAGTCTAAAGACTGTGATGTTTCGCCTTTTCGCCATTTTGTCAACTACGTATTTCTTGGACTTAGATTTGTGATGTCGGGCAATTTTTAAAAGTTCTGCTTTTACCATTCCATCTTCGTAAGGCAGATACTTATTCCGCAGTAAGTCAAGATTATCCTGTTTCTTACACGCAGTCGTTGATAGTCTTTCTACTAGTGGTGAATAACAAGGTGCATTATCTAATACTATAATTGAATTTGGTGGTATGTGTTCAATCATCTGCTTAAAATACTCTTCAAAAACATCAGCTGTCATCTCCTCGTGATAGTCTTTTGTGCTTTTGGACTAAAATTCCAACAAGCCATGCTTAGCAAATCCTTTTTCACTGGTAATGTGAGAAATTATTAATCTACTGCCTTTACCAGAAGGTGGGGAGATACCAGTAGACCAAGCTTTCATAAAGGCTTGCCTGGAGCTTCATATATTTTTATCTAACCAAATTTTTTTTAGAGTATTACTTGAGTTTACCCACGTTTCATCTTGGTAGAAGATTGGTTAATTAATTTAGGTCTTAATTAATTTCTTCCCCAACATATTATCTTTTCCCGGTCAATCAAAAGTGATTTTCGGTATGATTTCTCCCACTGGAAATTTAATTCTTTTAAAACTTGCCACAATTTAGTTCGTCCGATATGAGGCAAATCCGGGTCGTCTCCAACTTTTTGTAAAATTTTGTTTAGGTTTGGTATTTCTTTTTTGAAAAAAAAAAATCCATAAATTTACCTTTGAATACCATTTTTGACAAATTCAATAATTTCAATAGACCTTTTCCATCTCCGTAAGTGTTCGTTTGTATTTGAGTTAGCTTTACCGTGTTTTTTTCTTTCTGTTAGGAACCTATCTATAGTTAACTCCCCTACGCCAGTCATGTTGACACAACTTTTGACTATGTTGCGAACAGTGTTTGTGGGATTCTGAGAAAACAGAGCATCGTGAACATTCAGGACAATAGTCTTCTCTTTTGGTGAATAGACAGACTTACTCACTGTAAGCAACAGTACCGGTGTAAAACTTGATGATGTTGATGATGAAGCCATCACAAACAATCCAACAAAACAAGCACGAGCGAAAGGTACGTATATGTTTGTAGGTATATGGAATAAAAATCACTCACGCACTGCATATAATTCGCAAAAGAAATATTCGAGACGGTAATTACTGCCGTAGACGCGGAAACGCCGACGAGCCGTAAATTACATGCGATCAAAAACGTACTAAAAAAAAAATTGTTTTCGTTCGTAATAACATCACCATCAAGTTAAGTGTCGAATATAAACTAAACAGACGAGGCACCTGGCCAAAGCCGCCATCTTTATACCATTATATTATTAAAAATCTGGGGAATTCCATCCTAATTATCTTGCAACGAATAGTACCTTCGGATATGAATTCCAGGTTTTCTAGTAAAGTGATTAAATGCGAAGATTAGTATTGAAATATTCAAAGAGATAAGGTATTCTTATATACAAAAAGGTTAGTGGTTAAATTTTTATTTTTATATAATAACCAACATTAGGAGTGAAAGTTTAAATTGTTTTTTGATAAATATATTAGTATTAAAACATTATTAATATTGATAATGAATAAACACCTCAGGAACCGCTATGATGATACAAATTTTACGACCGTTTTATGACTTTGAGGCAAATTCTGTGCTCTCAATAAATTTGTGAACGGAATATAGGCCTGTTTGAAGTGTGAAATTATTTCAAATAGTGAAATATCTACAAAAACTATTAATTTTATTTAAGAACGCTCAGCAAAAATTTTTTGTTGTATACAGTGTAACTATTTTAGAGATTTCTGGTTTATACAGAATCTCTTTCAATAAATTTTACAAAAAAACTCACACTAAAGAGTTTTTAACTCTTTAGTGTGAGTTTTACAACAGTCAGTGTCAATACTTATGTTTTTATTGACTTGAAGAAGTTTCCTGTAGATAGTAATTCTAATATGTTAAACAAAATTTCCAATTAACTACAAAAAACAATTTATATTTATACTGCCGTCCTAACATGAAAGGTCCTATCTGCAAAATTTGGTAAAATGACTTTATTGGCTCACGGCATGCGTAAACATATTATCTATGTATGTACAAAATGAAATTGTCCTATAAGCGTCTTAACTGCCTTATTATATACATAATGGTTTGTCCTAACTGACTAAAAAGCCATGTTCACTAACATAAATTGTAGTATCTCACATATACTAAGAAAAATTGTCCGTTTTAACTTTAAAAATGCAGTTAGGACTATTTAAGCTGGTATTTCATACTGAGCGGCATCAGTTAGGACAATTTTTGCGTAGTATGATATAAGCATGTTTGTAACATAACTTCAAATAATTAATTAAAAAAGGTATTTTTTATTGTCAGACATTGGGAGTACTCTCATGCTTTTTGGTATTTTAAGTAAATATATTGTGAGAAATGGATGAAGGGTAAGTTTAATAATGTTACCTTAGGTATCAGCAATAACTGATCGTAATTATTGTTTGTAGTAGTAGCAAAAAATATAGACGCACATGCATCTATATTTTCTGGTTTTAGCAATGCAGCATGTCTCAGCCAGAACAGCGATAAATGTAAACGTATGGTATTTAGCCAAAAGTGAGAATGATCCAGATTAAGCACCTGGGCCGTCCAATAAATTCGACAATAATATAAATGAAAATGATTCGGATTCTAGTTTCTAATCTATTTATTATCATTTATGTTACATATATTAGGATTTAAATTGTGTAATAAGTTTTAAAACTTCTTCTTTTTATATAGATATGACTCTGTGTTTTTCGATGTACCTCCAGTAAGTTGCCGTTTCATCATTTTCGTGGTCTTCCTACTGATCTCATCGTTTTTGTGGTCTTCCTACTGATCATCTTCCTATTGGGGAACCGTCTCTTGCCGTATTTACTACTCTATTTGTTGTCATTAGGCTTGTATGATCGTTCCATTCTACTCTTCTATTTCTTACACAGTTTTTGATATTCTTACTTTGCCTGATGTACCTTACATTGCATACAAATCGTATCTCTGTACTCTGTATCTCATCGTAGCTCTATCCCATAGTGTTTTGCCATCAATGTTTTGCCTTCCACTTCAGTTTTGAGCTTTCTGTAGCTAGATAATGTGATGCTTATATATATTTAAACTCCATCACTTGTTCTATTATCTGACCTTCCAGCTCCAATTTACATCTTTGTAAATTTGCTGTCGTAAGCATGCATTTTGTCTTTTTTGGGGAAATTAACATTTTTATGGCGATTATATTAAATTGGTGTAGCATAAGTAGTAAATCATCTTCACTTTGAGAGAGCAGTATTGCGTCGTCTGCATAGTAGATTATTTTAAGTTGTTTTTCTCCCATTTGGTATCCTTTTTTAGTTCTTACTTTTCTTATTATTTCATCCATAATCAGGTTAAATAATAGAGGACTCATAGAATCTCCCTGCCTTATCCCATTGCCAGCTACAATAGGGTCGGTTAGTTCTTCTTCTACTTTTACTTTTATTATGTTTTTTTGGTAGTTATTTTCGATCGTTTTGATTATTCCTGAAGGTATCTCTCTTTGCGTACAGTAAGTGTATAACGTCTATTAGTTTAACCCAGTCAAATGCCTTCTTAAGGTTCACGAAACATAGATATGCCGGTTTGTCGTGTTCTAATGATTTCACTTACACTTGCCTCATTATAAATATAACGTCGGTGCATGATCTTCCCGGCCTAAAACCTTGTTGTTCTTCTGCTAGTGTTATAATTTCATTCAATTTATTTGTTATCAATTTGATTGGTTGTTAATTTTAGTGTTGTGTTTCATAAATTAATTCCCATTCCCTTGATCTCCATTCTTGAGAAATTTTGTTTTTTGTTCTATTATTTTATAAAACTTAGTATAATAACATTAAAAGTGTTCAGTGTCAGTAAGTAATACAAAAAAAAACGTACTTCAGATACACTAAGCTAAATTGTCCTAAGTGGCAATGTAATCAAAAATCGACTAATCTGGAAAGAATAAAACAAAATTCTGACTAGCAATTAAATTTATTCTCTGACATAATATATAAAATAAAACATAAAGACTTTCTTAAATTACCAAGCGTTATACAATGAAAAGAAACAAAAACTTGATTTTCTCAAAACCTAAATTTTGCAGATAGGACCTTTCATGTTAGGACGGCAGTATAATCATAAATCTCTAGTCCCCACTACATGTTGTATTTAATTCTAATTATGCAACCAGGGTATGCCTGTTTTTATTCACAGACTGAATATACACTCCTAATTATATTAAAAAACGTACTCTCACACAAATCAAAGCTCCCTGGATATTTACAAAATTCATTATCCATTCCCCATGTCCTAATTCAATTTACAATAGTCACAAATCATGCGCTACCCGCTAATATCCCTACTTGGACCCTTATAAGAACCCCGTTAATGCAATACCACCGCTAACCACACTGATTATTAACGCAACCTCAAAAATTCTAATGACGATACACCCCAGCTTTTAACATACTAAACGGTCGCCGTATTTAATATTCGGCGATGTCGCCATTTTGAGTTATTGGTTCGTGACCAAATTAAAGGTTTATTTATGTGTGAATGTAGTTGTAATAAATCTACGCACGTGTAAGGGAATGAACTATATTTACCGAGTTTATCTAAATGCCACAAACTTAAAATATCAAAAATTGCGTACTTGATAACTGAGACGAGAAGTACAGAATGAGTTGAGACACAAAATGCTTTAGAAAGTTTTTTCTTTTTAGGTGTATTATGACTTACTTTGCCTAAAATTATTTATTTTAGGTATCGCAAACAACTTTAGCACATCTTCTTCTTCTTTCAGTGCCTATTCGTTCCGAATATTGGCAATAATTCTGGCTATAATTATTTTATTAACTGATGCTTTAAATAGATTCGTCGTTGTTGTGGAGAACCATTTCCTCAGGTTCTTCAACCATGATATTCTCCTTCTCCCAATTCCTCGCTTTCTGAATACTTTACCCTGTAGGATTACCTTCAGTAATCTGTATTTAGTGCTGTTTCTCATTATATGTCCGAGATATTCCAACTTTCTCCTTTTAATGGTATACATCACCTCTCTTTCTTTGCCCACTCTTCGTAATACGGTCTCGTTGGTTATCTTGTCTGTCCATGATATCCTTAGAATTTGCCTGTATAGCCACATCTCGAAGGCTTCAAGTTTTTTCTCCATTGCTTCAGTTAGTGTCCAAGATTCAACTCCGTAATACAATATTGAGAAGATATAACATCGTAGGAGCCTTACTTTTATCTCCAGATTAAGATTGTGGCTTTTAAAGAGTTTGGCCATGTTATTGAATGCACTCCTAGCTTTCTCTATTCTACATTTTATTTTCTGTGAGTGATCCCATTGTTCATTTACTGTTGTTCCAAGATAGTTATACAGTTTTACTCGGTCCACTGGTGTATTATTGATAAGTAGTTGAGCGTCTCTAACTTTATTTTTGCTGATGATCATAAATTTAGTTTTTGTTATATTTACTTGAAGTCCAAATCTTTCACTTACTTCATTTACTTTGTTTATTAGTTGCTGTAAACTGTTCAAACTGTCTGCAAAAATAACGGTGTCGTCTGCATAACGGATGTTGTTTAGGCGTTCTCCATTTAGAAGTATTCCATGTTCGCATTTTTCCAAGGCTTCACTAAATATTTCCTCTGAATATAGATTAAATAATATAGGTGAAAGTATGCAACCTTGTCTAACGCCTCGTAGAATCTGGATCATTTCCGTTGGTTCACGTCCAAAATTCGTTCTTATTGTGGCTGATTGGTTCCAGTATAAATTTTATATTATACGCCGATCTTTATCATCCATTTGGGCTTTTGTTAGAATATCCATCATTTTTTGGTGTTGAACTGTATCAAATGCTTTTTGGTAGTCCACAAAGCAGGTGTGAATATCGCAAGTCATATCTTTGCATCTTTGAAATAACACTTGTAGACTAAACAGTGCATCTCTTGTACCTACGCCTTTTTATGAATCCAAACTGTGTCTTGTATTCTCTCTTCGCATAGCTTGCACATTCTACGATGTATAATTTTTAGAAAAAGTTTTAATGTATGGCTCATTAGACTTATTAGCCTATATTCTCCGCACTTTTTTGCTCCCTGTTTCTTTGGTAAGGTAATACATTATGAAAGTAGCCAATCTTTTGGGATATTGCCTGTGTCATAGATATTATTGAAGATTTTACATAGTACTCTCAAAGATTCATCATCAAGAAGTTTAAGAAATTCAGATTGTACTCCGTCTGGTCCTGGAGCTCTACCTTCTTTTAGTGATATTATGGCTGCTCTTATTTCTGCCACTAGTATAGGTGGTCCTGTTTCCGTAGGTATTGGGGGCTGGTTCTCTCTCTCATCAAAAAATAAATTTCTTATGTAATTTTTCCAGGTATCATTGATACTCTCTTTGTCCACGATTATCTCTCCATTGTCATTAACAAGTTTACTTATTCTTCTGTTTTTACATTTACCTGTAATTTATCTTACCTTCTTATGCACGTTGAAGTCGTCGTATTTACTTTGGAGAATTTCGATTTCTTGGCATTTATTCTCCAGTTCTTTCTGTTTGGCTTCTCTGATCTTTCTCTGTATCTCTCGCTGTAATGTTTTATACATGAAGTTATCGTTCTTGTTTTTCCTTCTTTCTTCCATTAGTTGCAGAATCACTGTCGTCATCCATGTCTTATTCTTACCTTCTTCGTTCTTCATAAAATTGTCTTTAATGTCGTCTATTGTTTTCTTAAGGGATTCTATCTTATCTTTTGTGCTTTCCGTTGTATTATCGACTTCTTTAAATTTTCTATGTAATGTTTTGCTGACTATTTCTTTTACTTCGCTACATTTCAGTTTTCTCATGTCATGTTTTTTACAGTTTTTCCGCGTATTTCTTTAACTTAGTTCTATACACGCTTACTAAAGGATTGTGGTCAGATTGAATATCAGCGCCTGGGTAGGTTTTAACACTGTTGAAACTATTTCGATATCTTTTGTTAACAAGCATATAGTCTATTTGATTTCTAATAATAACGTCTTCTCCGTTGTCTCTAGGTGATTTCCACGTATACAGGCGTCTAGGCGGTAGTTTGTAAAATGTGTTTAGCACGATTAAGTCATGCTCTGCTGTAAAGATACTCATTGTTTCTCCGCGTTGATTGCTCTCTTCTAATCCATGTGGACCAATATGTTGCCCTTCTTTTCCGTTACCTATTTTTGCATTGAAATCTCCCATGATTATAAGGAGTTCGTGTCTCGGTATATATCTTATAAGGTTGCTTATTTGTTTGTAGAATTCTGATATTTCTTCATCACTATGGTCTGCTGTGGGTGCATAGACTTGTATGATGTTTGTGTTCACCGGTGACGTATTTATTTGTAACAGGAGGATTCTATCGTTCACTGGTATGAAGTTGTTGACTTGTTTGGCTATACTTTTATGCGTGATAATTCCAACCCCATTCTCATATTTACCATTTTCTGATCCTGAATAGTATACTCTGTAGTCTTCTATATTACAATAACTTGAGTCAGGCCACCTCATTTCGCTTATGCTCATTGTTTCTATTTTCATGCGTTCCATTTCTTTAATTGCGCATTAGATTTTTCCTGATTGAGCCATCGTCCTAACGTTCCAAGTGGATATCCTCTTCTGACAATTCGTGTGGACATCTAATAATGTAATATTGTCTATCAATATCCCAGTCTGTGCAGAAAAAAGTACTCTCTAATCCAGGAATTCATGTAATGTGGCATAGGTTATAAAGGGCATCCTCAGGAGCAATCCCCCAGTTCATTAAAGTAAGTGTTGTAATGGGTAATTTATGTACAGATTATGAAAGTACTCTAAAAGAATTTTAATTTTAGCTGGTATAAGTTTATTTTAATTTTTTTTTATTATTTCAAAAATAACGAATGAAGGTCAAAATAAAAAACGTAATATTTATTGCAAAATTGCTTTTTTTATTTCAAATATATTACATTTAAGCCTAAAAGATTACAAATCGGATGAGATGAGAATTAGATGGCTTAATTTGTTGCTAAGATACGTTAATTAGTTTATCCCACGACCTTCAATTTTGAATGCTTATAGGATTGCCAAAAAAAAATTGTATAGAGCTAATTCTTGTTTCAATATGAGGTTGAATGCTCGAATAAATGAACTTTAAAAATTAAGGCAATTATCGAGCACAAGTTTAATCAAATCTTGCCCAAGTACTTTAGCTTAATATAGCATCTTCAGGGGCATTTCGTCAAATATGGGCTATCCAGCAAGCGTAGAATGTGATAAACATGGATGTTACCAAAAACTGTACAAAATACTACACTAAAACAATGACAAACAGTTTAAAATTAATTAAAAGGTTCTACGTTCTACATTCTTTGTCAGTAGCAGGAGAGAGAATTGTCACCATTCTACATTCTACGCTTGCTGGATAGCCCATATTTGACGAAATGCCCCTGAAGATGCTATATTAAGCGAGAGTACTTGGACAAGATTTAATTAAACTTGTGCTCGATAATTGCCTTAATTTTCAAAGTTTAATTCTTGTTTCGTTCTCTTTCTAAAGCCATAAATTTTCATAATCCACTGAAAAAGAATAAAAAAAATTTCTAACCTGTTAAAAACAATTATTTATGAAGTTGTAAAATTGCAGTTATAAACATGTAGAGTGTGGGCCGTTGAGTAATGTGTTTTTATTTTATTTTTTTAATTGAGTTGCCTGACCCCAGAAAAGACGTATGATAAGATAACTTATTTCACAGTGTTTTTTTTTTATAATTAATTTAATTTTTTTCCACTGCCACAGAGCTATATAAGAACGAGATTTTTACGAAAAAATTCAATCATTTAATATTATGTCAAATTCGTTTTTTTTTTTAATTTATTATGGTTGCCTGAGTCAAAAAAGTGTTTTATACGATAAATTTGATCATATTATTTTTTTTGACAACTAATTTTTTTTTCTACTGCCACAGCGCTGTATAAAATTAATAATTTTTCAAAAAAAAAAATGTATTGTATGGTAGATTTATTTTTTGCATACAAAAAATATTTTATTTTAAAGCTAAATTTGTGTTGAACACATAATACAACAATACAAATAAAAAAATAGTTTATCTATAAATATATAACGATACAAAACAGAATGTCTTTCAAAAGTAACAATCACATTATTTAAAAAAAAAGTCTTTCTTTAATTCATATTTCGGCATATTTTCCCTTAATTTCAGCCTGTTCCTTATATAACCGTCTCCTTTTTCACTTCCACAGACAGAAGCTGAACCTTCTGTTACTATTTTGACGGCCCTCTCAGCCGCTTGTGTGTGAAAAGGGTATGATTTTACGTATGCCAAAGGACTGGTTTCAGGATTTTCAACAACTTCCCTTAGTTGGTCTTTTGATAGCTTCATAGTTACAGGAGGCTCTGTCCATAAAACTTTCTGGCATTCGATAATCTCAAAGTAATCCTTACTGCCAAAAAATAATTTAAAAAAGTAATTCAACTGTCTGCTCTTCAAAATTCTTTGGAACTCCAATTGTCTTATGTGTTTACGTTTATCAAACAACATAGCCAAAATAATATTTTCTGGGCTCCCAAAGTATCCATTTCTTTGAATACATTTATAGACTATGTCTTTCAATTCTGGTAGTAAATAGTCGCAGAGTCTTATTGTCTTGAATAGATGCCTTGCACCATAAATGCATGACGGGTGAGTCTTAATACAAAATCACATGGGCGCATACACTTTCATTACAAAATGGCTTAGTATTTATAAATTTTCCGATGGGTTTCTGGTTGCTACGTATAACCGAAGGATACGGGAAGCAGTGGTAAGCCACCGAGAATGAACCATTTTTCCAGGCTGTCTCTTAGAAAGTTTTTCTGAACAAGCACCAATTTTCACTGCTTGACAAATATCGTACAGGTATTTTACTCAACTGTCGGTAAAACACTAAAAATAATTTAAGTGTCGCTAGGCGGTTTAATTGATTGAAATATTGGTTTACACTTACACCACTGCAAAAACTTCAGCATAAGCGAAGCGTTGACCTCCAATGTCACGTTATTTTAAGAATGATAATATATTATAATCGGTAATATTAACTTTGTTTATACTAACGTCTACTTTATTGTTATTGGGGAATTTCGGCACACTCTTTGAAGTAGGTCCCTAAATAAATTTTTCTCTACTTATTAGTTAGTGGAAAAATACGCAAATAAAGTTTACTATACGTTATAAAGTATGCATCAAACCGCCAGAACAATACAGATTTTATTTAAATTTTTTTAAGTTACAAAATAAATAACCCTGATGTTTCAAAAATTATATAATAAAAAAATATAAAGATCTGCGTTTGAAATAATTATTATTTTTTATTTTTTCCACTGCCACAATGACCTTTTATATTAAAAAAATATAGAGTCTTTGTGGCATTGGAAAAAAATATTTTTAGCTACTCATTTTGGACTTAAAATTTGTGTTTTAGTATAACTCAACTTTTTTGACCACAGGCGTTGTTATTTTCCAGAAAAAATTTTGTCGGCCCACCCTAACTGTAGAGCTTCAGCTCCCCTTATGTACCCTAAAAATTTTTAATTTGCAGATTGTTGTAGCTGGCTTCAAGACAAAAATAAAAAAAAAAGAGTTTTTTACGACTAATAGGAGCCGAGTTAGCCTAATTTTTTTTAATCACAGAGGCTTTATTAATAACAATTAAGAAACGAATCTTGCTTCATTTACTACTTAAAAACCTATATTTTCAAGTACTTGTATTTTCCCTAAATTTAAATCATTATCTATTGTAAAAAATAATGAAAAAAGTTTACCTTTTTTCAATGTAGCACTGAAACCGCATGTGGCAAACATTGCGGATGCCATAAGCACGGCCTAAAATGTACGAGAATGCGCGAAAATTGTAATAGAGAGAGTTGTGAAAATTGTCATACTGCTGAATATGAACTAGATGACGTAGAAAAAGAATGTTAGAGTGAGATTGATGTTTTGGATGAATTGTTATATGATTCAGAAAAAATTGTACAACCTACTAAAAAAAGAAAAATAAATAAAAACTAACCATATTGTTGATTTTATAAATATTGAATCTCATTTTAAAACCATATAAAAAAATTACAATTATTTTACTGTTTATATCTTTGTTTTACTAATTTTTTATTCCTTCTCTCAAAGTAATTTTAGTAATTTACTTTAGTAACCTTACTTTAACATAATTTTTTACTGATAAAAGATTACACAGCGAGGCAGAGTATTGATAGATATTCATCATCATCATCAATGGATAAGTGGATAAGATAACTAACCAAGTTGTATTAGACAGGATGAACAAACAAAAGGAGGTCGTATTGAGTGTTAAAATGAGGAAACTACAATACATGAGACATATTACACGTGGGAATAAATATCAACTGTTACAACTAATTATGCAAGGAAAGATTGACGGTAGGCGCAGCATAGGTAGGAGAAGAATGTCGTGGTTAAGAAACTACAGGGAGTGGTTTGCTTGCACTTCCATACAATTGTTTCGAGCGGCAACCTCCAGGGTCAAAATTTCCATGATGATAGCCAACCTTCGTAGCGGAGATGGCACGTGAAGAAGAAGAATCATCATCAATCAGCCAATCGCGTCCACTGCTGAACATAGGCCTCCCTCAGTTATTTCCAGTGTTCTCTACACTGGGCCGCTTGTAGCCAGTTTCCCGCTACACGTTTTATCTCATCGGTCCATCTAGTCGGCGGTCGTCCTCGGCTTCTTTTAGTTTCTGGGCCATCATTTCATAATACGTCTTTTTCACCGTCCATCTTGTGTTCTGGCTAAGTGCCCTGTCCAGTTCCACTTAAGCGTCGTGGTTCTTCCGATGACGTCTTAAACTCCTGATCTTTGCCTGATTTGTTGGTTTGTTATGTGGTCTCGAAGGTTCACGTTCGGCATTGCACGTTCCATGGCTCGTTGAGTAACTCTTAGTTTATTCGCAAATTTTGCGTGAGTGTTAAAATCTTTGCTCCATAAGTTTGTACAGGCAAAACACTTTGGTTATAAACCTTTCGCTTGAGACATTGACCCATCTTATTCTATTCACAGCAGCTCGAAATAGATTAGTTGACGTTAGACCAGTCCATTTCCTAGGATTGGGCAGCCAGAATATAGGTCTACGGCCAGGGCCTCTTTTACGAGAGTATGATAAAGTAACCCAATTTTCTGTTTTTTATGGCGTTATTAATTTCTTTGTGTTTTCTTTTGTTTTCATAGCTCTTTTTATATCTGATGTCGAATAAAGGCCTCTCCCATTTCTCGCCATTCATCCCTGTTGTGTGCTAGGCGTTTCCACACCGGACTCTTTTGATATCGTCGCTCCAGCGCATTTGAGGTCTTCCTCTTGGTCTCTTCGCATCGTACGGTCGCCAGTTTTCGACTTCTTTGTTCCATCTACCATCTTCGAGACGTTCGTTGTGTCCAGCCCTTTTCCATTTTAATTTAGCTGCTTCTTTCGCGGCGTCCTTTATTTTGTTTTGTTCCGGATTGCTTCGTTCGTTTGCCGATCTATTAGTGAGATATCAAGCATCTGTCGTTCCATGGCTCGCTGAGTTTTTCGAATCTTGTGTTTTCTTAGCCTCTGGAGAATAGTTATGTTACTTTTGTGGTGTATATATGAGACCCTCAACATACGTCGGTAGCATCACATTTCAAATGCCTCCAATCGTTTTATGGCATCTTCTGTAAGGCTATAGCTTTCTAATCCATAGAGAAGGACACTAAAGACGTATCATCCAAGAATTCCTATGCGTATATTGATACTTAAAGATAAGTTGTAGAGAATCTTCCTGAAGCTGTTGAAAAATATTCTGGCTTTTTCAATGCGAGTTTTTATTTCGTAGCTGTGATCCCAAGTATCTTTAACATTGCAGCCCAAATAGTATTTTTTTTTCCACTTTTTCTAACGGTGCATCGTTAATTGTAATTTGAGCGTTTGGACCAGTGTTCTTACTAATGATCATTATTTTTTTCTTCTTGCAATTTAGTTTTGGGTCGTATTTGTTACATGTTTCTACAACGCTATCCCTGATCCTTTGGAGCCCCTGTGCACTATCTGCCAGCAACACTGTATCATCTGCATATCTAGCGTTGTTTATAAGTTGGCCATTTACAGCAATCGTATATTCTAATTCGTTCAAGGCCTGACAAGATGCAACCCTGTCTAACTCCTTTTTCTACTGTGAAAATCTCGGACAGTTAATTTTCTAACCGTACTGTTGCTTTTTGTTGGAGATATAAGTTTGAGATCAGTCGCATATCCTTACCATCGGGTTCTGATGATTGTAAGATATCGATGTTTTCCATGTGAGACTTTATCAAATGCCTTGTCGAAATCAATGGAACATGCATACACATCGCAGTTGACATCCCTGGTTCTCTGTATTAAAACTTGGAAACTAACAAGTGCTTTTCTCGTTCTCAGAGTCCTGCTCTGAATCCAAATTGAATTTCACTCAGTTGTTCTTCTAATTTGGTGTATATGCGCGAGTGAATACTCGCAAGAAGTACTTTAAGTACATGACTCATGAAACTAATAAATTAATCTATGTTCTTCATATTTTCTAGCGTTGTCTTTTTTAGGAAGTGGAATGAATATTGATAGTAGCCAGTCTTTGGGTAAGTAATCAGTCTCGTAGATGTTGTTGAATATCTTCGTAAGAGCTGTGATTTATTATAACTCTAATAGCTTTAAAATTTCACCATGCACCTCATCAGGTCCTGGTGATTTACTATCTTTAACCCGTTTAATGGTCATGGTTATTTCTTTGTTTGTTATTTCTGGGCCGTTGGGGTTGTTTATTTCAGTTGGACTTCGTGCTGCATCTTCGAACAATTCTTGCATATATTCTTTCCATCGTAATTAATCTTCAATGGTAGTCAAAATTTGGAATTCAGTGTCTTCAATAAAGAACAGGTGTCATAAATACGGGATAAAACTCTATACTCTTACAGATAAAAGTGGTTTAGTTCTAAAATCTTTAGCCTAGACTGGAGTCCTGGATGATGCCGGTAGAAAAGACCACACTACAAAAGTAGGTCTAGAGCTACTTCAGGAATATTTGGACCAAAGACATAGTGTATACATGTACAATATTTATAATTTCTGGATCACTACATGTAAGAAAGAAACATAATCTCAAAGACGTTATTGAAAAAAAAAACTAAAAAAAGGTGAGCGAATTGCTTGTTTTTCTTATAATATTTTAGTTAGTAAATGGAGGCACAAACCTGACGTGACGGAATAGACCCAGAGAAAAACTTACTGCAAGTTTTAATTATATTAAGCATATACGGGGTGTCGATCGGCAAGACCAACTAAACTCTTACTACCCCCGTGAAAGAAAATCATTAAGATGGTACAAGAAATTGGGCATACATTACATACAATTGATGCTAATGAATTCGTACTTGCTACATAAACAATTTGTTTTACATCCGATGACCCTTTATTACTACCGACTGTCAGATTTGAAAAAACTATTAAACATTGGGATAAATAAAAAGCTGAGGCCGACAATTAAAACAGTTCACATTATTAACATAAGTCTGACCAAGGACAAACAAGGAAAAACACTCAAAACGCGAAGTAGAGTATGCTCTGACACGAAAATCCGTAAAATGACGCTTTACCAATGTCTAAAACAGCCAAGATTATGCGTCGAATATTTATTATTACTTTTTGTTTTTGTTTTAAATGATTTTACTGAGTTTTAATAAAATTGTCTTCAATAAACTTTTAAAGTAGTAAAAAATATTATGTTGACATGCGTGTCAGCCAGCACCTGGCAAAAAATTATACCTAGGTGCCACCGACACGCATGCATGGCATTGATAAAAATCAACTTAACTCTCTATATATGGGCTTTAGTTTAGTACTAAAGCAATTATAAAGCCCAAAAAATTTAAATTTTTAGAAAAAAAAATGTGCCACCGACACGCATGCGTGGCATTGATAAAAATCAACTTAACTCTCTATATATGGGCTTTAGTTTAGTACTAAAGCAATTATAAAGCCCAAAAAATTTAAATTTTTAGAAAAAAAATGGCCGCATTCGTCAACTCCGTATCGTAGAAGCCAGCAGCGAAAGTGTTAAATATTACCTCTAATTTTTTTCTTTTATCACATAATCTGTCAGGAATTATCAACTGAAACCATCAAAAATATTAAAAACTCAATATTTTATAGCCATTTTATTACCTTATTAAAACTGGAGTGTTTTTCATACTACTTTACCTTGGTTTTTCTTGATGACTTTTTCCGTTAAAACTTTTTCTAATGAATGTTTTAACGCAATTTAAGAATTTAAAGCCCGTAGTCTATTAAAGTGTATATTTAACAAGCAACAGTGGAGCAGAAACACATTCTGAGCACGTTCTTTTGGTTGAGGAGTTAGTTAGATTACTTTTTCGGTTTTTGGTATGTACGCAGCGGAGACGAGGCCTGCGTTAAGGAAGATAGATAATCCTAGCATAAAAGTTCCCCATCAATTTTTCACAATGTACGTGATATTTCAAATACTAAAAAAATAGGTCCAGCCTGATAAATTGCTAGAGAAGGAGTAATCGAATAAGTAGATTAAATATAGTTGTGCTGCCTGTGGAATCGGAAATGTGGGTCAGGAACATCCGAGATCTAATATACTATTTTTTGTATGGTATAAAATCTATACGGGGTGATCCACAACGCATAATAATTATGTTATCTGCAGATTTTTGTATAAAAAAAGTTATTTTTGGTTAATAAATAAAAGTCCTTAATAAGTAATAATTGTGAATTGTACGAGGACTGTCCGATAAGTACTGAGCCGCAGCGCTCGATGACGCTACTATCTCTGGAGAAAATAACTTTCGTGTAGTAACTACATTCTCGTAGATAACTTGAGTCAAAATGTTAGTCAAATCAAACTCGCAGTTTTGTTTTGACCTCGTGTGGTAGCGGGGGTAAACAGTGGATTTTAGAAAAATTTAAAAAGAGGAATATCAAAGTCAAAGAGCGCTTGAATATTGTGCACAGTGACTCTTGTCTGACCATTCATAAAGTACTATTCTATCTAAAAAGAAGTAACACAGGACTTTTGTTTCAGTGAATACAGTAACAAAAGGATTTTTGTTTCAGTGAATATATTCCTGGCTTTGGCTAACTCTTTATACAGTATTATTTGAACTGTATTGCTTGTATAGTTTAAAATTCCGTTTTCATTTATTGGATCTAGTATTATTCTTAAAACTTTCCTCTTAAATATTATAAGCCTAATTTTATCTGTATTAGAAAGCACCTTTGTCTCATAACCATACAAAAAACAACTAAAAATATTAAGGATATATACAGGGTATTCAGAAACTCTCCTGACAAACGAATACCGGAGATTCCTCAAATAATTCTAGAACAATTTAACCCAATTCACCTAGTCCGAAAATGCTTATCACAGGATACAAGCATCTTGTATCCTTAGCCGGAGTTGTGTACTATTTTGAATCGGAACGGAATAATAATATTAATACATATTATATATATATATATATATATAAATATATATATATATATATATATATATATATATATATATATATATATATATGTATATATATATTGTGTTATGATATGTAAAATCGAGAAAAATATTGGTTAGCTTAAGATATTTCAAAGTTCAAACAATTAAAATAATTCAGATAAGTCGAATAATAAACTGCAAATATTTCGAAGAATGAAAGTCTTTTATCTTTGGATTGCCTATATTGAACAAAACGTAAGATATGCATAAATTATTTTCTTTGTTAAAATATATTTGAGTGATGTGATGAGCTTAAGTGAAATCCTAGACAATGGAAGCGGGTTTTTCAAATAAATTTGTGCAGTAATTAGGACAATAGAATAGATTTTAGAAAGATATGTTTTTGTTAGTTCATAAGAATTGGTAGAAAAAGATTAGTTTGTAAATAAGTTTTAGGAAATTTTATAATTGTAGGTAAAAATTTGTTTGTGTTATCGAAATGAAGAAATGGGAGATGTATGACGCGTTTTGATTGGATGAGATTGAAAAAAGGTGGGATGGTTGGTTTGAGAATGAGACTTTAGTTAGTTTTTGAAGAAAGAAAAGATGGTCAATTGGTTTTCCAAGTGTGCAAGGCGAACAGTCATTGTTCTCTGGTGGTTCCCGAGAGGTAGCAAGCAGTAGTGTTAAATGTTAGTGAGTTTTTGTGGAGTTAGTGTATCTGACAGAAGCTGATCCAGCAAAATATTGTAAGTCATATTTTTCTACTTATATTCCAAGAGTCACTGTTCAGGCCAACGAGAGATTCAGTTTATCGTAAAGAGAAGATATTCCAAGAGTCATTTTTTACTCAGGCCAACGAGAGATTCAGTTTATCGAGAGGAGAAGAGGCTAGCATAATTTGAATGATTCGTGCATTTGAAGGAGATCATTAAGGACGATAAACTTGCAACAATTTGTTGTAAGATTGCTGATTACCTAAGGAGCTGCTAAGAATAGATAGTATAGGCTACAAGGAACAAGCATTTGGACCACTCATCATCAAAGAGAGATAGTTTTGTTTTTCTGCAGTTTTTTCTTTTATTGATAACACAATTTTTACAATTACTTTAGAAAAGATATAAATATTTTGACTAGGAGATTTAGAATAATAATTGGGATTTTGAGATTTTAATTTATATTATTTGTACCATTAATTTTGAAGTTTCACGTACGTAGAACAAAATTTTGAGAATCATTATATGAGATATTGTTTACTGAAAACATTTGAGTGTGAATTTTATTTCATTATTTTTATTTCAATATATAGTGTTATATCATATATATGTTTTTTTATTATTCTGGTATTCTTTGGACCTTACTTTTTACATGTAAAGCATAGATATTAAAGCACGAATATAACCTGAGATAAGAGAATTAAAAAGTGTGATAGAATCATAATCATATCTTTAAAATTTTTTTTTTATTAATTAATTAATTGATTAGCTAATTAATTGCTGGGTGCACTAAGACATTGAATATCACAATAATATATATATATATATATATATATATATATATATATATATATATATATATATATATATATATATAATTTATATAATCTTAAATATATATACAAAAGGAAAATTTTTATTCTCGAGAGAGGACGAGAGAGAAAATATTTCTTCTGTCTCCCTCTTACTCATTATCTTACACATGTAATGTTTTCACATATTCACTCTCATGCAAATTTCCAACGCTGTTCCAATTGCTGTTACATATTTTTGTATTAAATCCTTATAATCAGGATTTTATTACGCTAGTAGCATCTATGGTTAGACTACATATGTAAATTTTTTTATTCTAGTGATTTCATGTTTATATTTTAACAATGGCTCCAATCATGGTAACGGTTATTTAAAAATTATAGTTGTGGTAAAAAACAGCTGTAACCAACGTTGGGTGGCCAAATTAAATGTTCTTAAGAAAACATTAAGTCCTTTATTCCCAATTTTTAACCTATTAATCCATCATCTTCCGCACATTATGCAATATTGCAGCCCACCGATGATTCCCTTTATAATCTAAATTGGTTTTCGCAAAAAATACTGTGAAAGCTTCAAAGCACCTTTCAGTGGTGTCTGTAACTCCAGAGAGCCACTTAATAATAATTCCTTTGTGGTTCTTTTCAAATTCTCACTGGACATAGAAATCAATCTTTCACGCTGAGTGCTAATACCTGATGGGTGAGTATCAAATCTTGGCGTATGGTTTTTGATGAATCATTTCTGTTAGTGACAAAATATTTACAAGGTGTTTCCTAAAAAATTATTAAAAGTAACGAAAAAATAAAGTGCGAATGCGAAAAAGTTACATTTTTTTATTATTAAATAAGACTAAAAACATTTATAATAAAATATATGTAAATTACAAAGTGTTTTTGTGTAAGTGTAAATTACAACAAATGATTCTGCCAATACCTAATACAAAAGAAAACGTTGCGAATTATTTTATTTTATGTAAAAGAGAAACTTTTGCACATTATATTTAAAATAATACCTACAGAGAAGTAAAGACTTGTTGGTGACTAGTGTATAACAGTTTATTTTATAAAAAATGTATTTAACAAATGTATCCAAAAGGATAACAATTCTTCAAAACGTTATTGATTCAGTCGGACCATTATCAGTGAAACATTATAAAAGTAGTTAAAACTAGCTACGCAAATAGGTTTAAAAACCTTTGAATTACATGACAATCATGGTTATTTGTAACATTATAGAGATATAGTGAAGCATAGTTGCTTTATATACCGCACCAGAAATTTTGTCATCAAACATTGGTCTTGTCGCTAAATGATTCTCTTTTGGGCAGTAGCAAAAATAAGTAGTCCCAGGAGGGCATGCAATTCGTAAGTATTCACTTTTCAGTTTGTAAGTTTGTCTACTTTATATTTTTGTATCCTAACAAAAATTTCAACATTTTTATATGCTACAATTTTTGCCAGAGACTCATAAAACAATGAAAGGCTTTTTTTCTTGATTATGTCAGAGGGTCCTTGAACAAACTTTACGAAGTTATGTTTTGGGGTTTTCGTACCGGCCTAACTGCAATTTCTTGAGATTCTTCTTCTTTTGTAGAGATATTATTTTGCCTACTACGTAGGGTATGATTATAAGGGGTAGATAAATGAAGGCAGATTTTATTGGGGTAGATATGAGGCAAGCAAAATAAATGATACGTATATCTCTTATATATTTTCAAATGAAACTCAAAAAAGGGTTAGAGAGTAAGTCAAGATATATCAATAAAATGGTTTACAAAAAAATTAAAACACTTCTTGGGTCTCACCACAAAAAGTTGCAAAATAGACAATAAAAAACACTATAATAATAGTCACAAATATATACAGAATAAGATTATTGCAAATAAAGAAATATCTTTTAAAAGAAACTATCCCTATAACTAAGAGGTTAACCTTTTTTAAAAACAAAACAAACTAATATCAAAAATAATAAAACGAGCTGTCATATGTCAACATTAAATTTTAAATCTGAGATAATAATTGATTCAAATAAATTGACAGCTAAAGTCAAACCCTAAAATTTACAATTTTAAATATTACAATTTTTAACTTGTATGTAAACAATTATTGCTTAAAAAAATGTCTATCGTTGCTTTAAATTTTAAACAAGAAGTTACCTCGATTTTCACTAAATTTCTCTACTTTACACTTCAGGGATCGGAAACTGGGCCTACTGAACTTGAAAATTTCTGGGAAAACTGGTCTGGAAATCTCTCGACACACGAACAAAAAAAAACCTGCATATCACACTGCAAATTATTGAGGTTGAAAGTTGTAACACTGGAAAACAAACTTTGAAAACTCGGCTACTCAAAAAACAGCAATAGGTACAGCTGAACACAATGGCAACATTTTAAATTTCACTTTAACTGCAACCATACATTGAACTAAATAAACTGCTCTTATTACCTTTACAAAACACTAGATTTCCATAACAAGGAAACAATAAAAAACCTTTAAGGATCTGAAGAAAATTCGGAATAAACGCTGAAGCCTACCGCTCTTGACCACGCCTCAGCGAGAGTTTATTTTAAACGCAGTATCGAGCAGCTTTCGATCAAAGAAAAATGTCAAAGAATTACGCGTCCGTGGTATAAACAAACTAAAAATGTTTTAACATTAACTCGCGATGCAAAAAGGATTGAAAATACATTTTGGTATGTTAACTGATACGAAAGTAAAAAGAAATACACTAAAAAGATTCTTCGATGTTCTATGAGGGGATTTTAATTTATTACCTATACGAGGGGATTCCAATATATACCAAGGAATTTATATATCAAGGAAAATGCAAGTGCTACACGTTTGATGGAGTTTTCTGAGCAGGACATTTCTTTTCCTTGTCGATTTTAGAATAATTACTTTTTTTATTGAAAATACTGAAGTAACCTGTTTTTACAACTCATTACTCTTTTTAGAACTTCTTTTTATTTTCTTACTACTGGATGGCAAGTCATGGTCGGAATCTAAGTCATTTTGGTTGACGATTCGAACTCTGATTCAGATGGACAGAATGCTTCTAACACGGCATCTTCTGTTTCAGATCTAATTTCTGATGTATCAGCATTATTATCCGATTCATCTGGCCAAAGTTCTTTCAGGCACAATTGCAATTAAGCTTTTAACTCTTGCTGCGTGAGTGGTCTGTGCATGTCCGTTTTTCGTACTCATATTTCAGACAGATAAAAAACAGATAATATCGTTATTTGTGGAATTATAACGTTATTTTACAGGCACTTCACTAATAATATAGGCATAACTTTACTTGTAAAACTATCCTTCTATCACAATTTTACAATCATTACCTTAGTCCAACCCTTGATAATCCTTTCTATTCAAGTTCAACCTCATCTTGTTTAGAAAACACACAGTTTTAAGATAGCAAAGAAGAAAGACTCTTCTCTTGATTGTTGACTGTAGCTAGGGACAGCCGTTCGCTCTTTTCCATCTGCTGAGTATCGCTAGGCAGACGTACTCACTCTTTTACCTTTTGCTTATCGCTCTTTTGGCTGTTATCTACCGCTGAAGAGACACTCTCTTTACTGTTAACTGCCGTTAACTAATTATCTCTCTCCCGTTTTTAGTTACGCGAAAAATACCGCAAATACTATTTTAAATCGCGTACAGACGAAAATGTGCTCTATCTCGTGATGTCAGTATTAGTATCGCGAAACACGTGTTCAGAAACCGGTGCCCGGAGAGATAACGCGTATGAAGAATAACCACGAGTGAAAGCCTGTCAATACGGCGAGTATGTGGAGCAGAAATATTGGTAAGATTTTGTATAAACTTAATTTGCTATTGTCTGTATAACCCGTTACTACATATCCTAATTTATTTCAACCAGTCCTATATAATACAGTCCTCATACAATAAAATTATACTCATAATTTCACATATCTGTACCTGGGAGGGAAATGGCACTATGTCACAAAACTAAAACTTAGTTCAGTAGGCTTGTTTAAAGTTTTTTTTCAACTTTATTTGCTTATAGAGAGTATGTTTTTAGAAATATATGAATAAAACTTGTACACATAAACATAGGACTGTTTACTTTCAAAATAATATAATTATATTTTTTTTAATTCATTTTTATTTAAAAAATTTATATTTTTGATAAGTAGCAGACATGGTGCCCTTTACCACTGAGCATGTCATTCAATAGTAGGGATGGTGGATATTAATAAAAAGGCACTATATTTTGTGACCATGTATTAAATACTGTATTTATTAGCCTAACATACAGCTAGAACAATAATTTTAATGGATGAATAATATGAAAAGGATAGGCTTATTGTCTATTAGACATAAGGATTTTCATCGTCTTCAGCACTTGGGTAGTCTCCTGCTGAGTTTAAACACTTCAAAGTTTTGTAAAATGTATGACATACGGTTGGTACAAATGGCAATAAGGACATAAAATCGTCATACTTTTGTTTGCTAATGGGATGCAATTGATTTGTTAACACATTAAGGTCCTCATGGACCTTATGCTTATACAGCCATGGTAATATGCTGCTTCTTCGGGATCGTACCAAGTCCATCCATTTAAAATCTTGATTAAAAAATGTTTTGAAAAATAACTGTCCTTGATTTTCTTTTCTTACTTGTAAATGAACACATTGTGAGATGAGAACAGGTGCCTTTTCACAGTCTACTTTTCTGGAAACAAAAGGGGCATCCTTTCCAACAAACAGATCATCAAATTTCTTAAAATCCTAAACTTCCATGTTGTACACAGAATACTTGTCTGATCTTCTGCGAACCAGCTGTTGCCAATCCCAGGGGGTAAGTATGCTTATGTTTGCTGCCTTTTTTCTTTTTTTCTCGATCAGCACATAAATGCTGTCCGCTTCCATATGTGTATGGCCTTTTAATAAAAAATTTTGATTAATTTCCTTGATCTGAGGGTATTTGTGGCTAATCCAAAAAAGCACATTATGACAGATTTATTTTTGTTTTGGCCGTAGCAGTTGTCGGTCCATAGTGTTATTTTCTCGATATCTGATTAAGCGATATTATTATCAGCCCATTTTAATATAGCAGAAGCGATCTCATTCCCCCCGCCCCTATCTCCTTGGGTTTCATCCCACATCATACAGTGGGCTGACAAATCAGAAAAGTCGTGAATTGTAAAATTAAGAGTCCACAACTTTCTTTTGTAAAAACTGAGGCCAGTCGAAAGCAGAGGTGTTGGCAAACATTTTTGTAGGTTCCCTGTTAAAACCTCATGACGATTAGTCTTATCTTTTAAAGCCTTACTGTCTGCTTTTTTCAGGCTTTTTTGTTGATTCGGCAAGATGGTTGTTATATTTGGACTGAATGACGTTTTTATCTGTTGTATTTAAGTCCGGTTTTAGTTGGGCAGAAAACGCGTCGCAAGTATCACATGTGTCAACTTCGAGAGCCTTAAATGACAAATTGAAACATTTATTAAAGACGTCCCGATAATACCAATTTTTAGCAACATACTTTTCATCAATATTGTTGTTTTTGCAGTGATCCAAATATAGTTCGTACATCTTTTCAATGCAAAGCTCTGTCCCTAGGTATTTTCTAGCACTTTTTTCTTTGCTGTAGTGGCTTTGATAATGAGGGAATAAAGATATGTGATTTTTTACATTTTCAAGAGTCTTGGGAGGTATCTTATTTGTGGAAGTGTTTCTGCCTCTCATGTCTTGTTGAACTATTCCACCAGTCTCAGTTTTTTTTACAGCATTGATAGCTACTTTATTTGATATACATAATGTATTTTCAAACATTATTTTGCATACTCTAACTTGCCTTGAGTTTACAGTAAAGTGGTACAACAGAGTATTTTGTTTACGTTTGGGGCCATTACCATTTTTCCTATGAGTGCAATAGGCTGACTAATTATACAAGAACGCACAAACTGCCTCTTGACATTAGGATTGCTCTTTTCAGTATAAAAGGAATTAAAAATCTGCATTCTGTCATTCTCTGTAATTTTTTCATAGCATTTTAGTCTACAATGACATGGCAGCTGCATCGTTTTAGCTGGAACAACCTTGCCTTTTTTGTTCGTGTACTCCATCCCGGCAGCACACTTTCTTTTTCTAATGTTACATTGCCATTCATCTACATGATTTACCTTCTTTCTTCCTAATTGTTTTAGTAAGGATTTGTTTTTAACCTTTCTCATATTATTATTTTCTGGTGTTGTCTCTACAGTGGAAAGTAAAAGATTTCTTTCTTCATTTAATGCCAATATTGGGTCATTTGTCATATCATTATCGCCGCTGTCGCTAGTTAAGTATAAGTCACAGTGAAGTAGGTCTATGTCGAATATAGTCCCATTTTCTTGTTTGTTATCTAGTAAGCCAATTGGTTTTTCACTTACCTTGGCTCTTGTTAACTTATCCTACCCTTATCCTACCCTTGTTCGCCTCATGCTCAACATCAGAATCAGAATATTCGCTTTCATTTGGAAAATACTCTTTATCAGCATCTGAGTCATAATACTCTTTATCAGCATCCGAGTCATATTCTTTACTGATACTTGCAATGAAAACTGTATCTGCATGTGCACCTAAAAGAAAAAAGAATATCAACACTTTGTATTTTCAATGCATTAAAAGGCTAGTTGACTGTCTGGTAAAAGAATTTAAAACTTCGGAAAATTAAAAATACTAAAATAGCGTAGAAAATGTGTACGTCTATATGTTAACTAATACTTATGCATAAAGTAGCCTACATGAAATGCTGTGAATGGAGTACACAAAAACAATTTTAACTATACTGTTAGTATAAGTACTCTGACTGACAACTCATTTTGATAAGTGTTTGCTTAACAGACTTCATTCATACCCGACACTCTATTTGATTATTTGATTGTACTAAATTTACTTTAAGATACTTAAAATACCATTTACTGCAAGTAAAACAACATAATTATGCCTTAGAAAAATACGTAACATAACCTCAAAAATATCTTACCTCTTTCAGTCTCAGTAACTTGTAAAAGTGCCAAGTTGCACAACATTTTGCCACGGGAGTTCTCAGGATTCATTTTCTTTTTCACATCCAATCATTATTTTACCACAAAACAAGTATAATTGTAAATTAAAATATTAAACTGGAAGAGAAACAATCAAAGTACATCAAAACACAAACTTCCAACTGTTAAAACTAGATTCAATCACACATGATGCCTTTTCCCTCTAGCCCATGAAAAATTTTTTAAGGTTATAGTAGCATTATGTGTAGATGCTACTACCTTTACCTTCAACCAAGAATGTGACATAATGCTGTATACCACAGCCTATCTTTGTTAATATGAGAAATTTGACATAGTGCTTTATACCACTATGTAGAGCACAAAGAGTTTAGTAAGATAGTGCTGAGATCCCAATTTTGAAAAAAATGGACCTAGTGCCCTTTCCCTCCCAGGTACAGATATGTACATCCTTTTTGTACAGTAAAAATATATGAGCGAGCGAGAGCGAGAGATATTACTTTCACAATATCCTACAACAACGACATTAGCATAGTAAAAATTAAGATGGTTAGTATTCTAGGGTTAAAAGACCTCACAGGCTTCTTTATTGATTTACTACACAAGAAGCTGAAAACTCTTTCCTAATATTAAATTGTTAATTACTATTTTAGTTAACGTCCGTTGTCATGTACGTAGGTTTAAATAAATATTTATTAAAATTATACACTTAAATCTTTTTTATATAGCCACCCTGTTGACATAAAAAGCTTAACATTTTCCCTTGAATATACTGCAACAAATCATCATTATAAGGCATAAAAATAACAATTCCAAGCGTATCCGTATTTCCATCAATTTGTCTCAGCTTCTTTGTTTTTGTGAATAAAAATGTCATTGGTGATGATTCGTCTTTAAATGTAAGCCTAACCAAGCGTCAAATCAGACATTTTTTTACGTTTTACCTCGATGGTTCAATTAACGTCCAAAAGAGAATGTCGACATAACAGACAAAGAAATCATTGGGAAAATTAAAATCCCAGTTTTGTTTCTGTCAGGTGTTTGTTACAAAAAAAAAGAGATTTATTTTTGACGGCACGTAAAAAAATAAAAAAAGGGGTTAATTAAATATATTTCTTCTTAAATATATTCTTAGTTTATTATAAACCGTTTAAAGAAAATATTACTAACAAATACTTACGAAGTTTTACGAATTCTACGATTCATACCAAACAGAAGAGATGAAAATGGGATTCAAGGTCAAAAATAAAAATATGTTGGCATTAAAATTATACGAAAAAAGTAACACCCGCATTAGGTAAAATAAGATTAATGTAGACAATAAAATTATCATCTTTAAAATTTAAATTTTTTCTGACCTTAAAAATAACACATTTTATTAATATTGACAATGAACTAAATGTTAGACCGAATACTTACGATATAGGGATCTGATTCTTCTGGTTTGGCCTCATGATTTAAAATAAAATTACTAACCTGAGAATTTTATTTTCATTATTGAATATCATGACATAATATGTCACTTTTATAAACATTTGCACCTTCCGTGAACTGTTCTTTCATTTCGCTTTTGTATCCCACATGTTTTTCCTTTTATTCTTTCAATACTGTAGTAACTTCTACCCTACTCTCTTGCTAGCTTTCTTCTATTTATTTCCCAATTAGTTGGTTCTCCTTGTACCTTTTTTGATCGTTTGTTTGTCAAAGTTCCTGTTGTCTCATCTAATTTCTGTTTTAATGAGACATCTACATCAGATTCACTGCCAGAAGCGTACTCATATTCAGAAGAATCGTTTTTGTAAGAACTTAAAGTATTCCAATGATCCTCAATAGGAGTGAAGTTTATGAGAGCCCCATCGCCTCTTGCTTAGATACATGTTTAAATGGAAACCACTGGTTCCGCAGTTTTTCAAATAAGCAATGCAGCGTAAGCTGGAGGCAGGAGATTGAAAGATGTTGGAAATCCTCTATAAGGACAACTAACAAAGTGGTTTTGAACAGGATAGACAAACAAAAAAAAGTTATATTGAATATTCTTCGTCTCCTTCTTCTTCTTCTTCTTCTTCTTTTTATATAGACATGACATTGTCTGTTTTTCAATGTGCCTCCAGTAAGTTGTCATTCCATCGTTTTCGTGGTCTTCCCACTGATCGTCTTCCTATTGGGGAACCAATAGGAACCAATAGGAAGGAACAACGGATTCGGGGAATCTCCCTGTCTTATCCCATTGCCAACTTTAATAGGATCAGTTAGTTCTTCTTCTACTTTTACTTTTATTGTGTTGTTTTGGTTGATATTCTCGATCGTTTTGATTATTACTAGAGGTATCTCTCTTGCATACAGTAAGTATATTGAATATTTAATATTGAAATAAGAAAATTACAATACCTGGTACATGTTACACGTGAAGATGAATATTAACTTCTGCAAGTGATTATTCGGGGAAATATTGGAAGTAAACACAACATCGAAAGTAGAAGAATGACTTGATTGAGAAATACCTGACAATGGTTAGCTTGTAGTTATATTCAACTGTTCTGAGTAATCTCCAGAGTCGGAATTTCCGTGATAATAGCAACCTTAGTAGCAGAGATGGCACATGATGAAAAAGATGACTACCAGGTTTATAATAATTTATCATGCTTAACATAATTGAACAATAATCAACATTTAATTAATAATTAACATTTAGCCAATTGTTTAACCACTCTTAAAAAGCACAAACATAGTACACCACTGGGAAGATACCAGTAATAAGTATAACCTATCACAGCTTGACTAGACCGCTACTGACCTCGAGGCCTTCTATTGTTAACATACTTTAACCTAATATTCCACATCAACATTCTAACTTACTATCCAATATCCTGTCGATGTCGTTCTAGAATCTAAACGTTAACAGTCTAAAATTTCCACTGACAGAGAATTAGGCACTTAACGCTGCCTCTTCCCCACCCACCGCGTGCCAGCCCGCTGGGTGCGGCCCTTTTCACATGCTAATCCCTTTATTCACATCGAAAATGATTGACAGGTCCTTTCTTCCTTTCATTACCACGACTCGGGCTATGATGCTGTGCCGTATCGCAGATCTAAATCTATATTCGTTGGATTTTTATGTCTCTTAGTAATTTCAGTTTACAGGGGAGACATTTAATTACCGGGTATTAGTTGTCAAAAAATAATGAAAGAACGATATCAGTTTTTCTTTTAATTATCTGGATTTACAGTTTGTGTCTTATATACTTATACCAAAGGGAAAATGACTCTATTTGCACTCTGCTTCAGTTTTAATGGCACTTTATTTCTCATTTTGAATTAGTGATAACAGACATTGAAAAATCGTTTGGAGTTTTACACATTTGTAAATTTGGATGCAATTTTTTTGTTTATTTGTGAATGTTATATTAGTATTTTCTATATTAAATGACTTAAGCTTTTGAGCCAGTAAGAGTCAGAACAGAAGATTAGGTAAATTTATTTCTTGTTACTATCTTTGTTTTTATTAAGTGTTCCTCTTTAAGTGCCGTTTCCCAATCGGAGGACCCATATCATCAACACTATCTTTACTTTATCTACTGCTGCTCTGAAGAGTTCCACAGAACTGCATTAAAATCAGTCTCTTAAATTCTTCAACCATCATACTCTTCTTCTTTCTATACTAATTTCCTCTCTTATCTTTTCCTGTAAAGATAAAGAAAACGTAACCAGTGGATCAGAACCAGAACAAAGACAGTAGGCGCGATAGAACAAGCAGCAAAACTGAAATGGAAATGGGCTGGACACAATGAACGTCTCCAAGACGAACGTGGAACAATGCCATCGGAAAGTAGCGTCCATACAATGCAAAGAGATCAAGAGGGAGACCACAGATGAGGTGGAAAGATGACATCAGGAAACAAGGTGGTCCCACATGGCAGAGAACAGCTCAAGATAGGGAAAGATGGAGAGAACTGGGGGAGACCTATATTCAACAATGGAAGAATAGAGAATAGGTTCAAAAAAAATCTGGACGTTGTTGCACTGAGTATAAATTTGATTGGTCTGTGATATGCTCTATATATAAGATTATCAGGAAAAAAAATTGGATCGGGTTTCTAATTGTAAAATCGAAGAAGGTAAATTTTCAGAACCAGTAATTTTTGTATTATTTTCTTATCTTTTCAGATTTCTTCTTCTTCTTAAGGTTCCATCTTCTAACGAAGGTTGGATATCAACATGGCAATTCTTATTTTACTTACAGCAGCTCTAAATAGTTGGCTAGAGCTAGATTTCCTTTCTAGCTTTCAGATTTCCTTTTACCCAATTATGAGATTTCTTTCTTTTTTATCGTAGTCTTTTAGACAAAGGGTATTATTATCTGAGGAATCAAAGGATGTGGCAGAAATGACAGTTTCTGCTTAATAAGACATTGCTTGGTAAATTTTCCCGCTCCCCATTATCACTATTTTGACACAATATCATGTCACTTATGGCGTCGTCATCGAAGACATCTGATTCTTTACTATTAGTACTATTTGGAATTATAACTGCATTTATTGTACCATAAAAGAGTTTCGGATTCATATCTACAAAATCAATCAATCAGTCCATAACTTCATTGTGTGTTATATATAGCACAAACTCTTTTTGGGGTACTCGAGAGATGCAACATTCTTTATTTTTAGTACTTACTTAAGCAGGTATCTAATATCACAATACAATAAATTTCAATTTTTTCTCGCTGTAAAAAACGTTGCCGCATATCTCACGTACACTATTAGTACGTGTCAGATATTAGTTGCCATGCAGCTACGACAAAAATTGAGTTAAACATTAAAAAAAAATTTTTGTTTTGTGTCCTTTATGGCACATGATGCTGTAAAGGGTTAAGTGGTACAAACCACACGCTCCTTCTCCACTTTCCAGAATATACTAACCGTACACTATCTTACGTATGCTTTTTAGTTTTCTGAAATCGATTTTCCCCTATTATCTTTTTGAAAATTATTTTATTTTATATCAAATTTCAAGACAATAAAATACTTGAGCTTTAGTTTTTTCAAAGCACAAAAATTTATGAAAGACTGTCCAAGTAGATTTTATTCCGCATAAAAAAATTCCTTCGCCAAATCAATTCCCAATTCAGCGTCAGAACGTTTACCGTCGAAAATTTAAAGGCATTTCATACCGAATGACTACCAAACATATATTATTAACTCTCGATTAAATTGCTAGAAATCTACATTTCCGACCAGCCACAGCGGCCCTTGCATAAATTTCAATTCATTTGATACCATTCCAATAAAACGAAAAGAACAGTGACGGGTTCAGGTTAGCGAGGTTACTATCACAATAAAACTAACTATGTCGAAAGTTCAACAGACCGTGCATTCCAAAATTTCGCTGATAGATTTAAATAATAAAATAGAGCAAGTTTTAATGTTTATAGTACAGTGATCCATATGCAAAGAAGAGTACTTTATCTTTTTGATACATGTAAATACCGTAATGCTCAAAAATAATAACAGTTTAAATAAGTATGAATAAATACCTATAATATAGTTATAATAATTAACTATACTTAATTACGAGTGTACACCTATAAAATGTTTATCTTAAATAAACCTGCAATTTGAATATTCTGTATGTTTGTAAATTAAAGTGTCAGCTACCTTTTGAGTAAATACTTCCCTTTCTTGTTCATCACACTAGGTTGAACTGTAGAATCTCCGTCTTACTCTTGGATGAACGTTTATAAAACTAAAGTGTTTTTAGGTCAACTGCCAGAATTCTAACCAATCATCTAACCAAGCTCATGAATTAAGGTTCCGAACTAATACCAAAAACAAATAGATTAGAGACAAGCGTTAGGAAAAATGAAAAATAACAAAGCCTTAGGAGAAAATGGAATTGTAATAGAAGCTATCGTAAATGGAGGACATATGCTATTAAGTCAATTAAGGAAACTATTTAATCTATTCTTGCAGCAAAGAGACGTGCAAAAAGAATGGAACAATACTATAACCATCCTTTTACATAAAAAAGGAGATAGAACGAACCTAAAGAATTACAGACCTAGTAGTCTGTTTAACCACATATACAAGCTCTTCACCAGGTTAGTGACATTAAGATTGAAGTGAAAATTAGATTTCTACCAACGAAAAGAGCAGGCAGGATTCCGATTAAATGATGGTACCAATGATCACCTTCTTGCAGTAAAGACGCTCATTGAAAAATCTATAGAATACAATAAACCTCTTGCCCTCACTTTTATAGATTTTCATAAAGCGTTCGACACGATCGAAATAGAAAGCCTTTAGAAGCAATAAATGACAGCAGAATTGACCATAGGTATAGTGAACTTATTTACAATATTTACAAAAATGTCACTATGACTGTTAAGATACGCGATAAAACCTGACCAATAAAAATAAAACGTGGGATAAGGCAAGGAGATACATTGTCATCGAAATTATTTATAATGGCATTAGAGTATACCTTTAAGATTCAATTGGGACCATAGAGGAGTAACAATAGACGGCGAAAAACTCAACCATCCCCGTTTCGCAGATGACATTGTCCTTATTGTTCTGAAGCTATTTTCTTGTGGCATTGTAAATTAATTACTATTTATAACTGGGAATAAGCCACATTAAAGATAAAAATACATTTATTGACGTTTCAATTTCCAATTCGGAAATCGTTCTCAAAATACAAATAGTAAATTAAACAAATTTTGTTTTTTGTTACATAGTGAAAAAATTCTTCTGATAATTTAATTTTATCTGACTCATTTATATTGACAATTCAGACATACATTATGCATTTTAAAGTAGACGACTTTAAAATGATATTGCCAATATTGTTGAGTTGCGCTCCTGGACGACTTTACTTATAAGATAGTTCATTCGATTACATGAAATCAACTTTAACTTGAGAATATCCGTCAGAAAAAATCATAGCATGTAATTCGTCTTTAAAAAGACAAACACATGACATGATGACAGTAAAATTCTCCTGTTAGTGATTCCATAGTAAATTATGAGGGAAAAACCAGGAAAAAAACCTCATAATACTATCCCGACATTGTAAGTATTTGTTCGTGAATTTAGTTTACCTTCAACAAACATCAAAA
The DNA here is from genome assembly GCA_918026665.1 of Diabrotica balteata. Classification (NCBI taxonomy): domain Eukaryota; kingdom Metazoa; phylum Arthropoda; class Insecta; order Coleoptera; family Chrysomelidae; genus Diabrotica; species Diabrotica balteata. The sequence goes on from OU898277.1 coordinate 168,214,770, forward strand.
TTCTGATTTTATGTTACGTTATTTAAAAAACATAAATGATGTATCCTCTATATGTTACTGACTTACTAATACTGGTATTTTCTTATTAATAACTTCCTCTTTCAATATTGGTAACCAGATCCTACTACATTCTGCCGAGGAATTTGCTACACAATTGGCCTCATTTAGCATAATTAGAGCCGCTTCTTTGATTTTTCTTTTTTTACCATCCGTTTCTTTTAGGACTATATTTGAATTATTCCATTGAACTCTATGTTCATTATCCCATGCGTGTTTACATATTTGAGATCTATCAAATTCTCTATTTTTAATATAAGATTGATGTTCACTTATTCTAACATTTAATGGCCTTGATGATTCACCTAAATAAAACTGATCGCATTCACAAGGTATTTTATAAATGCAATTCTTTGTCCTTTCTTGTTCATTGTTAGGTTTGGTTTTGGACAAAATAGATCTCAACGTGTTTGTTGTTTTGAATGTTGTTGAAATGTTGAATTTATTTCCTATCCTTTTAAGTTTTTCTGATAATCCTTTTATGTATGGTATTGTTATTTTCCTCATATTATTCCTTGTGTATGCTGTAGGATCTCGTTCTAAGTTGTTCTGTTCTATTCGATCGATTGTTGAAAATTCCTTATTTATAAACGATAAAGGATAATCATTTTTTAATAAAACAGATGTTAACAAATGTTTCTCCTCCAAGAACGAATTTTCGTTAGAACAAGTAATTTTGGCTCTATCGTATAAGGATTTAATTATTCCCTTTTTTACATTAATATTGTGATTTGATTTGAAATTTAAATATCTATTGGTGTGTGTTGGTTTTCTATACACCTGAGTCTCATATCCAGTATCGTTCTTAGAGATCAAAACATCCAGGAAAGGTAGCGTGTTATTATATTCCTTTTCCATGGTAAATGTTATTGTCTCTTCTTTATCGTTTATATTGTTTAGGAATGTGTCCAACAACTCTGATCCATGAGGCCATATTGAGAATACATCATCTACATACCTCCACCATACTGTGGGTTTGAAATTTTGTTTAGAAATGATATTTGTTTCAAAATCTTCCATAAATATATCGGCTAAGAATGGAGATAAACTAGAGCCCATTGCTAGACCAAAATTTTGTTTATAGAATTCATTATTTAGTTGAAAATATGTATTATCAGTACATAATGTTAATAACTCCATTATAGCCGATATGTTTAGTCTTGTTCTAGTTGCCAATGAATCATCACTCTCTAATTTTGTCTTGACTATACTTAAAGTCTTATTTAATGGCACATTCGTAAATAAACTATTTATGTCAAAACTTACCAAAGTATTATTTGAATTAAATTCAATATTTGATAATTTATTTAAAAAATGTTGTGTATTTTTTATGAATGTGTCATTTTTATTTGTATAAGGTTTTAAAATATTTAATAAAAATTTTGATAGTTCACTACAAGGAGAATTTATGGTACTACAAATGGGTCTAAGTGGTATATTCGTTTTATGAATTTTCGGTAAAAAAATAAATAAATAAATAAAATTCATAAAACGAATATACCACTTAGACCCATTTGCAGTACCATAAATTCTCCTTGTAGTGAACTATCAAAATTTTTATTAAATATTTTAAAACCTTATACAAATAAAAATGACACATTCATAAAAAATACACAACATTTTTTAAATAAATTATCAAATATTGAATTTAATTCAAATAATACTTTGGTAAGTTTTGACATAAATAGTTTATTTACGAATGTGCCATTAAATAAGACTTTAAGTATAGTCAAGACAAAATTAGAGAGTGATGATTCATTGGCAACTAGAACAAGACTAAACATATCGGCTATAATGGAGTTATTAACATTATGTACTGATAATACATATTTTCAACTAAATAATGAATTCTATAAACAAAATTTTGGTCTAGCAATGGGCTCTAGTTTATCTCCATTCTTAGCCGATATATTTATGGAAGATTTTGAAACAAATATCATTTCTAAACAAAATTTCAAACCCACAGTATGGTGGAGGTATGTAGATGATGTATTCTCAATATGGCCTCATGGATCAGAGTTGTTGGACACATTCCTAAACAATATAAACGATAAAGAAGAGACAATAACATTTACCATGGAAAAGGAATATAATAACACGCTACCTTTCCTGGATGTTTTGATCTCTAAGAACGATACTGGATATGAGACTCAGGTGTATAGAAAACCAACACACACCAATAGATATTTAAATTTCAAATCAAATCACAATATTAATGTAAAAAAGGGAATAATTAAATCCTTATACGATAGAGCCAAAATTACTTGTTCTAACGAAAATTCGTTCTTGGAGGAGAAACATTTGTTAACATCTGTTTTATTAAAAAATGATTATCCTTTATCGTTTATAAATAAGGAATTTTCAACAATCGATCGAATAGAACAGAACAACTTAGAACGAGATCCTACAGCATACACAAGGAATAATATGAGGAAAATAACAATACCATACATAAAAGGATTATCAGAAAAACTTAAAAGGATAGGAAATAAATTCAACATTTCAACAACATTCAAAACAACAAACACGTTGAGATCTATTTTGTCCAAAACCAAACCTAACAATGAACAAGAAAGGACAAAGAATTGCATTTATAAAATACCTTGTGAATGCGATCAGTTTTATTTAGGTGAATCATCAAGGCCATTAAATGTTAGAATAAGTGAACATCAATCTTATATTAAAAATAGAGAATTTGATAGATCTCAAATATGTAAACACGCATGGGATAATGAACATAGAGTTCAATGGAATAATTCAAATATAGTCCTAAAAGAAACGGATGGTAAAAAAAGAAAAATCAAAGAAGCGGCTCTAATTATGCTAAATGAGGCCAATTGTGTAGCAAATTCCTCGGCAGAATGTAGTAGGATCTGGTTACCAATATTGAAAGAGGAAGTTATTAATAAGAAAATACCAGTATTAGTAAGTCAGTAACATATAGAGGATACATCATTTATGTTTTTTAAATAACGTAACATAAAATCAGAATTTTGATGTTTGTTGAAGGTAAACTAAATTCACGAACAAATACTTACAATGTCGGGATAGTATTATGAGGTTTTTTTCCTGGTTTTTCCCTCATAATTTACTATGGAATCACTAACAGGAGAATTTTACTGTCATCATGTCATGTGTTTGTCTTTTTAAAGACGAATTACATGCTATGATTTTTTCTGACGGATATTCTCAAGTTAAAGTTGATTTCATGTAATCGAATGAACTATCTTATAAGTAAAGTCGTCCCAGGAGCGCAACTCAACAATATTGGCAATATCATTTTAAAGTCGTCTACTTTAAAATGCATAATGTATGTCTGAATTGTCAATATAAATGAGTCAGATAAAATTAAATTATCAGAAGAATTTTTTCACTATGTAACAAAAAACAAAATTTGTTTAATTTACTATTTGTATTTTGAGAACGATTTCCGAATTGGAAATTGAAACGTCAATAAATGTATTTTTATCTTTAATGTGGCTTATTCCCAGTTATAAATAGTAATTGACATTGTCCTTATCACAGATGATTTAGGAGAAGCCAAAGATATGTTAAATGAATTGGACTTTGCATTTTCGAAGATGGGCCTCAGAATGAACTTGTCCAAAAGTAAGTTTATGACAAATATGGCCCCTAATAATCATTTAACTATTCAAAACAAAATGGTAGAATTGGTGCAGAAATATACGTATTTGGATCACGAAATACGAATCAGCGGGTTAACCAAACATGCGAAATCCAAAGACGATAATCTTTAGCATGGGCAGCCTTTGGGAAACTGTGAGACACACTTTAGACAACATACCTTCTTCTTCTTTGAGTGCCTCTTGTATCGGAGATTGGATATCATTATGGCGATTCTAATTTTCTTTAAATTGAAGAGAAGAGGAACATGGTTTGATGACGAGTGCAGGCAAGCGATAGAAGAAAGAAACGAAGCGCACAAAATGTACATAACAAGAAGAACACGGGAAAGACGAACATCATTTGAAGTCGCAAGACGGAAAGCAGACAAGATATGCAGAAATAAAAAGAGAGCTTATGAAAATGGACAAATAGAAGAAATGGAACAAAATTTCAAAAAAAATGAAATTAGAGAGCTTACGAATACCTAAAAAAGATAAAAAGTGGATATAAACCTCAAACAAGCCTATGCAAAGATGAAAGTGGGCAAATAATCAGTGACCAACAGAAAGTCACAGAAACCTGGAAGCATTATTTTCAGACCCTACTTGGAACACAAGTAGATATGGAAGATGAAATGGGTACGAACCATGTAGAAGAGAACGAAGTTGAAGTAGAAGCTCCAACCATAGAGGAAGTTCTCGAAGCTATTAAGGCCCAGAAAAACAATAAAGCCCCGGAGTTGACGAGATTCCAGCAGAACTGTATAAGGTAGGTGGCAACCACCTATTAAGTCATATCCACGCGCTTATCAAAGAAATATGGCAAGAAGAGAAAATACCCGACGAATGGAAGAAAAGTATAGTATGCCCAATCTATAAAAAAGGAGACAAACTCCAATGCAAAAACTACCGTGGAATTTCTCTACTATGTACAGCGTATAAAGTCCTCACGTATATTATAAACCAGCGACTCCAACCACTAGCAGAAAATATTATTGGAGAATATCAGATGGGCTTCAGACGGGGAAGATCGACAATGGATCAAATATTTACAGTCAAGCAGGTCTTGAGCAAATCGTGGGAACACGACATTGATGTTCACAACGTGTTTGTAGACTTCAAACAGGCATACGATTCAGTCAAAAGGGACAGACTATACTATATATTGGCAGAATTAGCAATACCACATAAGCTAATTAGACTCATTAAAGCCACAATGGATGAAACTCAGGCATGTGTACGAATACAAAACAACCGGACAGACTTTTTCAAAATCTCGCAGGGACTAAAGCAGGGAGATGGGCTGGCACCAACATTGTTTAACCTGGCACTGGAGTATGCGGTCAGGCAAATGCAAACTGGACGAGAAAACCTACTGACCAATAAAACAGTTCAACTGGCTGCCTACGCCGATGATATTAATATTATGAGTAGAACATCAACAGGAGCACAGGAAGCATACGCAGAGTTAAAAACACAAACGAAAAGGCTAGGTCTGGAAATTAACACAGAAAAAACAAAAATAATGGTACAGACGAGAAGAAATATAATCCACAAAACATTATACATGAAGATGACATTGAAACGGTTGGAAAGTTTACATACCTGGAGTAGAAATGTATGCCGATGGAGCAGAGGATGGAGAAATACGAAAAAGGATAACGCAGGCAAACAAAGCTTATTTTGCCCTCTCCCATATATTTCGGTCTAAAAGTGTCCACCGAAATACAAAGATGAGAATATATAAAACTTTAATTCGGCCAATAGCATGTTATGGCAGCGAAGCATGGGTCCTGAAAGAAACATCCAAAAACAAACTCGACACATTCGAAAGAAAAGTACTGAGGAGAATACTAGGACCTGTGAGGGAAAACGGAATCTTCAGAATTCGATATAACAACGAGCTCTATCAACTGTATAAGGAAACACCCCTGTCAAACTTCATTAGAATCCAAAGATTGCAATGGGCCGGACATGTGATACGAATGGGAGAGGATAGGCTACCAAAACGAGCACTGAATGCCAGAATGCAGGGAAAGAGACCAGTTGGAAAGCCAAGAAAGCGCTGGGAAGACACAGTAAGCAGCGACGCACAAGCACTTTTAGGAGTCCGTGTATGGAGAAGAGCAGCCACAGACAGACAAGGGTGGAGGCAAAAAATAAAGGAGGCCAAGGCTCATTTTGGGCTGTAGTGCCGTAGAAGAAGATTCTAATTTTATTAACTGCTGTTTTGAATAATTCTCCCTAAAACCACTCTCTTAAATTTCTCATCCAGGACATTCTTCTACGGTCTGGATTTCTGCGTCCTTGGATCTTTCCTTGCATTGCCAACATACCAATTAGCCTCAAAATAAAAGTATTTGACCAATGCGTATTACTGGTCATGTCCTATGGAGCGGAAACTATGACTCGAACGATCTATGCTGGGAGTGACGTTGCGGGACCGATTAGGAAACGAAGATCTGCGAAGAAGGACGAGTATTGCTGATGTTGTTAAACGCATAGCGGAAGTTACAGCAGAACGCATAGCATTGGAGGCCAAGAGCACACAACCTTGTAGAGGAAGAGTACCTACTCGTTGGGCTGACGACATAGGAGGCCTATGTCTAGCAGTGGATGTGGTAAATGAAGGCTGGATGATGATAATGATGAACCAATTGGTACCAATTGATGAACCGGTGCCTTCACTAGACAGTGAAGTCAGATAGGAATTAATGTTAGTGATATTTGTAGGTAGAACATTTCCTCCCAATACATAACCGAAATTTGTTTAAAGAGTTGAAAGTTGATCATTACGAGTATTAATAATTCCCTCTGTTAAGACGTCAGAAATCTAAGTTTTTAATTTTACACCTGATTAATGCATATTCTATCAAGAACCTGTATTTATAAAGCTGCATTTAATTTAAGAAGATTTAATTTATCTGCATCTTTTTACTAATAAAGTTAGCTTGAGACGCACTATCTAACAAGGCTTTATCAAAACAATCATAACTTTTCGATAGTCGACAGGCAGATTTTCTGTTATTCTATCGTTGCGACAACTCAATCCTCTTTATTGACCTCGGTTTCTGTTCTTTTCGATACTTATTTCCATAAATATCATCGCTTTGTATGCTAAGTATGCTAAAGAATTCTTCCAAGAAAATCTTGAATCTCAAAAAGACATATGTTGGGTTCATGTATAATTTTATTACTTCTTAAATCCACTACTTCCTATTACTCTGTTCATGACGTAGTTTTTAAATTAAACATTTTTAATTCGTCTCCTCTTTCCAGAATTGTAGCATTTGCAAATCATTGATTCTTTGAAATATATTGAAATCCCCTTGTATATGTAATATATTGAAATCCTCTCATATACGTTTAAAAAATCAAAGAGTATTTTTAATTCATTTCAGTTTCCTATTCGTACGTATTAAAACCCAAATAATATTTCGTTCTTTTCAGCGTGGCCAAGTAATAAAAACCATTTTAGACTTGTTTATTTATTTCGTGGCTGCGTATTTTGCTCTATTTTCTTTGATTTATGCCGCCCGAAGTACTGAGTTTTCAAATTAATAATCTACGTCTTAATTTTCGTTGTGTTTTGCTATTTCAGCGTCTTGTTTATTTCAAGTTATGTGAACGAATTCGTAAGATAATTTCGTCATTCTTACTTGAGTCGTTGTAGACTCAATTATGGATCCAAATTCATCTGTCAAGTTTGTGGTTTTCTGTTTTTGGCCCTTTTTTATGGAAATATGTAACAAAAAAAAAGTAGTTTTGTGGCAGTTAATGGTTCAATTAATGTTTTGAGTGAAGATTGGAAAAATCGTCGTTTCCATCCTCGTTTTGTTTCTTCCTGGTTGTTATCTAAGGCTTTTTGGCAGTTTGGAAATGGAGTTGTTCGTGTGTTCATTACGCAGAGAGTAAAGCCCCCAGTTCCAGTTATGGTTTCAGAGGTTCCAGTGGCGTCTGGTTCCAGAAATTTTAGTGCAGTTTGCTAGTGAAAAATCCAGGTAACTTTTTGATCAAATTTTAAAGTAAAGACATTATTTTAACAATAATTGCTTTCGTTAAAATTTAAAAAATTTAATATTTAATATTGTAAATTTTGGGTTTTGACTTTAGCTGTTATTTTATTTGTTTACAGTTTGTAAAATCTAATGTTAACATATGACAGATAGCTTTATTATTTTTAATATTTATTTATTTTGTTTGTTAAAAAAAAAGGTTAATCTCTATGCGGTAACATTTGTAAGTTTTTTGTAGTATCTCCAAATCCTAGAGTTTGTAAATGGATGACATGTAAGTTTTTTGTATTTTTGTATTTTGCGACTATTGAGGTAATATTTTTGTATTGTCTTTTTTGAGTATTCTTGTATTCTCTATGTTTTGTAACTGTTTGTGGTAAGACACAATAAATGTTAAATTTTGTTTTCTTAACATTTTGTTTATTTTTTTAACTAATCCCCTTTTTTGAGTATTAATTGAAAAAGATATGTTTTTTATGTTTAATAGTTATTTCCCTAGTTACAACTAGTGGTTGTAATACTATACTGTAATAAAATTACTAGAGGTGTTTCCTGTTTCTTTTGTTTTGTTTGTCCCAAGAAATTCATGACTCTTTATTTAATTTTTTTCACAAGTAGCGTTTATTTTGCTCGTCCTATCTTTACCCCCATTATCTTACTCTGAGGTAGGCAAAATATATTTCGTTACAAAATTCGTGTTATTTTCGACACCAGTCTACATGATGTATTGCACATTATATAATAAAAGTTTAAGCTTTTTATACTAATAATCCTAAAAGAGAATGGCCATTTTATCTTCGGCTTCTATACACCATGTAGTTTCGCCTAGCTTCAAAATTTTTAAAGTGTTTGTTTGTCTTTGTGTAGTGTATTGTGATGTCCCATTTTATATTTATCACATTCTACTCTTGTCGGATAGGCCGCAATTGACGAAATGCTCCTGAAGATGATCTAGTGATCGAAAGTACTTGGGCAAGATTAAATTAATACTGTACTCGATATTTGCCATGTATATTATCAAAGTTAATTTTTTATTTGATTGAATAAGCATATATAAATAATAATTTTCGCATATACTCTCAAGGTGCAATAATATATACCTTCTATACCTCTGGTGCAAGAAGTTGGATAGTTTGATTACTCCTGATTAGTTCAAAATACTTTATATTGCGTTAAAAATCCGCTCCTGTAATAACAGCAGCAACTGAAACAGGCGAGAGTCTTATGTTTTTCCCGGCTTGGCCATCTTTCTTGTTGGTTGTGGTCGCCAGATCCACCGTCGATCGCTCCTCTAGAGATCCGTTCCAAGTTTTGGCTAATAATTTATGCAGAAGGGGTTGAGACCGACAGATGGCGCACTAACGCACTGCACTGTACCAGGAACGAGTTCAAGTATCCAAAATTACCCGCCTGCTACAAAAAGGTAACGCATTTTGAATACTTATATTATATTATTTTTTGTGTTGCACTGGCAATAGGTGTTTTCTTGCTTAAAATAAAATATATTAAGGTCAGCCTTAAAGTAGTAACAGGCGGAGAAAAGATTAAATATGTGTAGGAAGGAAAAATTGTGATAACGGTCTACGAGGTCATTTACTAACACTAAGTATGATGTATTAAAAATATTAACAAAGTGGCTTGTAATCTGGTAACTAAGCCTAAAGCAGCCATTCAGAGATGGAAAAATACTGGCTATAATAAACTTTATTTAGAAACTCAATAAGGCAAGAAACGTCAATGAAGATCTGGTATTGACTGGATCAACATTGTTGAAGAACATTTGAGAAAGCGATATAATTGAAACCATAAACTTCATCATCTGATCTGACTCTATCACAGTCTGTAGTGGTGTAAAGTGAGTGACTAAGATTAACACTTCTAAGATGCCTAGAAACATAGAAACAGTAATTACTCTTTCAAAGCCGACACATTACATTAAGTATATTTCACTATTTTCAACAAATTTGCCAACTTCTTGACGCTGACACCCACCGACGTCTGCTCTCAATGACCAAACTTTTACACCTCACGTAAAACTGTAACTACACATTAAACTTAACACTGCTACACATTTTCCATAAAAAGATACAAAAAACGAGAAAACATTACAAATTTGACGGACCAACATTGAAGATCTGCCCCTGACAACGGCCTCAGCAAGAGTCATGTAAATCTTAAAAATCATTCGCTTCCCCTCATAACCTTCTCAGCGATATAAGTAGATGTTTATTTGAAACGCAATATTAAGCGGAAGACGATCAAAGAAAATACCAAAGAATACGCGTCTGTGATATATTAACAAACTACCAAATGTGTTGATATTAACTCGGCGACGAAAAAGATTTGAAATAATTCTTCGATGTTTTAACATATACAAGGGGATTTCAATATATATACCAAAGAATTTAAAAATGCTACAATGTACGTAGATTTTTCAGCCAGGAAATTCTTCGCATTCCTAGTCCTCGTCTACGCCTCGCCCTTCTACTTTTCTTTGAAGAATTATTCACAGCAACCCATATCTTTCGCTGTTCCTCATGATGTGACCGAGGTATTTAATTTTGGCTGTTTTTATTGTAGGTACCAACTCTTTTCCTTTTTTGCATTCTTTATAAAACGTCTTGATTAGTTACGTGGTTAAACCGGAATACAATAAATCGATTTAACGTGTTTGAGATGTGGACATTTAGAAGATTGTTAAGGATTCCATTGGTAGATAGAGTCACGAATGCAGAAGTGTTAAGGAGAATAGGCAGAGAGAGGAAAATAGAAAATACAATAAAAGAAAGGAAAATGCAATATCTCGGACATGGAATGAGAGGCAAAAGAATCAACCCCTTGAAAATCATAATTCAAGGAAAAATAGAGGGTAGGAGAAGCGTAGGAAGAAGACGCGTTTTCTGGTTGAAGAGCCTGAAAGATAGCTCCACATTTATAGGAGGACCATCAGTAGGAAGGCCATGAAAACGCTGGAATTACAAGTTACTGGAGGCACATTAAAAAACAGACAGTCATGTCTATATAAAAAGAAGAAGAAGAATAAAACGTATAGGAAAGATGTAATGTCGTAGTAAACTAATTGTTATGGGCACTGATAAATTCGAATAGCTTAGCCATTTTTGAAGTGCAGGAATTGCTTTCTCTATCCTTGATTTTACTTTCAAGGAATGGTCCTAGTTTTAACTGAAGTTTGTACCAGGGTAGATGTATGTTTTTACTCTATTGGTTGACCATTTACACTGATTTTTTTAATATGCTGTTCGTTCTTAGAGATCATTATTACATTTTGTTTTCTTAATGTTCAGTGAAAGTCTATATCTCTGATTTACTTCTGTGATTCAATTGATTAACTTGTGGAGGGCTTCATAACTGTCAGTGAACATTATCGTGTCATTTTAGTATCTTGAAATATGATAAAATGATGAATGATAAATGATAAAAAAAGAATGATTAGATATGATTGCACGTAGTACTCAAAGATAATACGCTATCTGATAAAAATACCTCTCCAAAGATAGAGATCTAGCTAGTAATATCCATGGTAGAAAACCGTGCTCCTAAGAACAAACAGAATGTAATTTTAAATGAAACATACGAAGAATAGTTAATCTAGATGATAGCTACTTGTAATTCACTTGATTAATTAGTTTATTAAACACTATTCACGTTACCTTTTTTCAACACAAATACCATTTAAGAATCTAAGGTCCTGCGGTGCCATACAGAGATATTACCCCAAACCTTTATTTATTTGGTCTCCACTCCAGTCCTCCTCGGCGTTACCGGTGTTACTCCACCATTAATGCAAATGTAGGCAAAGCACGTGCAGACACTCTGTTATCTCTGATCTATTACTGGATAGCACCAGTTATAGTTTATAAACGGGAGCTGAGTTATTGTCTTTTGCCGTGCTAGGAAGTATCTATTTACATAAAAAGAAATAAGGAACAAGGTAAGGAGCAACATATACTTCCAAAAGCGTTACATGCTTGAAAATTTAAATTCAAACGCAGGTATGGGTTTGGAATATTTGACATGGTAGAGACAAGCAATATCTTCGTTTTCATATAAAGTATTTTATTTTTTTTTTTTATTGGGACTAACCCATATCAACCATAGAAGTTTATTAGCGGTGGTACAATATAGACTATATTATATTATAATTGTTAATATAAAATATAAACTATAAAGTTTTTACAAAGTTGATTATAATTTAGAATTTTTCTTGAAGTATCATTTATATGTAATTATACAATTTCGTTTTCTTTAAAAACCTCACTATTTAAACTAACTTAAACTAAAAATCCGCACTGTATAAAGCGCAGTTTATATCACTTAATAGTCTAGTGGCTTGTCTTTCCATTTGATATAATGTACAGTATATAACAATGTGGCCTACAGTTATATTGGTGTCACACGCATAGTATATTCTAGGAGGTTCCTTCGTTAGTAGGTGTTTGTACGTCAGTCTGGTCTGTCCTATTCGGATACGATGTAGTACAACTTGGTCCCTTCGCCTTACTAAAATTGGAGTTTTCGCTGATAGATCTGGATTTGCTTGCCGTAATTTATTATTTGGTAACAGTTGCCATCTTCAAACCATAAGTTTTTGGTGTACTCATTGATGCATTTTTCATATCTAAGTGAGGAATTTGGTTAGTTCTATCATCGGATCTGTCGATTTTACATGCTTCTTTGGCTATTGGATTAGATATCTCATTTCCTGGTATCTCCACATGAGATGGTATCCACACAATATGTAGTTGTTTATAATTATTTTGTAGAGTCACAAGGTATTTTTAAATCTTAACTTAAGAAATCTGTGAATATTACTGTCATGTCTTCAGGTCGATTAATAGTTTGTTGTACTACCTTGGAAATCGCAAAAAGTTCAGCAAGATATATTGAGTAGCCCTTAGGTAGTGGAAACTTGAGCACAGAATCCTCTGTGACAATGGCGGATCCTACTGTTTCCAATTCGGGTGTTTTTGATGCATCAGTATAAACAGGTTGATGAATGAATACTTATTTTTAATATAATATTGGAGAAAAAGAGATTAAGGGGTATTTTCCTTAGTATAAGTTGACAGATCTGTGTTACAATATAAAATTTGTATAGTTCAAGGGCGAGCATACTCAATATTGGTATGCATGATACCCAGAAATGTGAAGTTGCTAATTCTTTTGCTCCTCCTCAATCCTTTAGCCTTTGTCAAGGCGTAGTGACACCCTAAATATTGTTAGTCTGCTGTCTCCATTGACTGCGATCTTGTGTCATATGGACGGCTTCATGTAGGGATTTTCCCACCAAACTCTTCATTTGGTCCACCCATCGTATTGGAGATCTTCCTCTTGGTCTTCGGCCTTCTACCTTACCTTCTACTACCAATAGTTCCATGGTGCCCGTTCTTCTAGCTATGTGGCCGAAGTAAGTTAGGTATGCTTGGTTTACTTTTTTTAGTAGTCTGTCTTTTATATGAAGCTCTTCCAGAATTGACAGGTTGGTTCTATGTTCTGTCCAGGACACGCGTAGAATTCTTCTATATACCCACATTTCGAAGGCTTCGATCTTACTCCTATCGATTTTTTTGAGAGTCCATGTTTCAGCTGCATATGTAGCAATGGGAAAAATAAGGGCATTGACCAACCTAAGCTTAGTATTCCTTCTTATTGTTCGGTCTTTCCATATTTTAATTAATTTAGCAGTTGCGGTTCGGGCCATTCCTAGTCTACGTTTGATTTCTGAGGAACAATCACCATTGTTGGTTATCAGAGAGCCCAAGTATACAAATCTGTCGACTACTTCGAAAATCCCTATTTGGCGTATATGCGGTAGATTATTATTTGCTCTGTCTACAATCATTATTTTTGTTTTTCTGGTGTTGATTTGAAGTCCGAATTCTGCACTTATTCGGCTTAGCCGTTCGATGATGGTAATCATTTCGACTTCATTCGCTGCTAGTATAAGTGTATCATCTGCGTATCGCAGGTTACTGATTTTTCTGCCTCCTATAGTGATTCCTCCATCCCATTCATCTAGTACTTTTCTCATTATATATTCAGAATATATGTTGTACAATAATGGTGATAGTATGCAACCTTGTCTAGTTCCTTTCTCTATTTTGAATGAGTTTGAATATATTCCATGTACTTTAACTTTGGCTGAGTTTTTATTATACTCTATTATTCCTTTGCTAAAAGATGGTCAAAGATTAGGATTTTGATTGTAATTAGAATGATACTGTGTAGAAAAAGCATGGGGGTAGGACGGGTTATTTGGATCAGTTGATAGCTTGCTTGCATATTGTAAACTGAGACGTAATCTTCTAATATAAAATGGAGGTTCATTTGCTTCGATATAAAGACTTGTAACTGGACTGGTTCTGTAGGCTCCTAGCGCTAGTCTTAGTGCGGTATTTTGTACAATATCTTATTTTTTTAATGTTGAGTCTTTAGCTGAATTGTATACAAATGAACCATAATCTAATTTACTGCGGATTAAGGATTTGTAAATATATAGTAGATGTGTTGTGTCTGCGGCTTAGTCCTAGAAATCTAAGATCCTCAACGTTTTCTTAATCTTTCTCATACAGTGTTAATTTTAAAAGATTTGCAATAATTTGGTGTTTTCGAGAAAAGCGCATTACTTTGGTTCTAAACGTACAAAAATTCAATCCTCTTGTTTTAGACAATTCTTGTAGGGAATTAATAGAAAGTTGATTAATCTTTGATACCATATTAAGATTCTTATGAGAAATAGTTTCGGATATCCCGATATCGTTAATTGCAACTAAAAGGAGTGTTGCGCTTAGTGTAGATCCTTGAGGTATGCCATTTTCTTGTGTATAGTATTCTGAAAGTTCCTGATTTGATGTAAATAGGAAATTCCGGTCACCTAAAAAATTTTTGACGAAGGCTAGAAAATTTTCATCTATGCCACAATGCTGTAATTTAGCAATAACGTCATATTTCCATATAGTATCATAAGCTTTAATTATATCAAAGAGGACAGCTATAACTTGTCGATAACTGCCTATTCTAACGACACTAGATTGACAATGGTTTGTCTTGTTTTTGTTAGGTTTCAAAAGAGAAAAATATTGATAAATATTAAGTATTTATTTCACAGTATCAGAATTAAAAGGATTTAATACTATCTAAATATATCATTTACAAAATAAAATGTTAACATAATTGTATACGGACTCTTCATCGCAAAATGGACTCTTCCAACTGTTTATTTGGTGTAGCTAATTAAATAAAATGTTTAAATCATGTTTTCCAACGGGATCCCCACTTTCGAGTAAATTGATTATTTCAATTTTTTTTAATGTGGCAATCTGATTTTTGTTTTTTGTGTCGCAACTATCTGTATTCTGCTATAAATAAAAAATTAATATAATTCCAGTACAAAAGCTTCGCTTACAGAATTAGGGCTGGGAATTATACAATACTATCCAGACATACAGTTGGATAAATTTGATAAGATAAGAGACTTTTGGTTGATCGGTTGATAATCACTCTTGAAAGAAAATACTTTGTATTTGTTATAAGTGCAAAGTCGCTCCTGTATATATCCTCGACATAATGTGTCAAATTTCATAATCTCACCACTTATCCCCAATTACCACGTCGCATGTGCCAAGGCGCGCAACTGTTATCATTACGACAAAAGAAATACGGGGACTTGTGACTCTATTGTCACAAGCGTTCTCTTTCACCTATTTCCTATTTTTGTCCACAAGGGTGCCGCATGTAAAATTAACTAGATTTTTGACAAATATTGTCAAAATGTAATGGAATTATCATAATAATAAAAATAATGCAAGCTGTATCACATAAAGGGGATTTAATATATGACAAAAAAAATTTTGTTCGACTATAATAGATATTTAGCTATTGACGTGAAGCGAAGTGTCAATCAAATTAATTTGGAACATAAGACGAAATATTAGGACCCTAATAATTTTTTTAAAACATCTGCTACTTTACACAAATTATTACAAAAAATAGTAATCTTAAAATACTGTTATAATATTTTATATCTCTGTATATAATGTATATATTGTTTTAATTCCTAATTTTAAAATTTTTGTGTAAAATATTTATTTCTTAATTTTTTGCATCTCGAAATTATATACAATATTAAATTATTATGTATATTTAAAAATCTATGTGAGAAAATAAATTGCAGGTATTTGGTTAGGATTTGGTTTAAAATAAGAAGTTATTTGTAATGGTAAAAGTGCCGGTTGATAAATCAAATGATTCCAAGAACGATTTCAAAGAACAGTTGGACACTGAGTGTAAATACCAGTTAGGATTTTCCGAAAATTAAATTTTGTTTGTAGGCCTTTGTAAATATAAAATAGTTAGAAAAGGTTTAAAGTAATTTTATGTATATAAAATGTTTAGAGGAAAAATATAGAAAGTTATAAAGAAAATAGCCATAATGAAGAACTAAGATCGTAAATATAACTCAGATAAAAGATCGTAATATTTTTTCACCCAGAAGAATTTATCAAACTTGCTGGGAACAATGAAGAAAGAAAAGTATCAACTTTAAAATTTGTGAACCGTTTTATGAACGCAAAATCAATTAAAATTTTGATAGATTCTGAATTAGAAATATTACTAATCAATAGAAAATTGATCGAGGAAGTTGGGTTGACACATTTGATTTTTAAAATACCGCGGATGAACTTAGTTTGCACAAAAAAAAGGACATTGGCAACGATAAATAAAGGAATAATAATAAGGATACAGATCAAAGAAAAATTTTATACACTACAATGTGTGATGATGCCGAATATATCTCATGATATAATAGGAGGAGTGAACGAATTGTCGGAAAAACACATATTGATAGATTTCAAACACAATCTAATGAAAGTGGATGGTGAATTGATTGAACTGGATGAAAAAATGGAAAAAAGTAAAAGAGATAATAAAAATGTAGAAAAGCGTATAAGAAACAAAATGTAAAAATAAATATGGCAACTTAGCAAGAAATAAGCGATAATCTAGGAAAGAAGAAAAGGACAAATTAATGCCTGGGATTAAAAGAAATGAACCTGAAAAAATAAAAAAAATTAAAGAAAAATAGATTAGGACATGCAAGTCATGGTATAAAGTGAAGGCAAAGAAAATAAAAAGAAAAACAAACATTGGTGGAGAAGAAAATTGTATAAATTCCCAAAAAAATAGATTAGGAAGCCGATGTACGGAAACAGGAGAAAGATGACGGAATGGAGACCCTTGTGATTGAAGAAGAATGTATCTTTTACGAGGATATGGAATACGCAACTAATGTATGTAAGCAAGAGGGTGACAAATAAAGATATTTAATTTGCGGAAAAAGCATGCAAAATGTAGTAGGTTTGATTTTGAAAAATTATGAAAAACTGATTAATGATGAGAACAGAGGTGCCAGAAATTATATAAATGTATTTGAGGTGAAAAACTTAAATAATTTCTGTTAAAAAAACACCCAATTTTGTATAAAGACTGACAGGAGGTCCAACAGGAGATAGACAAGTTAATAAAATACCAAATTGTCGAGAGATGTAATTCTCCATTTATAAATCCTATAGTCATTGTGAAGAAAAGAAGTAGAGATTTGAGGTTATTTTTAGATAAAAGAAACATAAATCAGCACACTGTATGACAATACCAATCACCATTAGATATTGAGGCTATTTATAGAAGAATAACTGGAACACATATATTTTCAAAAATTGATTTTAAACATAGTTTTTGGCTGATACCGCTAGCAGAGAAATTCAGGAGTTTCTCAGGTTTTTTTAATGGTCATATTTTCATATTTCATATACTGTTTCAAGGTAGTTCCATTTGGGATACAGAGTGCATATATTAGTACCAGCTTTAAATACAATCCCAAATCGTCATGAAGATTTTGTTGTAAACTACATAGATGATTTATTAATTTTTTCTCCTGGTGCTCAAAGTCATTTAAAACATATAAAAAGTGTGTTAGAAGTATTAGGTACAGTAGGGCTTAAACTTAATATTAAAAAGTGTCAATTCTTTTAGAAGAAGGTGTTATACTTGAGTTTGAAATTGGACAGAAAAGAGGTTAGTCTAGCAGAAAATAGGGTACATATCATAAATGACTCTCCAAGGTTAAAGAATTTAAAAACGCTGCGGGATTTCCTTGGAATGGTGAATTATTTAAAAAAAAATGATGCCTCATATCTGTGAGAATAGATACTATTAATAAAATTATTTAAAAAAGGCATAAATGCAATTGAAAGCAGAACCAGATTAGCAGATTTTTTGTTTATTTTCGTCCAATAAAAATACTTTCTTTGGCTAAAGTTCTAACCAGGAGGAGAAGCCATTTAACCAGGAAAAATCAGATTCCAGAAGAAGAAGACGATCTAAGAGGACAATTATATCGAGATAAGTTTGTTTTTTACTAAAAGTTAGAAAAACAACTTTCTTTTGTTCCTACAATTTGTCAAACATACTTTGAATATGTAATTTGTATGTTTTGATTTTCTCATAATGTATAGGTCATAATTTTAAAACTGTTAGAAACTTTTATCCATTTTATAGCAGTTACATACATGAATTTTTATTGCTGACATTTTCTATTGATTGTTTTTTATTTTATACAACATATTGATGAAATTTATTTTGGATATCTATGTTTTATTATTTCTAATGATCTTTTTACTTACAAATACAACAGAAGAGATACTGAATTACGAAAACTGAGCCTGAGTACGTTTGAGCTAAGATAAGCTATTTGAACCATTATAGTACAATTCAAAATCCATAAATTTGCTTATCATAATATATATATATATATATATATATATATATATATATATATATATATATATATATATATATATATATATATATATATATATATGTATGTATGTATATATATATATATATATATATATATATATATATATATATATATATATATATACAACTTTCAATCTACCGTAGGGTAAAAGTTATATTTCTTCTGAATCATTAACTGGATTTCAATGACTTTTACTACAAATTATATAATTAATATACCAACGTTTTCTAAAAATGCGAAAAAAATATACATACAGATGACCAAAAAAATGCAACACCTGGATGAACAAATATTTTTTTAAATAAATAATTACGAAAGTATACATTAAAATATTCCTATTATTGATAATATTATAAACAAATTTGTAACGTCACTTTTACTTTACCAATATATTGTCGAGCTGTCGAGCTATTAATAAAAACTAGAAGTGATCTACTTCTGAAACATTATAGCGCTCCATACCATAATGCTTCGTGCTAAAACTGTATAATGTTCAGCAGCAAAGTCGATATTTCGTCTCTTACCTTAAAAACGTCTTACCCTTATGCACCCATCAGATCCTCCCAAACAAAATCTAGATTTATCACTGAAGCAGACAAAATTTTATTGATCATTCGGTTTTGTCGAGCTCTGCACCATTCTTAACGCCGAAGCTTAAGCTGTGGTGTAAAAGTTTAAATCAAAAGTGGATGATAAGCTCTTAGTCTCATTCCAAGTATTCTTTGATCAACTGTTCTTAAGACTACCCTTTTTGTAGCTGCATCTTAATCATCTCTTACCTAATGTTAACTGTCCGATCTATTTCTGACAATAACAAGTCTAAGATGGCACTAATGACGATCTTGCAATATTCTAGGAAGTACAGTCCTTCCACGACAACAATAAGTCCCATTATTGGACCAACACCGTTAATGAACTAACTATTACTTCGTAAAATTTCCATTAAACTAAAATCGCCCTCTTTCATGTCTAAAATACGTCCTTTTAAGTCGCTAAAGTGACGAAATTGTCAAAGACAGCGAGCTTTTAACATTTTATATTTTTTAGGTAAATCAACATCATTCCAAAATGACTAAAAATTACAAATAAACTAAAGTTGAATACACAAAAATAACCTTTCTTATCTTTTTTGTTTTTGCAAAAAAAAATAAAAAACTTTAGTTAAAGAAAAAATAGCACGACAAAAATTTATTACATAATATATTTTTAATTAAGACTTAAGAAGAAATACTTTTGATACAAAAAAATAACCATGTGTACAAAGTATTTTTTGTGTAACTGCAAATAAAATTCTTGAAAAATGTTTTCTTTGGTAAATCAGTAAACGTGTAAAGTTCAACCCAAGGATATACATTATTCAGAACGTTGTTTTGCCTATATTTAAATCACAAAATATAAAACCAGACAATATCTTTAATACGAGCGAAATTCCGCGGCTAAATTCCCAGCAGAATCTTAAAGCTTTCTACTAAACCCTTTCAAGATTATTGGCAATTCTCTCTTTAATATCCGCCTTATTGTAACTCAAAACGTTTCTACACCCATACTATGTCTATACGTATAGATCATAAGATCACGATTTTGAACACGTCGTTCACAACTTCAAAGCCGATTCTAATTTGCCAACCGACGACGGATTTCGTCTAAAACAATAGAAAACACGAGCAGCCTTAATGCTTACATTAGCATGAAAATTCAGCACGAAAACCAAACCAAAATTTCTACGCTTATACTGGCGATGCTAAAGCCGATGCCGATGCCGCTTGTCATGTATTATGATACTGCATGGGCGGAACGAATGGAAACAACGTAAACTTCATTACGTTTGTTAAAGAAATATAAAAAATTTGATATATCTTTTTAGAACATGTTGTTATTACTTAAATATTAGAATCCCGCGCGCACACAGACAGCGGTCAGGCGTCCCAAGTTCTGCGTTCAGAGTTCTGAGACATAACACGTGACGTATTACGTCACGTTTTATGTTAGATATCATATTCCAATACGCCGATACCCTCATCCCTCAACTCTTCAGGTGCTTTCAACTTGCTAACGAAATTACCTATTTTTCAGATTCTATAAATAAAACAATAAATCGTCATTCAGTATTTTAAACAAATACCGAACAAATTTGTATAATATCAAAAAAGTTACTTTCTAGACTTGACAAAAGGAATCTGTTTGAAAAACTAAAACTCGTAAGTGTTCCAAGTAGTCGTTATTTAGCTTTCTTTTGCTGTTCTTTTTTCGTTTTTTAATAGAGGTGTTACCTGCACGCAACAATATTTTTTCCTTTATTTTCTTTTTGCAAATATTCTATGTTAAGTAAAACGTTATTTAAAGCATGTGACGACAAGGACTAGCGAATGTTTTTAAGTATTTGGTGAACAAATCATGGAAAAAGTATAAGAACTACTGCAAATATTATTAACTTGTAAGGATTTAGGTAAGTTATTAATATGTTATGACCACGTATTTTTAAGGAATAGGATAAATTCATTTATTTTATATCTTATTTTATAATTCTGACAGTTTGTGTAGGTGGTCCTTTGATTTTAAAGTGTAGGAATATAATTTGGTATTTAAATTTCCCATCTCGCATTTTATTTATTCTTCTACATCTTTTTTTTATCTCTTTAAAACTTTGCTGTAAACATTTTCTACTGACCACTTTTATTTAGAACTACTAAGCCTACTCTATTAGGAAGAAGCCACTTACATCTGGTAAAAGTCAGCAACTTTTAATGTTATTTAGTCATATCTAATAGTTCAGTACTTGTAGTATTATCGGTTAGATCCGTCTTAAACAACTTAAACAATGTTTATTAACCATAATACCTAATATCTGTGACACAAAGGATTATTTTTGCGTGTTAAATATTGATTTATTCACAATATAATAGTATATTACTTTATGAGGCGGAGAAGCATGACTTTTCTTGACGCGCTTGATATTACGCGCCGAATGAAGTGAGCCGCGTAATAGAGGGCAAGTCAAGAAAAGTCGCTTCTTTGCCGAATAAAGTATACTATTTTTTCTTCAGACATAGCAATTTTCAACTATAAATAGTACAATTCATACGCTATTTTTACTCGAAATTAACTGTGACAACTATCAAAGTCGTCTAGATGTTAGAAATTAAAATAATTAAGTCGTCGCGCGTCGGTGGGATTTGCGTCTCTCTGGTTACAGTTGTTTGACATTTGTTTGCAATTATTAAAGTATTATCAACAATTACCAATGCGTATCAAGAGTTGGGAACATTTTTGCACGGTTTCAATTTTGAAAATGCCTCATTAACTAATTGTACTTTTAATATTACTATAAATAAAAATGATGTTTAATTGTTTTTATTGACATTTGTATTGTTGCTTTGTGACATATTTCATATTGCTGCCATGACAACATTTTTCCCTCCGCCGTAAAGAAATGTGAAAAAAAACTGTTGTCGGCGGAGATGTCATCATTATTTGGCGTTTGAAGAAAAAAATATTTATAGGGGAAAAATCCCGTACGACAGGCTGCAGTCGACATTAATTAAAATGCCGAAGAAGCCAAATGCGCAGCTTTGTGATGTGTCTTAGAGCATAAAAATAATCAGTGAGTTAATGAGCAACATAAGATGTGCATAGGACTCTGTTCCAGGTCAGCAGCATAATTGAGAAAAGGGTACAAACCAGAGAAATTAGGTTAAGAATAAAACTAGCAAAACCAGCATTTTGCAATATAAAAAAGGTTCTAATAAGATTGGTATTTTTATCTAAGACTAGATAAATCGTATACTTTTCTGATCGTAATAATGCTAAGGAAACCTGCACGCTGATAGAGACGCTTATGAAAAAACTAGAAGCATTCGAAATATGGATGTATCGAGGTATTCTTCGTATATTCTGGATCGATCATATCACCAACAAAGAGGTAGTCTATATTGAAAAAAATAGACGTCGTGAGCATAGTTAAACAAAAGATGCTTAAATAATAGTCAAATATTGGGACACGATAAGTACCATGTACTTTATTTAATTAATTAGAAAAACTATATATATAGAGTAGGCATAGGCTAGGTAGAAAAAGATAGTTGTGAGTTTAAAATCTCTGAAAGAGATGCAGGCTCACAACAGTCGAATTATTCAGAAGCACCCTAAATAAGATCAGAATTGCCATCAGAATAGCCATTATTAGCAGAGGAGAGGACACCTAAACAAGAAGTAGAAAATGGTCCAAAACTACTCGCACGTTTATGTAGACAGTTTCTTTTAGTGTTGACAACAGTTATTCTTCTAAAATGTTACCTGAATCGTAGATTCCATTGAACAGTTCACTTAAGTTTTAATGCTCGATTTACCGGTCACCTCTATAAAAGTTCGACTATGGCTTTATCATCTTTTATCGACCAGTCTAATGCCGCGTTTACCTTGCTTTCTAGTATTACCGGACTGGTCATGCAATTAATTTCTGGAGGTTTGCCTCAATAGTGCTTGAAAATTCTGATATACACTTTCCAGGTGCGCATCTTCTCTCTTTCTTATCTAACAACTGTCGTGCCTAGCTTCCCGACTTTTTCATGAGGAATGTTATAAGTCTTTTTAATATTAAACAGGATTCCCGAATATTTTGTTGACCGTTTATATGGTCGTGTTTTATTTAGATCTCCCAAGGTAGGGTTTATTTCCAACATGTTTTTAGATTTTTTTGTGAAAAATTGTTTAATATAAATTTATTTATAACAAAAATTTATTATAGTACAACACTTTAAATATTTTAAGTATTTCAAATAAGTAGACTATTCTCTGAAGTTTTGGTAGAAACTATTAAAAATTAAGAAAATGGCAGCTAATTTTCCAATATAAAATAAACTTACTGTGCGGTGTTCATCGTTACTTATAACTGGATCATCTGTTGGTAAAAAACCAAAAACATTTCGTTAATTTATGAGCTTACCTGGGTTACAGCGTTACACCGGTTACAATCAAAATAGAGTTCATGTTACCGTTTTTTTTCGAAGTAGAGAAGTAAAAAAAGATAAATTTAATTTAATAATTTAATTTAATAAAGACTATGTTGCATTCCTTGCTCGTCTTTCTGAGTTTGTTGCTCAGGTTTTCGTTGTCGTCCTCTAAATTGATGTACTCGTTGCTCATTTTCTCAAGGTTTTCGTTGATATCCTCTAATTAAAATATTATCTTTTCTACTTGCTGCTGTGCTCCGTGTTCTTCCCATGGCTGCTCGACCCCTACCCACTACTCTAGAACTGATTTCAAATATTTGTAGGTATTTTTAACTGCTTCAATTTGTAGCTTACATACTTTTGTAGTTTAATCAATGGATGAAAGCTTTAGATTTTTCATATTATAGCAAGTAATTTTTTACAATTTAAAATTTAATGTCTAATTGTTTTGTTATATTGCAGTTTACGGCCCACGCCTCTGCTAAATATTTAGAACTATAGAAAAGAGACTTCTTGTGTTCACGTAATCCTGATACTCAACTCGCTTATTGTTATGATAATTCTCGTTAAAATTTCAGGAAATATGAAACCTACACCAATTGCATTTACTCTTTACTGCCTGAATTGAATATATTAGCCAATTTCATAAATTTCTAGCTGTAGTGCCTATTCTTATACTTAGTGGTTACCAAGCTTTAATTGGAAATATATGAAATGATTTATTAAAGTGATTTTAATCGTCTATTTTTTGAGGCGTTTCTGAATTCTTATAGGCTACTTACAAGTAAGGAAAGGTGTGTAATTTTTCTATGAACTGAAAGCTTATACAGTAAAGTTTTTATTTATTTTAAGAAATATAGTAAAATATGATACAAAGAGGATGCATGAATAAAGAGAAATACGAACTATTGAAATGAAATTAATGTGAGTCATTCCTAGTTTTGAAAAACTGTAGGCCACTAGTTTTTTTTTAGATATTTATGGTGAACTTTGGTGTCCGAAAACATTCAAGCTCCGATCTGCCCTATCTAATAGGAGACATGTACTTTGTACGTTACATATTAAAAATATGTTAATAATATATATTGTTATATAAATAATATAATATAAATTTTTAAAATATACTAAAAACTTCATAAAGTCTTGTGAGTATTTTAAATTTTATGGTCATAAAACAAAGCGATTTGTAATGGTTATTAAAACTAGTAGAAATATAAACGCAACGAATAAACTAGGACACAAAACTTCAACTAACATTAATTTCCGACTACTTTTTGTAACAAGAGGAAAAGCAACACATTAAATAGACGATATTTATCACAGCTTCAACTTTGTAGGTTGTGCCAGAGATAAGGCACATATGCAGTAATTTGGCAAATTCTTTCTAACTTACGAATTTTTCATCCAGAAAGGCATACAATAATATAAGCAAGATAGTTTCGAGAGATAAACTGTGTTTTATTTGTAGGAAAGGGCAAACTAAACTGAATATATATTTTACTATTACTGTCCTTAATTATTATTGAAGACGATGTAGGAATATAAATTCTTAAAGGATTTTTAGAAAGGTTTTTTGGATATTAAAGTAATAAAAACGCACTTTCTCTTCTCAGTTGTGTTTCACAAACTAGTCTTATTTTCGCTTAATGCATTTGACCATAGACATTTACAATGTGTATTTCTTCCAAAAAGTAATTTCGATTAAGATTCTTAAACTATATTATGTTTCGATTATGACATCATCGTTCGTTAGAGACGGTATTTTGCGAGCCATTTACGAAAATTTGAAAACAGAAAATAGTTAGTCATACGGAGGTAAATCTGGTGGACTATAATAGCTAAATTAAGCAGATCTATGTCCGGCATAGATATATATCATCAAAACAGATGGAAACTTATAAGGGAGATTTATGTCCACTAGTGGACAAGCGCAGATGAAATAGATAAACCAAAACAGTGTTTTTATTCAAATCGGTGTTAAAGTGATCCACTACGCTAACGAATAAATATTAAGCAAAATTTTAAACAAAAAACTACATAAAAAAGTCCTAAAATTTTATGCGCATTAAATTCTAATTATTCGTTTGTCTGTTTTTTAAAGGTTAATAACGCGTTTTGTGAATACAAAACAAAATACAAAATATTACTATCTACATCATAGCATCGCCATCTACGTCAACTCAACCTAGTGCTCTATTAGACCAACAACTGGACAACAACAATCTATAAGCTCTAAAAGTTACTCTTCGGTAACCAGACAACCAACTGCTAGTGTTTTTTCAGTTAAGAAATTAAGCAATCGCATTCGATGCAATAAACAACACTAAAATTGAAGGTTACTTTCACAGTTTAAGCCTAATATTTTGACCAATCAATTATTTTCTGTTTAAGACTATCCGACAACAGAATATGCATTTACTTAGCAAATGAAAAATTGGTAGAGGATTTTATTACCCAGCATGGAAAAATCAACATTAATCAACAACTCTTAAAAGTACGTTGACTAATCACCCCCAGCCAACTACTTGTACTTTCTAACGGATGTCTGTCTAGTCCACACTTAATCTTAGAATCTCAACTGCAAGCACTTGGTGTCATCATTATCATTTTTATGGATAGGGATTTCAAGTCCTAAATTCCAGCATATATTAAGCTTCAGGCGGCAAACCTACATGTTCCCTTTAACCAACCATATCTTACCCGATTCTTCAGGCATTACTCATGAGGAGTGATCATAATAGAACATATTTATCTCTAGATAACCAGACTTGCCAAATATGCAAAAACACCAAGCACTTAGCAACAGACTGTCTAGCAAAGTATCTCTATTAGGCGACACAACTTTTATACTTCAAAATATAGAAGCAGGTCAGAACCCTATTGAAAATAGTAATAATCAGGTGACTAAAGAAGTAACTAGTGCCATCCAACAAAAGCAAATCCAACTGAACGAATCAACTGTGAAACATGAGACACCGAGTACAAAACTCCTAACTAATCAAATAGAAACAGATTCAGTACCACAAAAAAACGCATAGTTTCTGAGCATTCTACACCGTCTTCAACTCTTTTATCAGAACACATCTTTGAATTACCACAAAACAAAGAAAAAAAAACTAAATTAAACCAAGAAAAGAAACCAGAAAAGACGCTAGAGAACATCCTGAAACCAACATAAAAATTATTTAGCGACCAACATTTCAATTATCGTTAGACGAAGTTAGATTTCTTGGTATGATTTTTGACCAAAACCTAACTTGGGAAATACATTTAAATATTTAAAAATATGTGCCAGCCCGAAATGAATTTATTACGATCACTCGCAAACAAAAAGTGGGTCGCCGACTCTTCTACATTACTACATATTTACAATGCACTAGTACGTTCCAAACTGGACTACGGCTTACGCCTTGTTTACAACTCAGTTTTTCGGATTTCCTTAGGAGCACACCACACAATTCCACTCACGTTTAGAAGACAATATCTAAGTCGTTCTTATGCCGGGGCAGTATCGTCTAATCAAGATAATCCAGTTATATACAACGTATTCGCTGACCGCTTTAAAAGTTATTTCGAAACTTCAAATCGAATTGGTCACCCTTTTTATTACTGCCTGCATACCTACTTGTTAACAATAGGTATCCATTCTCCAGACACCTACCATATTTCCTCAATTCAAACCTCTACTCCTTGAACATTTCGACTTCTCTCTACTGACACCAGCTTATTGCTCCTAAACAAATCAGAAACGTCAGCAAGTCAAATTAATCAACAATTTCTTTAAATAGAAATAGCAAATATGGTAGCTGTTTCAAAGTTTACACCGATGCCTGCAAAAATAAAGACAAAACTGGGGCAGCAATTTACTGATCAGATTGTACAGAAGCTTAAAAATTACCTTTATATAAAACAATGTTCTCTGCTAAACTGTTTGCGATACTAAAAGCACTAGTTCTGATATTTAACAAAAGTAAAAAGAGAAATATTATTATTACAGATTCTCTCAACTCAATGTAATGTAAACCAACTCTACTGTAATTATCTACTACTCCTCATTAAAAAGGAACTAAAGCATGCAAAAAATATGAACAATAAAGTTAATTTTATATAGGCACCGTCACATACTGGAATCAAAGGAAACGACGTTGTAGACAAAATAGCAAAAAATACACTTACTAACCCAAACGCAGAAGAGCATACGAAATCTCTTCACACCGACCTAAAAGCAGTCTTTATAGAAAAGATTAATTCAATATGGCAAGATACATAGAAAAACTCCCCAACCAAGCTGTACAAAGTTGATATTAATCATCAAAAATTCCCAAAATTTAATAGTAGAAGAGAAGAAGTCACCTTCACTCGGCTCCGGAATGGTCATAATCTGGTCATTTATATGAAATCTAGACTCATCTGTAAATAAATTCTTTTCGTATTCGTTGATAGTCTAATTGCAGTGTTCTTTAGCCTATCGTCTTCTCGATCCGTGTTGTTTACTGCTTAGTACTGGATGAGATGAATCTTTGTTGCTCTTCAGCCAGCCCTATGCAACCTTCTTCTAACGGTTTAGTTTGAAATTATTCGTTCAGTGGCATTACCTAATGTTCTACTGTAGTAAAAAGCAGTATGGTGGGTTGCGTTTATTAATATTTCGCATATATCCCTCATCAACAGGGATGGTACTTCGTTGTTGCCCTCCACCATAAACATAAATAAGGCTACACTATTTGTGATATCACGATTCCAAGCTATATTTACAACAGTTTGTGAAGACCTGAAACGTTGAGTTACTTCACGTTGCGTTAACTCTTCGTTGATCCACCTTAAAATCTGTTTAATTTGGACAATGTCTAAACGTCTTCGGATATTTTATAACTAGTTAATAAAAGTACTTTAATATTTAAAACAACTGAATCCAAATTGTGATAATATCGAATGAAAATATACGAATTTAATATTCAACTTTTTTGCTGAGGATAGTAAAAAAAAACAGAAAAAAACAGATGGCCACAATAACAATATTTATTTTATTTTATTTAACATTAATAAAAAAGGGTATTAATATTATTTTAATTAAAATAAATTTTTACACACTCGGACTATTTCTGGCATAAAATATAACTTTGATCCTTTCACCCTTTGACAACTTGATATGTTGTCTAGCACTAAACTTACTCTTATGCAAGTGATAATAAATTATTTGTGTTCTTCTATCTTTACATCCGTACAACTCTCTCAGGTTGCGCAGCCACGACATTCTACGCCTCCCTATGCTTCTCTTTCCTTGGATTTTTTCCTGCATAATCAGTTGGAGCAAGGTGTATTTCTCTCCACGTGTAGTATGTCCGAGATATTCTAATTTTCTTGTTTTATTGTATTTAAAATTTCCATTTCTTTATTCATCCTTCCCAGAACCACTTTGTGTGTGACGTGTTCTGTACACGATATTTTCAGTATTCTTCTGTACAACCACAGCTCGAATGATTCCAGTTTTTTTTATTGATGTCGTATTTAAAGTCCAAGATTCCATTCTATAAAATAAAGTCGAAAAAACATAGCACCTCGCCAACCTAACTCTTAGTTCCAGTTTTAAATCCCTGGTACATAGCACTCTTCTCATTTTGTTGAAATTTGTTCTTGCTTTTTTTATTTTAATTTTAATTTCCTGATTGTAATTATTTGTGGAGTTAATCATTGTTCCCAGATATGTATATTTGTCCACTTGTTTATTAAAAGATTCTCATTATTTCTTTGAGTTTTCGATATTCCCATAAATTTCGTCTTGTTGACATTCATTGTTAGACCATACTGCTATTCTGGTCACCAGTCTCCGGAGATCTTCAATGTTGTCGTCTAAGATCATAGTGCCGTCCGCATACCTAATATTGTTATTGGGAACTCCATTTACCTTTATTTCAGCTGTTTCACCCTCAAGAGCTTTCTTCAGGATCTCTTAGAAGTAGGCATTAAAAAGAATTGGCGACAATACGCATCCCTGTCTTACTCCACATCTAATTTCAATTTCTTCTGACAGCTGTTCGTTAGCACGTACTTTTGCTCGCTGTTTATAGTATAAATTTGATATTATCCGTAGGTCGTTGTAGTCAATCTTCTTTGATTTCATGACATTCATTAATTGTTTATGTCGTACTTTATCAAATGCTTTATTATAGTCAATAAAACATGAGTATATATCTTGATTGACGTTCAGGCATCTTTGTATCAATAGATTCAGTGAAAAAAAGCTTCACGCGTTCCTAGGCCTTTGCGAAAACCAAATATTGTGTATCATTAACGTTTATGTCCAGTTTGTCATATCTGTGGAAAGATGGCGAAACCATATATGTCAATTTTTGATAGTTTTCAGGAGAGCACTTTTAAGGTTTCAAACGTAATATTAATTCGGTGATAAAAGGTATTGTTATGTTTTTTGTGCAATAGTACAAAGAACTGAATGTACTTCTAATGTGTGAAACATGAAGAGAGATTATTTGCTAGTTTTTGGAATATCTTAGATATTTTAGATATATGTGCTTTTGCCATCTTAGAAATTAATAGTTTTATGTATATATTATTTTGAAAGGGAAATGAAAAACAAGACATTTATATTTTATTTTAATGCTTGAAATATTACAAATTGGATTTGTATAACCAATTAGTCTTCTAAATCCGAATCCAAGGCATCATCGCACAATTCGTCATATTCTTTTGCGTTGGATGTGGTTGGCAAATTTTCATAAAAGGCATGGCAGTCTTTGTCTATCAGGTCTAACATCGATAAAAGGTCCTTCTTTTTCTTTGGATTAATACCCAAGGGGCTATTGTATGAGCGAGGGACAGTTATGGTAGCCAGTGATGGTCGACCTCTTCTTTTTCCCCTTCTTATATCTAGAGTTTTAAATGGCGCTTCATCGTCAAGGGTATATTTAAACTGAATTAACCCAAACTCCTTGGTATATCTTAGCCATTTAATATTAAGCCAAGATATCTTTTCACCTTCAGTGTCGCTTGTGCGTTTGACTAGAATGTCACGTAAGAGCTTGGAAAACGCCAGAAAATCTTCTTGTCTAATATCAACCACTGTAAATTTGGATTTGCCCCTAAGTGATCGTACAAACTGAAACCAGTCCCGTGGTACCATTATTTTAAAATCATTTGAAATTTGCTTTTTACATCTTTCAATTCGTGCGTGGTCACTATCACACTCAAGGCGTGTATGACCTGGCAAAAGAAATTTCTGATCAATTATTTCGAGAGTTGGTTTCTTCTGAATGGCATACAAAAACATAACAGCCATATTAATGTTGCGGTTTTGTCCTCCGCACGTGTCCGAATATGTTGTTACTTGCTGAACGATCTCTGATAAACTCATTATTTTACTGTAGAGGCATGAGGCAATTTGATCAGAACCTCTGCCTCCAATGACTTCATACCACATAAAGCAAACAGACGATTCCGTGGAAGAACAATCACGTATAGTAAGATTATACACAGATAATAAACGCTTATAGTAGACTATGTTAGTTGATAAATAGGGAGCTGGTAAGACTTGTTGTAAATCAAAAACCAGTACTCTTTTTGTTTCATCATTTTTAGCTATCTCTTTGTCTTTTCGTTTGCTTTCAAAGGCTTTATTAGCGTCGTTAATGTGGTCGTCCCGTTGTTCATTAATTTTTGCTCTAGCTGCCTCAGTACTAGCATTCTTTTTTAGTGTTTGATATTCGTCACATTTGCGACATGTATCGATGTAGGGCTGTTTAAATTTATACCCGGTACTATTGAATACGTCACGAAAAACATCATAACTAGCAGATTTCTTTAACCCTTTTTTTAATATATCTTCTTGATATTCTTTATGCATTTGACGAATGGTTAGGTGGCTCGGTAGAAATATTTGATTAGGATTATCTCGCCTTGCATAATGACTTTCATGTCTTGGATATTGATCTATAAATTTCTTAATTTCACTGCGTTCTTCGACCAACTTATTAGAAGGTACATGCTGTCCTCTCATATCCGTTTTTATAAATCCATCCTCTGACGATTTTAGTTTTTTAACGAGCAGATTTAGCTGGTTTACTGTTACTCCATGGACATTGATAAAAAAATTTTGCACACAGTTACAATTTTCTGAGGTTCTATATGCACTGAGTAACTAACAGTTACGACCCGATTATGTGGCTTCCCCCCTTTCATACCTCTGCCTTTCATTATTTGGTATTTGCATTTAGAAAGAGTCATTCTTTCACATAGTACTTGTTTACGCATATCTGGAGCTTTGTTATTAAAACTAGACCAAATGTTCAGGGGTGCAATTTTGATGACAATTTTTTGTACAACATTTTGTTATTGGTCTAAATACTTTAGCTGGGCATAAAACTCCTTTCCTGTTTCTGTAGGCCAGGCCTAAATTTTTTTTCTTGGTTTCCTCTGCACGTTTTCTGATACCTCGTTTTCTTTTTTTACTGGTCGGTTTTGTTTCATGAGTATTACTACCAACTTGTTTTTCAGAACAATCTGATTCCTCACATTCGATATCATGGATACCATCTTCTACGTCGTTTGGCAAGCAATCTAAAATTATAAAATACAAATTAAAAATTATAATCACTCTTATTTTTAGGATAAAATAAACAAACCGTCAAAATTTCCTGAACCAGCAGTTTTAATTATTCTCGCTAGTCGGTTAGCGCCATCCTCTTCTGGATACCAGTTAGGATCTTCATCCGAATTATCTTGGTTTAAGTCAAAACTTCTATTGGAATTGTTATCATCTTCCTATAAATTTAAGACTGTCAAAACAATTTTTTCAAGTTTCTGGAAAATTTTAGAAAGCGAAGGCATGTTTTTATTAAAAAATTATTTTTAAGAATTTTTTTTGACGCATACATACAAAAAAAAGTATCTTAAACTTACGTAACCAAAAAGATCCACATCTAATCCAGGTTTAGTAAAAGGTGCTACATTCTCTTTATTTGTTTCAAAAATGGCTGTAACATCGTTTTGTGTTGAATTGAAACTAGAAAACGCTGTTTCTAGGTTAGAAGGATTATTCTTGTAATTTTCGATGGACGTAACATCTTCCTTAAAAGATACATCTTAATTTAGAAACACGGTAACTATGTAGTTTGCCGTCTTGTACTATTTGCAGTATTTTTACAGAACTTTTAGATATGTTGTAGTAAGAACCTTTAAATTTTATGTTTTAATGCCTGTACTTTTTTTTCAAAAACAATGGGACGCCCATATAAACATTGTGTAAAGAATTAAAAAATAAAAAAATAGCAAAAGATCGTAGACTAAAGTTTGCATAAAATAAAACTTACCCTATTTAAACCATGGCCAATAATATCAACGTTTGCTAATTCGCACAAGGTTGGCTTAAAAACTTCTGTTATTTCTTTAGGTCTATACATCTCAGATTTTTCTTCGCAGACTTTGTTTATCTCTAAGAACTGTGATTTATCCGAATGATCAGACATGAGTATTTTTTGCTCACGTACATTTGCCTTTGATCCTGACGAAATGGCCGTAGAATCATCTATATTAAATAGATTTTTTTTAACCGAAATTTTGCAGCAATGTATAAGCAACAAGTATCGAGAAATAAAGTTCTGACCGCACGTTTTGCACAACATGTTTAATTAAATAATTTAAGCTAATATTCTACCTTAAAATCCACTATAAACAACCACCTAATATAGGTATCTTATTCATAAATCGAACGAAAATAACAGTTACTAACAAATGCACAGTTTAGACTTGTCGAAACTCGCCAACTATGACCACGCGACAACTGAAAACAATTTGGTATAATAGATGGCAAAATCAAATAAATCAATACGTTGCGTTGAAACTCATCGCGCGTTCCACATATAAAGAGGAAGGCAAAATGAAATATGTTTGCATATATGCAATTGCCATCTTTAACAAATAATAATGTTTGGTTTATGAAAATGAGTATATTACAATATATGCATTTATATGTAGTTTTGCCAACTTTCAATTAAACGCATATCAACGTAAATAGTGGTGTTACTTTATAATATATCTGCATGTAGTATATTGCCACCTCCTTAAGTACCTTACTCTAAAGGTGTTATACGGAGATAAGAATAATATAAAATATTATATGGTATTGCCATCTTAAGATGTCACTGTTTTGAATTTATTTGCTTTTGACACCATTAATAACACAATACCTAAACATCTGCAGAATACCTTATTTTGCCATCTTCTAGATCTCATCACTACGAACATGTAGGTATAAAAATCTCAAAATGCAAAAATTTTGACATATATGCTTTTGCCATCTTTCCACAGATATATTCGGTTATGGATGACTTTAAGTAGTAACTTTAGCATATGAGACATCAAGCTAATGGTGCGGTAATCGCTGCATTATTTTGCGTTTTTCTTTTTAGGGAGACAAATAAAAATCCATGTTATCCACTCTTTGGGTAATACGCCTGAACTATAAATTTGGTTCAAGAGTGTCACTAAAACATCAATGTGCTCTATATAATAATATAAATATCAAACAAATAGTTTGTTTTACAACTTCGACTTGTTTCCAACAAGATATTTGATAAAAAAATCTGAAAGGCCGAAAGAAAGCAAACTCGGAAAAGTAAAATAACTTTCTAGGAAACTCAATTTCTTTATTAATATTTTACTTTAAAAGCCCAAAATCCAATAAAGAAAATATCGCATGTAGAAAGAAATCAGGAACAACGATAGTATTCAAATAAATTATTTATCCTATTATTGCTGATCTTGGCAGAACTCTACCCCAACCGATATCAAGCAATGTAAGTCACAAATCTAAACTTGGGGCTATAAACAAAGCAAATGGTAATATTTTTCAAAAGAGAACCGCCAACATTTCTACTCAAATGACGGGAAAGCGTACTGGTCGATATTTTAGATTGCCTTCGTTCTAGTTTGAATATATTTCCGATTTCCCAAGGAATGGATTTGTAAGGTAGGGTTTTTATGTTCCTGCTGTCCTAGATTTTCAGCAACGTGGAATAATAGAAAGCGAAGAATTTAAAAATGAAGTTGTTTATAATCTAATTTAAAAGATGTATGTTTCAGGTAAATTCATAATATTATTTTTTGTTTCGTAAATATCAGCGTTTTTACATGTTAAGGTCGATTCTCACTATACGTTCCGTTTACTTTCCATATCCATGGCTTTCCATTTACATAAAATATTATTAAACACAAATCATATAGTATATGCCCACTTTCCGTTCCGTTTACCTACCATTCCCGAAGCCTCGCGTTCAAGATTACGGCCACGTATTTTTTTCTGCGACAAGCTGCGACGTGTCGAGTACGGTATGGATAGTGCGAATATTATTACATCGCGGTTCAGTCGAAGTTGTTAAGATAAATATGAATGACGAAAAATTGATAGAATTTGTCAGGCAAAATAATGCCTTAATCAGGGCAAGCTAGTCAGCAAATAAAGAAATAGCGATATGCCATTAAAATGAGTTTTTTAGAACCATACGTACGTCAAAGAGATACAGTAAGTAACATCGAAGATTCTTCAACTGGTACAAGTCAAATGAATTCGTCACGGCAAATAGAAAATAATAATAATGTGAAGAAACGGCCGAAATAGCGCAAGATACTCCATTAACATCCAGAGACGAAAACGAATCAACTCTTATAAAGAAGCCAAAAATAGTTTTCAGCAAAAAGCTTCAAAAGTAGCAAAGTATGAGATTCTGCAAGTTCAGAGCTTATGAAATATCTCATTCGAAAACAGGAAACTGAAGAAAATCGTCGGGTTCTAAAACCGGACACAACTGATGTATTTTTTCAGAGCATTGCTGCCAAAGTCAAAAAGTTTATTCCAAATCATCGGTATATGGCAGAAAACAAAATTTTTAATTTATTTCAACAACTAGAATTTTACAAACGCAAGGTCAACCATCAGCTTCATACAGCCAATCTTTTTTACATCAAAATGATGGTGGACAGGGTGCTTCCCCAATGATGCTTATCCCGTATATACCTCCTTCAACATCCCAACCATCAACTTCGGCATTTTTACATTAAAATGATGATGAACAGGCTGCTACCCCAAACCTGCAATCTTAAACAAACACACAGTTTTTGCTTAGCTTTAATCGATTCCTGAATCTAGTATCCTTTCTTGTTATTAGTTCTTCAACAGACGACAGTAATTCGAAGAACTTGAATCTTGGCATTCAAAACTATTAAAAGAATTCAAAGAATTTAATATGGTCATCCATAAGTTATTTAAACAAAGTTATGTATTCTCCTTCAGTATTTCTATGTTTTAACATATTATGTATCCAATATATCCGTTTCTTCAATTCTTTTTTTATTTCAATTATTTTCTTCATCCAATATAATAGCTGTTATTATTAAATTTTCTTCAGACCACATTTTATCAAGCAGGAAAAAACACTCGTATTCCTGTCAAAACCTTGGAATCAAATGTTACCAAACAGAACGTAAACGTAAAGTAAAAGCCACGTCTACTGAGAATGGTGGTTAAAATAATGGGAGGTATATGGAACAAGTATGGAAAGTAAACGGAACGTATAGTGAGAATCGACCTTATCGTTTTTTTATGGCAAGAAGAATGAAACAACATGGAGGATGTGGTACAGTGGACGAAAATGCTGATCCCGAACATAAGAGATTGAGTGGACTGTGGCCACAGGCGACTGAATTATTTCTTGACGCAGGTGCTCACAGGACACGGGTGTTAGGGCCTACCTCTATAGGATCGAAAAGGCTGATACAGATGAATGCCTATACTGTGGATACTCGGACACTGTGACACATACGATGTTAGATTGCAGCAGATGGATAATGGAAAGGAACAGAATGAAAAGAGAGACAGGTGTGAATTTTGTTACAGTGAGAGAAATGATTGAGAGAATGATTGAAAATAAATTAAGTTGGACTAACATACACAGCTTTATCCGTGCAGTGATCCAAAAAAAGGAAGAGGAAGAAAGACAGCTAGACTGATGCTGAAAGGTGAATCCTGCACTAAGGTTAGTCAGGTGGCGTCCTGGACTGAGATGTCTTTTGAAGATTCGAAACCCCCCTCTATAAAGACGAAAAAAAAGACCTCATCGTTTTAATGTTTGACCGTTACTTGATGATATTCCAGAAAACTGGTATACCTAGGCCACGTGATGAGGGGACCAAAATATGAAATTCTGAGACTGATAATACAGGGAAAGATACAAGGAAGAAGATCTGTTGGCCGAAGGCAGAACTCATGGTTAAAGAATCTACGTGATTGGTACCAATGCAGATCGATTGATTTGTTTAGAGCAGCAAGTTCTAAAATAAAAATAGCCATTATGATTGCCAACCTCCGTAGGGAGACGGCACTCTAAGAAGTTACTTGATAGAAGTTCATCACTACGGCTGTTTCTGCACAGTTTATTTCTTAACACGTTCAATGCCGATAAGAATGTTGAAAGTATTGGAACAACCGATACTAGTGTATTACTTCTTCTTCTTCTTCAAGTGCCATCTCCGCGACGGAGGTTGGCAATCATCATAGCTATTCGGACTTTTGAGACGGCAGCTCTGAAAAGTTCATTTGATGTACATCCGTACCACTCTCGCAGGTTGCGCAGACATGACATTCTACGCCTTCCTATGCTTCTTTTTCTTTGGATCTTTCACTGCATAATCAGTTGGAGCAAGGTGTATTTCTCTCTACGTTTAATATGTCCGAGATATTCCAATTTAATTGTTTTAGTTATATTTAAAATTTCTATTTCTTTATTTATATTTCTAAAAACCTTTTTGTTTGTGACGTTTTCTGTCACAAACTTTATTTATATTAACTGTTAAACTATATTTTTTTCCATACTCCGCTATTCCGGTCACAAATCTCAATCTAAGATCTTTAATATCTTCGGCTAAGATCACAGTGTCGTCCGCATATTTAATGTTGTTAATGGGAACTCCATTTACCTTTATTCCAGCTATTTCACCCTTAAGAGCTTTTTTCAAAATCTCTTCGGAGTAGGCATTAAAAGAAATTGCAACAAGATGCATTCATGTCTCACTTCACGTCTAATTTCAATTTCTTCTGACAGCTGTTCGTTAATACATACTTTTGCTCGCTATAGTATAAATTTGATATAATCCTGAGGTCGTGAAACATGCTCTGAATATTTCACATTCCTATTCCAGTCTTGGACAGTCTTATTTTATCATCTATTATTCTTTTGACAAGGACTTCGCTGATTAACGACCTTAGTGATTAGTGTATTATGTACTAATATGGATTGATAATACACTGATTAGTGATATGAAGATAAAAACCAATAAAAATGATCATAATTAGGGGAGAGTGTTCCACAATCAGACACAAAATAGATTTTGCTAAGTATTGACCTTGTTTATTGAACCAACCAAAATATGATTATCACTAAAATAAATCAAGGCTAAACATAAGTTTTTATGGTAGAACAAACATTACAAACCAAAAACTAATTTAAAAAAAGTTTGTTTAACAAAGGAAGGACAGTTGTCTGATAGTGGAACACACATGTTCCACATCCAGACACTGTATGTTCCACAATAAGACAAAAGGTAATAATGTTTTAACGAACTTCTAAAGCTGAAAAATTTACTTCAAACTTCAAATAAAATGTTTGCCGCTTTGTTGTTCCCACATGTGCTGGTTTTGGAAACACTATCTTAATGTTTTCCAAACATACCAATGAGACGTCTTCTATTTCGGGGTAAATGAAGCTGTTATTATATTTAACGGACTTTCTCAAAAATTTGACCTCGCATTCCTTATTCTTTTTACAGAACAATTCAGCTATGTAATAAATTTTTTTCTTTTTGTCCATAAATTCTATTAAAATAAAATCGCCAACTTCTGGCTCTTTATTAAGCTTATCTAGAAGTGGTGGTGGATCGATTTCTCCTAAAAAATCAAAATCATCATCGGAACTTTCGGTTACAAGCATCGCCGCGTCTTCATTTTCTTCGTCTGTTGAGTCTTCATCCATTACTTTTCTTTTCACGACCTTATTCTTCTTAACACTTTTTTTCTTTCTCGTTCCATTTGTTTAGCTTCTAGGGCGATCTTTTCTGGAGTGTCCGTGGCGATAATACTTTTAGCTTTTTCTCTCTTCTTTCTCTGATGTTTTCGTTCTTCAGCTTTTGGGTATTCTTTAAATTGTTGTGGACTTACGAAAGTTTCTTTGTGATTTTGTGTAGGTGTTGTGTTTAAACATATCTGATACTGAAACTAAGGAGTCTGACATTATATTTTCTTCAATCTTGATGTTGATGGTTGATTTGGATCCATAAGTCGTTGAGCTTCTTTATTGTTTTGATCTCCATTCCTATCAGTTACGCTGCTAATTGCAAAGTCGTCATCTGTAAATATGAATTTATCGAAGGGATAAATCCCAGTTTTTCGAAATCCGGGATTTGATATTACCAGGCGTCATCGATTTTTCAAATGCATAAGCAACACAGCCAGCGATATCAAAAAAAGAAACAGGTATCCCATTGTGCTCGAAAAGCCATGTTTGTAAGGTAGTATTGTAGAATGATTTAAACGAAAAAAACACCGAGACATCTAATGGTTGCAGCTTGTTGGAAGTATGTGGCGGAAAGGTCAAAATGATCACTCCATTTTCCTTGGCTAGGTTTATTCCTTCGATCGTTAGATGACTCTCGTGATTGTCAAAAATTAAGAGAGAAGGGTTTTCTTTTGTGCTGAACGTATGTTTAATGAAGTGCCTTACAACGCTTTGAAACAATTCACGAGTCATCCATCCAGAATCGGAAACCAATCCCAAAGTACCATGCGGTGCTCCATAAGTCATTCGAGGATTAAACTTTTTTCGTGGAAAAATCATGACTGGTGGTATTGTATTCCCGGATGCTTATATAACACAATAAGTGGTGACCAGTAAACCTCGTTCGGCGCTCGTACAGGAAGAGACCTGCTTGATCCCTCATTGAGCAACAATCTTTTACGGTTTTTGGACGGTTGTGGTGGCAGTTTCATCTAAATTATAAATTCTTGTACCGCTGCAAAAATTTCCATGGTTCTGAAACACTTTTTCCAAATTTTTGAAAAAAAGTCCAACATTGTGTTTGTTGAATGATGTCGCTCTGAAGAGTCTACATCCTTCCGGCTGGCGAAGACTTAATTCTGCATGTTTGGACATAAATCCAAGGAACCATTCGCGTCCAGCTTCCTTGTTTGTTTGCCAATTTTCCGGAATTTTACAATTATTAATAGTTGCCATTTCATAAGCCAGTTTTCTGATATTAATGACCGTTTGTTCGTAACACATTTTTGAGCAAGTTAATACGTAATCGGCTAGGGCTTTTTCTTGATTTTCAGAAAAAACTTTTCTACAAGAATAATTTGGAACCATTTTAATCTCTTTGGTGGGATTCTGTTTTTGCCTTTTTACATATTCATAAACCGTTTAAAATTTTAAATTGTATCTTTCAGCTGCTTGTCTTAAAGATATCTTCTCTTCGGTGGCTGCTCTAACAGCAGCTCTCATGAATTGTTCATCAAATTGCCCTTTATCGCTTTTTCGCTGACGTCCTCGAGCCATTTTTCCTGAAATATAAATTAAATTTTTACAAAAACAATTACTTTTTCAACAACACTCCAAACAAGCGTTGTGTTGCACAATCAGACAGTGTCTGATTGTGGAACAAACATGCTGTCTGAAGGTGGAACACAACCTACAATACAAAATTAAATTTAACTGTGATCTTCATACATAACCTACAAAAGTAAACTTGCTTATAAAATGCCGACAAAATAACCCAAAATCTGATGTAAAAGTTGTTTTTGTAATACTAGTTTTAGAAGAAAAATTAAAGCATATAATATCATATCAGCGATAGAAAAAACTTACCTTGAAAAACGATTTTTTATTAAAAAATGCACAGAACCAAGAGAACAGCGTTCAAACTTTGTTTACCACATTGTCGTGTATAACCTCACTATCCGAATGAAAAACGTCAAACTTACGGCGGGAATTTCAAAATTCCATGCTTTGTCTGATTGTGGAACATGTCTAATTGTGGAACACTCTCCCCTATATACGTTTTAAAGTATATACACGAGTATGTCAAACAGTTTCTTGATTCTTGACTTACCAGTTGAGTCATAGGCCTTTGGGGAGTCCACACATAACTAAATCAATATTACAATCTAAATTTAGAAAAAAAAACTACATACATCAATCATATATACTTATATTGCATATTAAACAACAAAAAATGTCAATAACCATGTAAAATATTAGTATGAAATAGTCTGAAGCAATCTCCAAAGCAAAGCCTAGGCTTATTGGGACACAAAGTACAAAAAATGAAGTGTTTTTCCGTATATTATTTTCATAGCATATTCTACATTTTTTCCTCATTTGTCTTCCCTTAGGATCAGAATGGTATTTTTTGATAATTTTTTTCTACATCGCGCATCGCAAGGATTTTCCTCAACTTCTGATTAAAGGTAAATTACATCATATTATCATTCTTGATACTTAAAAGCCTCTAGTTTACAAACGTGAAGGAAAAGTTACAGGAAAAAATAAAATTTTAATTTTCAAATTGAACACTTTTGTATTTTTCTTATTATCACCATTTTACTTAAATTCTAATATTTTAAAGTGTTAAATTTCTTTTTTTTACACAATGACTGAGAATTACCCTGTGGCCTAATTTTTTCAATCGTCCTTATAAATTAGTCTACCCCTTAGTAAAATACTCTAGTTTCGATCATTAACATTTTTTCGTGAAAATAGCAGCAAACTGTTTAACGATATCCAGATATTTGTCTGCCTTACACACCCATCGATATTTCAAAAACTACCCCTTATGCCTTTTGTTCCCTTAGTTTAGTCGTTATCTATCTCATTACCCTCAAATAATGCATTCCAGACTACACTAGAGACACTTCTGCCTTGGTTTTTTATTTAGACCATAAATTTCACACGAGTAATTGCTCACCAATCGAAAATCTTACTTTTTCAAATATTCTAAGATATCCTTACACGCCAGAATTCTTTATTAGGGGCAGGGGTGAATGGAGTAATTCAGCATAGATGCTTATAGTACAGAGCATTAATATATTACAATAAATAGCAGTTCAAATAAGGAGTATAACATGGCAAAAATGTGTCGGATAGTGTATAGTGCTGCAACATTTTGGTTGCAGTTTTGTCCGCCCCATGTATAAGAACACAAACAGAGCTGCTTTATTTCAGATTTCATTTGGTTAATATAGTTAAGCCAATACACTACCTATTTCTAAACTGCCTCTTTTTCCATGTAACTCTGTTCATCCATATCAAAAGTCATCAGTTGGTTCACGTAGCTCAAAAATAGTAAAGTTATACATGCATACTGTAAGACACTAATGCAAAAAACTTACGTCAGTCGAAGGTATTTGTAACACTGATTGCAAATCAAAGGTACAATACACAAATGCCTTATGCTACTGACATTTCTCCTCATCAGCACCTTTCGCATTCATACACTCTTCCTTCCATGTAATGTGTTGTTCGTGGTCATTTTCTAGTCGCTGCTTTTCCGGGTCCACTTTTAAGAAATTATATTTAGTGCAAAGCTGGCATTGATCTTTTTTTGCTATAGAAGGACAAGTTGTCATCGCTACAAAAAATCCTCCTGTAATTAATTTTCTTATATGTTGTAAATTTTCTTTAAAACATTGTTGTTTTATAAATGTGTACATTTTGAGCTGTGATGCTAAGTTAAGGGTCGAGGTACAAACGTTTAGTTTCTTTTATTGAATAATGAGATTCCATGATAGGAAACTCTTCTATAAAATTTTTCTTTCTTTTTATACTATCTTAAACTGTCTTGTTGTGTGGAGCCTTCTTACCTTTATTGTCTGGTCCAACAAACAGTTTTACTCTTAACTGAAGTAGTAGTAGTAGTAGTAGTAGTAGTAATATGACTTTCTGCAATAAATCGTTAAACGAAAAATCGAAGGAAGATGAGGCATCTAATAAAAGCAGTTTTCTTTGCTTGCAAAATTTACTCCAATGATTTGATATCAAAAAGGCAAATACAATTAAAAATTTAGCACAATATAGAGAAGAATTTCAGTTGATAGTTGCCAACCTTCGACTACTCGAGGATGCATAAAAAAGAAGAAGATCATACCAGAGCAAGACCTTCAGCAGATCTAAATTAGATCTATATAGAACCTAGTAAAATATACTTACTTATGTTTTGTTAAAGTACTCAAACATTTTTGTAGTAGTATTTTGTAAAACCTATTTTTTTCTCCCTGACTAAAGGCTGCTAACTTCGATAGCGGAAAGAGAGACACTGACTCCAAAGCAGCCAACGTTCATGCGGGGGCGGCTTTGCGGGAAGGGGAC
Source organism: Diabrotica balteata (assembly GCA_918026665.1). Classification (NCBI taxonomy): domain Eukaryota; kingdom Metazoa; phylum Arthropoda; class Insecta; order Coleoptera; family Chrysomelidae; genus Diabrotica; species Diabrotica balteata. The sequence goes on from OU898277.1 coordinate 168,257,679, forward strand.
TGATTTATCATTCTGGTGAGAATCGAATAAGGAATGCAATTAGAGGAGGAATGTCTTTGCTTAAATCTCTCATCTATCTCTTTTATCATAATTACCTGAAGTGCCTCGATTGTAAGATATGTGCAGTGTGCAGTAGCCGATAAAAGCGCTTACTAAAGATATTGCTTGGGAAATTACGTACCAATGTATCCATGAGTATTAGTTATTATTATCTAAAATAAAAAAGTAGCACAATATATATTTAACAAAGAAGCTCATCCATTAAAATAAAGTTTGTTTTTGTTTTAAGGTTCTGTTTTACGACGGTACAATTTAAAAACAAAACAAATAAGTTAAGTTCGCTTATCCTGTATAACCGTTAAGCGATAGTATGGTTTATTCACAATTTTAAAAACTGAATTATGCAGAATTTAAAAGTATCCTGCTGATAAAGTCGAAGCCATAAACGGATTTACCTCTTCAGGTAAATAGTAAAAAGATCCGGCTTAGAAAATTTTATATTTTATTTGGCATTTACATTAAATATTTAATTAAAATAAATATCTAAACCCCCTTTGTGGCTCAGTGGTAAGAGCGCCTACCTTTGAACCTAAAGGTCGTGAGTTCGAATCTCACCTGGGTGGAGAAATTTTGGTTTATTAAAAATAAATAAATGAAATTAATTTCTGCCCTTGTGCGATCGGTACTCACCGGAGGGACCGCAGACGTTCGGATACAATTAGCGTCTCTTAGCAAAGACAATGACGTCGACTTTGCTAAGTATCAAGACAATAAAATTACTCTACACACACACACTACACTCTACACTAGGTACCTGACTGTAAAAATTTACTGTACCATGCCAATGACCGTACCATGCCAATTAGTTGTTGACGCATTAAACTCAATAAAAAAAAATTAATAAATATCTAGATAATTAGGTAAAAAAATACATAAACTGATGGAGTATTAAAATTAAATAATTATTATATCTTTATGTGTCGATTCTTTATTAAATATATGCAAATTTTGAAAGTAATAAACAATTTTTGTGATGTTAAACAAATTAGAAGTGAAATAATAAAATAGTGAAGTGACAATTAAAACGAATTAATGTAGGTATATACATATAACTGAACATGATTATATTTTATATTCCATGTAAGGGAAAAAGTTTTTCAACTGTTAATAAGGTATAAAGTATTTCTGAAAAAGTTGACAACAAATGGAAAGTTTCTTTATTATTTATTTTAGAAAAAACTATTCTTCATAAAAATTTCTATATATATATATATATATATATATATATATATATATATATATATATATATATATAAGGTTCTTGAACTCCTAAGTGGAGCATAGAGCTTCAGTGAAAACGCGCCATCGGGTTCTATTTTGCGCTAAGGCCTTCACCTCATTCCAAGACTTTCCTTGTTTTCTTATCTCGTCCATGATGGATCTTCTCCAAGTTTGTACTGGGCGACCTTTTTTTCGTTTTCCTTGGGATTCCACTCTAGGGCAGTCTTTGCAATACTTGAGTTATTTTTTCGGAGTGTGTGACCGATCCAACCCCACTTTCTGGACTTCATTTCATTTACTACCCTCTTTTGTTTGGTCAGGTGTAGTAAATCTTCGTTTCTGATGATGTTAGGCCAGAAAATACGAACAATTCTTCGTAGACATTTATTAACAAAGACCTGCAGTTTGTCTGTAAGGGTTTTTGTCGCTTTCCAGGTTTCACATTCGTAAAGTAGTACAGACATGACATTTGACTTAAATATGCGGATTTTTGTCCTCGTAGTGTAGTCTCCAGACCTCCAAACAGGGTTGAGCATGCTGAAAGCTTGTTGCGCTTTTCGTATCCTCATACGAATATCGTCTTCTGTATTCTGTATTCTGTAAAAATTTCTATATTGCATAGAAATCAAATAATCAAATTAATAAAATTTTAACTGGTATACAGCGTAAATTAAAAATATTGATTTATGCTTAAAAGTTAAGTGAGTATGAAGACTGTAACTAAACACCCAAACGACTTAATAACCAATTCCATCGAAAGCAGACTTTTAAGTGTTAGTTTGTCATTGTACAGCACTATTCAAATTAAAAAAACAATTAACGATAATTAAGAGTTTTCATAGTTTTGGACGCAGTTTCTTCGTTGAGACTTAAAATAATGATTAATAAAAGAATACAATAATTATGGCAAATTTGTATGTTTATAAAAAGAGATTTTACATTACGCTTGAATGATAATATTGGATCTGATTATATGTACCTACCTACAATTGACTTGACTATATGCCGGTCCTGGCAGCTTCGGTAGCTGTGATAATTATGCAACAATAGAGTATTTACAAGGGATTATTAAGTTTACAGCTTTTATTAAAATAACATTTATAATGAGACACCAAATTTTTGGATACAGTATAATAATTTCGACTTCATTCGCTGCTAGTATAAGTGTGTCATCTGCGTATCTTAAATTATTAATTTTACTGCCTGATTCCTTCATACCATTCATCTAGTACTTTTGTCAATAATTGCACTTAATGCTTATATTACACCATTATTTTTTGATAAAAGAGGAACTATGTTACCATATTTACTATTAGATATAAATTTATCTGTATGCACTATAGCTCTATTTCAAATAAAATCCTATTCTTCAGTACGTTCTATTGCATTTTTGATTGCTTTTGGAATAAAACGTCCTTCATAAATTCCAATAAGTTTAATGTTATGGGAGTTTTATCTTCTACGTGAGAATGAGCCCCAAATGGCATTCCCATTTCGCTAAGATTAATAATAGCGACAACCTACAGGGTACGATTAAAGCTGGTATAAAACTTATTTCATTAAATGAATGGTAAATTACGATGTGTAAAAATAGAAAAACCGCGAAATATGTAATTAAAATATCATCTATATTTTATATTTAAGAAAAAATCGCTTGGTTTGTAATAGAAATGTGTGCAAAAATGGCATCCGACAGCTAGTGGTTTATAGTTCTCATTTAACCACGTGTGTGGTTAGAACCTTACAAGCATTTTAAAATCCACGGTTGACTTAGGATCATAATGTGGAGGTCAACTTTCGCTAAATTATCTCTTTTTCACTACCGCAAAGACAATCATGGAGATCCTTTCTCTAGCTAGCTCTTCTCAGAGGTAGTTCAGCTAATCCTTAAGACAAATAATGATAGTAAGAACGGTCACAAAGGAGATCAGAGCATAACACAAAAATTTAAAAAAGTAGTTTATATGATAAAGAAATCGACTTGCCTTTATGTTATAGCAAGTCCTGTACAAAAAAAGATTAAACAAACAAAGATAAAAAAGTGACTGATGGAGTGAATATTTAAGAAACAATATCCTAATGAAATACTTAAACTACCATGATGTTTTCTATGTAGGGCTGTTGGATAGAAAGTTGATAATGTAGATGTAGATAAGGTTGATACAGGTCTGCTAATAAATTAATGCCTGGTGGTATGAAGGATTTCATTACAATACTGGTTTTGTATTCCATTGGACGTAGAATGGACCTGGTAGTGGAAGAATGCTGAAGTGATGGTTAGCGGTAAGATTCCAACCTTAACAAAAAAAATGTTTAAAAACCTAGAGTTTTAGTTAGTAATACAGCCTGTTTAGCTTCTTATTGCAACTGACTCAGAAACAAAAGTTTTACACATATATGTACATAAATGTTTAGATCAAAAGAAACTACATAAATGGCTCGTTTCAAAAAGGTCTTTGAACTATTTGCATAGAAAATTTATTAAGGTCTTTACATCCGAACAACTTTAAATGATACAAAGTTCTTTTACAATAAGAATAAAATGGAGTCACACAGTGATCAGATGCGTCGTTGTCAAACTATTTCCGATAGTCTTCTTGCAAACACATAACATAACTTTTTTTTATTTAGAAAAAAAAATGTATAATCCACATCAACCAGACAGGTTTATTAGTACACAAGAATTCATTTTATTTACATTAAATATATGTATATAAACGTAAATCGTATAAATAACTTATTGCTGTTTATGGTTAAAGTGTTTTTGATATCATCTGAGATTCCATTATTTTCTTCTTGTTTCTTCGTGGTACTGACAGTCAATGAGAATATGATTCAACGTCAATGGCAGAAAACAGTTTCTGCGGGTTGCGGAAGATTCTATGTTGATTAAGAATTTATGGGTCAGTGCAGTGTGTCCAATTCTTAGTCGGTTAATTATTACTTGGTCTTTTCTATTTAATGGATTATTCAAGATGGTCTTCACAACGGGATTAATCTCATATAGTTTGGTTCCCGACTAGCATGGGGCACTTTTAGCAAACTAACATATATTTTGAAAAAATCTTCATTCCTGTAAACTAAAAGAAAAAGGTGTATAATACATGCATACTACCAGTTTGTACCTACGGCTTGAAGACAGTAGCCCTTACCAAAAATCTGCTAAAAAATTAGAAACGACGCACAAAACAATGGAACGAATCATGCTTAAAATATCACTGAGAGACAAGATTAGAAACAGCGAGGTAAGGCGTAGAACGAAGATCAGGGATATTGTGGAAGAAATTACAAAAATTAAATGGCGCTGGGCAGGCCACGAAGTACGATATAATGACAACAGGTACACGAAGAATTCTAGAATGGAGACCAAGGACGACAACAAGAAGCATGGGAAGACCTCAAAAAAGATGGGTGGATGACATAAAAGCAGTGGCAGGCAAACAGTAGATTAGATTGGAGCAAGATAAAGAAAGATGGAAGCAATTAAGAGATACCTATATTCAGGAGTGGATTGAAAATGATTGACAAAGAGAAGAGAGAGGTTTTCTTGTTAAACATTTATGTAATGCAATAATACTACAGCGTTTAATAATTAATTGGAAATTATTTGTACTGCAGTAAGCTCCAATTTTTTGTTCCTTGCTTCCAATCTTGTTCGACAATAGTGTTAGGAATACTGCAGCAGACATTTGATATCACTAGCCGACTTACAGGAATAATTAATCTTTTAATTTCTATGTCGTTTCCTTGTATTGAAACGGATTTGTGATTAGGTAGTAATTTTTATAAGATTGTAGTGTTACTGAGATAAATACATACTCTGTTATTTGGAATTCTGAACGCGAAGATGATATTTATTTGGTTGTACTAAAGTTTCTATTGCTGTTATGTATTCGTGTATTGTTACATCCGGTACTGATGACAAAACAATTGCTTGTGCTTTGGACGGAAAGTTAAAGTTGCTTACGGCATTAGAGTAGGTTAATGTTGAAGAAGAGGGTGGTACTGAAGATGTTTATAATCGTTTGGTGATTACTGTGTTAGTTTTTAAATTGTTATTCATATTTAATTGTTATTTTCTTTACTTAATAGTATTATTACTAGAGCCGCTACTGACTTAAGGTAACTAAGCCGGCTTGTCTGCGTTTTTATTTGAAATAAAAATAGATCTTCTGTTGTTTAGTTTTCAATAAAATCTTTTAAATGGTTTTATGTGGATCAAATAAAAATTGTACTTACAATTTTTCTCTTCTGTAATTAGAAAACACTTTAGTTTCACTCTTAGTACAAACTTGTATTTAAATTTTTAGTATAAACCAACAAAAAACCGAATGTGACTATTTCTATATTATTTCTTATAATGTTAAATAAAAATAAAATTAAATCAATAACATTTCTTTACCAGAAACATTGTATTATTTCAAAACGAATAAACGACAAGACTGCAAAAGACCTGGATAAGTCAGAGTTTCAAAAGTTGAACATTTGCAATAAAGAACTATTTTCGTCTTAAAATCGCGTTCATTCTCTTCGCAAGTAATTTGATCTCCTGTCACAATGTTGCAGAAGCAATTTCGCATAAATTCGCGAGTAGAAAATGAGTTCCGCAAAGGCGAGAACATCTTTTAGGCTAATTCGCGTCACTTTTCACCGCAAATTGTAAAGTTGAGTACTGGCTTGACAAAGAATGGAATGAAAATAAGTAGGTACGTGTGGTAAGGACAAGTATTGTGAAACTACCGCCATAAATAGGTTTTATTTAATTTTTAACTTTAAAGAACTACAAAATGTCTTTACATTTAGTTTTATTAAGCTGGTACATACTAGTCTCAATATATGGTTTGTGTTCTCTGCTTTTTCTATTTAGTATTTTTGGCTTTCAAAAAGAAATTAATTTCTGGTGGATCATTGAAATGTAATATAAAATTTGTGTTTGCAATATATAATAATGTTAACTATAAATAAAGTACATATACTATACTAAAATACATACATTTAGAAAATTTACTCGCATTCTATCATCAGTATCTCTATGAAGGCCCTGTGCAGATTCTAATACATAATATTTTATTCAAATATTTAAAAAGCTGCTAATGTATATATATGTATATATATATATATATATATATATACAGAGTGGCCCAAAAGTCTGGAAACGGCTAATTCGGCTACAATGTTGCCAGATTGAAAGAAAGAAAAAGAAGAAAAACTTTGGTTTTTCAAATACATCACCCTGTACATTCAGTCATTATTGGAATCTCGTATTCAATACGAGTTCAACCATATTTAACACTCTGATTTTATGTAATCTGGAAGGTCATAAATACATAAAACCGAAGTCTGGCAACGACTAAATTGTTTCAATAAATTTTTTAATACTAACTATTTTCAAATACATTAAAACGTAACAATTGATAGTTTAGAACATTTTTTAACATAGTAGTTACGTTATTAAGTTTTCAAAATATGCTCAATTTGTGAGTTGACAGCACCCTAATCGATGGTAGAAGGCGTCTACCATATCTCCATGATTGTCTAGAAATTATTCGAGATTCATTGATAATTCGTTGCCTTAGCTCTGCAAGACTTGCTGGTTAAGTCTTGTAAACTGAATTTTTCAAGTACCCCTAATAAAAATAATCTTTAGGATTGAAATCGGGTGAACGTGGAGGCCATTTAATTCTACCTTGTCTACCAATTTACCGTCCAGGAAATATCTCATCTAAATATCGCCGAACATTTACACCAGCTATCTGACGTTAAATTTCTTTTGACAATAAATGACCCGATAGTGTATCAATACCTAGGTGATTAAATAATGTAATTTATTTAGTAGAATATTCAAATAGTATTAAAAAAAAAACAAAAAAAAAAACTTACTTATTCTCTAATTCTCCTAACCTCCTGAAACTATTATCAACCATCATATTCACAGAACTTTACAATGAGAAAGTACATTAAATATAAAGTTGTCTATATCCAAAAACGTCTCGGCATTTTTCGCTTTAATAAACACGGCACCTCTCTTCATCGGACACCTCTATATATAACAAATATTTAAAACTAACAAAGTAAAATATTAGATCCCTTTTCTAGTTTCTAAACCATCGCTCTGCCAATTTCTTTTCATTTATATTAAAAATAGTAGATTTCTTTTATTACAGTTGCAGTATAAAGTAATAAAATAGTGTAATATCAAAGAAACCCGTCATGCCTCTTTGGTGTTTACATTTCACGGAAATCCAACCGAAATATCTTATGAACACATTTTTGCTTTATAGACGTCATTGTATTTATTTGTAGGACCGTTTGCGTGAAAATTTTTGTTATTTTCGGATTAAACTTCACAATAAATTTTGCATCTATCTGAACATCTATTAACTAAAATAATTTTAGTTTAAGTGTCAAACTAACATTAGATCCATTTTATTGAAATACTGTTTAGACCAATTAACTTTCAAACTTCTACTTGCACAGTAAAATATTCGTTGTCGCAATAATCCAAAACAGTGGAATAACCTTTACTAGATCATAATCATTATTTTAATGAGCTACTTCAAATTCTTCATATCAAAACAAAAGGCCCAAAGCCATCTTTATTGGAATCTATAGAAAAGATTAAAGAAGAAATACATATATAATTGACATATATTATACATATATTATTGACCATCTCGAGAAAAGCAGTTCTCCTCTCCTAAACTTATTCAGTTAAAGTGTAAACGTATTGTAAAATTACATTACTTGAGAAAAATACTCTGTCGAAATAGATGTAGTGAAAATAAATTCTTACAAACTTTGTGGAAATTTTAAAAACAAAAGTTATTCTTTGATAAAATAAAGTTCCATGAAGTAACGGTCGGTCTTATCCATCACCTATTTAAAAAGTATTTAGTTATAATATTTATATTATGTTTCGGTACCTTACAGTCATTAACTATTTTACTGTGTATAATTATTTTCAAACCCCCATAATGCTTTTGTGAAGAATGTTTAAAAACCTTGACGTACGTTTTATAGAATATCCTTAGGACATCTGTATATATTAATACTGCATTGTTAAGAGAAGGAAGTACGTTAGAAATTCTTCTAAAAAGTTTTATCATGATTGCGTACATATGGCTGGTATTGTCATTATAGAGATTTATTCAGGATAATGATTTCCGTTAACAGACATTTCACAGATAATTGCATATGCACAATAAATCTTTAGTAATGTTTAATTTTTATTTTCTCGGATATGGATAACGATATCGGCTTTAAATAATTACTTATATATAAAAGAAAAAAAAACATGCACATTGTTCCTATTTGTCGCGTGATATAAAATAAAAAACGGTGGGTTTTTGCTTTGATTGTTTAACTGGCACAACAGACGTTTTCGTGTATTAGTTAGATGAGTCTAGGTATGATTTTATTTAAAAATGAATAAAATTTGGTTGGTCTGCGAAAACCAACACGTAGCATCGATTTGACTTGGTCACTGATGCCACTCAATTCAGGGCTTCACGAAAATCACGAAATTTACCCCGGCATACAACCTAAAGGACCATATCAACTACACAACGATGCATCTAGTGTAGTAAAAAGACTTATACGACCTATAAGTGGAACCGTTTGAAATATAATTACGGATAATTACTTTTCTTCTGTACCCTTAGCCAACTCTTTATTTAACGATCATTGCTTGACAACGATAGGTACTTGGCGTAAATACAAACAATAAATTCACCCTGAGTTGACAAACGTAAAAGGAAGACCTTTATGCAGTAGCATGTTTGCATATGGTGACGATAGAAACAAGTGTGTATTTGTATCATATGTATCAAAAAAAATAAGAATGTACTGGTCGTTGTAATATGTTTGGCAATACATGCAATAATGCAGTACATAAACCATCTTCTGAACTGTCACAAACTAGTCCAATATTTTTTTTTTTGATAAAAATGTATTAACACATGACTTGAAGTTATCTCCTTCTTAATAGCATCAAACGATTTTTGACAATTAGCTATCCATAAATATTTGTTTTTTTTTTTTGAGAAGTTTATATAATAAATTTAGAATAATAATTTATTACACCTGTTATCACATCCAGCTTTTAAAAGTCTCTCATGAACCTCGGCCAAGTTGTAAATAATTGTCTCGGTCAAGTAAAAGTCTATATAATTGACTGTATTCCTACACCTATGCAAAACTTTCTCCACTATACAATGAAACAAGCTGGTTTTGTCCCATATGGGAGTCTTTTAACTTTAAAAATTATGTAAAGTGTACTCCAAGATCGTAAATGTGATATTTTAGGATCTAACTATCTATATTTATACCTTTTAATTTTCAAATTAAAGGGAGAGTCCCAGGAGAAATCCCAGGTAGAGTCGGGCCAAGTTACGGCTCCGGCTACACCTGTCAATACGTGCTCAACACAAAAAAAGAAATTTAAAATCTATTTATTAGAAGAAGACTCAATAAAATACCTATATAAGCGAAGATTGGACCAAAAGCTAGAAGAGTTTCGGTATGAATCATTAGAACAAATATACGAACACATAAAACCCTGCATGAAAACAGCAACCCTAGAAGCTCTTGGAAAAGTGGACCAAAAATACACCCACCAAACTACGAAATTAACCGAAGACACACTAACATGCATAAAAGAGAAAAAATAACTCCATATACTCCAAATACCTGAACACAAAAAACTATGAGGACTTGGAAACATACAGGAAAAAAAATAAAGAAGTGAAAAGAAAAGTGGCAAATGAAAAAAATTAAAGATAGGAAAAACCTTGCACAGAATTAGAACAGCACATAGGAGTGAGCTGCAATTGCAAACTGCAACTTGCAAATTGCAAATTGCAAACCATTTCGCAAAGAATTTCTGCTTACTTGAAAAGACATGTCGTGGAATTTCAGATTCCCCATGTCTCTTTTAATACCTTCATTAACGTCTGTTTTGCTTTGCAATTTTTAGAAAGCACAGATTAAAGCAGAAATCTTGGGCTTCGAAACTATTTTACGGATTTATTATCAAATGTCGCTATTGCCTCCATATCAAAGCCATTTTAGTGTTGCTTCTTAAAAGACAGGAAGTATTGATCTTTCACGTTGAGAACACCTATGAATAACAGTTCTGATGAGACCTATTAGGTCGAAATACGTATCAACAGATACATAGGCGCTGTTTGCATAAAATCAAATATTTGCTGTCTTTTTCATTTTATCCAAGATGTTCTCTTTGCTCTGCAAGGAAGAACAGGTTTACCCAACATTATTGTACTAACTGTAAGTTGCCGATATATAAAGAGCACATTGGTTTAACAAATTTTACTTGCCACTACTGCCAAAAAGAGGAAGAAATTTAATTTTATGCCTAATGCGTACATTTTTTTTTTTGTAATAAATCTTCTTATTTATTTTGTTCTAGGGTAATGTGTACCTAACGCGAGTGACGGTGTAATTTTTTGAGGTGCGAGTGATGGAGGGTTAATAAGTTATATAGTGGTCTTTATTTTTTTTATAAAAAACAACTTTTAGCAAGCTTTTACAAGCAACAAGTTATAATATAACATTTTTGTAGTTATACTTGTTTAATAATATTACTAACTATGTATTATGCAAGATACTGATTACTGTTTACGATACTCATTACTGTTAATAATGGTCAGTTGTATTCATTTCAAGAGACGTTTTAAGAATAAAATTATAAGTACGTTCGTAAATAACAATCACAAATCGAATCGCATTATTATTTCCATTCCTACTGCCCCCTTATTTACAGCCTAATTGTCAGAATACCTACACATTACCGACCGATACAGCCCAATATATAAGTCGATCTACATTCAGCCAGAAAGAAGGAATTGTTCATAGGCGTAGTAGGGCGAAGTTGTTCCCAAATATTAATAACGAGAAATGACGCCTGTGGAATACCCTCATATCATGAATTTTAAATATGTTCTATCTCAAAATAATTTTGTTATCCCAATCTTCTTTTTTATATGTTATATATAAATTTTTCGTATTGATTATATCAATACGAAGGAATAACGCTGTTCTCTCTGCTATAGAAGATAATATCTTCAGTATATATTATATATATTATATATATTTGCAGTATATATTATATACTGCGCTCTTTATTCCGTCTCTCCTTAGTGTTTTTCAGACAATAAGTTAGTTTTTCTTTTACACTTCTATATTTTTTTAGGTGTTAATTATAGAATTATATGTCTTTTTTCTCTTAATAAATGTCCCATATAACATAGTTTCTTGTAATTAGGAGTTTTTTGTAATAATTATCTCTTTTTGTTTATTCTTTTGAATTCGTCATTGTTAGTTATTTGGGAATTTTAAGGAATATTTTAATAAGAGTTTTGTACTACAGTCGATCTTATGGTAGTATTTACATTGCAGCAAATTTTACTTTGTTCTGGAATTTATAATAAAGGTTGTTATTACAACTGGATTATTCTGTATATATTTTTATTTTTGGAATAAAAAAAGGTGCTGACTACTTTCAACGTATCATTTCCAATGCCTAAATTTCGAAGTTAAAGCTGCAACCAATTAAAGCTATCGTTAAATAATCTTGTTGAATTTGATCGATATTTAATATTTGTTTAAGAAGCAACTTTTTTGTTTGCAATTTGTTTAAAAAGCAAATAATTAGATGTGCGTGTCTTGTTAGAAGAAGGTCATGTGTAGAAGTGTATTTGTCGAATCATCTGAAAAAAATATAATACACAAAAATTTAAAGACCCCGCTTTAAGGTTCAATATTAAATCCAAAGCATCGCAGAAGAGAGGTCCGAGTAAAATCTGGTCTGAAGAATTACGAGCTTGACACAAGTCAAGTGGAGAGTTAACGGTAAAAGGAGAACAATTCAGGGTCTGAACGGCGAAACATTGTTTTCAGAGAGTATTAAAAACCGGCAGTTCTTAATTCTATGAGTTTTGGTAAAAAGAAGGTGATCTGAGCTTAATATACCATGGACAATCTTTGTAATTTGAGTTAGTAATCGTTTTTTTATAAGCTGTATTCTGTGTCAAGGAATTTGATAAAAGCGTCCTGAGGGCTAAGTGGGCCAACATGGTATTGAGTAAAAGATGAGCAGCCGAGTTTAAAGAATATCATATTGTTCTCATTTAGGATAGCCTGAAGTACTTTAAAACGAGAGATATTTTAAAACGAGGGCATATTAAAGTACCTTGGGAACTATCTCCGGGATTACGAAGAACAAATCCTGCATAGTGTTGCCCAAATGCAAGAACGAGACGAAACTTAGACAGTCTTGGTCTTGGTCTTGCGCCAATACACCTGGTCTTGGTCTTGGTCTTGGTATTGCACTCCCGGTCTTGGTCTTGGTCTTGGTCTTGCAGCATGAGTCTTGCAAGTCTTGCAGGTCTTAAAATTACCCATTAGCCTATTGCTATTTATTAAATGTTACTTTGACTCTTAGAACAATATAGTAGAGCAAGTACATTTCAAGCTTAAATTAACATAGCCATAATAAAGGCCAACCAAATTAATAAATGTTTAAACAACTGACACTATGTAGGGTTTGAAGCCACGATCTAAGTGATCCGTGCCTATGCTCTAACCAACTCAGATATGTACAGTTGCGGTCACGGAATAGTTTACAGGTTCACGTATCTAGGAGCCCATTTTTTAAATTTTTACTTCGTTTAAAACGCACCTTTTACGTCAAAGTGACGTTGCCAGTGGTGTACTAGCTAGAATAGGTAGATTAAAATTAAAATATCAAAATATTTTACAAAATGAAAAATATAGAAAACAGTTTTTTGAATAAAATGGATTATGATCTTAATAACGAAAATAAAGAAGTCTTTTTTTTTAATATGCATTTTATTTTAAATCTATTTTATATTAAATAACGATAAACAATGATAAATAATAATTAATATTTGGTGGAAGCCCCATTCTTGTCAATACAATTTTGCAGTCTTCTGTTCATAGATAGCACCAATCCCCTCATGTTATAGTTAACAAGCTCTTCCCATGCCTGCTCAATTGCTTTCCATAATTCAATTCTATTCCGTGGTCTAAGGTTTCTTTCATTTAGTTTCTTTGTTAACTCTGCCCACACATTTTCGACGGGGTTAAAGTCTGCACTACGGGAAGGCCACGGAAGAACATTAACATCAGTTTCTTCTAGCCATTCTCGAACAATTCTACTCGTATGCACCGGGCAATTGTCATGTTGGAAGATAAAGTCGTTGTTGGGGAATCTCTGGATCACCGATGGCAACATTGTGTGCTCAATAATATGTTTGTAATATAATCCTGTTAACTTCTCCTCTACATGATAACAAACGCCCGGGCCTTCGGCACTTATCCATCCCCATACGTTGACAGAGAATCCTCCACTATTTCTTAAATGATGCGTATACTGTTCATCATACCTATGATTTCTCGGCCTATAAACTCTTATTCGACCATTATTATACGACTGAAATACTTTTTCATCGGAAAATACAACCCTAGACCAAAAATTTTCATCGCGGTTTATAAATTCATTACAAAATTCAACTCGTCTCCTCTTGTGATCCTCAGTCAAAAAAGGTTTCCGTGCAGCTACACAATTTAGCAGTCCACTTGCTTTAATTCTTCGACGTGCAGTGCGAATACTGCCTGGAAACGCTGCCTCTTCTCTTGCCTTTTGAGCTGTGGCAAAAGGAGATTCTCTCAAATAATCTATTAACATCTCATCCTGTTGATCTGTGGAAATCTTCTGCCCTCCTAAACCGCCCAACCGTGCTATAGAGTGAAAATTATCCCATCTTTGTTTAATCTTCCATATGCACATATGACTCACGTTCAAATCAGCAGCAACTTGCCTTAGTGACCAACCTTCTTCGAGTTTGGCAATTGCTCTTGCTTTTTGCGCATAATTCAAATGTATTCTAACCATTTTGGAAATGTTTAATATACTTTTATTTTATTGTTGAACACTCGCGAAAGCATTGACGTTTTGAAATTTTTTGACTTTGACATTTATCAAATCCGTACGACACTGCAATTTTACAGTATTACAATATAAAAAGTAAGGTGTAAACTATTCCGTGACCGCAACTGTACCATGCCCTACGGAAGTCAACCTGTTTCTTAATAAACGTTTGCATTTAATAAACTAACATGTGCTGAAACATGGTTAAAATACAAAAAAAAACAAATAAATAACATAAACTAGACTGTATTTTAAAGAACATTATCTGCCAAGAAAGAGATTAATGAACCCCCCATCATATATGAACTGAAAATCTTAAAAAAGATTGGTATGTGGCAAAAAATCCACATAGATGTATCCAGGGCACAGATTTTTTAGATGATAAAGTAACAAACTATAATCCACTTATTAAAGGAACATAAATTGTGTTAACAATCTTAGCTTTACTTTTATATAAAAAACTAACTTGAAAAAAAAAAGAATAGGTAAAAAAGCAATAATAATCAAAAGAAATTATTTTAAATTATGGAGATATCTACTTATTAAATGCATTAATTTACCAAAATAAAGTAGTGGGTACATAATACATGTAATTGGTAGTAAGGTAATAAGTGTATATTTTATATGTCTACCTTTTCCAGCAGTTATTAAAAAGATTGTGGTATCTCCACCGAATTTTGGTTTTTCAGGAAGAAATATTTGTAAATCCTTTTTGTGAAAAGATATTAGATGCTTTCTCAAACATGACGTGTTTGCATTATCAAATAACGAAATCAGTTGTTCATTATATAAAATATTGGAACTGTTGCTTGATAGTCAAAATTCTGGTCAGCAAAATATTGTATGCCTTTTTAACAAAGGACTTTGATATTTTAACATACTGTTTTAAACAAGTGCGGCAGGTTGTTATTATTTAGGTTGTTGGTATAATGTTTTAAAGCAAAATATCACAAACTTGGTGTTCTTATTTTACTAACTATCATTTTTATTATTCGAGGTACGTATAAACTTATTTTGACTTGAAATTTAACAAAATGTATTCTGTGAAATTCTTTTCTGTTTTTTTCTTTGAAATTATCACAGAGCTATTCTTAAAATCTGAACAATTAATTTCAGAACGAAGAAGTCGTATGCTAGAAAAGAATATTTTATTTTTACATCGTAAGTATGACCTCTGAGCACGTGCAAATGTGATTTCTTAATGAATATTTTGATTCGGTATGTATGTTTATGGTACTTACGTATGTTTTGTTTATGTGCGAATAAGTCCAGTTTTTTAAATTTTTCATAAATATTTTTTTGCATCTCATAGAGTCTTTAAGCATATACCCGAATTACTATACTCGCTAAAACGTCATTCAGTCCTAGCTGCAAGACGCAAGAGTCTCGCAGATTTAGTCTTGTTCTTGCTTAAATCTTGCACGGTGAGTCTTGGTCTTGGTCTTGCTAAAATAAGGCGGTCTTGGTCTTGGTCTTGCAAAAACGCAAGAACAAGACGAAGACTGCAAGACCAAGACTGATTTTGGGTAACACTAATTCTGCATTAAAGTCAGTCAGAAGGCGTCCTGGACTGAGATGTATTTTGAAGATTCCAGAAGCCCCCTCTATAAAGACAAAAAAACGAAAGCCGGAAGTCCAGTTTTGGTGTATGATTTGATTTCTCCCAAAATTTGTCCAGCATCCATTTTGTGTCTCCCATGGGTCGGATCTAGATTTGTTTTGAAGTTATTGAGCCAATGTTTTTTAACCAAATCTAAGGAAACAAACTTTTTTAATAATTTGAAAAGAAAGAACTAGTCAGGGAAGCAAGTAGCGTTGGTTAATTTTCTTCTAAATATATATTAATAATACAATGTTCAATCACAAATTAATCCGTTAATTTGAAATCTCACATTATTCGTGAGATTACAAAATGGTGATTTCAGTTTAATTGAGAGCAGTCTGTTATAGATATTTACCTAACCATCTTTAGTGAAAATTAGTAGCTGTCAATAAAACCAACATTTTTACTTCACAACTTCATCGTTTTATTGTATTTATCATTGTCGATCAAGAAGAAGCGGACAAACGGGCATTATAAAACGATTTGATCCTTATAACAACGTTTGAATCTGTCCATTGGTCCTTAGACAAAAAACATCAAAAGGGCGTTAATTGGATTGGAGCTTCGAAGGAGATGACTCTTAATGACCTGAATAGCTGTTTCCCAGTTCCGTACAAGATCGACGATAGAAGTCAAAGTGTGAAAAAAGAAAAAATAATTAAAAAGGCTAGAAAGCACCGAAATTAAGGATAAGAGCCTTACGAGAGCCTTTGATCACCAGAGAACCTGGATCGCATTCCTCAAGTCTACTGTTCCAGCAGTTTGGAGGTAAAATATCTAGCAGCATCCAGAGATTCAGCTCACCAGTTCCAGTTGCAGTTTAGAAGGTGAACGGAAAACTTACTACTCGTCCTATACACAAGTTAATACCAATAGTACGAGAGCCCACCTCACCAAAGGCCAATAGAGCACGTAGTATGTGGCGACAATTTATGGTTTGCATCCTATTTTTAGTATTTCTGAAGCCATCAAATTCAGATTTGTACAAGGTTTATACCCCATCCCCAGATTATATTTAGAGCATCTAAGCGATGTATACATAGATTAAGGGATATTTAGAATAAAAACTTATCTGGAAAAGGAAAAAATTTTAGATGGTGAACAAACGATAGATTCAATGGTAAAAGTGCTGGAAGATAAGTGTAAGACACGCAATATACTAAATTGATTATTTAGATCTGAAATTAGATCTGAAAGTTAAAAGAAGGCCGAAGAGGGGTCTTCCAGGAACAGTCCTTACATTAGTATTTGGGGTAAATGATGAAGTATACAGGGACATGGATTCTTTGGAAGAAAATCAGAAGAATCTAATAAAAAATTCAAAACATCTTTATCAAAATTTTGGTTATCAAAACAATATTATAATATAATTTTCAATTACTGCTCAATACTATTTATTTAGACTGTTATATTTATTCTTGTTCGGTTCTCAATATCGACAAATAAAGCAAATACCAAATACTTTTTATTCAAACATATTGATATAAATTCCCTACGCTCATGGTCAGGCTGACGAAATAAGAATAAGCAACAATGGTAGACCGCAAAGTTGACTGAACAATTGGCTACTTAAAATTCGCAGTACACTGAGTTAAATTGTAAGAAAGAAATCGTATACCTAACCTTCCATCGAAGCGGTATCGGTATTGGCATATCAAGCACGCTATGCCTTTCCGTGCTCCCTAACAATGCAAGTTTGAGCGACTCAATCGTCCGTACCATTCAAATTGCGATTTCCTTCTTAAATCCACTTTTGATAGACGTCTGTGGATATGGATATTGGGTATTTTGATGTTTTCGGTTGGTGTATTTTGTTTGTTTTGCTGATGTGGGGCATATTGTGTATTTTCTAACAACGATGAATATAACTGGAATTATTATAGCTCTTTAGAATGTATTTAAAGCCATTTTTCAATTGATTCATAAATGTATATTTTATGTTTTACGAATTTTCTCATTTGGTAATCGTGATTTTACAAGTGGTAATAAATCAGATGTTAATTTTAGCTGACGAACAACAGAGTTTTCGCAGAGGTGTACAAATGAAATATTTTCTGACTGAAGTATTAAGAATTAAGATTGAAATATTAATGTGAAGCTATTTTCTTGTGGCATTTTTACGTATTTACTATTTAGATAGGCTTGTTCCCATTTAAATAGTAAGACTGAAATATGTAATCTATCATATATATAATAGAGAAGCTTTCCTAAATAGTATAAAAACAATCTAAAACATCTACCAAAACAACAAAATGAAAGTCAGAATAAATGGACAACAAACAGAACCTATAGAAATACGCAGCGGAATAAGACAAGGGGATTCGTTGAGCCCCATGCTTTTCAATTTGATCATGGACGAAATGATCAAAAGCGTTAATAAAGGAAGACATGACATGACACGACACAGGAGTTTTAACCTTGTTTAGGCCTGAGCCTCTTCAAGGAATGGGTTACTGCTCTTTTTTTAACGGAGTTGTGGGGATATGATAAAGTTACTTGTATGTGTGATCGATAAGAATCGATAAGAACGCAGAAGAAGAAGAAGTGGGAACTGCCTAGCATGCCAGATAAGGTACTTCAGGGGTTACTAGCCATACAGTAGAAATGGTTCTTTATCAGCGTTTTTGGCGCGCAGTCTTTATCTGCGATATTGGATGGGGAATGTTTCTAGAATTTCAAAATACTCATCAGAAAGTTCATGTCCAGTGTTGTGCAGAAGTTTTGCTAAAGGAAACGGAACTTGCTTAGTCGAAAACCTGGTGAGTATTTGCCCTCTATGATTACAAGGCGTCTTTATTGTTCGTTTTGCAACGCAATAGATACCACCAAGCAAAAGATAAAGTGGAGATTTACAACCTTCCATAGAGATAATAATCTAATAATTAACAAGCAAAATTGCTTATAAAGAGGAAGAAGAAGAATAAAAAGATCTGCGAATTTACCAACATAGAATTTTAGGGACCTGTGAAATGCGAGGTATTTTATTAAAGAAACACTTCAAATTGCTTACAGTGATGCATAGTTAGATGCCATTTACACAGAACCTCCAGAACTAAACGTTCTCACAGAGGAAGAATCTGTAGATGAAAATAATAATGGAGGTCTTGACCATTTGCCAGGAAAATAACTTTGTGCCCAAGCCGTGGCAAATAATGAGAGAATTATTGCCACTGAAAACAACGCACCTAGAGATGCGCCACCAAAATGTATATATTCATGGTTAAAACGAGGTGATTTTGAAAATCGTCTGGATACTTTTTCAAAACCAATTTTTTTTAATATGAAAATATAACACGTGCTAAATTGTTATTCTTATAACTATTGTCATTAAATATCAAGCTATGTTTGGATGACTCATTATTCCATTACTTACAGTCAGAAACTAAAAAGTCTGCTCTTTTCAAAAATATTCCCGATCCAAATATCTTACTTTAACAACTAAAATGCTTAATTGGTATTTTGATTTTTAGTGGCTATGATCGAAAACCAGCAAAGCGATATTACTGAGGATTCTAAACCAGACATGAGGCATCCTTATGTAAAAAATGCAATGCAATGTCGTACTCGATTTGAACAAATTATGCAATTTGTCCATTGGGCAGAAAATAATAGCAAAAAACCAAATGATAAAGCATGAAAAATCTTACCCTTTATTGACTGTTTACAAAACAAGTTTATAAAGAACTTTATAACAAAAGAAGAAATGACAAATCTCTGGTTAAATATTATGAGAAGCAGTTTTGCTGCAGTCTGTCTATAAACAGTTTAAAAGGGGAAAGCCAATCAGATTTGGATTTAAAATGTGGTCGCTACACACAAAAGACATTTATCTAATTAATTTTGATACATATCAGGGACAGAATCCAAAAACAAGCACAAGAAAGATACGGAAAATTATATGGAAAAGCTACTGCTCTACTGCTCTACTGCTCAACATGTTGCGTGAGTTACCCACAAATAACAGGAATTTATCATATAAACTTTTTGTGGATTACTCACTGTCGAATATGCGAAAAAATGGTATATAGTCTACCATTTGATGGTACTATTTGCGAAAATCGTTTACATAAGGGTATGCCTTTACCCTCGAAAACCGATTTTCAAAAACAGGCAGATTGGAGTAATTATAGGGGCGTTATTGAACGCAATAATGGCATAATTTTTGTACGTTCGTTCGACAATAATATTGTTACTGCTGCATCTACATCTAACGGTATCCAACCAATGACACAAATGTAAAAAGGCTTTCTCAAGAAGAGAAGAAAATTATTTCATTGCTTGTCCGTGTCTCATAGGAAAATATAACTCATCTATAACTCCCTATATCCTGGGAGGAACGGACTTAATTGATCAAAATATATGGAGCTGCAGAATTGGTATTAGATCAAAACAAGCTGATGGCCATTATCTACATGGTTACTAGACGCATTATTGGAAAACGCTTAACATTGTACAAAGACCGGAAATTCAGTAAAACAAATCGATTCTCGCAAAGATAGAGCCCCTTCATATATTATAAAGCATGGTACAAAAGCTAAAGGTACAAGTCGACCAAATCTCTGAACTTCAAGCAGTTTCGATAGTCGCACCAGCGACACCGTCAGATTTAACAGACAAGATCACATCTTAATTTAAGTTTGGAACAAAAAAAGACTACGGTGCGCATTTAAAAATTTCAGTTCTATTGTTAAAACCATCTTTTATGCTTAAATAAATAATTTAGTATATCTTTAGCATTTTTTTCTTATTTTGCTCCCTGTATCTCCTGGAGTTACATATAATATGTATAAACTTATAACTTTTTTCGCTAATTTTTGTTTTGAAAAGAAGCAAACTCGACTACAGGACTCATACAAACAATAATTCACCATAAAATATATGATTTTTCAAAAATATAATAATTAATGTTATTAAGGGTTATCTAATTTTTATCCAATAGGCACATGTATATATCTGCCGACAGATAAACCTACGTCAGTCCCATTTTTTAAGATTCATCCGCAAGTTTTTCCTTAAAATCTCGTTAACTTGTTAATTGTTCCGACAGAAACTAGATGCACAAGAAATTAATAGCTATTAGCAATTAATCAATTTCTTTCGGTGCAATTTGCATAGTCCCTAAAGGCTTTAACGGATTAGATTAATTTGTTAGATTTTATCTATTTCGATTTGCTTGGTTGATTTGCAAAGTTATTAACTAATACAAATTTTATATAAGTAATATCCGCCGTTTTTCTAATAAATACCTTGTCCACGTGGGTTATGAGAAAAAAATTCAGTAAAGATATGTTCTCAATTAAGTCAAATTAGGAAAGTGGGTAATGTTTTTGCCCATATTAATTATATTATCTATATAAAGAAATAAATAAAATGTTAAGAAAACAATCTTTTTGTGTCACCACAAACAGATATAAAAAATAATGGCACAACTTTACAAATAGATCAATAGTTACAGAGAACAAAAATAACAAAAAAAACTTACATGTGTCCTAGCCGTTAACAAACTCCAGGAGTTGGAGATACTACATAAAACTTACAAATGTTACCGTATTACAATTTTTAAATGTTACAATTTCTAAATTTTAACGAAAGCAATTATTGTTCTAAAAAAAATATCTGTCTTTACTTTGAAATTAAACAAAAAATAAACAGTTACCTGGATTCACATATTTCCACTTAACGAAAAGAAAAAAAACTTATTACATCTCTGGATTGGAGCTGCTAGGACGAAACTCTGGAACAAGGGAAAACCAATTCCATACTGGAACGAAGATCTGACGTGGACGCGGTTAAATTAAGCAGGCAAACGACAAAAAAAAAGCTGGTGGGACATCCTATATATGTCTTCAAAATTGTAACATGCACTGGTACACCACACAAAATATTTTTTCTACTGCCACATATTTCCACAAAACCGGCCAAAACAGGATAAACACGAATTCGACGACGAATTCGGACCCATACCTGACAATACGAAGACCCAAGTATGAATTAGATCCATACTTAACACTACGAAGGCCCAAGTATGAATGACAAAATTAAGAATATAAAAATTATAATGCGACTTCGAATAAAACATTAAAAGAAATTGCCGAAAAAGTTAAAATAATAAACAACTATAAAATGGTTTATTTTGACATCTAGCAATGCAAATACAATTATTGAAAACACTTTTGCGTATTTTAACTTGAAAGTTATTTTTTAAACATATATAAGGCGATTTCCGTATATTTCATATACAAGGAGATTTCAATATACTTCAAAGAATCAATGAAATTAGAAATGCTACATGGTGGGATAACGAAATATAGGAAGAAATAAAACGCAAAAGACAACTATACCAACAATATTTAAGCTTCAAATCATTACCAAACAAAATAAAATATAAAAAAAAAACAGCAGAAGTACGAAGAAAAATCTCTAAGAAGGAAAACAAGTCTTGGGAAAGAAACTGCCAAATAATAAATACTTATCTAGGAGGAACTAGAAGCACAGAAAGCTGGAAAATGATAAAAAAATTGAAAAATAAAACGAACAAGGAAGTAATATAGAGCATAAAATCTTGAAAGACTGAAAAGAGTATTTTAAAGAACTTTTGGTAGAGAATAGAGTCGAATTTCAAGAACATAGCAATCAAAACAAAAATAGAATTTTAATAGTCGGCTCGCCAATAAGATTAACAACAGAGGAAATAAAAAATGAATGTAAACAGCTGAAGAGAAACAAAGCACCTGGACCAGGGGATATACCCAGAGAATTTTTTAAGTATGGAACGAACAAATTGTACGAATGTCTTCGACAACTTTTTCAGTACTATATATAAAAAAGGTGAAACAGAGAATTCTGAATATTACCGAGAAGTAGCTGTAACCGGATCTGTGAGTCGAATATATGGAAAGGTTTTAAAGAATCGAATCGAGAGAGAATACTTAGATTATGATGCAAAAGGACAAGCAGGATTTCGTACGCGTCGATCCACTATTGACCACATTTTCTGCTTAACCCAGATAATAGAAAAAAAGTTGAAACAGATCAAGAGATTCATATTGTTGTTAGTCGATCTACAGAAAGCCTACGACAGCGTTTCACTGAAGAAGCTGTGGTAATCAATGGAAAACACGAATAATAATATAGAATTAATGGATGTTGTTTGTGCCCTACTTTATTTAAAGTATACTTCGAAAGTACTTTAAAGGGAAGGAAACAAAAATGCAGAACAATACGGATACCGCTCACCAACACTATGGTATATACGCTCAATTTTGCAGAAGATCAAGTAATAATAGCTCAAGATTATAACGATTTAAACTATATGGCATGAAAATTAATTGAAGAGTATTACATATGGGGTCTAGAAGTAAATAAAACGAAAACCGAATAACTGTGCATTGGAGTAGAACAAAAAGATCTCAGATTAGACGATAATACCACGATAAAGCACTGCTGTGACAACAAATATTTAGGTATCACTATTTCACAAGATAGAACATTATACAAAGCCATAAGAGAAAGAAATATGTCAGGAAGAAAAGCCATCACAATGTTTAACAGCCTTCTATGGGAAGAATTCATCAGCAAACAAGTAATTAGTGTAGTGCCACGTTAACAACACACGTTCCCAAAAATTGCTACATAACAGAAGGAATAAGGCAAATATAATAAATTCAGACTACTGTAAGTTGATATATATTCACTACACTACTTGTTAATGATATAATAAATCTGATTGAACCAGTAACTAATGAGATAAAAGCTAAAAACAAGAATAATCCTAACCTACGATACAATAATAATTTATCAACTACTCACTTTTTTTTATACCAAACAAGAATTCAAACTAAAGGTGGCCACGCACGAAAATTTGTAAATTATGCATCAACCTGAACCAGAAAAATTAAAACAACTGGAAGATGCTATAAAGGCAGGAAATCATGAAATTTTAAGTAAAATTGATGCTAGCGAGGTGAGACTCTCACTAAAAATCGAAGAATTTAAACGAAAAGTGAATGATATTGAAAGAGAAAATTCGCATCTAAGACAACAAATAGAACTACTTCAGAGACAAAATAGAAAAAACAGTATTATCATATTTGGTTTGGATAGTACAGAAGAAATCTTTGACTTTCATGTAGTATTAGAGTTGATAAATAGTCTATTAAAAATAAAAATAAACGAGCGTGATATAAACAATATCTATAAACTGGGAAGAGGTAAATCTGCGCCAATTAAAATAGAGTTTCTGTCGTACCTCACAAAAAAATTAATTTTTCAAAATAAAAAAACCTACAAGGTTCACAAATAAGCATTGTTAACGACCAAACAGAAATTCAAAGACAAGAGCACAAACTTATAAAAAAATATCTACTCAAGTTCAGAAAGTTAAGTTAAGAAAGCAACGAACCAAACTGTTACGTAAAAAAAGATATTCTATTTGTAAATGGTAGAAAGTATACAATAAAAGATTTAAAATATCTAGACCACACCGAAGAAGAGAAACGAAGCGAACATCGTACACAAAGTGAACCTAGCACCCCAATAACTTCTTTAGTCGAACGAGAAGTTGAAAGTCCACAACTACAAGCACCAGTTACCCATAAAACTGGCGTGAAACTCAAACAACCGGTAAACCCATCATCTCAGGAAAAACACGGATACAAGAAATCACAACCACAACAGACTGAAATAAAATTAACATCAAATCAAAAACTAACACATCAAGGAACACCAAAAACAGGTAATTCTAACAAAGACAATACGGATCTCAATATCGCCAATAGAACCAGAAAAAATTCGAAAAGTTCAATCGTTACATAAATTATTAATTTCAGCTTAGTATTTTTTCACAGAAAAAATCAATAAATTAGGCTCAAATAAGATTTATATTTCTTTTTTTTTAGTGTTCCCTATTTTTGTATTTGCATGTACTTTTATTGTATATGTTATATTATTTTTATTTAATTATTGTCTTTTAACTGTATATTGTTATATCTATCGTGCTATGTATTAAGAGTATAAGTCAAAAATATCAATTTTTCACTAGGGCTCTTCAAAGTTTTTATTACCACTTTTGAAATAACTGTTACAACTAAATATCAAAATGATGATGAAATATGATTCATAACTGTAGTAATTACCTATTTTACTTTCTATTTTTATAATACCACATTAATTATAAATATTAGTTGACTTGTACTGTTAAGGCCATGTTTGCTTCATGACTTATACTCTTAGTCCTGCCAGTTTTGAGTGTATTGAGGATTTTACAAGTGATCAAAATAATCATGAACAGAAAAATATTAAATTAAACTCTTTATTCTTTACCTACATGATGAAATGTAATTATAAAAAAACATTACAATTAAAGTTCTAAAATTAACTTACAATAAAATTGTTATTCAGAATCTTCAGAATCGGAGCCTGGATATGTGTTTTTTACCCCTGCTGATGTTTTCATAGACTTATAAAAATTATGAAATTGGGGATGTATTAGGGTTAAAAGGGCCATGATATCCTTTTTCTTTTCCACAGAAATTGGCAGACTTTTTTTGTAACACTTTGGAGGTTCTAGAGTAACATCATCTGTGTTATTGCGACGATGGAGATCAATGCAACGGAATGGCTCATCCTTATCTAAGGTCAATTTAAAAAACATTTTTGCTGGCTCTCTTGTATATCTCAACCAACGAATATCTGTCCATTTGAAGGAAAGACCGACCTCATCCTTTGTCCTTAAAAACAGATCTTTTTTGTAGAGAGCTGCAAAATCTAAAAAATCCTTGTGATTTAGTTCAACAACACTGAACTTTTTTTTCTTTCCACATGTGCGAACTAGCTGGTACCAGTCGTATGGCGTAGAAATTGGCATTTGCAAAGTTTTTTTTTGCTTTTCAATCATCCCGTGGTCAACATCGCATTCAAGATGACTGTGACCACTCACCATGAATTTATGATCTATGCATTGCAGTTGAGGACATTTTTGCATTAGAGTTAAAAACATTGCTGAAACATGAGAGTTCCTGTTTTGTCCTCCGCACGAATCAGAATACAAAATGACGTTTTTAATTGATATTGGGAGAGAAGAAAGTTCTTGATAGAGGCACGTCGCAATTTGGTTAGCACCTCTGCCACCTTCCGCCTCATGCCACATGTAGCACTTAACTGCCCCACTACTTGTATTATGCATAGTAAGGTTAAAAGTCCACAACTGCCTCTTGTAGAAGGCTACTGACGTATTAAGGTAAGGTGTAGGCAAACATTGCTGTAGATCAAACGCAAAGCAAATTTTCTCATCTTTGTTTAGCTTAGCATCTACTTTGTCTTCCTTTTTCATGTCATACGCTAAATCTGCTTCGTCTAGGTGCATTTTTCGTTCATTTTCCACAATCTTACGTTCATGTTCATTTTGAGCAATTTTTATCTTCATCAAGAGAGTGTCACATTTGTGACAAGTATCTACTTTTGGTTTTTTGAAGGAAATATTTTGCTTATGGAATTCACGTTCATATATTGCTCTAGAAGCAGGGTTGTGGACATTTTTCTGGTACAGCGAGTACATAATTGCTAAATTTAAATAGGGTGGTAGATATTTTTTCACGCTTTTCTTTCTTGAGTAATGTGACTCGTATGCTGGAAATGATTTTATGTGATCTTGAATATGTTTAATTCTCACATCTGAAATTTTTGATGGTGGAGGTTCTTTGCCTCTTTGATCACATTTTGATATGCCTGATGTTGACTTGAGAGATGAAGAAATGGCAAGTGTCACGAACATATTAGTTTCACCTAGTACCTTCATAAAACAACCGCGACATACTTTGCTTTTTGTACCATTTATTTTAAAGAAAAAGTTATGTGTCCACTGCCTAAACTTTTCTTTATTTGGATCATCTGTTCGTTTACGCATAGTTTTAGGTTCAATACTTTCAACCATGTTTGACACAAAATTTGCCCTTTTATCACGGCTACCAAGACTCCAGTACTCCTTGAAAATTTTTTTTTGTATCTCGATGGAGAGTTTCTCTTTGCAGTTTGCTCGACAACTGCCCAAAGCTGTCATTACTCTCGCAGGTTTTTCTTTACCATCCAGTGTTACATACCTCTGGCCAGCATTTCGTTGCTGAAATTTCTCAATTCTTCTCTTTTTTGAATACTTAGCTGGTTTACCAGCAGCTATTGAGGTGCTAATATTATTACATTGAGTTGACTCTCGTTGTGCTTTTCGCTTCTTCTGTGCTCCTTGAGTGTGGAGAAAAACTTCTATATCTTCCTCAGACGCAGAATTATTATCCATTTGGTAATGATTTATTGGCTCCCCACTTATTACTTCATTTTCACCTGCTAACAAAAAATAAGTTACTTATTAAAGGAAGGGACCATTCTTGCTTATAAACATACTACTCATGAAATTCTAATTTTACCTTCTAAAAATTCATGGACAACATTCTCTATTTCTTGTATGGTGCCCTCAATGTCATCGGAATTAGGTTCTTGCATCGTTTCAAAACCAATCGTTTGGTCAGGAGCATTTCGGTTAATATCAATTAATTCTCCATTATCTGTATTTTGTTGTGTGGTAGCTTCAGTAAGCTCACATGTACTTGTTGTCAAGGGTTCAATTTGATTTACAATGCCTAAAAAGCACATATGTCTATAAGTAAAAAGTATTAGGTATTTATCTACAGATACCTATACGAATGGGAGTTCTTACCAGTATGGGGATCTATGGTCATCTCAATCCCAATAATTTCTTCCGTAGTTGAATCAATTACATCTTTTTGATTCAATAGTTGATTGAGACTTAGTCTAGGCATTTCGTTATACCCTGCAAGCAGCAAAGAAAATATGTTAAATTGTTGGTGTAATAATTTCATCATTGGTTAGCAACTTTTAAACAAATAAAACAAACTTAACTCACCTAATTTTGTAGATGAAGAATCATCCTTTTGTTCTAATAATTTTAGAATTTGCTTTCCTCTACTCATTTTTAAAAAATATTTATAAGAGGACACTGATACTTTCACAGCAACCTACTTTAAGAACACTTAAATAAAAAAAATACTTAATTATTCATGTTTTTGTTTTAAATGGGATTTAGCTATTTTTATAATTTTCTACTCAGTATTTCGAAAAATTAAGAAACAATTTATAAACAATAACAATAACTACCTTCTTAAACTTTTGACAGAACGAAAGTTATAAACAGGTTTGCCAAGTTTACAACTACTACCGAACTCTGCACACTCATAACCTCGAAATTTCCTTTTCGCACCACTTTTAAATTTGTTAATTCATTGAAATTTTATGCTTAAATTTTGATTATTTACATTTTTTCAATACAAACGCCCTCCCAATGTCTCAAATTTTGTTTTTCCTTTTTATTTTTATAATTTCCTTTTGTACAAAAAGGCTACAATATGGAAAAATTTCCATGATCTGGCATCACTGACTAGAAACACCTAACACGTGGTATAAATACTAGGAGTATAAGTCAAGCTGCATAAGTGAAAACGGAAGGTACTAACAATATAAGTTGACTTATACTCTTAATACAAAGCAGACTTTTGAAATTAGAAGTTATACTGTTGGAATAAAATCAATATTTATATATGAAAAACAGGCTATTGACTTATACTCCTAGTACAGAAATAACTAATAAACATCAAAAATTCAAAATATAGAAGAATCCCAAAACGTCTTTTTTTGACTTATACTCTTAGTACGTAGCACGTTAGATATATTTAACTGGTACTAATAACATTCTCATTGGTACAATAGATTTGGCGTTTAGTTATCATTTATTGCTATATTACATTCTTTATAAATTATATATTCTTATTCGATATATTTAACTTAATTATAGTTTTGTCCATTTTTGTTTTTCTATTTGTTGTGTTTCTTTTAATTTAACTAAAAATTTTTATAACTAATTTATATACATTTTGATGACATTTTTGTTAAAATATCTTTATTAGAAATATTGAGAGAGAACTTGTGCAATTAATTGTATAATGGATGCTTATATAAGGGACATCAATTACATACCATTCGCAACTAAGGAGATCAATGATCTAAAAAACCTTAAACAATATTTACATGATGATCGCTTACATTTTAAGATACTGCATCAAAACATCAGGAGCCTATCTAAGAACATTGATGAATTTGAGGTAATAGTAAGGGAACTAGACTGTGATTTTGACTGTATTGTACTCACAGAAGCATTTAAAAATGACGGCAACGAGTGTCATAAACTTGATGGGTATCATACAGTTTATAATCAAGGAAATATAAATAGAAATGATGGAACAGTTATATATATAAACAATGATCTAGATTATAGCACAGAAATTGTAAACATAGGGGACCATAAAGTGATACAAACATGTATAATGTATAATAACGGAATAAGGATATTAATAACTTCGCTTTACCGTCCACCTTCAACAAATACTGAGTATTTCATATCAAAACTAAATGAATACCTAGAGGAAACAAAAACTACTTCAACATATTGTCATATTTTGTTAGGTGATATTAATATAAACATATTGGAAAATAATGAAATAACTAATGCTTACTTAAATAATTTTTCACAACATAACTTTGTTTCTATTATTAATAAACCAACGAGGCAAAAGAATTGCTTAGATCACATTTTTGTTAAATTTAAATCTGAACAGACAATAAATACTTGCAAAGCAGCTGTCCTAGATACTTGCATTACAGATCATAAAGCAACTTTAATCAGCATACCTGTAAACAGTATCAAATATTTAAAACAGAAAACTAGAGAAATAATTAATTATAAGACCCTAAAAATGGATATCAAAAATTTTGATTGGACTGAGTATTATAATATAAAAAATACGAATGACATAACAGAATATCTAATAAAGACATTAAATGACTATATAATTAAACATACTAAAACCATCAAAATAAAACACGCAAATGAAAAGCGAAAAAAATGGATTACAGCAGGACTAGTCAAATCAATTAATAAAAAAAATAAACTGTATAAAGATCACATAAATCACCCAACAAATGAAGAAAAAAGGAAAGCTTACCTAGAGTACCGTAAACAATTGAACACACTTATTAAGGTGACAAAGAAAAATTACTTTATAAAAGAAATTATAAAAAATAATAAGTCTTCAAAAAATATGTGGAAAATAGTAAATAACTATAATAGTGAAAATGTTAATACTCAAAATATCAAAGAAATACTTACTGCAAATAACCAAAGTATTACCGACACAAATGAGATCGCCGAGGAATTTAACAAATATTTTTCAAAAGTTGGAGAATCATATGCTCAGAAGATAATAAAACCTCCTTCTCGACCACCAAAGAGAAACGTTACAATAAATTCCTTCTTTTTATTACCTGTGGATGAAAATGACGTTGTTCAGATTATAGCCTCATTAAAATCGAACAAAGCTCCAGGAATAGATGGTATTAAATCTGGAGTACTTAAAGAACTATCGCCAATACTAACTGGTCCCATTACTTATTTATTAAATAATGTATTTTCTAGCGGCAAATGGCCCGAACAACTTAAGCAAGCAAACAGTGGTGATTCCCATTCATAAGAAAGGCGATCCAAAATTAACAAATAATTACAGACCAATCTCACTAATCACTTCACTTTGCAAGATATTGGAAAAGGCTATAAAATATCAACTAGTATTATACTTAGAAAAATATAAGTTAATTTCAAACAAACAATATGGTTTTAGGGAGGGAGTATCCGCAGAAAATGCAATATCGTACCTATCTAACAAAATTTACAACTTAGTTGACAGCAGTATACCAACAGCTTGTGTATTCCTAGACCTGGCAAAGGCGTTCGATACGGTTAGTCACTCACAACTATTAGATACTTTAGTAGACATTGGTATAAGAGGAAACACATTTAACCTAATGGAAAGCTACTTAAAAAATCGATATCAAAGACTGCGACTAGAAGGGAAATTGAGTAGTGCTAAAAGCATAAATTTTGGTATACCACAAGGGACTGTACTAGGACCCATATTATTTATACTGTACATAAACAATATTCTTACTTACCGGAGTGAAGGTGAGATATTAAGTTTTGCAGATGATACAGCAATTTTGTACTCTGCAGACACGTGGATGGAACTAAAGCGAAAGATGGAACATGACTTAGGAAGAATTATTGATATATTTAACCACAAACT
Source organism: Diabrotica balteata (assembly GCA_918026665.1). Classification (NCBI taxonomy): domain Eukaryota; kingdom Metazoa; phylum Arthropoda; class Insecta; order Coleoptera; family Chrysomelidae; genus Diabrotica; species Diabrotica balteata. Next base: position 168,288,733 of record OU898277.1, read on the forward strand.
TCTTACAGTAAATATGGATAAGACAGTTTATGTTCCATTTACAAGCTATAAGAGAGGTCTACCAGATTACAAATTTATAAAAATAAAAAATCTGAGTATTAATGCAGTGAGTAACACAAAATACCTTGGTGTTCAAATCGACTCGTATCTACGATGGGATATACACATAAACCAAACGTGTAAAACATTGAGATGTCTATTGTACAAAATGCGATATTTACGTAATATACTGGATATCCATCATCTGAAGGTTATTTACTATTCTTTGGTAGAATCGCGTCTACGTTATGGAATCCTTAGTTGGGGTGGAGTTGCAAATACATACCTCCACCAATTAGACATTATCCAAAGAGAAATATTAAAAATTATTTACAATAGACCTTCGAGATACCCTACTAATGATCTTTATACCGAAACTCAAATGTTAGATACAAGACAGTTATATATTCTTACAATAATCACCAATTTATACAAAAATAAACACTTACTCACACCATTAGGGCATACCTATCATACGAGAAATAGAGCACAGTCTTTTGTCAAATTAAATATTGCAAAGAAAACAGTTGGTAAACGAAATTTTGAGTATTTACAAGGAAGAATCTACAATTTGCTCCCTGAAATTTACAAAACATACCTAATCACTATATACTCGCAAAAAATGATTAAGACATTGTTTACTAGGTATTTGAAACAAAATCATAGACAACTGTTCAGCCACCTTTTTGAGACCAATTAGGTTATAACTAACGTCAAATCAAGAATAGATTACGAAATCTTAAAAAATTATATATGCTATTATCTTGGTTGATTGTATGCATGAATTGTCTCTCTCTTGTTAATTAATTAATAGAAATTTTTTTGTTATTTTTTTGTTTTATCTTAATATAGGTATAAGTGTAACTAATAAAGTAGTAAAACTCGCCTTGCTGTAGGATCAATATAAATAAGCAATTTAAAAAATGGCCCATGCTCAACTTAATTGTTTTAATGGGCACTACTGTTTATTTACCTTGAACCAATTACAGAACTACAAAGTAAAAGTAATATTTTTTAAAATTTTATTGTCATTTAATTATTTTATTGTAATATTATTAATTGTATATTTCATGGAAATAAACGTTATTATTATTATTATTATTATTATATAATTCATCAGCAAAGAAAATAAAAAGAGGAGACTATAGTATATGAGACTATAGTAAAAAGTATCATTTTATGCAGCTGTGGAAATGGATTTTTGAAGAAGAGCCGCAGGAAGATCTAATTAGAGAAAGGATTACCAACGAACGCATTAGAGAAATAATGGAAATCAAACGAACAATCACAAGTGACCTAACAACAAAACAACTTATCTGGTTCGGACACATACAAAGAATGGATGAGCAACGAATATCAAAAGAAATATTTAAATAGCAACCAGAAGGAAAGGGAAAACGGTAAAGTTGGAGCGAAGGAATAAATAAGGAACTGAGCGAGAGAGCCATAGAAGAAGACCTATGGATTTACCGGACTAGTACTAGTACGGACCAGACTAGAAGTAGTAGTAAAAGTAGTAGGTATTCAAATTTGTAGGCATTCAAAGTCAGTAAATTGAAACGATTTACTTTTCTCCGGCTGGTAGGCTGATTCTATATAATTTTTTCTCACATTTTGTAACTACTTAACTTGCTTCAACAGGTGACTACTTATCAAAAGAATATAAAAAGTTTAAAATTAAAATGAAAGAAAGTACAGGAAATGACTTCAAAAAGACAAAAAGCGATTAAAGAAAAATAGTTTAGAATCATATAGATAACAAATACCTATCTTCTTCTTGTCATTATTATCTTGCTTCTTAAATCATGAAAATTCAAATGGCAGTTGTAGTTTTGGAAATTTCATAGGAGCTATCTCATCAGTTCCCTTAGTAATCAATTCGGGCATTTTTCTAACCCTTTTCATTGCCGATATATAGCTATCGCTATTCTAGCTTTATCGTAAGGTTAGCATAGCAATTGTTTCTCTGAAATGGTCGCAGTAATATAATGTTTCTTGGCGTAAAATTTTGCCAACAAATTGGCAATTAATTCCTTGCGATTTGCTATTTGGCTGATATCAAGGTTTTACCGGTAGTAAGTTTTGAGCTAGGCGATGTTATGGGATAGTTTTGCAAGATTGGTTACCTTACCAATCAACAACAATTAATTAGCAATAAAATATGTGATGCGGGGCGATAAGTATGGCATCCTGCGACTCATAATGCAAGGAAAAATAGATGGCAGAAGAAGCATCGGAAGAAGACGAATTTCATGGCTGAAGAACCTGAGAGAATGGTTTGGATGCAGCTCAAAACAACTATTTAGAGCTACTTCCTCAAAAATTAAGATAGCTATGATGATTGCCAACCTCCGTAGCGGAGATGGCACCTGAAGAAGAAGAAAATATGTCGTCCAGATATTCTCTGTATACGTTTCTCTTGCCGAGATATAGCTATGGCTATGCTAGCTTTACTGGAAAATTAGCACAATCATTGTTTTTTCGGAAATGGCTGCAGCAATAAATTGTTTCTTGGTGTAAAATTTTGGTAATAAATTAGCAATCAAATTCCTTACAGTTTGCTTTTTAACCCATATCATGAATTTCCGGGGATACGTTTTGAGCTAAGGGATAAGAGAGTAGCTTTTGGTAATTGGTTAATATATCTACTGATCAACAAAAAATAATTAGCAATAAAAATTGCTGTCAAGATGGATTATTTACCCCTTTTCCATGTCGAGATATAACTATGCTAGCTTTACCGTAAAGTTAGCATACCCACTATATTACACAAATGGTTAAATGTACGATCTTAATTGCAACCATACTCAGTTTGGTGATAACTCGACAAAACCAGACGGTAAACATCTAGCAGATCTACTTGATACGCAAATTTCTAGATTCATCATGACCATATTATTATATACAAAGAGCACTGTATCCTTGACACGATTAGGTAGTACCACCATTCAGTAATGATTAAAATACACCTAACCGTCCCTAAAAACTAATGTAACGAGCTCCAACCAACAACGGCTTTTGTTGTTGTAATTATAATTAGAGCGTTTTCCATAGTTGTTGCCAGGTAACTTGGTATCAAACAAATCTATTGATACAGTTTGCGATGCCAGCGAAGCTGTCAATTTTCCCAAAAAATTTTTGAAGTCACTGGATTTGCCAGGCATGCCACCGTATAATGTACAATTGAAAGCTGGATCTCCAATTATCTTGCTTCGTAATTTGAACCCGCCACGGCTGTGCAACGGTACGCGATTAGTCATTCTCGAAAATTGATGAAAAACGTTATCGAAGCCAGCATTTTAAATGGCAAGTTCAAAGGTGAAAATATATTTATACCACGGATTTTTATCATACCTACAGATGTGCCTATTCAATTCAAACGAATTCAGTTTCCAATTAGATGGGCATTTGCAATGACAATCAACAAATGCCAAGGCCAAATGATGTCTATTTGTGGCTTAGATTTGAGTACACCATGTTTTTCACACAGGCAATTGTACGTAGCATGCTCTCGAGTGGGTAAACCGTCCAGTTTGTTTGTGCTCGCTAAAGATGGGCTAACAAAAAATATTGTTCACGCTATAGCATTAAGAGATTGATTTTGTTTGTTAGGGTTACTATCGTAATTAATATGTGGTATGTATTTATAAGTAATAAACTGTAATAACTTGAAAATAATATTGTTTGGCGTTTGTTATTTTTATATTCCCTTATCGTTTATAGCGCTCCTCGCCTATTTCACGCATATACCACATACTTACACACTTATAATAAGTAAGAAACTTTTTGTCTACACTAGAATTTATCTAAAAACTAGAAATAATTTATAAGGCAAAACAGTGTTTGCCGGGTCAGCTAGTTTCCTCATAAAAGACAAAAAGCATGGTTACAACAGAAAATTTATTAAGATGTAAATTGGAGCTGGAAGGTCAGATAATAGAACAAGTGATGGAGTTTAAATATCTAGGCATCACATTGTCTAGCTATGGAAAGCTCGAAACTGAAGTGGAAGATCAAGTGAATAGAGCAAACAGAGCCGCAGGTTGCCTAAATGGAAAAAATTTACAAAACAGTCATCAGACCAATAATGATATACGTGGCAGAAACAAGACCTAATACAGAGAGGACAAAAAGGATGTTAGAAACAGCAGTGAAAACACTTAAAATAATTGATGGTAAGACACTATGGGACAGAGCTAGAAGTATAGATATACGACGTAGATACAAGTTGGAGAACATCAAGAACTGGGTAAGAAATAGAAGAGTAGAATAAAACGATCATATAAGCAGAATGACAACAATTAACGTAGTATAGATGGCAAGAGACGGTTGTCCAATAGGAAGACAATCAGTAGGAAGAACATGAAAACGATGGAACGACAACTTGCTGAAGGCACATTGAAAAACAAAGTCATGCCTATATAAAAAAAGAAAAGAAGAAAAACAAGAAGAAGAAGAAGAAGGGGAGGAGGAAGAAGAAGAAAAAGAATATACACAATGTATAATAAGCTAATTGTCTGCACTATCATCAGTTTATATAAAAATATATTTATAATAACCTCACATTTTCATTTTTTTACATCATCATCATCATCATCATCATCATCATCATCAACAATGGCGCTACAACTCTTCGTGAGTCTTTGCCGCGTTTACTATTGCCTTCCATGTTTGTCAGTCCTGTGCCAGTATTTCCCACTGTCGCACTCCCATTTTCTCTAGATCTTCTTTGACTGCATCTTTCCACTTTTTTCTAGGCTGTCCTACAGACCTTCTTGCATCTGGCCTTTCCCAGAACACATTGTTTATAAGGCTATTGTCGTTACTGCGTATCACATGCCCTGCCCATATAAGTCTATTTGCCTTTATATATCTGATTAGATTTTCTTTTCCGAATAGAGACTCTAGCTCGTTATTGTATCTGCCCCTCCATTCGTTTTTCACGCTGTCTCTGCAAGGGCCATATATAATTCGAAGAATTTTACGTTCCCACACCAGCAATTTATTTACTTCTTTTTGTTAGCGTCCATGTTTCGCTTCCATACGCGACTGCTGGTCGTATTGTGGTCTTATATATTCGGATTTTTGTACCTCGTGAAAGAAATTTGACTTCATTATATGTTGCATTGCAAAAAAAGATCTGTTTCCTGTCATTATTCTCGTTTTAACTTCTCGCTCTAATTTGTTGTCATTTGTGATTGTTCCTCCTAGATATTTAAATTCTTTAACCACTTCGAAGTTGTGATCATTTATAGAAATGTTTTGCCTTATTCGTCGTCGTTCTTGTTTTGAGACGACCAAGTGTTTTCTTTTGTCTTCATTTATTTTTAGACCGGTGTTTAATGCAGCTTCTTCAAAGCTCGAGAAAATATCCTTAATTTCTAATTTTGATTGTGCTACTGCGTCTACGTCATTGGCAAAGGCGAGTATGATTTTGCTCCCCGATCAGTTATGTCTGCTTTGATTTTTGGATATATTTTTCGCATGACATATTCTAAGGCCAGGTTAAACAAGAATGGGGACAATGGATCTCCCTGTCTCAGTCCAGAATTTACGCAGAAAGCCTTTGATATTTTTCCCCCCATTCCAACTTGTGCAAAAGACTTACTTATACACATTTATGTTACCGCAGCTAGTTTCTTGGGTACGCCGAGCTCGATCTTTGCCTTCCATAATGTTATACGATTAATTCAATCATAAGCCTGTTTGAAGTCTATAAAAATCTGATGCACGTCGTGATTATATTCCCAATACTTTTCAAGCATTTGTCTTATTGTAAATATTTGATCAATAGTCGATCTGCCAGGCCTGAAACCACACTGGTAGTCACCAACTATTTCTTCGGCGTATGGTACTAATCTTTTTAATAATATCGAAGCCAATATTTTATATGTAGTGTTGATTAGTGAGATTCTTCTGTAATTCATTCATGATTCCTTTTTTCTTTTCTTGTGTATTGGTATAATATTACTACCTCACCATTCTTTCTTCATTATTTCTTGTTGCCAGGCCATTTCTATTAATTGATGGATTTTACTTATGAGTTCATGACCGCCTGTTCTAATTAGCTCAGCATCAGTATTGTCTAGACCAGGGGATTTATCGTTTTTAAGCGTTTTTATGGCATGCGTAATTTCTTCCATGCTTGGTGGGGGTATTTCTAATTCGACCGTTTGATACTCATGTTCTCCGTTGTTTCCACCATTTTCATTGTTTTCATCAGTGAAATTTTGGATATTCAGGAGCTCTTCAAAATATTCAGCCCATCTTTCTATTATTTTGTTTTCGGCAGCCAGCATTTCTCCATTTTTATCTCTTACGAAGTTGGGTGTGCCTATATACGAGCCTCTCTTATGTTGTCTTACCTCTCTGTAGAAATTTTTACTTTGATTTCGTCTGTGTTCTCCTTCTACTTAACAGTTCACAGTATTTTTTCACAGTTCTTCATATTCTCTACTTTAATAAGAATACGTCAATGTTATGCGAATGTGCCAACGTTCAATCGGATACACTATAAAATTTATAATTCTAGCTGTTTTGAATCAAATTCCCATTAAATATATTATCGCCCCAAACATTTTTCATAAATAAATTAAGGCAGCCTTCCAAGTAAACATACTATAGCATATCGCTTTAAGAAAGTAAATCTTTCATAAAGCTGTTTGTTCTTGCAACACCTCGAAATCCGCAAACTCTGAAAATGAGCGGAATTGTTTCATTATGTATGTCCCAGATGCAACCGTCGTAAATATTTGATGCAATATACTCTGCACTGTGATACTAGATATTACCCCCATGATTTCTGGTCCACTATACCGATCTTCATAAATAATATAAGATTCACGTATGATATCGGTGAATACGTAGTATACAGATGTCGTGTAAATATTGAAGAACTTGCGGATTAGTCGATTACTTATTTCTTTTTGAAGCTTATGAAAGTTTTAACAGCAGGGGAACGTTTGTATTGAAGCAGTATAATTTATGATTCTCAAACACGAACATTTTGTAAACTCACATAAGTAATTTCAATTCTTTTTCAGCAAATTTAAAGTTAATAATAATCATAATATTATAATAGAATATATTAATAAAGTTATAGAATACAACAAACCATTGATATCTTTTTTGTATACTTATAAAAGAGAACTTGACTTAGTTTAGCATAGCTTTATGTATAGAGCTTTTACATACTGCAGTGTTGATCATAAGTATACAACTCTTTTTCGAAAAATATACAGAAAGGGTCAATATAGGATAATTATGTACACACTCAGGGTCAAAGGCGCCGACCGTAAAATTATTAAACTGTATCTATTGTCTCCGGAGGCGTGTCAGGCAGAAGCTGACAGCGGTGCCGAACGCATTTAGAAATTCGGAGAAATACTTGGAAATTACAAGTTTGGGCAAATCCGAATTTCTAATTGACTCGATGCAGGGAAATTCCACTTTTGCTACGTAAAACAAAGGATTTGTTTTATATAAAAGCAGATGGAATTTCTCTCATGGGTCAGTCGAGCTTGTCTCTTCTACTGTAGACCTAGTCGGTGCTATTATTGTTCCGACTAAGCTATTGTTTTATTTCTGATTTCTTGGATAGCATTTTTTTTTTATTTCAGCATTATTGTATATTCAGACCTTGTCAGGTTAGAATATTACATATTTGTTCATGTACTGATTGGTTGCTATTTTATTTGATTATTTTGATTGTTTATTTTCTTGTATTCTTATCTAAGCTGTTCTTCCGTAAGTTAAGAACACTTAGAAATATTTATCTTGCCTTTTTTTCTATTTTATATATTTGATTTTGTGCTTTGTATCTAAGTAGTTCTTTTCATTAAGTCAAAGAACACTTAGAGATATTTTCATATCGCATTATTATTTCTGATATTTTATCTAAGATATTTTCTTCCGTAAGTTACGAAAATACTTATATATTTGTCTATTTCATTTTTCATTTTATGCTAAGTTGTTCCTTCCGTAAGTCAAGAAACACTTATAAATATTTGTGCATTTATTTTACTTGTTTATTGCCTGTTCTAAGTTGTTTCTTCCGTAAGTTAAGAAACACTTAGACGTATTTCTATAATCTGTTTCATTTTTGCATTTCTTGTTTTATACTTTATTTTTCATTTCTAAGTCGTTTCTTCCGTAAGTCAAGAAACACTTAGAAATATTTCCATATTTTATTCTCACACTTGCATATTTCATTTTTCTATATTTCTGTCCTAAGTTGTTTCTTCCGTAAGTCAAGAAACACACACTTAGGAACATTTCATTTGCATTATAATCTTTATACCATTTTGATTTACTTGTTTTCACTAAGTTATTCCTTCCGTAAGTCAAGGAATACTTTTATTTTAGGATCAAGGATCAAGTCAAGGATTATTTTTTACCTATCTGTTTTCCATCTTTGCTCTGTTACTTTGTAACTGTTCCTTGGAACCGTTACCTATAACAGATATTTGTCACTGGAACTGTTATTTATAACAGCAGTGGTATTTAACCCTTATACCAGCGGCAAATCAGAGATGGTCAATACCCGTTCAAATTCCGGGGATAGGAAGAAGCCCGAAGAGCCGGTGATGGGTCCTACAGGCCCAAATGTCCCCTCTCGGCAACACTATCAAAGGTCAAATATAAACTGAAATAATATAACGCCAGACGGCAAGAGGAAAACCGCTTGGAGCATTCCAAGGTCAGAACCACCACCACTATACAAGCAGCGTCATTTAAAAATTTATCAGGGCCCTTTAACCAAGATGTTCTTTTTCTTCCTGTACCTCGCTTTCCAAATATTTTTCCTTGCAGGATCACTTGAAGGAGAGCGTAGTTTCTTTTGATGAACCTAACAAACAATTAGAATGAAGAAAGAAAGGAGTTGTATTTATAAATATACAACAGACGGCATACTTGCTAATTTACTACAATATTATTTGTTTCTGGTTCGGTCCATAATCCAACCAGTTTTGCTATGTATAATATAGATGAGACACTCCCATTACGAATATTTTTATGTGAAAAAGAAACACATTTATTTATACTGTAAATAATCAGAAACAGTAATTCTATAGTACCAGGCCCTACCGATTATGTTATTTTTACTACTTTAAAATTACATAAGCATTGATTAAAATAAGTTTCTATAATCAATGCTTTTAATTCTTTAATTTATCTAGTTGGGTGCTGATGATACTAAGACCACGAATGATCATAATATATTACGATCATGCTGGGAAGCCATTGAAATCAGTTAATAATATTTGCTTTTCTATTATGTTTCTCTGAATGTTTCCATAAACATGAACAAAAGATGATTTATATTATAAAGAACTCTATAAAACAGAATCATTGAATCTATTTTACCTTTTTAATGTTTGTCATTCCCACATTAAAAAACTATAAACCATATTTCAAAAAAAAAACCCAAAAAATGTCACTACATAGAAAAAATATAAAAACCAACTTAATGATGTAGCAAATAAAAATACAATGGCTTTAAAATTGAACATAATGGAAGAATTGATGCACTCTGCAGGTAATTTTCGGGGCTTTTGTGAAAAAGCGACAGGTTCAAAGACAGCATTATTCAGAAATTTTTGGTTCTTTAAATTTAATAGTTTGTTAAGAGTTTAAGATTTGTAAAGAATATAAAAAAGGGTGAGAAAGTTAGATAAAAGAATTTTTTTATTATAAGATAATATTTAATAAGGTAAATGCCAAAATTTCTATATATAAAGGAATATAGAGAAATGTCTCCAACTGAAATACAAATACAGGGAGAAACGATAAACATCGATGAGAGGACTATTATAAAAACGATACAACTACTAAAAAATGGTCGAGCTGCAGGTTCGGAGGGAATTCCCGCAGAACTAATCAAATAAGGCACTAACAAACTGTTTGAACGATTAACCCGGTGTATAAGCCAATATCTAAACGGTGCACCAGTCCCGCATGAGTGGAAAATATCCTTCATATGATCTATACATAAGAAGGGAAGTAAACTGGACTGCTCAAACTATCGAGGTATATTAGTAACCAGTACCTTAAGTCGGCTATATGGAAGGATACTTCGAGACATTATCGAACAAGAATATAAGAAACAAGAAGAAGAGGAACAATCTGGCTTTAGAGCGGAAAGGAGCTGCACCGATAATGTGTTTGTTTTGAAACAAATAATAGAAAAAAGATCAAGTACCAACTAAGAAACCCACCTTATATTTATAGACCTTCAGAAGGCCTATGATACTGTACCCGCTAAAAAGCTATGGAAAGTTTTGCAGGAAACAAACATTAACCACACAGTAATTAACGCCCTTAAACAGCTTTATGAAGGATCAACGTCGGGAATAAAAATTGGAAATAGACTTTCAAACAAATTTCCTGTAAGCAAGGGACTCCGGCAGGGGTGTTGCATATCCCCCACATTGTTTAAAATCTACGTGGTGAAAGTACTGTATCAGTGGAAGAGAAAGTGCAGAGGAATGGGCATTGACCTGGGAGAAACTTGCCTATATACCCTACAGTTTGCAGACGATCAAGTCCTTATGGCCAACGATACAGAAGACCTGATATATGGCCAGAAAACTACAGGAAGAATACAAAGAGTAGGGTTTAGAACTCAATACACAAAAAACAAAATATCTCCCAATAGGCGCACAACTATCCAACATTCAGATGAACACAACCGAGATTGTATTCTGCACTAAATATACCTACCTAGGAATTGATTTCGACACCGCAGGCACAGACAATAGGGAAATTAGAAAACGAATAACCCATGCCCGTAGAACAATTGGATGCCTTAACGGAGTTCTTTGGAGCTCAGAAATTGTTAAAAGACGAAAATACAATATATATATATATATATATATATATATATATATATATATATATATATATATATGAATCTCTCATAAAAACCAGCTTAACCTATGGTACAGAGACATAAAGACTAACAGAAAGCAATAAAAGAAATCTCGAAGCAACAGAAATGGATGTATGTAGACGATCACTTCGAATATCTAGGGCAGAGAGAATTAGAAACGATGAAATAAGGAATCGGATGGGGGTAAATGGATCACTAGCAACAGACATAAAAAGGAAACAACTTATATGGTATGGCCATTCAAAGAATGCCAGAAATAAGACTACCAAAAATCGCCATGGAATGGATACCATCAAATCGTAAGAAACGAGGAAGACCAAAAAGAACATGATTGCCGAAGAACAATGGAATGATAGAAATTCGTGGAAATTAGGCATCGGACAACGACGCAAGACATTTTAAAACCGATATATATATATATATATATATATATATATATATATATATATATATATATATATATATATATATATCTTTGTTATGCTATTCTGGTTCCTCGTGTGGATGTCTGTTTGTTAACTATTTAACCCTTCTGTACCGTTTGTGTCAACTATACAAATGTACTGTTCTCGCCAATATGACCCAACTATGGTTTACGGTTCTTAATCAAAATTAAATAAGCTAATGGTGCTAAACAAATCTTATTAACAAAAAATTATAGTTAATTAAACAAAAATGATGTTGCTAATGTAAATTAAACCTTAAGAATAAAAATAAAAGGCATTTTTTCTTTCCCAAAAAAGCCTAAGAATAAATACCTACAAAATTTAATTTAGTTTACAACTGGGATAGTAATAAAAAGAGTGGGTTTTACAACTATGTTTGTGACATATACAACACAAAATATTAGTCTTAGTTTTCGTTTTTAGAGCAAAATTTACAGCAAACTCGTTTAGCAGGCGGAGTTGGATTGTTCGTAGACGGTTTACTAGAATTTCCATCTTCTCTACTCGCTTCTATTCGTGTTCTTTTTACCAGTTTTTGTGTGTCTTTAGTTCTTGGTAAATTTTTTCTGGAAAGGATAAGTCTAGTGCTTTCACCAGTGTTTTCTCAAATCCTGAAGAAAAATTCGTCGTTTTGTAAGTTTGTTGGTGTTCCATTGGGAATTTATTGATGTCCATAAAATGAACGCGTTGTGGGCAAGAATGTTCCGGATATTATGAAAAACAATCATAGACCAGCAATTTGTCTTCCTCTTACATGTATACCAACAAGCTGATCTAGAGTATTTACTGCTCCTTTACTGCAATTGTAATCTAAAATATTTGGGGCTTTTTGTCATTTATGTCACTTAATAATAGCCTATCATGATGCAAAGTAGTCATAAGAATATCATTTTTATTTGTTTTAGGAATATAATTAAAAACAGTGGTATCTTGAGTGAAGTAAAAAAGACAAACTATGAACTTCTTTGTTGGCAATTTGTGCTGGAAGCTCTGGCTTATTTTTTCTTATAGTCCCCAGCATTGTTGATGTAAAAAGTTATCACAAGTAATATTGTGGCCTTTCAAATCACCACACAATATACACATCACACGCATTTCCTGATTTCGTTCCGGCGTGGCATCCTTTTCTTCTGGCGCGTCTTCCTTTTCTCTATCATTCTGCAATTTTAGAGCAAACAAACTTTTACTGTTACATAAAGCCCAAATTTTTATGACATATTTTGCTGGTTTGCTTGGAATGTACTGTCTGAAGGAACCACGGTTTCTAATGGCAACTAATTGCTCGTCGACGTTAATATTTTTATCAGAGTTAAAAAATTTTGGTAGATTTTCTACTCATTTTTCTCAAATTTCACGTATTTCAGCAAGTTTATCAGTACTTTCCCTATTTTGTCTAATAGTCTTGTTATTAAAAGCAAAATTTTTATTAATACTTCCAGGGACATTGTTGCTCGAAATGCACTACGACCCGTTTCTTTATTCCACAAACTTTTAATTGATTCAGCGTGGGACTTAAAAACTCAAGCTAGCATTCCAAAACACGCAGTCCTTCCATGTTGGTCATATTTATAATTTGGATTGAAACTGTCAGAATTAATTTTTGATATTGAAAATTCGTACACATGTGTACCTTGTAACTCCTGGAGCATTATTTATAACATTGGCCGTGAAAAAAAGACTGCGTTGATAAGGAGGAACGAAAGACCACTGGATATTACTGTCTTTTGAAGGAACTTTTACAGAAGGTTGTTTTCTGTTTCTAATATGCACTCATCACTCTCTGACATACTCACAAGCTCCCGAAGTTTATCTTTGGTTAGCGTTCTTCGATGCGATATTATCAACATGCAAACATAGACTGAAATTTGAAATGTAAATGAATGCACTTGGTATATCAGTGTGCTACCAGCCTACCATTTGTCTATCAACCCCACTTTCTTCTACGTGACATGCACTTCTTAATGACATTGTCCATCTACACTACACATTTTTTAAAAGTTCTAGCTTGCAGAAACTTGTTTTTATTTATAGACAGACCCGACTGACAAACTGTTAGAAAATATATAAAATACTGCCAACTAAACATACGATTACAGGTAATTTTTATTCTTTAAATGCCATCTCCGTGACGAAGGTTGGCAATCATCATGGCTATTCTGATCTTCGAGGCAGCTGCTCGAAACAATTGCCTTGAGCTGCAACGAAACCACTCTCTCAGGTTCTTAAACCAGGAAACTTATTTTTCCTACGCTTCTCCTACTCTCTATTTTTCCTTGAATTATAAGTCTCAAGATTTTCCATTTCCCTCTCTCTGCCTATTCTCCTTAACACGTCTATATTCGTGATTCTATCACCCATGAAATCCTTAACAATCTTGTTTGAAATTCAAACCCGTTTGAAATGTCCACATTTCAAACGGGTTAAGTCGATTTATTGCATTCCGGTTTAATGTCCATGATTCAGCTCCATAGTAGAGTACAGTACTCAGGTAATTTTCAATGGTTTAAATACTTGGGTTACATTGACCCGAACGTACTAAAGATAACAATTTAATTTTTAACAAAAAAATCAAGAAGTTAATTTTTTATCTTTTATGCAGTTAAAAGACCTCATATTAGGTAATACAATCACGAAGCACCAGAACGTTAGGCCGCGTAATAATTTGCAAAATAAGAAATAATTTTTTTTGGGTCAAATAGACCGGAACAGTACAGCCAGCAGGGTTAATAGTGCAGTATTAGATATAAGCAATATTATGGTAATCGACTGGTAAATATTTATTGTATATTATTAACCATTGACTGACCTGCAAGTTCCTGTATTTAAATTGATACTTCAAATATGTTACCTTATAAAGCATTGCGGGAGTATATAATGTTGACCAAAATAACAGATCTCAAAGGTTTATTTGGTACATTAAATATTGCCATTCGTATTTATTTTGTACATACGCACGGTTTTATTATTGACCAAATAAACCATGAAATCAGTTTCAAGTATAAAACGCATCCCGATCAGTATTTATTGTCAACAGTGCATATGTTATTTATCTATTACTGACAAACAAGTATCCAATAGTCGTATAACGTTCAATTTCATAGTTTCATGTCAACTAACCAACGACCAAGCCGTCCATACAGCCTAATATCTAGGGGGCTATTGTCACGACATAACAATTTGGAGTATTAAAGGATACGTCAGACATTACAAACAAAACGTCGAAACAGGATCGGCGTTAAAGGTCTGTATGCACAGCTGTTGATATATTTTATTTATGTAAATATTTGTTACTATTTTTAATTAAAAATGTATAATGTCATATCAGAACATTTTCACCTACATTCTGAGTTAGTTCATACTAATACCAAAATTACACTAAGTCACTAAGCATATCTTACCTTGCTTACTTCTTCTTCTTCTTCTTCCTCTTTGTAAGCAATACTTGCTGGTTTATTAATGGAATAATACCTATACGGAAGATTGTTCAATTGGTAGGAAGATTGGTACAATTCTGCTTAGAGAACAATTTTTTAGTAGTCAACACCTTCTTCAACATTCTAGAAGGCTATACACTAGAACATCAGCTACAGACAGAAAATTGTTAGAAATCAAATTGACTACATTTGACTCAATAACAACTTAGTTTATAAAATCTACTAAAACATATCACAATCCAGTTAGATTTTAGACTAAAGAGGTGAAGAGCAGGTCAAACTAAAATCAGGAAACATATTCCACTATAAAGGGGAAACGGAATTGACAACTGAAGGTTTATTAATACACAAAAAATTACAGAAAAATATACAGATCATTTACTGCATTTCCCCAAGAGTTATGTATATAAATCTAAGATTAAATAAGAGATACAATCTGAAAATAATCCAGGTATACGCCCCCACCAGCGATTACAAAGATGAAATTGTCGAAGCCTTCTACGAGGAAATCGAAAGAGCAAAAAAGCAGGAACCGGCTCATTACAACCTGATAATGGGAGATTTTAACGGGAAGCTCGGAAGGAAAAAGGACGAACAAGAAGTGGCAATCGGAGATTTTGGAATCGGAGTAAGAAACGAAAGAGGCGAAATGCTTACCAACTTTCTACTGCAACACAAACTGTATGCAATGAACACCTTTTTTAAGAAGAAACAGAATAGAAAATGGACGTGGATAGTCCAGACGGAAGAACTAAGAGCGAATATGATTATATAATAACAGACAAAAAGCAAATTATTCAAGATGTCACTGTACTCAATAAACTATCAGTAGGAAGCGACCACAGACCAGTAAGAGCTAGAGTAACGATAAATCTACAAAAAGAAAGAGCAAAGATGATAAACAGTTGCAAACACATAGTTTGGAATTCACCAAATCATCCAGAGCATGCATAAAAAATATAGCCAAAACTTTACAGAGTAATAATCGCAAACCTCTATGTATCGACGATCACAATAAATTAATATCAGACTCGGTTAGAAATGCACAACTCAAATTTTGCAAAAAAATGACACCAAAACTGAAAAGATTACAAAGAAGAAGAAGACATAAACAAAGAACAAAGAAGAATATAAAAAACTAAATAAAATAATTTCAGCGAAAATTAGAAAAGATGTAAGAAGATATAATATTAATGTAATTACTCAAACAGTAGAAGAGAACAAAGGTTTAAAGATAATGAAAAGAAAACTCACACAAAGTAAAAAAGAAATATACAAGCTGAGAGATAAAGACGGAAAGGCAACAACAGACAAACAAAACATTCTAAAAATAACCAGAGAGTTTTATAAAGACCTCTATACCAGCGAAAGACCACAAGACAATTTCCCGACACGAGTAAAGACTCTCATAAATCAGGGATCGGAAATACTTTTACTCATTACTGTGTCAGAAGTAAGAGCAGCTTTAGAGGAAATGAAGAACCATCAATCGCCTGGTGATGATGGACTCGTTATCGAGGCAATGAAAGCAGGAGGAGAAATTTTATTAAAATCAGTAAGCGAACTGTTTAATAAATGCTTACATGCGCGTACGATTCCAAAAGACTGGAATAATTCAGTAATAGTCTTGTTACACAAAAAAGGCGATATTACTAAATTAAAAAATTATAGACCCATCAGCCTCTTGACACATATGTACAAACTCTTTATGAAAATCTTAACAAAGAGGCTAACACCTAAACTTAATTTCTATCAGCCCAAAGAACAGACAGGCTGCAGGGCAGGATATGGTACAAATGACCATTTGCATACCATAAAGATCTTAATAGAAAAAAGCATCGAGTACAACATACCACTGGTTCTTGCATTTGTCGATTACGAGAAGGCTTTTGATTCTGTAGAGTTTGAAACAATACTGGAAGCCCTAAATCAAAGCCGAATACATTACAGTTACACGACACTAATCAAAAATATCTACGAGAACGCTACATCAAGTATACGGCTACACGAAGACACAGAAAAATTCAGCTTAGGTCAAGGAGTTAGACAAGGAGACAATATTTCACCAAAATTGTTCACGGCAGCTCTAGAGTCAATATTTAAGAGCACTCAATGGCAAGATATGGGCATCAATATAGATTGAGAAAGATTAAACCACCTAAGATTTGCAGATAATGTTGTATTAATCGCAGATAATTTACAAGATACAGTTTCTATGATGCATTCGCTTAAAAGTCTGTCTGAAAGAGCAGGATTAAAGATAAACTTTGAGAAAACTAAACTTATAACAAATCTCGTAATGAGTGGAAATATAACTATTGACAATAATACCATACAACAAACAGACACTTACAAATATCTGGGACACGAAATCAAAATAAGCAGAGACAATCAAACACATGAAATACAGAGGCGAATAGGCCTAACTTGGGCAGAATTTGGTAAATTAAGCCATATTCTAAAAAGTTCCATTAGCATGTGTCTCAATCGAAAGGTTTATGACCAATGTGTTTTACCTGTACAAAGTTATGGAGCGGAGACTTTAACACTTACGCAAAAATCTGCGAATAAACTCAGAGTTACGCAACGAGCCATGGAACGTGCAATGCTGAACGTGAGCCTCCGAGACCACATAACAAATCAACAAATCAGGCAAAGATCAGGAGTTTAAGACGTCATCGAAAGAACTACGTCGCTTAAGTTGAACTGGGCAGGGCACTTAGCCAGAGCACAAGATGGACGGTTGACAGGACGTATTATGGAATGGAGGCCCAGAAACTATAAAAGAAGCCGAGGACGACCACCGACTAGATGGACCGATGATATAAAACGTGTAGCGGGAAACTGGCTACAAGCGGCCCAGTGTAGAGAACACTGGAAAGAACTGAGGGAGGCCTATGTCCAGCAGTGGACGCGATTGGCTGATTGATGATGATGATATATATCTTGGGACAATATATAAATTACAGATTGAAAAAAATAATAATTTTGAAAAGAATTTCCAAATTAAAACTCAAATCATCAATACAATAGTTACTATTCTAGGATTTTAGTTCATTTTTATTAATTAAATACTCGTAGTTCTTACAATTTTGTTTCCTTACAAATTAGCTAGTAAACAAAGTAAAATACGCCATAATAACACAGTTTTTGAAACAAATCAAAATAAGTATATGACTGTAAAAATGCGGTTTTGGATTTAATTTATTAACAGGATCTATTAATCGATACAATTCCGAGGTCCTGCTCTGTACAGATCAAAACAACATATCAACGCAAGGGGTAAGCAGTCGGGTTTTCGCGTGCATTGTAAACAAAATTCCCACAAAACGAGGCAAATCAAATCACCGAATGACCCAAGAGAATTATTCACCTAATTCGGAATCAATTTTCTGCTATATTCGGTTATCAACTAAATGTAAGCTTGAGCACGCCAACTTATACACGCATCATTCTAAAGCTGGTCTTATACCTTTCTAAAACAGTCATAGGATAGACTTTGGCAATATAAAATTTTTATCAAAAAAATTGTAGGTTTATTACAAAACATAATAAATAAAACTATTGATATATCGTTTCAAGAGCTATTTTGTCTGTCTCCAGATGCTTGTTATTATCATGACAACATTAACCTAAATCTTTTTTCAGCAACTGCATTATAGTTCATTTAAAAATTCTTAATAGTACAAGTTTTATAGCAAAAATCTAAATACAGGATAGGTTATTGCAGAAATAACGTAATAATTGATACTTTCTTATCTGAATTTTCACTCGTTTTTTTGACCACCTGGACAAATCTCAAATACTGCATCATAAAATGCAAATGAGCAAAATCTGAGGTATTAGGCAATAAGTGAGCGCTTTAGTGACAGATCACATAACATTACAATAAATATAAAAAACTTCTTCTTCTTCTTCTTTGGGTACCGTGCCCAAGCTTCCATGACGATTTGCCGATATCGTTCTCGATGTAACTGCCCAAATATTCGAATTTTCTCTTTTTTATCATCTTTATTAAGTCACCTTCACCTTGACCTACTCTGTTTAAGACTTCTCTGTTTGAAATATATTATAATTGTATAATTTACATGACAGGAAACAGTGAAATAGGCCTATATGAAGAAGCTTCTTGTGGAGGTTTTCCTGGTTTTAGTGTCATTATAATTTCTGCCACCTTTCATATCTTTGGTACGTACCTCAACCTAAAGGAAGCGTTTATAAGATGTGTTAATTTTATAATAGCTTTCCTTGGAAGTTGCTTTAACACTTCCCCAGTAATTAGATCAAATCCAGGAGCTTTCTTTGGATTTATATTTTCTTTTTTATGTCCAAATATACCTGTTTTGGAGTTACAAGCCTAATCTCCATTTCGTGTTGATCAGGGAGCTTCCAGTTTATTATTTCTTGTTCTTCATTTGGTTGAAAAGTATTTTCTAGGTGGTCAGCAAACCTGTTGGCCTTTTGTATATTGTTTCTTGCCCAGCTACCATTAGTATTTCTAATTGGTGGATACTGTAAGATTGGCCTTTTTAATCGTTTAGTAGCCTTCCACAAATAGTTCAGTTAAATTGTATTTTTGCTAAGAGAGTTTTGGGGTAGTTCCGATTTTTTCATTCCATATGTTTTTTGGGGTGCTTAACCCGAATCTGGGGTTTGCGGATAAATTTTCGTGACGCAACATTAAAAAAAACAGAATAAACCGTTTTTTATTTCTTTTTTCGGGTTTTTTGCTTAAAACTCGAAAACTAGTAACTTTTGGTAAATGGTCTGTTTACAGAAATTAAAGTACTTGAAATTTTCTACAAATACCAGTATTTAGTTTTTTTTTCAGCGAATCGTTCGGTTTCTAGTGCGAGGTGAAAATTGTAAATTTTTGGCAGTTTATGCAAACCCCACTTTTTACATTTCAATATTTAATTTTTATGGATGCTGTCATTTGATAAATGTAACCTGGTTCTCCACACAAGTAATTAAAAAGAAAAAAAGGCAAAAATTATGCAAATTCAGTAGGTAGGTAGAACTCGTAACAAAATAAACCTTAAAATATCGTTACTTATGATCATATATTATTAAAATTATAAATTATAATATGCAAAATTTATATGAGCCGTTGTCTTTTGGAAGACACTGGTTGAGGTTCTTCTATAACGATGAGTCCTGGTTCTGCTTGTTCTGGAAAATAAAAGTTTAAAGTTAAGTCATTTATCAAGAAGAGATGAAGATTGCAAAATAGATTGTGAGATTAAACATACCCTGCGCATCGTACTGAGGTTCTTCGATGGCATCGGGTTCTGGCTCAGGGTCTGATAGCTCCATCGTCAGCGTCGGGAGTCGTTCTCCTGGAAAATAAAAAGAGGAGAGACACATATCATATATCAAGGAGAGATGAATGACTACAAAATAACTTGTCAGATTCAACATACCTCTCTCTCTTTCTTCAGTTTCTTCTACGTCTATGTTAGAGCTGTCTTCTGGGGGCTCAACATTGTTACACAGTCTTTTGCATGATGCGCATATTGGGGAACAATGGAGTCCCGCCTTCTTGCATCCACAATTGCGGTAACAGCCCTTTTTACATTTACATGAAATGTACCGGAGTATTGAGTTTGGTGCAGGGTCCAAAGTAGTTGGTACTGGCACAAGATCACTACTAGTTCTTTGCCATCCCCACTCACTTGGGTCTTTTTGTTGCTCGTTAGGTGTGGCTTGACCGGATAACCACTGCTGCACCTGATAGTAAACTCTGAGTGAATGTTCTCGTGCAGCAGCTTTAGTTGGGGGCAATGAGGAAATGTTGGTCTTATTTTTGAATGATGAAGATACGTATTGTTTATATCTTAAATCGTTTAGTTTTGTCTCTTTTTTTCCATATAGAGACGTGAGAAGCATGTTTCCTGCCGTGGCAATATCATCTTGACTTGAATTAGGATCTTTGAAAGCTTCAATTACCGATTGCAAAATCTTTGTTCTTCTGCAGGACTTTAAGAAATATTAGTTTCCCTTGATTAAACAATGCAGAAGTAGTATCGCAACCAATCATCGCATGCAGGAATAAAATATGATTCAATAGGATTTTCTCAGCAGCCAGATGAGGGTTGTAGAGGCTTTGCGAAACCTTTCCTTTTCCTGGCTTAAAAAAAAATACATTTTTTATATCAGGGCTACAAAGGCCAAACAAAATGACCAGTAGGTCGATATCTTCCCCCACCAGTGTCACATGTTCATTTGACGGGGCTATCTCAAGAGCTGTTGTGATAATTAGGATATCACCATCTTCCACAGCTTGCTTTAATGAATTTTTGCATCATGAAGAAAACTATCCTGCGACTCAGTGCGCACCATCATTTCTGTAAATGATACTGCAGCAGATTGTTTTCTTTGTGCTCTTCTCAATCGTTCTAAACGAAATTAACTGAAAACCTTTTAATACAAATCTAAAAAGTGGGTTTTGCAGTCACACCGGTACAAATTGCCAATTTTCAACTTGCACTTGAGACCGAACGGTTCGTCTGTACAATAACCAAAATAGTGACATTTGTACAGAACTTTAAGTACTTTAATTTCGGTAAACAGACCATTTACTAAAAGTTAACAGTTTTCGAGTTTTAAGCAAAAAACCGAAAAAAGCAAAAAAAACCGATTTCTTCTGGTTTTTTAAATGGTGCGTCACGAAATTTTGTCTGTAAGGAATTGAAGATCTTCGATACTTTCAGCCATGATCGCGGTGTCATCTGCATATCTGATGTTGTTAATAGTTCCCCTCCCCCTTTAAACGTTAAACGTTAAACAAAGTTGGGAACAAAACACAACCCCGTCTAACACCTCTTTCTTAATACAAATTGTGTATGTTTCTTTGTCGAGTAAAACAAATTTTGACATAAAAAACTACGTATCCACATTCATTTTTATGAAAAAATAAATATTGGTTTAGGACATATCCTTTCAATATAATAGTAAATATGTTTCCGGTACTAGCGCCACATAAACTTATAATTAGTAATATAAATATATAATTACATACCTAATTACATAAGTTGTCTTCTTCTAATAAGCAGGCATTATCAGTTTTTTCATTTTGCACATAAATGATAATTAGTTTATTGTTTCCTCTATTAAAATATCGAGTTTCCAGAATGTTTCCTCCTCTGCTATAACACGTCTCATAGCTTTTTTTAATTGCCAGATAAAATTTTTGATATGAAGTCAAGATAATCGTTGACGAACATCTTGAAGTTTAAATATGGTATTATTTCTTAATTTACTTCAATATAAGTTATAATTAAACGGATCTCTCTCCTTAATTTTCGAGTTTCTCTTAAATATTGCCTCAAAACAAATATTTTTTTCTTTCTCTATGAGGCAGATTTTCTATTGTTATTTTTATAAACGAATCCCAATTTAAGTAAAGTTTTCTTTACTTAAATTTATTTATATCTTTTAATGTTTGAGAAAGATTCATCTTTATTAATGTCGACTAAAAGTTTATCCAAAATAGCAATCTTTTGCATCTTCTGAAAATGAGTTTTCTCAAATGAAATCGTAGGCTTCCACGGCCAAAGTCAGAATTATAGTTTATTCGTCTTCCGGGTTTGGACCGTGTCATTTGTGAGTGACCCAAAAGTGGGTTCATCTCGACGTTTCGCTACAATTGTATGTAGCTTCTTCAGGAGAACAAAGAAAAAGAAAAAGAAGACAGGAAGATGGGTAGTTAGCAACGGTAACTCAGTTACTCAACGCAACCAGAGGCGAATACTAACTACGAAGATGGGCATTTCAACTACTCAACGCAGCCAGAGGTGAAAACCAAATGCCAGGACAGGGATTCACGTCCAACAGTTCAGAATACTAACGCGTCGAGAGGCGGGGAGTGAATCCGACGATTACTCCACTACCACTCTATTTATAGTCGCGGTGACCTGTTGTGTCGGGACGTTTCGGCACTCTCCGTGGCGCGAACGTCAAAAAGCGCGCGCTGGCCAATCATGTGGCTGCATCGTGGTAGCGGGACCGGACGGCGGCTCTAAACTGAGATCTCGATTGATATTATGTGGATTTTTTCGGATCTCTAGAGATTCGCGGATTTTCCTGGAATAAAAGAAGGTGCTCTTAGAAATAATATGTGTTTTTTTCGAAAAATATGGAATGACAGGTTTCTTGGCAGTGTTCTGCAACTGAAGAGAACTGCCAAGAACACTGCCAAGAAACCGGTCATTCCATATTGTTCAAAAAAACCCATATTATTTCTAAGAGCCCCTTCTTTTATTTCAGAAAAATTCGCGAATCTCTAGAGATCCGAAAAAATCCACATAATATCAATCGAGAGGAAGGATACTACTTGTCTCCCATCTGGAATCTCAGTCTAGAGCCGCCGTCCGGTCCCGCTACCACGTCCCGACACGACAGGTCACCGCGACTATAAATAGAGCGGTAGCAGAGTAATCGTCGGAGTCACTCCCCGCCTCTCGACGCGTTAGTGTTCTAAGCTGTTGGACGTGAATCCCTGTCCTAGCATTTGGTTTTCACCTCTGGCTGCGTTGAGTAGTTGAGTTACTGTGACCAAATGCCCATCTTGGTAGTTAGTATTTGCCTCTGGTTGCGTTGAGTAACCGAGTAACCGTTGCTAACTACCCATCTTCCTGTCTTCTTTTTCTTTTTCTTTTTCTTTGTTCTCCTGAAGAAGCTACAAACAATTGTAGCGAAACGTCGAGATGAACCCACTTTTGGGTCACTTACAAATGACACGGTCCAAACCCGGAAAACGAATAAACTATAATGAGTTTTCTCCCTGTTCCCTTTTTGTTGCTTCTGCAATACTTCCACTCTTTTGTTGCTTTCTTCTGCTACAAGTGCCGTCTCCCAATCGGAGGTTGATATCATCATCACTATCTTTACTTTATCTACTGCTGCTCTGAAGAGTTCTATAGAACTACATTTAACCAGTCTCTTAAATTCTTCAACCATGACACTCGTCTTCTTTTTATACTCCTTCCACCTCTTATATTTCCTGTATTACCAGCCCTAGCCGTTCATGTCGCTCTCCACTTATTACCTATCCTTAGATATTGTAACTTTCTTATTTTTATTGTGTTTATTATTTCGCATTCTTTGTCTATTTATTACAATACTTTCGTGTTAGTTTTCTTCTGTGTCCATGCTATTCTAAGCGTCCTCCTGTAACACCGCATTTCAAAGGAATGTAACTTATTTACGTGTTCTTGCGTTAATGTCCAGCTTTCAAGTCCATATCGAAAACACGTACTATCTCAGTGCTCTTACTCTCAGTTCTAATCTAATATCTTTGTTGCAGAGAATTGTTTTCATTTTTACAAACGCATTTCTTGCTATTTCTATCCTAGCTCGTTTGTTTTGTTTAGCAGTAATTGGAGTTGTTCAGCAGGGCTTGCCATAATCGCGGTGTTATCTGCATAATTTATGTTGCTAATAGATCTTCCATTAATTATTATTCCTTCACTTTGAGATAGTAATGCTTTTTCAAAAATGGCTTTACTATATACATTAAATAAGTAATGGGGACATAATACATCCCTGCCTATTTCCTCTCCTGATTTCAATTTCTCAATTTGTTGCTTAAAAAGTCTATAAATAGTTGCGTAACCAACTTCGGCCATATCTGAACACGTACTCCAAACAGTACAAAGCATCATGTACATTTAACACCAAAAGTTTTATTTACACGGTTAAATGAGACTTTAATTTCACAGGAGTCAAATTAGACGTTTGTGGCATGTTTACTACCAAGTTTAATTATTAATATCTCTTTTAGTTATAGAACTAACAATTTAGCGTGGTAATCACAGAACTATATTTTGGAAATTGTAAATATTTTATACCTGTAGAGATTACATATTTATATCATGTATTAATCAAAATGACTACAAAATTTTAGAAAAGAATTGTAATAAATTGGTATGTTAAAAATTTTATGTAAATTTCAAAAATTTTCATCATAAAATAGATGGTTTTATACTATAGTACTGACTTACAATATATTTCATTATATGTCACCATTACCAAAATACAATATAATATTAAAATGCGTACATTTTACCTACTCATATTTTGATTTACTGTCCCAAACTGCATTCATAAATTAGACCAAAGCGTTACATCCGCTAATTATTGAATCGACATTACGATCCTACATTTACCAAATTGTTATAAAGACATGCACCGATAATACAAATCTAATTATAGGTAATAATCCATTAATTTGGTTTATTACCTTTGTAGGTGTAATTAGTGTGAGAGGAATTAGCCAATCGAATCGAACCCGTACATTTTGTGCCTGGTTTTGCCCTAATCTAATACTCACAAAACATATTACCACGTCAATCGGTTCACTGAGCTTTGGTTGACCGGGCCTGATGCGATGAGTTGCAGCCACAACAAAAACTGACACAAAACGTAAATAAAACATGCATACATCATAAATTAGTAAAACGAGTATATTGGCCCAATTCCAGAGGTATTTCATCTAAGCTTTGGTTTGAAAGTTCAATTTCGATGTATTAGTTTATAAAAAACAACTATAAGAACAAACTATTGAAAACAATAATTAAATAAATGATCTGCAAAATTATTCAGTCAAAAAGAGAAACGATATCGTCCAGTATACATTTTTTTTGGTAATGAACGTAAGAAATTTGTAATATATTTTTGAAGTTATACTTCTATACGCGCGTTCGACGTTGGAAATTTGTACAGGAGTGAATCGGCAAAATCATTACATATGTAAGATATAGGTAAGAGAGAGACAGAAGATATATTTTGTCTCTCTATCTCGAGAATAAAAATATTACTTTTGTAAATATATATAATATTTATTAATAATAATATTATTCTTCCATTCTGTTCAGATTTGTCTTAAGCCTCGTTAGGCATGTTAAATTATAAATTAAGACTTCTATAAATATCTCAGGAGTTCAAATGTGTACACATATACACAATAAATAACAATTAAATTATGTATCTGTCAATGTCAGACAAATTGACAATTGTATCACGAAACAATATTTTTATTTTATTAATATTATTATCATGGTAAATCAAAACATATGCGTAAGTAAGTTATACACATATTGTGTGAATGTATGATTATATTGAATTATGTTGCAGTGTATTGTATTGTATTTTTATATTAACAACAAAATAAACAATGAATTTTACTGCAAAGTATGTGTGAAAAATATTTATTGCATTCAAATCCTTTCATACATATATAAAAATAAAAATATACATTTTCATCAAAATATTGATTTATTCCTTCATTTCCTATACTCTTATTACAAGTCAAATGTTGTTTATATACAGCAAACGATGCGCCATATACCTATATACCCTAATTCTGTTTCTCTTTCTGCTCTTATTTACCTATAGCATTACATATGTAATAATTGTGCAGATTGACTCCCATATAATTTTGGCACGGCAAACGCGTGTATAGAATTATAACTTGTACTGGCAGTCTCACTGAATGGCCACACCTGTTTTTTTATACGATATTTCGTGGGCCAGTAAATGCAGTTATTCATAATCGCAAAAATGTTAATAAATGTGTGTCTACAAAAGTACTTGTTGAGTTCAATCATAAAAAATAATTTAAATGAGTTAAATATACCACTATTCAAGTTCATGGAAGCTGCAAATGTCACCTGTGCTAATTTGATTTGAAGAAAAGGTAAAAATGATCACCGCGTTTGTCAAAGTTTTGACGGGTATATTTATAGCTTCAGCTTCTATTTTTAAACCTGCATTTTTATTTATACTAAATTCATTTACACCAATTATTTTTTCCGTTTATTTCCCAATAAGTTTTTGTAGTCTATAAAATTTCTTTTCACGGAATTTTAAAATCGCTTCAATGCATTGTTTCCCACCTTTGTATATATTTATTTTCATACACTTATGGTTTCCTTTTTTTTCTTTTAAACTGTGAGTCGCACTAGCCATTTTATTTTGATTTTTTTTCAGTTTCAGTACGAGTACTTAGCCATTTATGATGAAAGCTTTTATTTTGTTAAAACTAGGTTTACTATATCGATATTTTACCAGTTGCTTATTTGGTTTAATTTTTGATTGTTGCCATAGCGCTTCTTAGTTTTGTACCTGGTTTATAAAGTAACTTTACAATATTTCTGTTGTGTCTTTTCATTAGATTGCTCCCCACGTTAGAGCGGGCCCCACGTTGGGCGCCAATATTTAACCATCGAACGACCCATTACAAGCGGTGGGTGCTAACGGGTAACAATAAAACTTCTGCAAGTTGGGGACCAATGTATAACAATAAAACTTTTTTTGGGAGTCAATGGTTAGGTCTCGTCTAGCTCAGTATCTCATTTGTGAGAAGGTCTTATCTTAGAAATAAATCTGAAAATGTGTTTGACTGGGACAAATAAACTCAGATAATAAATATTTATATTTATTGTTCATAAAAAATATAAAACAAAATATAATATTAAAAGGAAGAAAATGTTGCCTGTAGCTTTACAAAAATGTTATAATTATGCTTCTGACAAATATTGTTGTCTTCAAGTTGTTGGACAGGATTCTAGAAAGTAATTATTGGTTTCAAATGAAGCTGAATCTATATACTTGCAAGTATGTGTCTTCATGTGGCCGTTGAGTTCTGAATAGCAGTTGCAGTTGTTAT
The DNA here is from genome assembly GCA_918026665.1 of Diabrotica balteata. Taxonomy (NCBI): domain Eukaryota; kingdom Metazoa; phylum Arthropoda; class Insecta; order Coleoptera; family Chrysomelidae; genus Diabrotica; species Diabrotica balteata. Next base: position 168,316,213 of record OU898277.1, read on the forward strand.
CGCATAGTCGACTATGTGCTATGGAAACTTTTTAATGAGGCTCAGGACGTTCTACGTATGTGGTTTTGACATGTCCCACCAAAAGGTGTACAAAAAAAACACAGAAGTTAAAACACTTCACAATTGTGTATTTTGGTATAAAAACATACAAGTACTTAAAAACTTTTTAAAAGTGTCGTCAACATTTAAAATTATGGCAGAACGTTTTCAATCTATACAGATCATCTTCAGTGCCTTTGGTATTTGGTGCTAACAATATGGTGTCTATAAGACTTCCATGTGTTGGTTTAAAAAATATATCACATTTTACATTTAATAATGTTGAGAGTCTAGGTCGATGACAATGGAATTAGTTTTAAATTAAAATTTACTTTAGGGACTACATGTCTCTTAAGCTCGAATACTTGAACGTGGTACTTGTTAGTTGAAACGACGACACAGACCAAATGGCTGATGTCACAGGAGATGATTTAACGACAGCTAAACTTGACAGGATGTCAGTATGTTCCGAAATTAATGTAATTTTTGTTTGTGAAGTTATAAACTTTGTTTAATTGTAGTAATGACTAATATCTTAAGATACAGCTAATTACGGGGTTTTTAGCAATGGGGGTTTTTACGGATAGCAATGTATAACAAATAAAACTCTTTCTTTGGAAGCCAACGATTAGGCTTAGTCTAGCTTAGTCTTTCAGGTGTGAAAAGTCTTATCTTAAGACTTAATCTAAAAAATAAGTTAGGCTGAGATAGATAAACCAAGAAAGATATTAGCTACTTATATTTATTGTACAAAAAAATATATAAAAGTAATTCAGTATTAAATTAAAACATAGATAGTTGTTAGAATAATACTTAGGATATGGCTGGATAGATTGTAGCTGAAGGATGGCTTTTAAATTAGTGGAGATGTTTACTAACATCTTCATAAAAAATGGTGGTTTTTAAGCAGCTATTTAGTTCTGCATATATGTTATGCTGCTGCAGTTGTCATTTTTTCTCTGGTACATTATGAGGTTTTAGAGAGTTACATCCAACAAGGGGGAACAGCAAAAAAATATTTTATACTTAAAAACCCAGGAAAAGATTCAACAATATAAAATGAATTTTGAACTGAAACATATGTTTTTATAGATGAACGGTATTTATACAAACAATTTCCCTTTCACTGTAGAATCACTGAAAAACGTCTCTACAAGAAAAATGTAAGAAAGGAGGCTAGCACAAAAGATACAGCTGGCACAAATGGACGATATCGAAGATATAAACGCGAGCTGGGAGGAAGTTAAGAACAACATTGACGAAGCACTAGCAGAAGTTGTATAAAAGAATGTGAAATGAAACACGCAGCTTGTAAGAAGAATAAAAAATGGACACTTGAAAAAGTTTACAGAAAGGATAAAAAGCGACTTCTACAGTATAAAAAAAACAAATATGGAGATCTATAAGAAACCAATGGAAGAAAGAGCAGAATTAAAGGAATACATACATACCAGCAAACGAATGGAAAATATACCTGACGGAACTGTTTAAAAGAAAGGAGAATAATAATCAACACAATAACGTACCTGAATTCGAAAACCTGACACGAAATCAAAATCAGTTTTCAGGAAGTAGAGATAGCCATAAATTCACTCAAAAATAGAAAGTCGCCAGGACCAGACGCAATAACCAACGAGCTTCTAAAACACGAAGGAGAAAGTATAATTTAGGGATGAAAAAACTTACACAGAAACTAATATTATACTGCAAGATATCAGACGCATGAAAAAACAGCATAATGATACCAATGTTTAAGAAAGGAGATAAAGAAGACCCCAACAATAATAGAGGTATAAATCTACTAAACACCGCACTTAAGTTAACCATAAAAGTTCTAACAATATACCAATCAACATTATACAAACCATTGAAAACATCTACTTCTATAATCGAATACATGCAAAGACGAATGGAAAACTAACACTGTGTATACCAGTACAAAGTGGGGTCAGACAGGGTGACTCGTTAAGTTCACTTCTCTTTAATATAATAATGGACGCAATAATACAAGCAGTGCATAAAGGTCATGGTTACAGAATGAGGAACAATGAAATCCAAATATTATGTTATGCAGACGACGCGCATTGATCGCCGAGACAGAACACGAGGTCCAAAAATTAACACACATCTTCATTACAACAGACAAGAAATACAATATGATAATATCAGCAGAAAAAAACCAAATTTATGACAACATTTAAATACCCACTACGATATAAAATCGAAATTGATGAAAAAATAATAAAGCAGGAAGCAAGGTTTGGCTATTTGAGAATTGAAATAACTTGTTACGAAGATGTTGAATAAGAAGTACCACAATAAAGCTTAGAAGCAAGTTAATAGACGGGTTCTATTAATGACACACTCTGGAAAAACAAACACCTAAAACAGGAGACAAAAACAAGAATCTATCAAGCAGCAATTAGACCTACATTAACATACACGGCGTTGACAAGACCTCACATATCTCAAACAAGACGACTACTAGAAACAACAGAGATGAAAATACTTCGACAAATATCAGGGAAAAGTTTGTTGCATAGGGAGAGAAGCGAAAACATAAGAACATGCAATATAGAAAACATAAATCGATGGGTGACAAAACGGAAACAGAAGTGAAACGAAAACATTAGTAGAATGGCAGAGGATAGGAGAGTACGAATAATCTGAGATAAGTTACCAAATGGACGAAGATGTACTAGCAGACCAAGAAAAAGATGGTGTGATAACTTAAACAATTTAGGAGGCTAATATTAAAGAAGAAACATACTCTAAAGCCTATATACAAAAACGAAGAAGAAGAATATTAACTCAAAATTAAAATTTCAATTTTAGATTATAACAAAGCGCCAATTATTTTTGGAATAAAAGTGGTAAAATCGAAACAAATTAAAATAAAATAATTATTTAAAATTTCTAGTATTCTAAAAATTTACGTTGATAATTGGTAAAGTCTTGTCTGATATATGCTTAGTACTTTTATAAATAAACTTCAGTTTTTGTCGGCATATTACTTTGCTTAATATTGAAAGTAAATAATTGACCAAGAGTCAAACATAAAAGAAATATTCAATATAATTACATCCTATTATAGCTTGAAAACACATAAGATCTTGTTAGATACTTTAAAAACAAATAACCTGCTGTTTCTAATAATTTATAGCAAACTTTTACTTTAAAGTTAAGAAAATAATTAAGAAACTCGATACTAAGGAATGCACCTGTTGAAATTTAATTTTCTTCGAACGCATTTCTCAAACTCACCAGGAAACCACAAATGCAGGTAGAAGAGAATTGGTAATTTGTAAGGGTACCTTTAACAAGATGAAAACGAACCACTTTTAACGAAATTAATGCAGAACCGTGATGAATAGATGAGAGTTCGTTCAACACATGCCTTTTGACTAATAACACAAAATAGTCGATAATTTATTGAAGTTATTATCATTTTTTAACGAACTTTGAGGTTTAGTCGTGTGGATAGGTTGGGCTTCGTTTAGATTAAAGGCCAGTGTACACGTGAATGAGTTAAAGTTCTCAAAATTAATTTTATAAGAATAAGAGTTTGCTTTTATATTGCAGTAGCGCATCCTAAAAGCGTCTGTGTGTTTAGCCTGGTCCACTCGCGAATGTTTTTGAGTCAAGATATTTGTCGTTTACCAGGAATTTGATATTAATATATTAAAAACGATTTACGAACATATCAAATACTGTAAATATAAATTGAAACTTTAAAACTTACCCCTACATTTAAGTAAATATTGTATTATATTATGACAGAAAAAAAATTATATATGTATATTTAAAAAAAATTATAAAAAAAATATATATCAATAAATCAAAAATTGTATTAAAGAATTAAAAAATCAAAAATAAAGATGTAAACCTCCGAGATGTTGAATCGGGTTATGTCTTAGCGCAGAAAAAAAGGAAAAATCAATAAAAAATTGTAATTTATTAAAAATTGTACGTTAAATTGTACGGATGATTGTATGTTTATAAAAAAATACAAAAAAAATTCCTCTGATTGTAAAAATTGTTTGTATTTAAATTTGTCTGACTAATTGTCTCGCTCAAGGCCATCAAACTAAAATAAAAAAAAATTGACCTATATTCAAGTACACGGGTTTTAATATCACTTCATTTAAAATTTTTAAATATATCCACCAAATAAATTAATAATTTGAAACATATTTTAATAAATATACTATACATCTGGTTCAATTTACATGCATCAGTAGTGTTTATATACGTGTATGCAACTAAAAAGCTCCATATTTATATTTGTTACAAATATAATGCAAAACAAATGTTATTTGTATGTTTTAAATCTGTATTTCTCTTTGAAATAAATAAAGCAATATAGATTTGCTTATATTTAAATAGTTAAATTTGCTTTAAATAAATTCTGTGCAGAATTTTTGTTAAAGCAAACACACCCACAGCTTTATATAAAACTGGCACAACCGTTAATGATTAATGTTTAATATATTTCTGATATTTAGTTGTCCTAGTTTTCGTTAAACTAATATTATGACAGTTTTACTCATCAAACAAAAGTTAATAACAACACATTTTAATATTACTTCTTCAAATACACTGACAAAAAAAACCGTGCACTTTCAAAAGCTCAAAACAAAAAACATAGTTTTTTCGAAACATTGTAATACAGACCGAAGTTTTTTATATCCCGGATCGTATATTTAAATTAATATGCTCTGGATATAATTAATAAAATAACAATCTACAAGGAAAATCTGTTCTTCTTTTTCTGGCTTCTATCCGTAACGGATGTTGGACAATAACATTGTTGCATAACATTTAATATTTTTGTTTAATTTTGTACCATATTATCATATCACACCATAGATTTGTAAAATTCCTTTTTACCACTTAATAATCTGTACAGACGCCGACAGCTTGTATTCAAAAAATTTTCTATACAAAAGCTTCTAAAGTCGCAAAAGAATCATAACAATGAAAAGGTCATTCTTCTTCTTCTTTACGTGCCATCTTCGCGTCAAAGGTTGGCAATTATCACTGCTATTCTATCTTCTGACAGTACGGCCCAAAAGAGTTCAGTTGAGCTGCATCCAAACCATTCTCTGAAGTGCCTCAGCCATGACATTCTTCTTCTACCTATGCTACGCTTTTCTTGAATCTTTCCCTGGATTATTAGTTTTGGGAATTCATATACGTGACCACGTGTTATATGACCCGATATTGTAGTTTTCTTATTTTGATGGAATCCAGTATCTCCTTGCTTTTATCTATTCTTCTAAGTACCTCTTCATTGGTTAGTCTGTCTTTACAGAAGATTCTTAGCATTCTTCAATATGTCCACATTTCAAATGCTTCCAATTTATTGAGACATTGTTTATTTATGTGGAGAATTAAGGGGAATGGAACCCAAACATTGGGTATAAAGGTACGGCGTATTCTAGCGTGCAGATCTTTGTTTCAGAAATGTAGAGATGTCAGCTGTAATGTTTTTGCATGCCTGATTGACTACAAGAAGGCTTTCGATAGAGTCAGGCATAAACAAATGATGGAAGTGCTGAAGAGGACAGGAATTGATGGAAGAGACCTAAAAATTATATGTATTGGAATCAATCAGCGGTACTCCGAATAGATGGAGAATATACAGAACAGGTCAAAATATTAAGAGTAGTGAGACAGGGGTGCATAATTTCACCACTGATATTCAATCTGTACTCGGAGCACATTTTTGAAGAGGCCCTAACAGATATTGATGAAGACATCTCAATAAATGGAGTCAATAACCTTAATAGCTTAGTAACCTGCGGTATGCAGATGATACAATAGTGTGTTCCAATACCATAGAAAGGCTGCAAAACGTAATGAACAAAATAACAGAAACAAGTAGAACCTATGGACTGGATATAAACACCAGCAAAACCAAGCTAATAATCATTAGCAAGCAAAACATAACTGGAGCAAACCTGTATGTGCACCACATGAGAATTGAATGTGTCTCACAATACAATTATTTGGGAACTATAATCAATGAGTTGTGGGACAATACCCAAGAGATTAAATGTCGCATCGGAAAGGCCAAAAGTGCATTCTTGGCTATGAGCTCTGTGTTCAAAAGCCATGACCTCACCCTGAAAACAAAAATAAGACTCCTTAAATGTTACGTGTACTCAGTGCTTCTGTATGGAGTAGAAACGTGGACATTGAAGGCGGAAACTCTATCAAAACGTCAGGCGTTTGAATTATGGTTATACAAAAAAATCCAGAAGATACCATGGACAGACAAAGTCACCAATGAAGAAGTACTGCGGAGGATGAACACAACCGCGGATTTGGCCAACATTGTGAAGAGCCGTAAGCTGGAGTACTTGGGACATATAATGAGAAATCAAGGCAGATACGAGCTACTCCAATGCATTTTGCAGGGTAAAATTGAAGGAAAAAGATCCCCAGGACGAAGAATAATATCCCGGCTTGCTAACCTGAGAGCATGGTATAGAAAGACCTCGAACGTTCGGAACGGACAGGCACCCTAAGAAGAAGAAGTAGTATTGTAACGTATGAAGCACTGATATGGTAGTCTAAATGCTAACAAAAGACCACCAGAGAGAAGCTGAATAAGCTTTAACGATAAGGATGCTTAATTATTACTAGAGCAAATAAGACACCAGAAAACAGGCAAAATAATACTGGCATCAAATTTGGAGAGATAATAAAAAATCATTTCGAGTTGATAATGTTTACCAGTCCGTTTAACGTTATATTTCTAGGAAGAGAAAAATGGAAGTCGATTATATTAAATTGCATAATGGCAGAATAATGCTGGTGTACAAACAACTCCAAAACAGATGAAGGAGACAAAGGTGTACTATATGGAGAAAAACCAAGGCTAATCCTTAGTAAAAGCTTAAGTAATCACTTTACTATCTTGCAAGCAAAAATTCATACTTGAAAATGTATGCAGGAACTAATAAATAGAAACTGAAATCGAATTGTTTGACTGACTACAGGTTAGTTTGAAACTGCCCTCAGAATTAAAAAGTATCAACGTAAGTTTGACTCGTCGTATCAAACGTCATCAAAGTATCAACGTGCGTCAAAATAGCAAAAGATAAGTCACCATACGACAGAAGGTAGAATTTTCAGACGATTACGCAAAAGATGGAGTGACAACCTTCCATAGAGGTATTAATAAGTCAATGAACAAGCAGAATTCTTATAAAAAGAAAGAAGAAGAAGAAAGTGTAATGTTTGTGCAACTACCTAAGGTAAGATAAGATACGAGCCTTACCACTTCGTATAAATGTTACGAAAGGCCATAACAGATTAGGTTAAAAGGGCTAAACTGAAAGACAAGTTTAACCTAGAGATAAAGCACAATAGACCTCTAAGGTTAAATATAGGGGTGGTTAAGAGCATACTCTTAATAGACCCATAGACATAGACATATAATACAAACAGACTGACCGCTGCAATACTTCTCCAGTATGACGGAGAAAAGTGACACAAAGCAGTCCCTGCATCTCTTTCTAATGGATCGGGTTTATCAACTACGTGAATTTAATGACCAATGGGAAAAGCACGTGGTAGATGAACTCAGCCCATTAGAAAGAGATGTAAAGACTGTTTGCGTTAGTTTTCTCTGTCGTACTGAAGAAACTGGCTTGTATTGCAGGGCTCAGTCGATTTGATGTCTATGATTAAACCTAACCCAACTAACTTAATATACGTTAAAGAGCAGATGAGATCTATTACTCGTACATTTTTACGTCACTCCTCCCCTAGTTTCAAATCCTGCCCTGGGTTACTTATTTATTACCATTTGCGTTATTTATTTGTAGTAAATATTTGTTAACATTTTTATTACTCTTGTGAAAAATTAAAGTACTTTTTCGATAGTTACTTAAGAATAACTAATACTTATATTTTGTTCAGCAATACAGCAGAATGTTTTTATATGATATAAAAAAAGGTTACTACTTGTAAGTAGTAATCCTCTTTCTTTCATAAACTATACCTTTTTATGAATACCTGATACACAAATACTAAAAACATAGGTAGAGTACCATAAAACAGAATCAGATTCTCAAACAAATCCTGATTTACAAACCATTGTTACTTTAACAATAAGATGCGAGCTTAATGCTGATCCACGAGGTATTTTGTTAAGTAGCTGACGGCTAATACTGTTGTTTATTCAACTACTTATTAAAAGCGATCTTAAAGAGGTACTTTTATTCACCCGTATATTTTTCAAAGTACCTCGTTAGTTTGTTCCAAGCAGTAGTGGTATTTATGGTCGTATATAAGGTTAACGAGTAAGTGTTATTATTATTAATCAGTGAGATGTACAGGGTGGATACTTAAAGTGATGAAATGTTAGGCAAAGTCCAAGTTAGTTCCTGTTTATTTTTTTCCACCTTTATTTTTTACCCTTGGAATTATCGGGTTTTGGTTTATTCAATTAATTTGACTTCCCAATTTTTTTAAGTTTCTATAATTTGTATTTCTTTGATTATTTTGTAGTTAATTTTTCCCACCTGTTTTTATATTATTTCGATGGTTTTTATAATATTTAGGGAAACTTCTTTATTATACAGAAGATGGATTACATCTTTGAGTCTTACTCTGTCAAACACTTTTTTGAGATCAACTAGACACAGAAATCGTGGTCCATTTAACTCTAGTGATATCTCAGTAATTTGTTTTATCAAATACTGCATCTGTACACAATCTTTCACTACGAAAACCCTTTTGTTCATCTGCTAAACTTATCTTCTGATTTATTAGTACGTGTAAAAGGTTTTTTATATGTAGTATGAGTTATCAGAAAATTTTATTTACGATTAGAGTTTAGCAAAACTAAATTTCCATATATTTTTTTCTAATTTCTCAATTGTTGGCCTTCACTAAAGGCAGAAAATAATACGAAACCTGATAAAGTATGTGAATAATTTTGGCACATATTTTTAAGCGACTTTTTTAGTAACATGAAGGTAAATAAAATAAATTATAATTTTTTTTTGCTGTAGGAATATGCTATTTGAGTTCATCTTGTAACTTTTAAATTTTTATTATTCGGTAGGTAGCGGTAAGGAGTTAAATTAAATGTGTTGTTTAACAAGACTCTAGGTAACTAGATTCTCATAATTACTGGAATTATTACTATGCTTACTAGATTGCACGCTCTCGCGGTATTCAACGAGATATCTTCGCCTCAACGACTCACTTTCAAATAATTGCGAACGCCTGTAAAACTTGTTTATAAAGTTAAGGTGTATATGTTTTAGTTTTATCGACACATGCTTTACAATAAAAACTTATCTTAACAGAAATTATGTCCTTGCTTTTTATTATCATGTTTCATTAATACATCGACCAGGAAGAATCTATAATTTGCATTCTACAACCTGTCGTCTCTAGTAGCATACTCTGGTAATTATTTTCCTATAATTGCCAGAGAAGTTGGTGCGTTTTAGTTTAGTTTGAGTCTTCTTACACTAACACTAACACTCACCTCGTAAATAGCCTTCCTTAACAAATTCTTTAAAAAACCCTTAAAACTGGATGCACCAGTTAGGCTTTGAGCAACACACGTCATAAAAACTATATAGTATTAACTGAGAGAAATGATAGCTAGACTAAATAAATAGTAATGTTTCCAAATTTTATTGAAAATAAATTTATTTCCTTATAGTTTTTAAAAATCATAATATTTCGAATTTTGTGAAAGGGATCAATCCTAATGGCCGGCCAACAACTGGACCCGTTACCCTATAACTCACGTCGATTGTAATTTTTCAGGTATTTTCACTTGTTTTCAATTCATTCGTTCATTCGTGTCATTGTATTTATCCATTTAATAATATATTTCCCCGTGTATAGATTGGTCAGTAGTACTGAAGACTGCAGCTATAACTTTCAATTCTGGTGAGAAAAATCACAATATATGTACGCTGCAGACATCTGTCAGTAATTAGCGGTTAAATATAATTAGCAGCATCACATTATTATTGCTTTATAGTTTAAAACTTTATCTCCAGTTATATAACACTTTTAAAGCCCATCAATCCTTACCGGGTCAATAATCCATCCCTTTGCCCTAGAGCGATTCATTCCTCTTTGGCATACAATGAGTCAGAATCTTTAATCTCGTTAAAGGGTAATACCTTTCCATCAAGTCCCATTTCACGTCCTAATCTGTTTATGGCCCAAAGGGGGTTTATCAAACTTTCGAACACTTCACTTCCTGCGCCCCCTCTACAGGTCTCCAACATTTTGGGACTCTTTAAAACAAATAAGCCTATTGGAAA